>CM060403.1:55868489-57068489 GCA_030545235.1 Helianthus tuberosus
AATCTTTGCTTAAGAATTCTAAAGGCTTCTTCTTGTTTTAATCCCCATTTAAACTTAACAGATTTACAGGTTAACTTAGTTAAAGGAATGGCTATTCTAGAAAAATCTTGAATAAATCTTCTATAATAACCTGCCAATCCTAAGAAACTTCTAACCTCAGTTGGTGATTCAGGGGTTTTCCATTTGGTAATTGCCTCGATTTTTGTTGGATCTACATGAATTCCTTCATGATTGACTAAATGTCCAAGGAATTGTACCTGTTCTAACCAAAATTCGCACTTTGAAAACTTAGCATAAAGTTTTTCCTTTCTTAACAGACTTAAAAGTGCGTGCAAATGTCTTGCATGATCCTCTTTATTTTTAGAATAAATTAGAATATCATCTATGAATACAATTATGAATTTATCCAAATATGGCTTACATATTCGGTTCATCATGTCCATAAATGCAGTTGGGGCATTGGTTAAACCAAATGGCATGACAGTGAATTCATAATGACCATACCTTGTCCTAAAAGCATTTTTAGGAATATCCTCTTCCTGCACTTTTAATTGATGATATCCTGACCTTAAATCGATTTTTGAGAAAAATCGAGCTCCTTGTAGCTGATCAAACAGATCATCGATTCTCGGTAATGGGTACCGATTCTTAATCGTGACTTTGTTTAATTCACGGTAATCAATGCACATACGCATTGAGCCGTCCTTCTTTTTAACGAACAGTATTAGCGCTCCCCATGGCGATGAACTTGGCTGTATGAATCCTTTTTCCAATAATTCATCTAATTGTTTCTTCAATTCTTGCATTTCTGCAGGTGCCAAACGGTAAGGCGCTTTGGCAACCGGTGATGTTCCTGGTAGTAGGTGAATTCTGAATTCAACTTCTCTGTCTGAAGGTAGTCCTGGTAATTCTTCTGGAAAGACATCTGAAAACTGAGATACTACTGGAATATCTTTTAGTTCTTTTCCTTTAGTGTTAGTGATTATAGAAATCAAATACACTATAGACCCTTTTCTAATACAACTTGCAGTTTTCATCACAGATATGAATTTTGTAGATCTAGAGAACTTATCTCCTTTAATTGTGATCATTTTACCTTTTGGTGAATTTACTTGGATTAACTTTTGATCACATAAAATACTAGCTTTATTGGCTATTAACCAATCCATTCCTAGAACAACATCAAATCCTACCAGATTCATGGGATACAGGTTTGCTATAAATTTCTGATTTAAAATTTCTATGCTTGCTCCCTGCAAGATTTCAGAAATTCTAACAGTTTCTCCGTTAGCTGTCTCTACTACACATTCTTGTGGTAGTTTAGTTAATGACTGATTTAGAAATTTGTAAAACGATGTATTAATAAAACTTTGGTTTGCACCAGAGTCAAATAATACTTTAGCAAAGATATCATTAACTAAATACGTACCAGCTATAACATTCAGAATTAACTTGGCCTCATCTGCAGTCAGAACAAATGCTCTAGCATTTTTAGTATTCTTGTTGTCGGTGGTTGGAGCTAATTTTGGGCAGTTTGGCTTGATGTGACCTTGTTCTCCACAATTGTAGCATATCCTGTTGTTTTTCTTCCTGCAATCTTCTTCATTGTGTCCAGATATTTTGCAAAAGTTACAGTACCCAGAGCATCTTCCTGAATGCTTTCTTTTACAATTCCTACAGTAAGATGCAGAGGTAGAACCTACATTTCTTCCACGGTTAGAATTTCCAGAACAAAATTCTTGAGTCAATTTCTGGGTTAGGTTTCTCCTTTGATCCTCTTCTCGGGTACGGACTAATTCGTCAGTCAAGGTATTGGCTAGTTCTACAGCTTCTTCTATGGTTTGAGGTCTAGTTGCCTTGACTACATGTCTTATTTCCCCAATTAATCCCCAAATATAACGGGAAATTAACACTGGTTCTGGTGAAGCAAGAGTTGGCACTATCCTAGCATATTCGAAAAATAGCTTTGTGTACCCTTTGCTATCTACACCAGTCATCCTAAGGTTTAGGAATTTGTTTGCTATCTGTTCTTTTTCATTGGGTGGGCAGAACTTCCTTTCTACCTTGTTTTTAAATTCTTCCCATTCCATATTATAAGTTTGATCACTTCCTCTTGTCTGGAGGATAGTGTTCCACCATTCCAGTGCTGCATTCTTAAACAGATTAGAAGCAAACAATATCTTATCTTCTTCAGCATGCCTCCGTCTTTTCTATCCAGCGTAATGTTGCAATGGCCCCTTCATTGCCCGAGAATTCCATTGGTTTACAAGACCAGAATTCTTTATAAGAACAACCGTTAGGCACGGTTCTTCTTCTTTTAGGAATAGGCATTTGAAGTACAGGTCCATTGTTCACGCTGTTTTCTGGTTCAAGTGGTCGCTTACTGCTATGCCTACTTTTAGCATCCTTAACAGTTTGAAGTATAAATGGCATTGCATCTATAATTCCCTGTGCCACTATGTGTTGAATAGCACTATTGTCCACTTGATTTCCATTGTTATTGTTGTTTGGGTTCTCGTTATTCAGATTATCGTCATTCTGAATATTATCATTCTGGATTTCTGGGTTATTATCCAAATTGACTTGATTTTCTTGGTCGGCCATCTGAATTTTAAACATTTATCCTATATTAATATCACGAATAATATATTAATATAATTAATCACATGACACGCAGTTTTGTCAAAAGCGTAGATCATTGCTACTTTTACTCTTTTCATATACTTATGCGTCTATTACACACTAGTACTGAAATGAAATTACAATACCAACAGAAATAAAATAATAATATGCATCCGTACACACATATCTTATTTTATTTTATTATATTATTATTACTACTGCTTCCTCCATTCTAACATTCATGGATATGGATTTATCCAGAAATCCATATTGCGCTCATCGTATTTCCATACGAGACGCTCTCCTACCTGACGCATCCTTTCACTACTTTCTAAGATCTCCTCCCCGAAAGTCCTAAGTTCTTGCACGTTTTCTGCACTCATTGGGGGTGCAGGTTCTCGGACTGGGTTTGGAATCTGGGGTGCATTTTCCTGAAATTGGTAAGGATCCTCTAATATCTCCCTAATATAATCATCTTGATAATAGGGATCTAAAGGGTCCATACCTGGGTAAGCTTCTATGTTCTGTATGGGTGGATAATCCTGGATAGGGTAACGTTGCACAAAGTCTCTATTGTCGTCCCACCAGGGGTCATAATTCGGGTCTAGTGGGTTTGGTGCAGGCACTCTAGGGATTTCTTCTGGGTTAAAGTTGAACATCTCTTCTTGATTTTCCTGATATTCTATTTCCATGGGTTGTTCTGGGTTTTGTGGTTGTGGGGCTACTAATTGTTCCAGACTTGGGTCAGCAGCAGTCGTAGCTAAGATATGGAAATTAGCTAGGCTTCTATTAAGTATTTCTTGAGTTTGGGCATCTGTCTCTCTCTTAATAGCTGCTAAAGCCCTTTGCTGTTGCAATTTCCTCATTCTTTTCCTACGAGCAAAAGCTTCTTTACTGAACCACCCTCGTTTCTTAGTAGGAAATGGTTCTTCAGATTTAGCTCTAAAGGCAAATATCCCGTCTTCCTGATCAGAAACATACCCCGAGAGGGCAGGCTGTGATGATGTACCTTCACTCTTAGGTGAATCAGCTAACTGACGATTCACGTCTGATGGCCCTTGATCACTCATACTGAAAACTAACAGATAGTCAAATAACACATAACCAATAATTACAGTTATGCACGTATTTCCGTAATTATTTCCTAACAGAAAATTTAGAATTTAAGTGTCAGCAGAACACTTCTTTGGCTCAGACCAGTGGCTAGGCTCTGATACCACCTTCTATCACAACCCCCGATCCCTGTTCCCCGGGAACGGGCGGACGTGATCACAGAGTTTGGTGGTATCAGTTTTATTTAGTCTCGCAGCGGAATTTACATCAGGACCGTAGTTAGGAAATGATTATCAGAGTAAAACCACCATGCTTAATATTAATAAATACATGGGACCCAAGTTTCTTATTACAATACATTTATAGGGACAAACCCTATTTTATTTAATTTAAAACATTGTTTCTTAGATAACTTTTATAGCCACTTATTTTCCAAGCCGTCAGTGCTCTCGAGCTGGCTTTATCCCAGTTGGCTTTCACATTGTGTTACCTGAAACATGTTTTAAAAATATTTTTTCAGCGGGAAATACTGGTGAGTGAATCCCAGTTTAATCAAGAAACATTTTATCAATTAACACAGTATTGAGGGCGATCACATTGTTTATTTCTACCCAATTACTCAATCAGTACTGTCAATCCTTGACTTGTGGGTCATATTACACATTGGCTAACTCGTTGTCCAATGGTAACGTACTGTCGTCCCGACTTATTACTCGCAAGTAATAATTTTGTATACAAAACCCCAAATACCGGCAGTAATGGAAGAACTACAAAGACTCACATACTGCTTAATCGCATTGTAAAGCATTTAAGGTTTTGTAAAAACTGTTAACAAAAAGAAGATTACTCACATTGTTGTCTTAGGCTTTTCGTAAGGGTTTCCTGGGTATAATCTATAATTTATACAAATGTACATTGGTTAGTACCATAACCCTTTGAAATTATTAATAATACCCTCCCCGAGACGGCATTCCAACAACTACGTCGGGCAGAACCACGACAGTTGTTACGGAACCCTAAATCAATCGGGCAGCGTAACTATTATGAAACCGGGGTTATAATACTTACAACGGAGCAGAACTTCGCCAATTAGGGGTATAATACCCAAAATATTATGCTTATAACTTCAGAATTCGAGATTGAGAATGAAATGTGAGCGACGGAAATCGAAAACTGATGTCTGCTATTTATAGTTGTGTAATCTGGTCTCCACGCGGCCCGCTTACGATAAGGCTAACCCTCAAGCGGCCCGCGTCCACCTATAGCTTTGACCAGTCAGCTAGTAGACTTGACACGATGTCGACACGTGTCGACCTCTGGTGCAATCGCGTGTTATGAGTCCGCGCGGCCCGCATTAGTATAAGCTTAAGTTCAAGCGGCCCGCATTAACTTAAAGAAGTCAGCGGAGTCAAACTCTGGTCCTAATTCGGCCCGCTTGATATGTTGGGGTGGGTTTAGGCGGCCCGCCTCAACTTATATTTCACATTTTTATTTTATTTTTATACATTATAATATAATTTGGGCTCGGTTTTCGCATACGGGGTGACATATTAAGACATTTTATAATATATCAGTGAGTCGGAAATATTATAAGGGTATTGATTTTACCGAGGGTTGTTACAAGTATGCTGTGGAATACACAAAGAAATGTAATGCTTGTCAAAGACATAGCATTATCCTTCATCAACCAGCGGAGCTCCTTCATCCTATTATTACCAGATTTGATGGCCAGTTATCAACAAAGAATGGCTGGAGCATACAACAAGAATGTCAGGTTCAGAAGATTTTAAGGTCCCTACTTAATTGAAGCTGAAGCAGGAAAGGGGGCATATCATTTGTTAACAATAGATGGTGACCTCTTACCAAGAGCTTGGAAAGCTGTTCATCTAAAGAAATACTTTATGTAAGAAGGATCAGGGATCCTCAGCGATACCAGTATTCTGATTAAGGATCCGGGATCCTCAAAGGATATATGATTATACATTTGGTAACATATTACTTTCATTTTCATTCATTTTATACTTATTACTAATCATAAGGCAAAGATGTTAAACATTTAACATCTATTTTCATAAAGTTTAAGCTTTTGCAGAGTTATTATCATTTTACAAAAGATCAAAGTGGTTGGCCAACTCTCCAAAGTTTATTTGGGCTTGTCCCCAGTATTTGGGCCTGTCCCCAGTTTCGCCAGTAGCGCACGATGATCCTGGTACAGTTCATGGCAATGGGACCAGTACCCGCTTTAGGGGCTGACAATTTCATTGTACTGGCTGTATTCAGGATCCTACGTATAATGGTAAACGTACCATACATCCGTTCCTAAGGTTTCTAACATTTTCACGTTAGCTAAGGTTTCGGCATTTTCATGTCGCTCAAGTTTGGATAGTCGCCAGTGAGGGCCATACTCCAGTTTACACAAGTTTATTTGGGCTTGACCCCAGTTTACATCCGTTTATTTGGGCTTGTCCCCAGTTTATTTGGGCTTGTCCCCAGTTTGTTGGGCTTGTCCCCAGTTTATGTGGGCTTGTCCCCAGTTTGTTGGGCTTGTCCCCAGTTTATTTGGGCTTATCCCCAGTTTGTTGGGCTTGTCCCCAGTTTATGTGGGCTTGTCCCCAGTTTGTTGGGCTTGTCCCCAGTTTATTTGGGCTTGTCCCCAGTTATTATGGGTTCATTCCCAATTATTTGGCTTTGTCCCAAGTTTGTTTTTCTTATAGGATCTTGGAGCTCTAAAGTTATACAAGTTCTGACAATAAGGATCCTGGAAACTTTACTTTTCACACATTTTATTCAGTATTAGTTTACAAGGATATAGAATCCTAACTTGGATTCTCTGGTATGTTATATTCTAACTTTTTCTAAGCTGCAAGTTGTCTCTTATCCTTTTTGGTTAAGGATCATTGATCCACATTTGTCCCAACACTTCAAGTTTTTTTTGTTAAAAGTTTAACATTATCATCAGATTTCCAATAACTTTCCAGTTGTTTGGCGATGATATCTTTGGAAATAGAAAGCATACATGGAAAATAAAAAGGGAAGAAACAATTACAGATGTAGCTAAAAAAGTTTAATGTTATTACCCATTCATTATGTATCAAAATCATCTGGCCTGGATTTCACCAGCAAAACCGTAGACCATCCACCCAGGCGGAACATGGCTGTCTAACAGTTAAAGTGTCTATGCAGAAATTAAAGTGCAGGAAGGTTAATACTGAACGGTGTAGAAGGATTCATTCTCCACAAACGGAAGGATCTTCTTGTCTGTAAAGGCACTTGAGGAGTTATCTCTAACTCTATATTTTGTAATGATGATTATAGCAGGTCTTATCAGTGACGACATGCAGTGTAACGACTAGTTACCAGCAGTAACGGCTAGTCCGCTTCTAATGGAAATATGACAGCTGTGAATCCTTATCACAACTGCCATATTGGGGGCAATTGTTAGGGCACGAATTTTATGCTAAGGATCATCTATCCTGAGACTGAGCATGGATCATGGATCCTTAATGGATGATGCAGAGAGTCTGAGGATCCAGAGTCTGAGGATCTAGAGTCTGAGGATCCAGAGTCTGAGGATCCAGAGTCTGAGGATCCAGAGTCTGAGGATCCAGGATCCTTAACATTACTTATGATTTCTAACAATTGTCACGTTTTTAATGTTTATAGGCAGAAAATGGACGTTGTGGACTAAATCTCAGCTAGAATCTCGGGAATATTCCTTTAAGATGCCCCACATGTGCTATTTTCACAATGGTCATGGGGAGAAAACGTGGTCTTCCTTAATTTTCGGACTTGTTCGTTATTTCTAATTTAAGGGGTTGATCAAGTTTAGGAAACACATTATGCAATCAGCAGAAAACACACACTCTCTCTCTAATGTCAGCTCTCAAACACACTTTAGAAAATATTGTACAACACTTGATCAACTTCCGAAGTTGTAAACCTTTACTCGTTTAATGCATTTGGTGATCATTAGTTTCCATCACCCGAGGTTTTTTATGCCGGAGATCAACTCTTGATCAAGGGCTTTTTCCTCGTATAAATCCTTGTGTCACTTGTTCATTTCATTTACAAGTTGTTCGTACAATTGTTCATAGATTCAAGCATCACACCTCACAACAAAAGATTTGGTTGCATTATCCTTGCTTGATTTTTGACCAAAACATAAACCATATCGCTCTAAGCCATATGGCAGAAATGACAGCAAAAAAGTGAATGCTGTTGAAGACGAGGATCCTGAGGAGTATCCTGAGTTGTCTGAATATTGTTTTTCTGTTAATATACCTGAACTGATGTATGCTATGCAAGGTTTAGGAGACAAAGCAAGGTGGCCTAGGAAGAACCAACAGAAAGCTGATTGGAAGGATAAATCCAAGTGGTGTGCCTTCCACGAGGACTTCGAACATGTTACTGAGGATTGCATTGCTCTATGGAAAGAAATAAGCTATCTCTTAAGCAAGGGATATCTGAAGGATCTCCCGGGAAGAAAGAAGAATAAGGGTCAGGATACTGAGAAGGATCCTGAACGAGCAGCATCACCTCCTGCGGATGCCAAGATAATTAATTTCATTTCAGGAGGATCCGACATTTGCGGGACATCATATTCTGCGGTGAAAAGGCAAGCAAAGGAAGCCAAGGCAGAGAGGGGAGATAAGCCAACCAGGATGTCAACCCTCACAACTGATAAAGTGATCACGTTCGATAACGATGACAGGGATACCGTCCAGGATCCTCATCATGATGCTTTGGTAATAACGTTATATGTTGCTAACCATTTTGTGCGCAGGATACTGGTGGATAACGGTAGCTCCGTCAACATAATTCAGCTGGAAACGTTGAAGAGGAGGAATGTATCCCTGATGGATATTACTTCGAAATCCACGGTGCTTGTTGGTTTCAGTGGTGAAGCCAGGAATACCGTAGGGGAGATAAAGTTGCCCGTGTATGTTGAAGGGGTCACCTCAATGCAGCGCTTTTGTGTCATGGACTCCTTATCCTGCTATAATATTATATTAGATAGGCCTTGGATCCATGATATGAAAGCTGTGCCGTCAACCTATCATCAATGCATCAAGATTCCTACCCCTTGGGGAGTGGTCAAGGTGGAGAGTGATCAGCAGGAAGCAAAGGAGTGTTATTCTTCTTCGATGAAGTCCTCGACAAAGCCTAGTGCAGCATAGCAATTAAAGATGCGAGGCCAGGATATCATGGAGGCTTCAGAACAGGATGTAAAGAAAATTATCTTGGATTAGGATAATCCAGATATCTCGGTGCTCATGGGAACCAATGTCCCTCAGGATATTGAAAACCAATTGATTAACTTTTTGAAATGCAGGATGTCAACATTCGCGTGGAAACACGAGGATATGACAGGTATTTCCAAGGATATTATAACTCACAAGCTCGGAATTGATAGGTCTTTCAAGCCTGTCCAACAGAAACGAAGAAAATTTGCTCCAGAACGGAACATAATCATTCAGGAGGAAGTTGAAAGATTATTAAAGAGCAAGATGATTAGGGAAGTGAAATTTCCTAAATGGCTGGCAAATGTAGTTGTGGTGCAAAAGAAAAACGGGAAATGGAGAGTCTGTGTAGATTACACATGTTAGGGGAGGATTTTTGAATGATCAGTGATCCTCAATTACTGTTGGGTTTAGTGATCCTCACTTCTGTTAGAATTAGTGATCCTCAGAAGTGTTGCAGGATCAGGATCATGGATCATCTTAAGGATCCTTATACTAACGATTGTCTACTTTGAATATGATGTTGTTTTGCAGGAGTACGAGCTTGGACTTGGTCTTGGCGATATTCCTGGAGTATATTCCATATTTATTCCGCACGTGCATGGCTGAAATGGACATTGTGGAGGTCGTGGAGGACTTGCACCAAATGCGGAATGTTTGTTAGCTTAGATATTTTCCATTTTTAAACGGGATAGCGAGCTAAATAGAAACACTTGGCTATTTTTGGCTACACACACACTCTTGCAACTGCTCTCACCAGCTCTTGACAATTCACTTGGCAATTACACACTTTCTTGCACGTTACACTATAGTGATCCTTGTAATTAGCTCGCTATCATCCGAAGTTGTAATACATTTCTTGTTTAATTTGAGTTGGTGATCGGTAGTTTCCATCACCCGAGGGTTTTTATGCCGGAGATCATTCATTGATCAAGGGCTTTTTCCTCGTATAAATCTTTGTGTCACTTGTTCATTACATTTCTGAGTGATCCTTAGTGTTGTTCATTGATTCAAGCATCATACCTCACAACAGAAAGTTTGGTTGCATTATCATTGCTTGATTTTTGACCAAAACAGTTTGGCGCCCACCGTGGGGGAATTGGTGCTTCATTCCCAAGAAGATTCATACCTTTGTGGTCATTTCGGTTCATAACAACCAGCAGATGGCTTCTTCAGCGAAGAACACTTCAAACCTAATGCCGTCATTCAGTTCTTCACAAGGCGTTCCTCCTTTGCCTCCACCACCTTCTGGATCCCAGAAGAATGCTGAGAATGCTGCGAAGAAACAAACCCCCATTTTCACAAAACCACCAACTTCTTCTGTTTCCACTAATCCTACTACTAATGATCTTTACACTCTGATTTTGCAGATGAGGAATCACGCACAAGAGCAGGATAAAACCAACGAAAGGATCCTCCGGGAGATCGCTGAGATCAAGAAACAGAAGAAATCAGTGGAGGATCACTCTCCTCTGATGCCAAGGTCGCTGAACTTCGACACTCCAGTCATAACTTCCCAGCACTCAGCAGCTCCGGACGTGCAATACTTGGGTGAATTACCAGGAAGGCGTTATGGAACAGAAACTATGAGTCAGGAACTTGGCTCTCACTTCCAGCCTCAGGGATCCTATTTTCAGCCATCGGGATCCTCTATTCAGCATCAAGGATCCTTCAGCTCAGGAGGATATTTGGGAATGCACACGGTCCAAGGATCCTCCCAGGTCCAAGGATCCTCCTAGGTCCAAGGATTCTCTATTGTCCCAGGATCCTTTCAGGTTCAAGGATCCTCTCAGCCTCAAGGATCCAACGTCTTTCAGGATCAAGGATTCTTGAGAAGTATGCAGCCTC
Organism: Helianthus tuberosus; assembly: GCA_030545235.1. Classification (NCBI taxonomy): domain Eukaryota; kingdom Viridiplantae; phylum Streptophyta; class Magnoliopsida; order Asterales; family Asteraceae; genus Helianthus; species Helianthus tuberosus. The sequence goes on from CM060403.1 coordinate 55,879,253, forward strand.
AGAGCTCGGACGTTCATCAAGGAGACTTCATACCAATGCAGACCATTGCTTCCTCTGGTCCTTCAATCATGCCAGAGTCTCGTCAATATGGATTCACACCCGCAATTACAAACACGAATCCTGTGGGAGGTAACACTTTTAATAATTCATATAACACTAACCATGGCTTAATGCAGGATACAGGTATCAATCAGGCTATGGCTAGAGAGCTACAGAAGCTTAAGGATATGATATCCAGTGTACCAGGAGTGGTTAAACCCATTCCTGAAATTGCAGATGGTAGCCAAAGGATATCTCGTTTTGCACCACCCTTATGTGATGCTGAGATACCTAAAAGGTTCCAGATACCATCCATGAAGCTGTATGATGGTTCAACGGATCCAGAGGAGCATGTAGCTCAATACAGGGAGAGGATGGAGATCAATCCAATTCCTGAAAGGTTAAAAGAAGCATGTCTATGCAAGGGATTTGGATCCACACTTACAGGATCTGCTCTTAAATGGCTGCTAAGTCTTCCCCCTTACTCTATTACTTCATTTGCTAATCTAGTTAATTTGTTTAATAGTCAATTCTCTTGTAATAGAAAATTTGAACGATTAACTAGTGATCTATGTAGGGTAACACAAGGTCAAAATGAATCACTTAGAGATTACATCACTAAGTTTAGTATAGAATCCTTAGATATTCCTAACTTGGATATTGCTACGGCTGTAGAAGCCTTTAAAATGAGATTGCTTAGGGATTCACCATTCTATGATGATCTTGTTATGACACCTTGCAGGAATCTTGATGAAGTAAGAACCAGGGCCCTTAGGTTCATCCGCCTAGAGGATGACAAAAGGATCCAGGATAGATTGACAGGATCCTCAAAACAGGAGAAACAAGGATCCTACTTCAGGAACAACAAATCCAAGTCCTACAACAAGTCTGATAACCAGAATGTGCATGCAGTGGAACAAGAAGAGGATGATGAGGATTATCCTCCTATTTCTGAATACTGTTTTTCTGTTGATAACAATGAACTAATCCTTGCAATGCAGAATCTAGGTGAGAAAGCTAGGTGGCCAAGGAAAAGTGATAAACCAGCTGCTACAAAGGATAAGTCCATGTGGTGTGCATATCATGAGGATTTCGGGCATCTCAGTAAAGAGTGTATTGCACTAAGAAAGGAGATTGGTTACTTGTTGAGCAAGGGGCATTTGAAGGAACTTTTGGGACGAAAGAAGTCAAGGATCTAGGATCCTGAAAGGATCCCGGAGAGGGCCCCTGCTCCTCCAGCAGATGCACAAGTTATAAACTTCATATCCGGTGGATCAGACATTTGTGGTACCTCTTTTTCAGCAGCAAAAAGACATGCTAAGGAAACCAAGATGGATAATGGAGACAGACCCGTCCGGACCTCCATTGTCACCCAGGATAAAGTCATAACCTTTGATGAGGATGATCGTGTTGATGTCCAGGATCCTCATCATGATGGTCTTGTAATTACATTGTTTATTTCTAACCACTTTGTTCGCAGGATCCTTATAGATGGAGGAAGCTCTGTGAACATCATTCAGCTTGATGTCCTCAAGAAGATGAATATACCGGAGTCTGATATTGTCCCAAGATCCTCAGTACTTGTGGGATTTAGTGGGGAAACCAAAAACACATTGGGGGACACCAAACTCCCTATTTATATTGAAGGATTGCATTCTTATCAAAAATTTTGTGTTCTAGATTGTTTATCTTGTTGTAATGTTATCCTTGGCAGGCCATGGATACATGATATGAAGGCAGTCCCATCCACCTATCATCAATGTGTAAAGCTTCCAAGTCCATGGGGAGTGGTGAAAATTGAGAGTGATCAACAAGAGGCTAAGAATTGTTATACATCATCAATGAAACCAGCCTCAAGACCAAGGGAGCAATAGCAATTAAAGTATCCTTCAAGAGATATCTTGGAGGCAAGAGAACAGGATTTGAAAGAAATCCTCATGGATCCTGATGATCCTGAATCCATAGTCTTCATAGGATCAGGGATCCTTAGCGACATTGAACAGGAGCTAGTATCCTTCCTTAAAAGGAGGAAATCCACCTTTGCCTGGAAACATGAAGACATGACAGGTATATCTAAGGATATCATTACTCATAAACTTGGTATTGACAGGTCATTCAAGCCTATACATCAAAAGAGGAGGAAGTTTGCACCTGAAAGGAATGCTATTATCCAGGAAGAGGTAGATAAACTACTTCGGGCAGGTATGATAAGAGAGGTTAAGTATCCAAGATGGTTAGCGAATGTGGTTGTTGTTCAAAAGAAAAATGGAAAGTGGAGGGTATGTGTCGATTTTACTGATTTAAACAAGGCATGTCCCAAGGATCCTTTCCCATTACCCCACATTGACTCCATGGTGGATGCTACCGCGGGTCATGAGTTGTTGACTTTTATGGATGCTTCATCTGGATTTCAACAAATTCAGATGGAACCATCTGATCAAGAGGATACAGCCTTTATGACCCCAACTGGTATATATTGTTATATTGCTATGCCATTTGGACTAAGGAATGCAGGTGTTACTTATCAAAGGCTAGTCAATATGATGTTCAAGGAACAAATTGGACACACTATGGAAGTTTATATTGATGACATGGTGGTTAAGTCCAAGAAAGCTGAAGATCACCTTAAAGACTTGGAGGAAGCATTCAATATCCTTGATAAATTTAATATGAAACTAAATCCTTCCAAGTGTCATTTTGGTGTTAAGGCAGGTAAATTCTTAGGCTATATGGTGACAAAGAGGGGCATTGAAGCAAGTCCAGAGCAAATCAAGGCTATGGTGAATATCAAATCTCCTGCCAATGCTAAGGATGTGCAAAGATTGACAGGCAGGATCGCAGCCTTGAACAGGTTCATATCCAAATCCTCAGAAAAATGCAAGGAATTCTATGACATCCTGAGGAAGAACAAGAAATTTGAATGGACTAAGAAGCATGAAAGTGCCCTCAAAGCTCTTAAGGATTACCTATCCTCAGCCCCTGCTTTGATGAAACCAGAAAAGGGGGATATATTATCCTTATACCTAGCAGTATCCTCAAAAGCAGTAAGTGCGGTCCTTGTTAAGGATCACCAAGGTACACAACATCCTGTCTATTATGTAAGTAAGAGTTTGCTTGATGCTGAATCCAGGTATTCACATTTAGAAAAACTTATCCTTGCATTAATCATGGCATCTACTAAATTAAGACATTATTTTGAAACTCATGCCATTATTGTTAAGACTAACTTTCCAATTAAGAATGTTCTCAGGAAACCTGAAATGTCAGGAAGGATGGCTAAGTGGGCAGTGAAGCTGAGTGCATATGATATAAGATATGAACCAAGGACTGCCATCAAATCCCAAGCCTTAGCTGACTTTGTGGCAGATTTTAGTAGTGATTTGCAAAAGGAAGCTGAGTTAGAAGTCCAACAGCTTGAAGAAACTAAGGATCCTTGGATACTCTTCACTGATGGAGCCTCTAATGTAAAAGGAACAGGGCTTGGAATACTACTAAAATCGCCACAGGGGGACATAATACCCCACTCCATAGCTTGTGAATTTCAAACTACCAACAATGAGGCTGAGTATGAAGCCTTGATAGCTGGTTTGCAAATTGCTAAGCATATGAGGATCAGGTATCTTGAGGTACATGTAGATTCATTATTAATCACTAATCACTTTAATGGATCCTATGCTGTTAAAGGTGAAAAGCTAATCAAATATTTGGAGATAGTCAAAGAATTGGCAATCTCTTTTGTATCCTTTAGTTTGACACAGGTACCAAGGGAAGAGAATGCAGAAGCTGATGCATTAGCTAATCTAGGATCATCCTTGAAGATCCCGGAAGATATAAGGATTCCTATTATCCATATCCTGACCCCTGCTATCGAGGATCATGTAGCTATGGAGATAGGAGAGGATTTCGCAATCATCCCTAGTGATAATATTCAATCTCATTCAGGATCATGGATACTCCCAATCATGAGATACATACAACATGGAGAGATTCCTACAGGAGAAAACCCAAGGGCTTTCAAAATTAGGGTATCTCAATTTACAATATTAAATAATATGTTGTATAAACGATCTCTTGCAGGACCATATCTAAGATGCATTGAGGATCCTGAAATCCAAGAAGTCCTAAAGGATTTCCATGAAGGAGATTGTGGAAACCACACTGGGGGCAGGGCATTATTCTCAAGGATCCTGAGGACAGGATACTATTGGCCCACTATGAAGAAGGATGCTGTGGAGTATGCCAAGAAGTGTGATCCTTGTCAGAGGCATAGTAATATCCTTCACCAACCAGCAGAGCTCTTGCATCCTATATCCTCTTCCTGGCCATTCATGAGATGGGGAATGGATATAGTTGGAAAGCTTCCTAAGGCACCTGGTGGAAAAGTATTCATGCTTGCTATGACTGATTACTTCTCTAAGTGGATAGAGGCTGAAGCCTTTGCTCAAGTCAGAGAAAAGGAAGTTATATCCTTTATCAAAATAAACATTATTACTAGATTTGGTATCCCTTCTGAAATTGTTTGTGATAATGGATCCCAATTTATTGGGAATAGAACCACTAACTTTTGTGACAGCTGGGGGATTAAGATGATAACATCAACACCAGTCCATCCACAAGCTAATGGTCAGGCAGAATCATCCAACAAGATCATCATCAACAATTTGAAAAAGAAGCTTGGATCCAAGAAAGGAAAATGGGCAGAAGAACTACCTTATGTGCTTTGGGCTGATAGGACAACTCCCAAGAATGCTACTAGCCAAACTCCATTTTCTTTGGTGTTTGGGGCAGAATCAGTGATCCCTACAGAGATGGTGGTTCCAACTGCAAGAACAAGCATTCGTGATCCTGAAGAAAATGCTAAAAACTTGGTTCAAGACTTGGATACTATAGAAGAAATCAGGGATTTGGCAAGGATAAGGATAGCTAGTTATCAACAAAAGATGGCTGGAGCCTACAACAAAAATGTCAGGATCAGGAAATTCCAAGTTGGTGATATGGTATTAAGGAAAGCATTTCAGAATATCACCAATCCTGCTGATGGAAAGTTGGCACCAAAATGGGAAGGCCCCTATTTGATTGAAGCTGAAGCAGGAAAGGGGGCATATCGATTGCTAACAATGGAAGGTGATTTGCTACCAAGAGCTTGGAATGCTGTCCATTTGAAGAAATATTTTATGTGACAAGGATCCATGATCCTCACTTGACAAGTATCCTTGAAGGATCCTTGCAGAGTAGACGATCCTCATTTTGGTAACATTCTAATCTCAAACTATTTCATTCTTTTATTCTCTTATATAAGGATAAGGATCCTGCATCCTTTATCCTCCTTTCACTTGATTCTGAGTTTTGAAGGTTCAGGTATCCTTAACTAAGGATTGAGTATCCACAGAAGTATCCAGTTATTTGGGCTTGACTCCAGTTATTTGGGCTTGACCCCAGTTATTTGGGCTTGACCCCAGTTTGGGCCTGTCCCCAGTTTCGCCAGTAGCGCACGATGATCCTGGTATAGTTCATGGCTGTAACAACTCTCATCAAAAAGTACTAATTATTATATTAAATTGTCCAATAGGAAACCGTAATTGAGAAACCCAAGTGATTCTGAACAAACCCTAAAATTTTCAGAATAGTTAGAATTAGAATCAGGGCCCCTAAAAATCAGGGGGGGGGGGGGGTAAACCCTAAGTGATAATTATCTTCGAAATACGTTGTAAAAATTTAAATTGTTCGAAAAACGACTCAGCAGGCCTATACCAGTGACAAGGCTACCCTAGGATAGGTTGTTACCTCCCGCGATACGCGACAGAATCGGCGACACCCTCCGTGACACGCGGGGGAACCGATTTTCAAGTATAAATACAAGGGCTTGGGTCTTGAACTGTTTACATATTACGACGTTAAAATTAGTTACGTACAATTACTTAGACGCTGTTTACTACAAAACACACACGAATCCCGAATCGCTGCCGCAAAACAGGGTAATAACTCGATCGCTATTACGATTCATTGTCCGATCGATCAATGTACTCAATGGATGTTTAAGTGCCGCCCACATTAGGGTTATCCTTTGTCATTCGTTGTGATTCCGACAGGATGTTTGAGTACCACCTGAACTCGGGGAATACTCTGTCATTCGTTGTGAATCCGATGGATGTTTAAGTGATTGCACTTTGTCATTCGTTGTGAGGGTTGATCTCGTGAGTTATCGTAAATGCTGTATTGATTACTAACCCAGTTTTGTGTGCATTGTTATTTAAATTAGGTTAACAAGACTAATTCGTAAAGTACACTCTATCCGTATTAAATCTGCAATGTGAGTCATTCTCTTTTTTTATCAAATTACTTTTGAAATCATGTTTATTTTCAAGGGTTATAATTACAGTGATTAAGTTTATGTAATCACCAAGTTACAGCCGGTATGTGGGGTTTTGTATACATTACTTGATAATCGTCACCATTGGGGCAACCAATGGGGGATATGACCATAGTCACAGATCCGGTCGAGTGACAAATACCGTGGGTAGTTGGTTTGATATCAGAAACATTGTAATCGCTCTTAATACTGTAAATTATAGCAAACAGGTTGTTTTAGTAAATAGAGTGATTCACTCAGTATTTCCCGCTGACAAAACCTTTTTCAAACATGTTTCAGGTGATCTGTTGTGATTCAGGAAAAGTGCCAGGAAGCACTGCAAGCTTAAAGAAAGTGGCTCCTATTAAAATAAAGAAATATGTTTTGTAAAATAAAGATTTCTCCGTGAAATCATAAGTATTGTAAATTACTGGGGTTTTATCTCAAGTTGTGAAATAAAATAATCGGGAAAATGTTTAGCTTTAAAACGATCCTGATGATAACTTCCGCTGTTAAACTCAATTAAATAAATACCACGGGATTTCTGCCCCGCGGCTCCTGAAACGGGTCAAACCGGGTCGGGGGCCGTGACAGAAATAAGGTGGTATCAGAGCCACTGAGTTAAGTTAATTAAGTATTTAAAAATACTTAATTTTTCCTGATTACTATTATGTGATTATGTGTTTTATTAACTGACTATTTGTTAGTTACAGTATGGGTAAGAAAAAGCTTTCCAGCATCTATCTTAAATTAGATATGTCAGTTAACGAGAAGGGTAGTTCATCCCAAACTCCTGAAGAAGGAATATTCGTTCGAAAAGCACAATATGAAGAACCACTTTCTCCTAGTAAAAGAAGTTTGATTATTAGGAAAAGTAAAGAGAAAATAAAGAAAGCCAGAGAGAAGAAAGTTAAACAGGAAACTCAGGAATTAATCAGTAAATCACCCTAGGAAGACAATTTAGACGAAAAATGGGCAGATCTATATATGTTAGCTACAGTAGTAGTAAATGCAGATCTATAAAATTGACTAGCAAATACTATCACCTACAAGTTAGAAAATCCATCCAGTAAATAAATAAAACCTAGTATGTTTAAAATTGTTCATTTTCTTTTGTGTAAAATAGTAATAGGGTATGCAATAAAATTTAAAGGTTATTTCTAAAAATTTGTTATAAATTTTAACTTAGCATTTTTGTATTTTACTTGTGTATTAAACAGCATGAATGAGTTATCGGAAGCCCTAGAGAATCTCAACCTATACCCTGTAAATATAGAAGTTTCCAAAGAATTTACTGGGTATTTTCCTGATGTGGAACAACCGGTAGAATTCAACGCTCCACCTCTGAAAAAGCCAAAACCAAGGAAAAGAAGGAGATACGTGTGGGGGAGTCGTTTACGTAAGAAAAAGCCAGCTAAGAGACTTCCTAAAATAAATAATCCTTTAGAAAAAGGAAAAGAAATTGAAACCGGGGAAAGTTCGAAACCACAGGATTTGGAGATAGAAGTGGGGGAAGATACTAGAGAAATGGGAATACAATTTGAAGAATATTCTAAGGAAATAGAAATGGAGGTTGGAAAAGGTTTTAGACCAACTCAGATGGAAGTTGGAGAAAGCTCCAAGCAAAACCAGGGAATGACTTTTCAGGAGGAAATAGATTTTATATTGGCAAGTTGTGAGACTATTCAGCCTGTCAATACAAATATTCTTACTCGTCCTATTGAAAATCAACTCCCTATAAATCTTGAACCAGCAATCCCAGAACCAATAGTCCACTCCCAACCTTTAGAAATGGACGAATGGTGGACGAATGATTGGCAATTCCAAAACATTGTCAACAGTCCTTATTCCTTTCTTCCGCAATTCGATCCAGAACCATTACCAAATCCACCCATGAGTAACGAAAATCTGGCTGAACTTCGCCATTTTGGCGAAGAGTTAATGGATGCAGGAAGTAGAATTCGGGAGATAGGGGGACAAATTGCCTGGAAGTATGATGAAAGGGAACTTCGTTTTTAGGAAGTCAAATGAAGAGAGATAGTGGGTTGGTAAAACTGTGGTTGTGTAATAGTAATAGTAAAATCAGTACTTGTAAAATAAATAATAAAACGGTTGTATATAGAGGCATGTTATAATCTATAAACTAAATGAAATTTTAGATTTTGTTTGTATATTCGTTTTCGTGATTATGTGCAATTAATTGTGACATTGGATTATTTCTTTTATACTAATTATTTATCTATAAATTAATTATCAGATGGCAAACGTTGATAATGAACCAGTAAATGAAGAAAATCAATCTGAGCAAATTCAGGAAGAACAATTGTTAAATAGACAAGATATAGAGGATATCGTTGCACAAGGAATAGCCAATGCTATTCCAGCAATTGTTGCTGCCGTTCAGAAACCCGTTAAAACTAAATCAATCATTCCTAGTAAACGTACCCAAGGCGACAACTTTAGTAATAGTATAAATGGAGGCGGAAATCATGTTAATAACAATAATGATCTGCAAACCCCAATTTTCAAGAAAATGAAAGCTGCAACACCTGGTTGCACTTACAAAGAATTCCTTGCCTGTAAACCAATTGAGTTTGCAGGTAATGAAGGGGCTATTGCAGCATTACGTTGGCTAGAGAAAACTGAGGCAGTAATTGCTATAAGCAAATGTGCTGAGGAAGATCAAGTTATGTATGCGTCTAATCTTTTTAAAGAAGGGGCGTTAGAATGGTGGAACACAGTGTTACAAGCTAAAAGAAGGATTGTGGCCTATGCCATGAACTGGGAAGAATTTAAGAATCTTGTAGAAAGAAAATTCTGTCCCGAGTATGAAAAAGATCAAATGGCAAATAAGTTCCTAAACCATCGGATGGTGAATGTGGATTGTCGTGGTTATACTTCGACATTCTTCGAATATGCTAGGATGGTACCAACACTGGCTTCGCCAGAGCCGGTACTCATTTCTCGCTACATTTGGGGATTAATTAGCGAAATCCGCAATATCGTTAAAGCTGCGAGACCTCGCACTATTGACGATGCAGTGGAACTAGCCAACACCCTAACTGATGAACTGGTACGCACAAGAGATGAAGACAGGAAGAAGGAACTGGCTCAGAAAATTACCCAAGGATTTCGTACAGGTAATAATAATAACAGCTTCAAGAAAAGAGGAGCAGGGCAATCACCAACTCCATCATACTGCAGGAAATGCAAAAAGAAACATTATGGAAGATGCGATATAACTTGCAATTTTTGCAAAACTATAGGACATCGTGAAGAAAATTGCAGAAAGAAATCCATAATTTGTTACAATTGTGGAGAAGCTGGACATTTCAAAACAGAATGTCCTAAATTGGCCAAACCAGCAGACAACAAAGCCAAGGCAACTGATGGAGCTACTAAGAAAAATGTTAGAGCATTCCAGCTAACCACTCAAGAAGCAGAACTCATTCCAGATGTGATAGCTGGTATGTTTCTAGTTCACAACGTATACGCAAAAGTATTATTTGACTCTGGTGCAAACCAAAGTTTTATTAATACTTTATTCTGTCAAGCTCTTAAGTTACCCTTAACCAATATTAGGCAAATTTTTACAGTCGAAACTGCAGATGGTAATTCAGTTAAAATAGATCAGGTTTTGCAAAAAGTAGAAATAGAACTTTCAGGTCATAAATTTTCTGCAAATCTGTTACCTATGAAATTAGCTGAATTTGATGTTGTGTTAGGAATGGATTGGTTAATAGCCAACCATGCTCGAATCCTTTGTGATAAAAACTCTATAGAAATTCAAGCACCTACTGGAGAAGTAATCATGATTACAGGAAATAAACCACGTAAGCCCATGAAGTTTATATCAGTACTGAAAGTTGCTAGTTATGAACGAAAGCAAGGAATAGTATATATGATTTCGGTAATCATTAATACTAAGAACAAAGAACTTAAGGAAATCCCAGTAGTCTCAGAATACCCAGATGTATTTCCGGAAGAACTTCCGGGATTACCACCTGATAGGGAAGTGGAATTTAGGATTCATCTAATTCCAGGAACTACACCGAAAGCTAAGGCACCTTATCGATTAGCTCATACCGAAATGTTAGAACTGAAAAAGCAATTAGATGAATTACTAAGTAAAGGATTTATACAACCTAGCTCATCCCCTTGGGGAGCTCCAGTGTTGTTTGTAAAGAAAAAGGATGGTTCGATGAGAATGTGTATTGATTATAGAGAATTGAATAAAATTACAATTAAGAATCGATACCCATTACCTAGGATTGATGATCTATTCGATCAACTTCAGGGAGCTAAATATTTTTCTAAGATCGACTTACGTTCTGGATATCATCAATTGAAGGTACAAGAAGAAGACATACCTAAAACTGCTTTCAGAACTAGGTATGGTCATTACGAGTTTACAGTCATGCCCTTCGGGTTAACGAATGCACCTGCAGCATTCATGGACATGATGAATAGAATCTGTAAACCGTATTTGGATAAATTTGTAATTGTTTTTATAGACGATATACTTATTTATTCCAAAAGTCAGACAGAACATTGTGAGCACTTGCATGCACTCTTAACTTTGTTAAAGAAAGAAAAGATGTACGCTAAATTCTCGAAGTGCGAATTTTGGCTAAAGGAAGTGCAATTCTTAGGACACATGGTGAATCACGAAGGGATTCATGTAGATCCTGCAAAGATAGAGGCAATTACCACTTGGAAGGTTCCGCAAACTGCGATGGAAATTAGAAGTTTTATAGGTTTAGCTGGATACTATAGACGGTTTATTAAGGATTTTTCCAAGATAGCTGTACCATTAACTAAGCTAACCTGTAAAGCCATTAAGTTTGAATGGGGACCTAAACAAGAAGAAGCCTTTAGAATATTGAAGCAGAAATTAACCAATGCTCCAATCCTAGCGTTACCAGAAGGGACTGAAGATTTTGAAGTTTACTGTGATGCTTCAAAACTAGGATTAGGATGTGTGCTTATGCAACGCAAGAAAGTAATTGCATATGCTTCAAGACAATTGAAAAAGCACGAAGAAAATTATACGACTCATGATTTAGAGTTAGGAGCCGTAATTTTTGCCCTTAAGATTTGGAGACATTATCTTTACGGAAGTAAATTTACTGTCTACACAGACCACAAAAGTTTAAAATATATTTTTGGGCAAAAAGAGTTAAATATGAGACAAAGAAGATGGATGGAAATCCTAAGTGATTACGACTGTGATATTCAATATCACGAGGGAAAGGCAAATGTAGTTGCAGATGCCTTAAGTCGTAAGTACCATGAAAAACAACGAAGGGTTCGTGCTCATTAAATTTACAGTTAGATTTAAATGAACAACTGAAACATTTTCAAGAAACAGCAATAGGGGATGTTGCTGAAGGAATGAAAGGAAGACTAAAAGAATTAGAGCAATGAGCTGATAGAATTTGGAGATTCCATAAGAAAAGGATTTGGGTACCAAAACAAGGAGAATTAAGAAATAAAATTTTAGAGGAAGCTCATAAATCTAGGTATACTATACATCCAGGAAACAATAAGATGTACCAAGATTTAAGAAAAAATTTCTGGTGGATAGGCATGAAAAAGGATATAGCTAGATATGTATCAAAGTGTCTTACCTGTTCACAAGTTAAGGCAGAACATCAGAAACCATCAGGTCTATTACAACAGTTAGAAATGCCAGTATGGAAATGGGAACTTATAACAATGGATTTTGTTACTAAGTTACCCAAAACCAGAAAAGGTAATGATGCGATTTGGGTAATTGTGGATCGATTAACCAAATCTGCTCACTTTCTATCTATGAAAGAAACCTTTAGCATGGAAAGATTGGCAAAGTTGTATGTAGATGAAGTTGTATCCTTACATGGAGTTCCACTCTCCATTGTTTCGGATAGGGATAGTCGTTTCACTTCTCATTTCTGGACGAGTTTCCAGAAAGCAATGGGAACTCGACTAAACCTAAGCACGGCATATCATCCACAAACAGACGGGCAAAGTGAAAGAACAATCCAAACTCTAGAAGACATGCTCCGAGCATGTGTGATAGATTTTGGTGGAAACTGGGATGATCACTTACCATTAATTGAATTCTCCTATAACAATAGTTATCATTCAAGCATTGAAACTGCCCCATTCGAAGCACTGTATGGAAGAAAGTGCAGAACTCCAGTTTGTTGGGCAGAAATAGGAGAAAAGCAATTGTCAGGTCCTAAAATAGTACAAGAGACGACCGACAAGATTACTCAAATCAAGGAAAGGCTGAAGACGGCTCGAGATCGCCAGAAGAGTTATGCAGACAATATGTGACAACCCTCACTAAACCAGGCATCCGTACGAATTAATTAATATTTAATTACTGCTTAATTACTGTGCTTGCTTACAACTGTGATTAAACTGCTTACTGATTTCTGATACATACATGCTCATGCATCACATTTTATACTGTCACTCTATTATTTATACACAAACATCAGTGACAACCTTGATGCACAACAAGCACAGTGAGCACACTACGGGATACCCATTAAACATGCTGACATAACCAGCATCAGGCAGACACTGCCTCTAAGGCCAGTATGAGCCAATAATAGTTTACTACACTGGTAGTGAGTGTAGGGAGGTGAGGATTGTAGAACTACGTCACTAGGTGAAGTTTATAGTGACCGGATGTGCCTAAAACGCACTTTAAGTACAAAATTCTGCACTTTAATACAAAACTCAGCATTTTAAATTAATAATAAAGTGCAAAAACATTGCAGAACGGTCCCGTATATTTTCCTAAGTACCGGGAATAATTTACGTTACAAAAATATACATAAAGGACCTTTTTCGGCATAATTAAACATTTTAACGGAACGGTATTTAATCGTATAACCGGACATTACCCGGGGCACTAAATTTTTGTCAAATACCTTGTTTTATTATTTATGGCTAGTCATGATCCCCGTATGTCATAACACCCGCTAAAAGTAAACAAACTATCTTTATATCATCACCTCTCTTACATCTAACTACACTTACATTCTAGTTACAATTTTTTCACTAAGCTACCCCCCCCCCCCCCCAACTATTTAGTTCCCAAAGTGGGACCCCACATATCCATCTATCCATACTTCAAATATTTGATGAGATTATATTTGATTTATTTATTAGATTGTTTGCTTGTGTAAGTATCTAATATATGTAGGATGATTATAAAGGTATGGCACCTTAGATTGACATCATTTCACCAAGATTACTCATCCATTTCACTCTCTCTCCCTCTTGTCTCGGCTGCCCAAACCGAAAACCCCATCACCACCTTTAAACATCATCATCTCCTTCATCTTATACATTCCATTCAAGCTTCAAAGTGCAATCATGGAAGGTGCATCTTGAAGAACCCTCAAAGGAGCATTGTTCTAGCCGTTTACACCATCTTTTCTTCACATTTCTTCATTAGTTTTCGTCCCTAGCTAGAGGCTAGTAGTAAGTTTCTTTACACTTGGTTCATCTTGTTCAAATTTATGTTTTATAGTAAGATGTTTTGTTGTTAAATCACTAAGGATCAAAGAGACTAGTAGATGTTAAACAAAAATAAAGAATATAAAAGTTACATAAAAGTTTACTTGTCTCTGATTTATGAAGCGGAATCTTGTTGGTTTGAGGGTTGGTTAAATCATACTTGATGTTTAAAAGTTGTTTTCTTGTTAAACCCGTTAATCGGACACTTGTAACACGATTTGATAACATGTAAAACTTCAAAATAACATGCTGATGTACTTTTTCAGCCGCCTTCAACAGGCTGTAAACGGACTTTAATTACTCGAAAAACGGAATTTCTGAAGCCTAAATTGTCTATTTTCGAAAAACGAAGAAAATGGCGCTGGAATCGTATTTTTCTGATGTCGGTTACTATTTTAAAAATCTGTTTTCGTGACAGCAGCTAAGGCTGATTTTAACTGCAGTAAAATGGGTCATACGTTTTCAGTCACAACTCGAAATCTAAACCAAACCAGCCTCTGAAACTTTTATCAAAGATGGTCACAGATGTATTTGTGACCCTCGAACTGGAATTTCGATAAACAGACTCACGAGGAATTTTTGACGAATTTTTCCGTAAACTGTGATCAGAATGTAACTAATCTGATCACAGTTCGGTAAACGATTTTCTATAAATTATTGATAATGAACTAGACCTTGATATTTTTACACGATAATTTGTGGGTCGATTAGGACGTTCCGCAAAAATTTGGGAATTTTTGGAAAGAGTTAAGTATTTTATTTAACCGTCCGAAAACAGTCCAGTTTTTCACATATTGAAACTGAAACGACAAGGGTAGTATTTTGCGTGTTAAAACGTAAGGGTTGATTGTTGATGATCGTGGTTTGATTTCAAAAAGAAAAAGATGTGCGTATTAGCACGGACACTCCCGTTTTTAGGGGAAGTTCTGGCGAATTTTTCTAAAAATACCAAGACTTAGAAAAACTATTTTTCTAACAAGTATGTTTAACTTTATTTCTCGGAATTAAACCTCGCCATGAGTTTTGACATAAAACTTTAAAGTGTTGGATATGAGACTTGTAAATGTATTTTGTTAATACTTTAAGTCACCAAATACATAATACATGTACGAATATCCCATCCTTTGGAAGGAATCTATTTATACGATAACCAAGAAATATAAACACGAAATAGTTGTCTAACTATTTCCCCTAGAACGTTAAAACTCTAAGCTAAGGCACGGCCGTTCGTCTAATAGATATTAGCACGTTGTAGGTTGTCGTGCTGCAGATCGAGTTTGAGTTGCTGTTATCGAGGACGCGTTACTGTGAGTTCATGTCCCCCTTTTCTCTTAACTGTTTTCAGTTTTCTAAACTGCGGGGGTGAAATACATGTTACTATGATACGAGTACTTTACACATGGTATGGTTAGCGTAAGGAGGGTTACTACTTAGATCATGTGAGTGGGTAGGCGGGAACTGGAGGCCATTAATCCTCATTGTAGGACCGAGGGACGTAAGCGGTAGATCTATCTGGGTGTAGGGAGCCCAACCCCAGGCCCAGCAGTACGGACCTTGGGGTGACTTTGTGCCCAACGCGAAATCCGCTAGGTTTGAGTCTTCCTACTTGCACTTCACACATATCAATGGCCTTGCAAACCATTGGTGATCTCTTTTTCCTTATCTGCTACATACCAGGGATTTTTATACTTACAAGTGTTTTACATACTCACTTACACATGAACTCGCTCAACATTATGTTGATTTTTCCAACTTACATGTATTTCAGGGAACTAAGGATCTGGCCCGGTATGCTACGTTTTCCCGCTGTGTTAGAGTTACGGGATCATCCACGTTTAGGGATTGCGACTTTTACCTGGACGAGTCGCAAGTCTTAAACAAGTGTTTATGTTATATTTGGGGTTGTGTTTTAAGAACAAAGTTTTTATATTATTAAGTTGTAATTTCCGTTGCATGTGTCAACGTATTAAGACAATGTTGTGGTATTTTACTTTTCAAACTTAAATCAATGGATGATCTGCATGGTTTTATTTTCATATAGCTTTGTTATGATTAAGCTATGGTATTAAGAAGTCACACTAAATAAACCCACGCTTCCGCAAAGCCAGGGTGTGACAGCTTGGTATCAGAGCTCTGATCATAGTGAACTAGGATTCCTTCTCGAGTCTAGACTATGATCACTAGGGCTCTCACGAAAACATTTTTACACTGCATACCACTTAAGTCCAGATCCAAAATGTTTTTACAAACAAATGTTGAGCACATTTTATTTGCTAGTTATAGGCTCAGTCTGGGAGGCTGAGGCTCGGTCTGGGAGGCTGAGGTAGTTGTCTAGTGGGACTAGGGAGTCAGTCTGGGAGGCTGGGAGGCTAGTGGGACTAGGAAGAGCAGTCTGGGAGGCTGGGAGGCTAGTGGGACTAGGGAGTCAGTCTGGGAGGCTGGGAGGCTAGTGGGACTAGGAAGAGCAGTCTGGGAGGCTGGGAGGCTAGTGGGACTAGGGAGTCAGTCTGGGAGGCTCGGAGGCTAGTGGGACTAGGAAGAGCAGTCTGAGAGGCTGGGAGGCTAGTGGGACTAGGAGAACTAATTGATTGCTTAATGGTGACTAATGTGTTTACTTGATTATATGATTGATATATGTGCATATCTGTGGTTGTATTACAGACACTATGTCTTCATCGAGCGGGGTTTCAGACCCAGTGGCAGTGGACTCTGACGACCCGATGTACACTGATTCAGAGGTTCATACATCAGATACAGACAGCACTGACGAGGATGCATTCCAGCCTTTTGCTATACCCGATTTTGGGGATGATATACCTCATGCTGATGGTGTTCCTGCCGGGGATCTACCTCTTGTGGAGATCCCTGCTCCTATTCCACACGCTGCATTTGCTGCAGAGGATTTGCCACACGATTTTGAGTTCGATGACGACCTCGATCTATTCGCGGGTCCCCCTGAGGACCACCATGAGGGCGGGGCCCCGATTGCAGACGATGTCGCTCCTTCGTTAGTTGAGATTCCTGTTGAGGAGGCCCATTCTGATTCGTCAATTCCTGATTCTTTTGAGTCGGTAGCTTCCACTGTTCCACCACCTATTCATGCGGATATACCCGCTGAGCCTGATGTTGTTGCTCCTGTTCCTGACCCGTTGCCTCTAGAGCCCGACCATGCACTCTTCGCGGCTCATGTCGACCCTCAGAATGCTGACACCCGGAATGGGTGGATAGAGGCCGATGATGATGTTCCGCCTTTTGTAGTACCAGATGCACCAGCTTTAGCTCCTTTTGATGCACCCTTATTCCCCACACACACTACTGATGCGCATCGCGCGGATCTGCCCGTCACTTTTCTCCAGGAGATCCCTCCGCCGCGTCCTGGAGAGGGCCCCTCTCATCAGCCTTTTGGCCATGTACCTTTTCTGACCGGAGGGGATCAGTTTGCACCGCAGATCCCTCACCATACTGCTGTTCCCCCTGTTCCACCGTTCGCTGTACCACCTTTTACTCCATCCAGCGAGCCTTTTCTCTGGACATCATCATCCGTCATGCCGCCGACAGATCCATACCATCCCTATTTTGTCGGGCCTTCCACGGAGGATGTCCTCGTTTCATTTATGCTACAGCATGACGCGCTGACGCGTCGTGTCCAGGTCCTGGAGCAACAGTTAGAGCATCTGTCACGTTCTCACCACGCCATGGAGGAGGATTGGCTCCTCATGCGCAGTTTGTTCTACTTTCATTTTCCTCCTCCACCAGCAGCAGCATGAGGGCTCTTTTGGTTTGATGTAGGTACCACCACTTTTGATGGGAAGACGGCGATTAAGTCGGCTACATAGCTTTTTGAAGACCACCTGACGATTCTGACTTTTGATGTTTGGTATTTGTATATGTTTAGACGTTTCGGGCAAGGGCGTTGTGACCCTTGGTCCCTTTTTGGATGTATGTTACAATTGTGGAACTTGTAAACATTGTAATCATGGTCTTGGTTATATAAAAGCTTAATCGCAGTATTCTCATTACAGGCATGGCTGATTTATTGATATATTTATAACATGGGATGTTGTGTGATTGATTGTTTATAACATGAGATGTTATGTGTTTGGTTTATTTTAACATGAGATGTTATGTATTACTACTATCGTTATAAAAGTACACTTTACCTACCATGACCTGACTTACGTAAACCATCTTTTAGAAGATGCCACCGAGACGTGATCCACGCATGCCTGCCAACGAGGCAGAACTTCAACAAATCATCGCTGCCGCCATCGCGCAATACGCCGCCTCTCAAGGAGGACCCAGCGGAGGCAGCTCAAACAATAACGGCAACAACAATCCGCCTCATGGTAATACTAAGTTATTAAGACATACCATGATACATTGGATATCTATAGCAAGTTTGCTAATGCCATTCACATATTGTAACGTATGTGCAGGGTGCACCTACAAGCAGTTCTTAGACTGCAAACCTGTAAACTTTAATGGCACCGGAGGTGCTGTTGCTTTTGTTCGTTGGGCAGAAAAGACAGAATCAGTTCTCCGCATGAGCAAATGCGCTCCAAATCAGCAGGTTACTTACATCTCTGGGCTATTCTTGAACGGAGCCCTGTCATGGTGGAATTTACAAGTCCAAACACTTGGTGAAGCCGCAGCCTACGCATTGACGTGGAACAAGCTGAAAGAGCTCATGCGCAAAAAGTATTGCTCTCGCGCTGAGATCCAGAGGTTGGAAACTGAGTTCTGGCATTTGAAGATGGACGGTCCGAAAATTGCGGAATATGTTCAGAGGTTTCACGACCTATCACAAGTGGTACCTTATATGGTCACACCAGAATTCAAGCGGATTGAGCGCTTCATTTGGGGTTTAGCTCCTCAAATCATTAGTATGGTGACCTCTTCAAAACCGGCAACAATCACTGAGGCGATCGATCTAAGCGTAGCTCTCACTGAGGAGGCGATCCGCCTAAACAAGTTTTCTGATGTTGAGCAAAGGAAGAAGGAGACTCATGTAGAGTCGTCCGGGGATAACAAAAGAAAATTCTCGAATTTCAAACAAGGCACAAGCAGTGATGGCAGGAAAGGAGAACCAAGCGTGCCAGTCCAAACTACGACTGGTACTAGAAGGAAAGGAAAGGGATATATGGGTGCACATCCCAAGTGTAACTCCTGCCAACGTCATCATTCTGGCCGATGCGGGCCAAAAGTATGTGAAGCTTGTGGAAAGACTGGTCACTTGAAGGATTCTTGCTGGGCTAGTGCTGGCCAGGGAGGCCAAGGAGGATTTGGGAATAGAAATAATAATCGTGGTGGTATTGGGAATCGCCCACAGGGGAACAATGGAGGAAACGGGAATCGAGGCAACAATGTGAATCAAGCTGGTAATGCGAACCAAAACAATAATCAAGCTGGGAATGGAGCAGGAAATGGTCAAAGAATGGGTTGCTTTAACTGTGGTGATATGGGGCATTATAAGCGGAACTGCCCAGAATTGAATCAAGCGCGTGGAAGGGTTTTCAATATCGAAGCAAGGGAAGCGCGCCAGGATCCCAATGTTGTTACTGGTACGTTCCCTGTAAACCAACGCTTTGCATCCGTTTTATTTGATACTGGTGCCGATTATAGCTTCGTATCGTTAGAGTTTAAGAATATGCTTGGATTAGCCGCTAGTAAATTAGATATTCCTTACTCAATCGAATTGGCGAATGGAAAGTTAGTAGAAGCCAATGAAGTGGTCAGAGGTTGTGTAATCGAGTTGGGAGAGCGTGAGTTTACTTTGGATCTACTACCAGTCCAACTGGGGAGCTTCGACGTGGTAGTAGGAATGGATTGGTTATCAAGCAACAAGGCTGAGATTGTTTGTCACGAAAAGGTAGTTCGTATCCCAACCGAAGATGGAGAAACAATTGTGGTTCATGGGGAGAAGCGGGATACGCCTTTAAGATTTATCAGTTGCCTGAAAGCTCGTAAGTGTTTACAAAAGGGATGTGCTGCCTTCCTGGCACACATCGTGGATAAGAAAGCTGCTGAGCCGAAAATCGAAGACATCCCTGTCGTGAGGGAATATCCTAAAGTCTTTCCAGAGGAGTTTCCAGGATTGCCACCCCAAAGGCAAGTGGAATTTCACATTGACTTAGTTCCAGGCGCCGCGCCTGTAGCTAGAGCACCTTATAGACTTGCACCGCCAGAGATGCAGGAGTTGTCGACACAACTCCAGGAGTTACTTGACAAAGGATTCATCCGACCAAGCTTCTCACCTTGGGGAGCTCCAGTTTTATTTGTCAAAAAGAAAGACAGTAGTTTTCGTATGTGTATTGACTACCGGGAGTTGAATAAGCTGATGATCAAGAATAGATACCCTCTGCCAAGAATCGATGATCTATTCGATCAACTCCAGGGTTCAAGCTTTTACTCTAAGATCGACCTTCGATCTGGATACCATCAGCTAAGAATACAAGAAGAGAGCATTCCGAAGACAGCCTTCAGAACTCGTTATGGACACTACGAATTCCTAGTCATGCCGTTTGGGTTGACAAACGCGCCTGCTGTTTTTATGGACCTAATGAACCGAGTCTGCAAGCCGTATCTCGATAAATTCGTGATTGTATTCATCGACGATATTTTGATTTATTCAAAGACAAAGGCTGAGCACGAACAGCACTTAAGAGCTATTCTGGAGTTGTTGAAAAAGGAACAGTTGTATGCCAAATTCTCTAAGTGCGAGTTTTGGCTACGTGAAGTCCAATTCCTTGGACACGTAGTTAATGGAAATGGAATCCATGTCGATCCCACAAAGATCGAGGCGATAAAGAACTGGGAGACTCCAAAGACGCCAACCGAGATTCGACAATTCTTAGGCTTGGCTGGTTACTATCGAAGGTTCATTGAGTATTTTTCAAAAATCGCTCAATCACTGACACTCCTCACACAGAAGGATAAGAAGTTTGACTGGGGAATCAAACAGGAGGAAGCATTTCAGTTGTTAAAGGATAAGCTCTGCAATGCGCCGATCTTAGCACTACCGGAAGGTACATATGATTTCGTGGTATACTGTGACGCCTCACGTCAAGGATTGGGTTGCGTATTGATGCAACGCCAGAAAGTTATAGCTTACGCGTCACGCCAGTTGAAAGTACATGAAAGGAACTATACCACGCATGATTTGGAACTAGGCGCAGTGATATTTGCATTAAAGATCTGGAGACACTACCTATATGGTACGAAGTGTACAATCTTCACAGACCACAAGAGTTTACAGCACATATTCAACCAGAAAGAGCTGAACATGAGACAATGACGTTGGGTTGAATTATTGAATGATTACGACTGCGAGATAAAGTACCATCCAGGGAAGGCGAATGTGGTCGCCGATGCCCTAAGTTGTAAAGAAAGGATCAAGCCCATAAGGGTTAGGGCTTTGGAGATGATTATCCAGACAGATCTTTCCCTGCGCATTCGTGCCGCGCAAAAAGAAGCTCTTAAGGAAAGAAACCTTGAGGAAGAATATCTCCGTGGGATGGAGAAGCAATTAGTGCCAAACGAGGAAGGAACGTTATGCTTTACGAAAAGAATTTGGGTTCCTCTGTTCGGCGGGTTGAGAAAAGTTATTTTTGATGAGGCACACAAATCACGGTACTCTATTCATCCCGGTGCGGATAAGATGTACCAGGATCTTAAGGATTATTATTGGTGGCCCAGGATGAAAGGCGACGTTGCTGTTTATGTTAGCAAATGTTTGACGTGCGCCAAGGTGAAAGCCGAATACCAGAAGCCTTCGGGACTTCTGCAACAACCTGAAATTCCCAAGTGGAAATGGGAACAGATTTCAATGGACTTTATAACGAAACTGCCCAAGACGCCCAGGGGTCATGATACTATTTGGGTGATAGTTGACCGCCTAACAAAGTCCGCGCACTTCTTGCCAATCAAAGAGAAAGACAATACTAGTAAACTGGCGGAAATATACATGAGAGAAATCGTTGCACGTCATGGAGTGCCTCTCTCGATCATCTCTGATAGAGATGGACGTTTCATATCAAGGATTTGGCAATCCTTCCAAGAAGCTTTTGGCTCACAATTGAATTTGAGCACTGCATTCCATCCGCAAACTGATGGCCAAAGTGAAAGAACTATTCAGACATTGGAGGATATGCTGAGAGCATGTGTAATGGATCTTGGTGGTAGCTGGGATAAGCATTTACCACTGGCCGAATTCTCATACAACAACAGCTACCACACTAGTATTGGAGCCGCGCCATTTGAAGCTCTTTACGGACGCAAGTGTCGATCACCACTATGCTGGGCTGACGCAGGTGATAGACAGCTTGTTGGTCCCGAAATCGTCCAAGAGACGACAGATAAGATTGCGCAGATTCGAAAACGCATCGAAGCGGCTCGCGAAAGACAGAAAGCCTATGCAGATCCAAACCGGAAACATTTGGAATTCCAAGTTGGAGATATGGTTTTATTGAAAGTTTCACCCTGGAAGGGGGTGGCACGCTTCGGAAAGCGTGGGAAGTTGAATCCGCGTTACATTGGCCCTTTCAGAATTCTGCAAAGGATTGGGCTTGTAGCCTACAAGTTGGACCTGCCTGCTGAACTCCATGGTGTTCACGATACCTTCCATGTATCCAATTTGAGAAAAAGTCCAACACAAGATACAGTGATCATTCCTGCTGACGAAGTTCATATCGACAACACGCTCCATTTCACTGAAGAACCTGTTGAGGTCACGGATTGGAAAGTTAATAAAACTCGCAGGAGCAGTGTCAAACTCGTCAAAGTTCGTTCGAATGCTAGGCATGGACCTGAATTCACGTGGGAACGTGAGGATCGAATGAAAGAGAAATACCCCCATTTGTTTCCTAAGATCCCTACATCTCGTAGCAGAACTTAAATTTCGGGACGAAATTTCTTTAACGGGGGGAGAATGTGACAACCCTCACTAAACCAGGTATCCGTACGAATTAATTAATATTTAATTACTGCTTAATTACTATGCTTGCTTACAACTGTGATTAAACTGCTTACTGATTTCTGATACATACATGCTCATGCATCACATTTTATACTGTCACTCTATTATTTATACACAAACATCAGTGACAACCTTGATGCACAACAAGCACAGTGAGCACACTACGGGATACCCATTAAACATGCTGACATAACCAGCATCAGGCAGACACTGCCTCTAAGGCCAGTATGAGCCAAGAATAGTTTACTACACTGGTAGTGAGTGTAGGGAGGTGAGGATTGTAGAACTACGTCACTAGGTGAAGTTTATAGTGACCGGATGTGCCTAAAACGTACTTTAAGTACAAAATTATGCACTTTAATACAAAACTCAGCATTTTAAATTAATAATAAAGTGCAAAAACATTGCAGAACGGTCCCGTATATTTTCCTAAGTACCGGGAATAATTTACGTTACAAAAATATACATAAAGGACCTTTTTCAGCATAATTAAACATTTTAACGGAACGGTAGTTAATCGTATAACCGGACATTACCCGGGGCACTAAATTTTTGTCAAATACCTTATTTTATTATTTATGGCTAGTCATGATCCCCGTATGCCATAACACCCGCTAAAAGTAAACAAACTATCTTTATATCATCACCTCTCTTACATCTAACTACACTTACATTCTAGTTACAATTTTTTTCACTAAGCTACCCCCCCCCCCCCCCAACGATTTAGTTCCCAAAGTGGGACCCCACATATCTATCTATCCATACTTCAAATATTTGATGAGATTATATTTGATTTATTTATTAGATTGTTTGCTTGTGTAAGTATCTAATATATGTAGGATGATTATAAAGGTATGGCACCTTAGATTGACATCATTTCACCAAGATTACTCATCCATTTCACTCTCTCTCCCTCTTGTCTCGGCTGCCCAAACCGAAAACTCCATCACCACCTTTAAACATCATCATCTCCTTCATCTTATACATTCCATTCAAGCTTCAAAGTGCAATCATGGAAGGTGCATCTTGAAGAACCCTCAAAGGAGCATTGTTCTAGCCATTTACACCATCTTTTCTTCACATTTCTTCATTAGTTTTCGTCCCTAGCTAGAGGCTAGTAGTAAGTTTCTTTACACTTGGTTCATCTTGTTCAAATTTATGTTTTATAGTAAGATGTTTTGTTGTTAAATCACTAAGGATCAAAGAGACTAGTAGATGTTAAACAAAAATAAAGAATATAAAAGTTACATAAACGTTTACTTGTCTCTGATTTATGAAGCGGAATCTTGTTGGTTTGAGGGTTGGTTAAATCATACTTGATGTTTAAAAGTTGTTTTCTTGTTAAACCCGTTAATCGGACACTTGTAACACGATTTGATAACATGTAAAACTTCAAAATAACATGCTGATGTACTTTTTCAGCCGCCTTCAACAGGCTGTAAACGGACTTTAATAACTCGAAAAACGGAATTTCTGAAGCCTAAATTGTCTATTTTCGAAAAACGAAGAAAATGGCGCTGGAATCGTATTTTTCTGATGTCGGTTACTATTTTAAAAATCTGTTTTCGTGACAGCAGCTAAGGCTGATTTTAACTGCAGTAAAATGGGTCATACGTTTTCAGTCACAACTCGAAATCTAAACCAAACCAGCCTCTGAAACTTTTATCAAAGATGGTCACGGATGTATTTGTGACCCTTGATATTTTTACACGATAATTTGTGGGTCGATTAGGACGTTCCGCAAAAATTTGGGAATTTTTGGAAAGAGTTAAGTATTTTATTTAACCGTCCGAAAACAGTCCAGTTTTTCACATATTGAAACTGAAACGACAAGGGTAGTATTTTGCGTGTTAAAACGTAAGGGTTGATTGTTGATGATCGTGGTTTGATTTCAAAAAGAAAAAGATGTGCGTATTAGCACGGACACTCCCGTTTTTAGGGGAAGTTCTGGCGAATTTTTCTAAAAATACCAAGACTTAGAAAAACTATTTTTCTAACAAGTATGTTTAACTTTATTTCTCGGAATTAAACCTCGCCATGAGTTTTGACATAAAACTTTAAAGTGTTGGATATGAGACTTGTAAATGTATTTTGTTAATACTTTAAGTCACCAAATACATAATACATGTACGAATATCCCATCCTTGGGAAGGAATCTATTTATACGATAACCAAGAAATATAAACACGAAATAGTTGTCTAACTATTTCCCCTAGAACGTTAAAACTCTAAGCTAAGGCACGGCCGTTCGTCTAATAGATATTAGCACGTTGTAGGTTGTCGTGCTGCAGATCGAGTTTGAGTTGCTGTTATCGAGGACGCGTTACTGTGAGTTCATGTCCCCCTTTTCTCTTAACTGTTTTCAGTTTTCTAAACTGCGGGGGTGAAATACATGTTACTATGATACGAGTACTTTACACATGGTATGGTTAGCGTAAGGAGGGTTACTACTTAGATCATGTGAGTGGGTAGGCGGGAACTGGAGGCCATTAATCCTCATTGTAGGACCGAGGGACGTAAGCGGTAGATCTATCTGGGTGTAGCGAGCCCAACCCCAGGCCCAGCAGTACGGACCTTGGGGTGACTTTGTGCCCAACGCGAAATCCGCTAGGTTTGAGTCTTCCTACTTGCACTTCACACATATCAATGGCCTTGCAAACCATTGGTGATCTCTTTTTCCTTATCTGCTACATACCAGGGATTTTTATACTTACAAGTGTTTTACATACTCACTTACACATGAACTCGCTCAACATTATGTTGATTTTTCCAACTTACATGTATTTCAGGGAACTAAGGATCTGGCCCGGTATGCTACGTTTTCCCGCTGTGTTAGAGTTACGGGATCATCCACGTTTAGGGATTGCGACTTTTACCTGGACGAGTCGCAAGTCTTAAACAAGTGTTTATGTTATATTTGGGGTTGTGTTTTAAGAACAAAGTTTTTATATTATTAAGTTGTAATTTCCGTTGCATGTGTCAACGTATTAAGACAATGTTGTGGTATTTTACTTTTCAAACTTAAATCAATGGATGATCTGCATGGTTTTATTTTCATATAGCTTTGTTATGATTAAGCTATGGTATTAAGAAGTCACACTAAATAAACCCACGCTTCCGCAAAGCCAGGGTGTGACACAATAGATGCAAGCCGTTAGAATTCCAAGTTGGAGACAGAGTAATGTTGAAAGTTTCTCCTTGGAAAGGAGTTGTTAGATTCGGTAAGAAAGGAAAGCTAAGTCCAAGATACGTAGGACCATTTCCAGTAATCCAACGTATAGGACCAGTTGCTTATCGTTTACAACTACCAGAAGAATTAGCTGGAGTACATGATGTATTTCATGTATCCAATCTCAAGAAATGCTTATCAGACGAATCACTGGTAGTACCTCTTCGAGATATAGAGGTTAACGAAAAATTGAAATTTGTTGAGAAACCTCTTCAGATAGAAGATCGAAAGGTGAAATTTCTCAAGCACAAGCGATTAGATCTGGTTAAAGTCAAATGGGATTCAAAGAGAGGAGCTGAATATACTTGGGAGCTGGAAATAGAAATAAAGCGAAAGTATCCTCATTTATTCCAGTAAATCTCGAGGACGAGATTTTTATTAAGGTGGGGAGAATGTAACAACTCTCATCAAAAAGTACTAATTATTATATTAAATTGTCCAATAGGAAACCGTAATTGAGAAACCCAAGTGATTCTGAACAAACCCTAAAATTTTCAGAATAGTTAGAATTAGAATCAGGGCCCCTAAAAATCAGGGGGGGGAGGGTAAACCCTAAGTGATAATTATCTTCGAAATACGTTGTAAAAATTTAAATTGTTCGAATAACGACTCAGCAGGCCTATACCAGTGACAAGGCTACCCTAGGATAGGTTGTTACCTCCCGCGATACGCGACAGAATCGGCGACACCCTCCGCGACACGCGGGGGAACCGATTTTCAAGTATAAATACAAGGGCTTGGGTCTTGAACTGTTTACATATTACGACGTTAAAATTAGTTACGTACAATTACTTAGACGCTGTTTACTACAAAACACACACGAATCCCGAATCGCTGCCGCAAAACAGGGTAATAACTCGATCGCTATTACGATTCATTGTCCGATCGATCAATGTACTCAATGGATGTTTAAGTGCCGCCCACATTAGGGTTATCCTTTGTCATTCGTTGTGATTCTGACAGGATGTTTGAGTACCACCTGAACTCGGGGAATACTCTGTCATTCGTTGTGAATCCGATGGATGTTTAAGTGATTGCACTTTATCATTCGTTGTGAGGGTTGATCTCGTGAGTTATCGTAAATGCTGTATTGATTACTAACCCAGTTTTGTGTGCATTGTTATTTAAATTAGGTTAACAAGACTAATTCGTAAAGTACACTCTATCCGTATTAAATCTGCAATGTGAGTCATTCTCTTTTTTATCAAATTACTTTTGAAATCATGTTTATTTTCAAGGGTTATAATTACAGTGATTAAGTTTATGTAATCACCAAGTTACAGCCGGTATGTGGGGTTTTGTATACATTACTTGATAATCGTCACCATTGGGGCAGCCAATGGGGGATATGACCATAGTCACAGATCCGGTCGAGTGACAAATACCGTGGGTAGTTGGTTTGATATCAGAAACATTGTAATCGCTCTTAATACTGTAAATTATAGCAAACAGGTTGTTTTAGTAAATAGAGTGATTCACTCAGTATTTCCCGCTGACAAAACCTTTTTCAAACATGTTTCAGGTGATCTGTTGTGATTCAGGAAAAGTGCCAGGAAGCACTGCAAGCTTAAAGAAAGTGGCTCCTATTAAAATAAAGAAATATGTTTTGTAAAATAAAGATTTCTCCGTGAAATCATAAGTATTGTAAATTACTGGGGTTTTATCCCAAGTTGTGAAATAAAATAATCGGGAAAATGTTTAGCTTTAAAACGATCCTGATGATAACTTCCGCTGTTAAACTCAATTAAATAAATACCACGGGATTTCTGCCCCGCGGCTCCTGAAACGGGTCAAACCGGGTCGGGGGCCGTGACAATGGCAATGGGACTAGTACTCGCTTTAGGGGCTGACAATTTCATTGTACTGGCTATATTCAGGATCCTACGTATAATGGTAGACGTACCATACATCCGTTCCTAAGGTTTCTAACGTTTTCACGTTAGCTAAGGTTTTCGCATTTTCATGTCACTAAGTTTGGATAGTCGCTAGTGAGGGCCATACTCCAGTTTACATACGATCCTTTAGGCTTGTCCCCAGTTATCCTTTGGGCTTGTCCCCAGTTATCCTTTGGGCTTGTCCCCAGTATATTGGGCTTGTCCCCAGAATTGTTGGGCTTGTCCCCAGTTGCTAACTCATATCTTATATTGGCTTAGTCCCAAGTTGTATCCTGTTTCAGGTTTTTGGAGATAAGTGACCAAGGATCCTTGATCCTTACCTTCTACTAAGGGTTGTCTTTTGGGTTATCCTGATAATAAGTGTTAAAGGTTAGGATCCTAACTTGGATTCTCGGGTATGATCCTTAACTATTTTGATTTTATTCATTATTTATTTGAATAACCCTTATCCTTTGACAACTGAACTTGTGATCCTTAAACTATATAACTTTTCAAAACTTATCAACTATAGGATATGTGATCCTTGATCATATCCTAAAATTTTTGGGGATATTTATTAAATTTTTCCTTTACTTGATAAATTTGGACAAAATGAACATCACAACAGTTGGAAAGTAAAATACTAACAAGGATAGCAAAACGGGAGATAGCCAAAAAGTTAAAGTTATTTTATTCACAAAATATTAAACCCTTTAAGGTTGTCTAAATTGCCAACCCACGTTTCTACCAGCAAAACGTGGCCCGTCCACATGGGTTGGCAAAGGGTGTCCATTGTTTACGGGTCTTGGTAGTGCAGGAATCAAAAGACGGCAGGATCACAATGGCTTCATCCCCTAAACAAAGGATCCCTCCACCATTTGTAATCCTACCTATTGTTCAAAGGATCCATGATCCTTAGCCCTAATTACTATTGTTCAAGATACAACCCATCATTTTTCAACAAAAAACACCATAACCAAAATAAACTACCAATTTCTAAAAAAAATGGGCTCCGGCTACTTCTAGAAATGTCCTTCATCGCCCATTCATGCAGCCTACACCTTCGCTGCATCACCATCTCCTCCAGCTCCAGTATCCTTCACCTGATCCTTGCCACTGCCACCAGCCTCAATTGCCAGAACCTCATCAGCCTCATCTTCATCCTCCAATTCAGCCAGCCTAGCCTTCCAGCCCTCCATGTCCCAGTTGCTCCTGTCGAAATTAGGATCCTGAGCTTCTTGGGCCATCTGCAACTTGGTCTTGTACATGGCAATGGCAGCGGAGACTTTAGCATCCTCCGTGATCTCATGCTTCTCATAATCGGCATTGATCTGAGCTGCAACTATCTAAGTTTTGGCATCATTGAGGTCCTTTTCGAGGGAGGCAATCTTGTGATCCTTGAGCACCGCCACTTTTTGGAGATCGGAGTATTTCTCCTCAAGCTCTTCAACGTTCCCAACATAGTCCTCGATTTCAGCAAATTTCTGCAAACAAGACAATGCAAAGTTCAGGATCATGTGATCCTCAAATGAGCAGGATAACTAAGCTAAGTCAGTGATCCTTACATCAGCAAAGTACTCGAGGAACTGATGGCGGATCAGAGGCAAGCCTTGTAGGTTGTCAGCTTCAGAGGTCTTCCTTTTCTTTCCATCTCTTCCCTTTGAAGTGGTTGCCTTGGGGATTGTGACGGAAGGGCTAGCAGCCGACTTTTTCTTTGAGGATCGGACAGTGTCAAGATCAGTGACACTGAATTTGGAGGCAGATTTTGAAGATTTCCCAGCACCTACACACCCAAAACAGATAAGTATCCTTATCCTATTTCTATTTAGCTATTTATTTAAACATTTAATTATGCAAAAAACAGGATACTTACTCGACATAGTAACAGAACTTGAGGATACTTCTTGAGAATCCTGGGTGTTTGCTTTAAATGATCTTCTTGCAAGATCAAGTCTCTGGAAAGCGGCAAGTCTTTCCTTTGTTGCAGGTGTTGTGATGAGGTGTGCGACAGTAATAGCTGCAAAAAGGGAACAAAAGTACGTTAGTGATCCTTAAATAAAAACAAGGTCATCTGGTGATCCTTCTCAGGATCCTCTATCCTACCATGGGTGCTCCACTTCCTCGGCAGATCCTTTCCATCAGAGATAGAATCCCTTCTGACAAAGAAGAATCGCCGTTTCCAGTTGGTATCATTATTAGTGACTTTGAAGATGGGGTGTTCTTCACCGGGTTTATGCTTGAGTAGATATCGGTGGGATCCAAATGTTACGAGGTCATACATCTCTGCCAACTCCGACATTCCCAGAGCAATTCCTTCTTGCTCAATGATCCTTTCAAGGGTATATAAGACCCTCCAGATCATTGGCATAGCTTGAATGTAGGAGATGCCGGTGAGGGAGAAGAAAGACTGGGTGAATTCAGGGAAAGGATACGAGTATCCTATTGTGAATGGAGTGACCGGGAAAGCTACCCAGGTTTCAGAAATATAATCACTTAGAACGGTGGGATCAAATGGTTTGAAATCGGTGTTTGCCGGAAAGCAATGTCGGATTCTGTCTATTTGTGGATCAGTGAAGCAGCATCTTTCTTTCGCCGAATCTTTGATGATCCCCTGGCTCTTAAGAGGACTGTCTTTTGTGTGATCCTTAGCCGGAGAGGATCTTAGCATCATCTTGGTCATGAGGGTAGAGAAGAAGATGAACAGAGAAATAAAACGTAAAGGGAGAAGAGGAAGAGAGATACCTGCTTGATCTTCGGATGTTGATTTAAAGGGAGTTTCTCTTGAATTTAAATGCGAATTGATCCCTATCCCTAACTTCAATTTATAATGATGGTTTTGCAGGATAGTCACCTCAATGACGTCATGCTCGTAACGGCTAGTCCGATTACAACGGCTAGTTATCCGTTGATTCATTACGGATAAGAACAGAAAATATAACTCGTTTATTTACATAATTACTCCTTATATTTTGGGGGCAATTGTTAGGGGAGGATTTTTGAATGATCAGTGATCCTCAATTACTGTTGGGTTTAGTGATCCTCACTTCTGTTAGAATTAGTGATCCTCAGAAGTGTTGCAGGATCAGGATCATGGATCATCTTAAGGATCCTTATACTAACGATTGTCTACTTTGAATATGATGTTGTTTTGCAGGAGTACGAGCTTGGACTTGGTCTTGGCGATATTCCTGGAGCATATTCCATATTTATTCCGCACGTGCATGGCTGAAATGGACGTTGTGGAGGTCGTGGAGGACTTGCACCAAATGCGGAATGTTTGTTAGCTTAGATATTTTCCATTTTTAAACGGGATAGCGAGCTAAATAGAAACACTTGGCTATTTTTGGCTACACACACACTCTTGCAACTGCTCTCACCAGCTCTTGACAATTCACTTGGCAATTACACACTTTCTTGCACGTTACACTATAGTGATCCTTGTAATTAGCTCGCTATCATCCGAAGTTGTAATACATTTCTTGTTTAATTTGAGTTGGTGATCGGTAGTTTCCATCACCCGAGGTTTTTTATGCCGGAGATCATTCATTGATCAAGGGCTTTTTCCTCCTATAAATCTTTGTGTCACTTGTTCATTACATTTCTGAGTGATCCTTAGTGTTGTTCATTGATTCAAGCATCATACCTCACAACAGAAAGTTTGGCTGCATTATCATTGCTTGATTTTTGACCAAAACAACACAGACGTGAACAAAGCGTGTCCCAAAGACCCGTTTCCTCTACCTCATATTGATTCAATGGTGGATGCTACTGCTGGTCACGAGATGTTAACCTTCATGGATGCATCCTCAGGATTCCAGCAGATCCAAACGGAACCCTCAGACCAGGAGGATACTGCTTTCATGACACCGACATGTATTTATTGTTATACTGCTATGCCTTTTGGTTTAAAAAATGCAGGTGCAACATACCAGAGATTGGTGAACATGATGTTTAAAGACAAGCTGGGGAACACCATGGAGGTGTACATCGATGACATGGTAGTTAAATCTAAAAAGGCTGAGGATCACCTCCAGGATATTAAGGGAGCATTCGATATCCTGGACCAATATAACATGAAACTAAATCCTGCCAAATGCCATTTTGGAGTGGGAGCAGGAAAGTTTCTAGGATACATGGTGACAAAAAGGGGGATAGAAGCAAGCCCGGAGCAGATTAAAGCTATCTTGGATATCAAGTCACCTTCAAATATGACATATGTTCAAAGATTGATAGGGCGAGTAGCAGCATTAAACAGATTTATCTCAAGATCCTCGAAAAAATGCAAGGAATTTTATGATATCCTGAAGAATAATAAAAAATTCGAATGGGGAGAGAAGCATGAAGCAGCCTTGCAGGATTTGAAGCAGTATCTTTCAACCGCACCTCTATTGATGAAGCCCGAGGATGGTGAACCATTATCCCTGTATCTTGCAGTATCAGGGAATGCAGTAAGTGCTGTCTTGGTAAAGGATCATGAAGGTCAGCAGTATCCTGTCTATTATGTTAGTAAAAGTTTATTAGACGCTGAAACTAGATATTCACACTTAGAGAAATTGATATTAGCCCTAGTTATGGCATCAACAAAACTTAGACATTATTTTGAAATACATAGGATTCATGTTAAAACCAACTATCCTGTTAAAAATGTGCTTAGGAAACCAGAGATGTCAGGCAGGATGGCTAAGTGGTCGGTGAAATTAAGTGCCTATGATCTAGTATATGAACCTAGAAATGCCATAAAGTCCCAGGCTCTAGCTGACTTTGTGGCTGATTTCAGTAGTGATATTCAAAATGAAGTAGACTTAGAAGTACAACAACTAGGAGAAACCTCAGAATCCTGGACATTGTATACTGATGGTGCATCTAATGTTAGAGGTGTAGGATTGGGAATACTACTAAAATCGCCACAGGGGACATATTACCCCAGGCTATTAGGTGTGAATTTCCTGCCACTAATAATGAAGCAGAATATGAGGCTTTGATCGCAGAATTAGAATTGGCTAGAAACATGAATATTAAGAATTTGCAAGTATATGTTGATTCCTTGTTAATTACTAATCATTTTAGTGGATCCTATGCAGTTAAAGGTGAGAAGTTAATCGAGTATCTTGATATTCTCAAAAAATTAGCAGGATATTTCGATGTTTTTACACTTGAACAGGTACCGAGAGAGGATAATGCTGAAGCTGATGCCTTGGCAAATCTAGGATCATCAGTTAGGATACCAGAAGGGACCCGAATACCAATATTACATATCCTGTATCCTGCAACGGATTCTCAGGATAAGGAAGTAGTAAGTGTTCAGGATCCTGATGATGAGTATCCCGAGGAGGATCCTAAGTCCTGGACGGCTCCAATCATGAAATATCTCAAGGAAGGACACATTCCAAAGGATGAAAATCCTAAGGCCTTTAGAATGAAGGTATCACGATTCACTATTATAAATAATCTTTTGTATAAGAAATCTCTTGCAGGACCATATCTGAGGTGCTTGGAGGATCCCGAAACTAAAGAAGTGCTTCAGGATATACACGAAGGGGATTGTGGTAACCATACTAGGGGCAGATCGTTATTCTCGAAGGTATTAAGAACAGGATACTATTAGCCGACGATGAGGAAAGATGCTGCAGAATACGCTCGAAGATGTGATGCATGTCAGAGACACAGTAATATATTACATCAGCCCGCTGAACCACTATATCCTATCGCTTCCCCTTGGTCATTCATGAAGTGGGGAATGGATATAGTAGGAAAATTGCCAAAGGCTCCAGGATGAAAAGTCTTCATGTTGGCAATGACTGATTATTTTTCTAAATGGGTTGAAGCTGAAGCATTTGTTCAAGTTAGAGACCAAGAAGTAGTGTCTTTCATAAAAAGGAATAACCTGACTAGGTTTGGAGTACCAGCTGAGATAATTTGTGACAATGGATCTCAATTTATAAGTAAGAGGACTACTGACTTTTGCAAGAGTTGGGGAATTAAAATGATCACATCTACACCAGTACATCCTCAAGCAAATGGACAAGCAGAATCCTCAAATAAGATAATTGTCAACAATTTAAAGAAAAGGCTTGGAGCTAAGAAGGGAAGATGGGCAGAAGAATTACCCTTTGTTTTATGGGCTGATAGAACGACGGTGAAAAGTGCAACTGGCCAAACCCCATTTTCCTTAGTATTTGGAGCAGAAGCGGTGATCCCGACAGAAATGGTGATACCTACGGCGAGATCCGACCTCCAGAATCCTGAGCAGAATCTTGAAGCCCTTCGCCAGGAATTGGATACTATTGATGAGACAAGAAATGCAGCAAGGCTAAGGATGGCAGCATATCAACAGAGGATATCCAGAGCATATAACAAGAATATAAGGACTAGAAGATTTCAAGTTGGAGATTGGATATTAAGAAAGGCTTTTCAAAATACTACTAATCCTGCAGATGGAAAGTTAGCTCCTAAGTGGGAAGGACCTTATGAGATTGAATCAGAATCAAGGAAAGGAGCATACCAACTCAAGAATATGGAGGGGGATATGCTACCAAAATCATGGAATGCTATACATCTAAAGCTCTACTTCAAGTGAGTTTAGAATTTAATTTCTAAATCAGAATGGCATGGATTCTATCTCTTTTAATGTATTTGATATTATTTATTCTATTGAACCCTGTTAGGGGAGGATTTTCCAATGATCAGTGATCCTCATTTACTGTTGGGTTTAGTGATCCTCAATTCTGTCTGAATTAATGATCCTCAGAGAGTATTGTAGGATCTGGATCATGGATCATCATAAGGATCCATATACTAACGATTGTCTACTTTGAATATGAAGTTGTTTTGCAGGAGTACGAGCTTGGACTTGGTCTTGGCGATATTCCTAGAGCATATTCCATATTTATTCCGCACGTGCTTACCTGAAGTGGACGTTATGGAGTTCATGGAGGACTTGCATGAAATGCGGACAGTTTGTTAGCTTAGATATTTTCCATTTTTAAAAGGGATAGCGAGCTAAATAGAAACACTTGGCTATTTTTAGCTTAACACACACACTCGTAACTGCTCTCACCCGCTCTTGACAATTCACTTGGCGATTACACACTTTTTTGCACATTACACTATAGTGATCCTTGTAATTAGCTCGCTATCATCCGAAGTTGTAATACATTTCTTGTTTAATCTGAGTTGGTGATCGGTAGTTTCCATCACCCAAGGTTTTTTATGCCGGAGATCATTCATTGATCAAGGGCTTTTTCCTCGTATAAATCTTTGTGTCACTTGTTCATTTCATTTCTGAGTGATCCTTAGTGTTGTTCATTGATTCAAGCATCATACCTCACAACAGAAAGTTTGGTTGCATTATCATTGCTTGATTTTTGACCAAAACAGTTTGGCGCCCACCGTGGGGCAATTGGTGCTTCATTCCTAAGAAGATTCATACTTTTGTGGTCATTTCGGTTCATTACAACCAAGCAGATGGCTTCCTCAACAAAGAATACATCAAGTTCTATGCCGGAAATCAGTTCTTCACAAGGCGTTCCACCTTTGCCTCCACCACCTTCTGGATCCCAGAAGAATGCTGAGAATGCTGCGAAGAGACAAACCCCCATTTTCACAAAACCACCAACTTCTTCTGTTTCTTCTAATCCTACTACTAATGATCTTTACGCTCTGATTTTGCAGATGAGGAATCACGCATAAGAGCAGGATAAAACCAACGAAAGGATCCTCCGGGAGATCGCTGAGATCAAGAAACAGAAGAAATCAGTGGAGGATCACTCTCCTCTGATACCAAGGTCATTGGATTTCGATACTCCAGTTGTGACTACCTTACAATCGGCAGTTCCGGGCATCCAGTATCAAAGTGGTCCATCAGAAAGGCGTTATGGTACAGCAACTATGAGTCAGGCATTTGGCTCTCACTTCCAGCCTCAAGGATCCTCTTCTCAGCCATCGGGATCCTCTTTTCAGCATCAAGGATACTTCACGTCAGGAGTTCAAGGATGCATGCAGTTCAAGGATCCTCCCAGGGTCAAGGATCCTCCCAGGTTCAAGGATCCTCTATGGCTCCAGGATCCTCTAAGGTCCAAGGATCCTCCATGGCTCAAGGATCCTTCCAGCTTCAAGGATCATCTCAGCTTCAAGGATCCAACATCTTTCCCCAAGGATCCTCTCTTCCCCAAGGATCCTTCCAGGTTCAAGGATCATCTCAGCTTCAAGGATCCAACATCTTTCAGGATCAGGGATTCTTAAGAAGTATGCAACCTCCGAGCACCGATGTTCATCAAGGAGACTTCATACCAATGCAGACCATTGCTTCATCTGGTCCTTCGATCATACCAGAATCCCGTCAATATGGATTCACATCCACAATTCCAAACATGAATCCTCCGGGAGGTAACACTTTTAATAATTCATATAACACTAACCATGGCTCAATGCAGGATACAGGTATCAATCAGGCCATGGCTAGGGAATTACAGAAACTTAAGGATATGATATCCAGTGTACCAGGAGTGGTTAAACCCATTCCTGAAATTGCAGATGGTAGCCATAGGATATCTCGTTTTGCACCACCCTTATGTGATGTTGAGATACCCAAAAGGTTCCAGATACCATCTATGAAGCTGTATGATGGTTCAACAGATCCAGAAGAGCATGTAGCTCAGTATAGGGAGAGGATGGAGATCAACCCAATTCCTGAGAGGTTAAAGGAAGCATGTCTATGCAAGGGACTCGGATCCACACTCACAGGATCTGCTCTTAAATGGCTGCTAAGTCTTCCCCCTTACTCTATTACTTCATTTGCTAATCTAGTTAATTTGTTTAATAGTCAATTCTCTTGTAGTAGAAAATTTGAACGATTAACTAGTGATCTATATAGGGTAACACAAGGTCAAAATGAATCACTTAGAGATTATATCACTAAGTTTAGCAAAGAATCCTTAGATATTCCTAATTTGGATATTGCTACGGCTGTAGAAGCCTTTAAAATGGGATTGCTTAGGGATTCACTATTCTATGATGATCTTGTTATGACACCTTGCAGGAATCTTGATGAAGTAAGAACCAGGGCCCTTAGGTTCATCCGCCTAGAGGATGACAAAAGGATCCAGGATCGATTGACAGGATCCTCAAAACAGGAGAAACAAGGATCCTACTTCAGGAACAACAAATCCAAGTTCTACAACAAGTCTGATAACCAGAACGTGCATGCAGTGGAACAAGAAGAGGATGATGAGGATTATCCTCCTATTTCTGAATACTGTTTTTCTGTTGATAACAATGAACTAATCCTTGCAATGCAGAATCTAGGTGAGAAAGCTAGGTGGCCGAGAAAAAGTGATAAACCAGCTGCTACAAAGGATAAGTCCAAGTGGTGTGCATATCATGAGGATTTCGGGCATCTCACTGAAGAGTGTATTGCACTAAGAAAGGAAATTGGTTACTTGTTGAGCAAGGGGCATTTGAAGGAACTTTTGGGACGAAAGAAGTTAAGGATCCCAGAAAGGGCTCCTACTCCTCCAGCAGATGCACAAGTTATAAACTTCATATCCGGTGGATCAGACATTTGCGGCACTTCCTTTTCAGCAACCAAGAGACATGCTAAGGAAACCAAGATGGATAATGGGGACAGACCCATCCGGACCTCCACCGTCACCAAGGATAAGATCATAACTTTTGATGAGGATGATCGTGTTGATGTCCAGGATCCTCATCATGATGGTCTTGTAATTACATTGTTTATTTCTAACCACTTTGTTCGCAGGATCCTGATCGATGGAGGAAGCTCTGTGAACATCATTCAGCTTGATGTCCTCAAGAAAATGAATATCCCGGAGTCTGATATTGTCCCCAGATCCTCA
Organism: Helianthus tuberosus; assembly: GCA_030545235.1. Lineage (NCBI taxonomy): Eukaryota > Viridiplantae > Streptophyta > Magnoliopsida > Asterales > Asteraceae > Helianthus > Helianthus tuberosus. The sequence continues at coordinate 55,917,090 of CM060403.1, forward strand.
GTCCTTATGGGATTTAGTGGGGAAACCAAAAACACATTGGGGGACATCAAACTCCCTATTTATATTGAAGGACTCCATTCTTATCAGAAATTTTGTGTTATAGATTGCTTATCTTATTGTAATGTTATCCTTGGCAGGCCATGGATACATGATATGAAGGCAGTCCCATCTACCTATCATCAGTGTGTAAAGCTTCCAAGTCCATGGGGAGTGGTGAAAATTGAGAGTGATCAACAAGAGGCTAAGAATTGTTATACATCATCAATGAAGCCAGCCTCAAGACCAATGGAGCAATAGCAATTAAAGTATCCTTCAAGAGATGTCTTGGAGGCAAGAGAACAGGATTTGAAAGAAATCCTCATGGATCCTGATGATCCTGAATCCAAGATCTTCATAGGATCAGGGATCCTTAGCGACATTGAACAGGAGCTAGTATCCTTCCTTAAAAGAAGGAAAACTACCTTTGCCTGGAAACATGAGGATATGACAGGTATATCTAAAGATATAATTACTCATAAACTTGGCATTGACAGGTCATTCAAGCCAATTCATCAAAAGAGGAGGAAGTTTGCACCCGAAAGGAATGCTATTATCCAGGAAGAGGTAGATAAACTACTTCGGGCAGGTATGATAAGAGAGGTTAAGTATCCAAGATGGTTAGCCAATGTGGTAGTTGTTCAAAAGAAAAATGGAAAGTGGAGGGTATGTGTTGATTTTACTGATTTAAACAAGGCATGTCCCAAGGATCATTTCCCATTACCCCACATTGACTCCATGGTGGATGCTACCGCGGGTCATGAGTTGTTGACTTTTATGGATGCTTCATCTGGATTTCAACAAATTCAGATGGAACCATCTGATCAAGTGGATACAGCCTTTATGACCCCAACTGGTATATATTGTTATATTGCTATGCCATTTGGACTAAGGAATGCAGGTGCTACTTATCAAAGGCTAGTCAATATGATGTTCAAGGAACAAATTAGACACACTATGGAAGTCTATATTGATGACATGGTGGTTAAGTCCAAGAAAGCTGAGGATCACCTTAAAGACTTGGAGGAAGCATTCAATATCCTTGATAAATTTAATATGAAACTAAATCCTTCCAAGTGTCATTTTGGTGTTAAGGCAGGTAAATTCTTAGGCTATATGGTGACAAAGAGGGGCATTGAAGCAAGTTCAGAGCAAATCAAGGCTATTGTGAATATCAAATCTCCTGCCAATGCTAAGGATGTGCAAAGATTGACAGGCAGGATCGCAGCCTTGAACAGATTCATATCCAAATCCTCAGAAAAGTGCAAGGAATTCTATGACATCCTGAGAAAGAACAAGAAATTTGAATGGACTGAGAAGCATGAAAGTGCCCTCAAAGCTCTTAAGGATTACCTATCCTCAGCCCCGGCCCTGATGAAACCAGAAAAAGGGGATATATTATACTTATACTTAGCAGTATCCTCAAAAGCAGTAAGTGCGGTCCTTGTTAAGGATCACCAAGGTACACAACATCCTGTTTATTATGTAAGTAAGAGTTTACTTGATGCTGAATCTAGGTATTCACACTTAGAGAAACTTATCCTTGCATTAATAATGGCATCTACTAAATTAAGACATTATTTTGAGACTCATGCCATTATTGTTAAGACTAATTTTCCAATTAAGAATGTTCTCAGGAAACCTGAAATGTCAGGAAGGATGGCTAAGTGGGCAGTGAAGCTTAGTGCATATGATATAAGATATGAACCAAGGACTGCCATCAAATCCCAAGCCTTAGCTGACTTTGTGGCATATTTTAGTAGTGATTTGCAAAAGGAGGCTGAGTTAGAAGTCCAACAGCTTGAAGAAACTAAGGATCCTTGGATACTCTTCACTGATGGAGCCTCTAATATCAAAGGAACAGGACTTGGAGTACTACTAAAATCGCCACAAGGGGGACATAATACCCCACTCCATAGCTTGTGAATTTCAAACTACCAACAATGAGGCTGAGTATGAAGCCTTGATAGCTGGTTTGCAAATTGCTAAGCATATGAGGATCAGGTATCTTGAGGTACATGTAGATTCATTATTAATCACTAATCACTTTAATGGATCCTATGCTGTTAAAGGTGAAAAGCTAATCAAATATTTAGAGATAGTCAAAGAATTGGCACTCTCTTTTGTTTCCTTTAGTTTGACACAGGTACCAAGGGAAGAGAATGCAGAGGCTGATGCATTAGCCAATCTAGGATCATCCTTGAAGATCCCGGAGGATATAAGGATCCCTATTATCCATATCCTGACCCCTGCTATCGAGGATCATGTAGCTATGGAGATAGGAGAAGATTCTGCAATCATCCCTAGAGATGATACTCAATCTCATTCAGGATCATGGATCCTCCCAATCATGAGATACATACAACATGGAGAGATTCCTACAGGAGAAAACCCTAGGGCTTTCAAAATTAAGGTATCTCAATTTACAATATTGAATAATATGTTGTATAAACGATCTCTTGCAGGACCATATCTAAGATGAATTGAGGATCCTGAAATCCAAGAAGTCCTAAAGGATTTCCATGAAGGAGATTGTGGAAACCACACTGGGGGCAGGGCATTATTCTCAAGGATCCTGAGGACAGGATACTATTGGCCCACTATGAAGAAGGATGCTGTGGAGTATGCCAAGAAGTGTGATCCTTGTCAGAGACACAGTAATATCCTTCACCAACCAGCAGAACTTTTGCATCCTATATCCTCTTCTTGGCCATTTATGAGATGGGGAATGGATATAGTTGGTAAGCTTCCTAAGGCACCTGGTGGAAAGTATTCATGCTTGCTATGACTGATTACTTCTCCAAGTGGATAGAGGCTGAAGCCTTTGCTCAAGTCAGAGAAAAGGAAGTTATATCCTTTATTAAAAGAAACATTATTACTAGATTTGGTATTCCTTCTGAAATTGTTTGTGATAATGGATCCCAATTTATTGGGAATAGAACTACTAACTTTTGTGACAGCTGGGGGATTAAGATGATAACATCAACACCAGTCCACCCACAAGCTAATGGTCAGGCAGAATCATCCAACAAGATCATCATCAACAATTTGAAGAAGAAGCTTGGATCCAAGAAAGGAAAATGGGCAGAAGAACTACCTTATGTGCTTTGGGCCGATAGGACAACTCCCAAGAATGTTACTGGCCAAACTCCATTTTCTTTGGTATTTGGGGCAGAATCAGTGATCCCTACAGAGATGGTGGTTCCAACTGCAAGAACAAGCATTCGTGATCCTGAAGAAAATGCTGAAAACCTGGTTCAAGACTTGGATACTATAGAAGAAATCAGGGATTTGGCAAGGATAAGGATGGCTAGTTATCAACAAAGGATGGCTGGAGCCTACAACAAAAATATCAGGATCAAGAAATTCCAAGTTGGTGATATGGTATTAAGGAAAGCATTTCAAAATACCACCAATCCTGCTGATGGAAAGTTGGCACCAAAATGGGAAGGCCCTTACTTGATCGAAGCTGAGGCAGGAAAGGGGGCATATCGATTGCTAACAATGGAAGGTGATTTGCTGCCAAGAGCTTGGAATGCTATCCACTTGAAGAAATACTTCATGTGATAAGGATCCATGATCCTAACATGACAAGTATCCTTGAAGGATCCTTACAGGACAGATGATCCTCATTTTGGTAATGATCTAATCTCAAACTATTTCATTCTTTAATTATCCTATATAAGGATAAGGATCCTGTATCCTTTATCCTCCTTTCACTTGATTCTGAGTTTTGAAGGTTTAGGTATCCTTAACAAAGGACTGATTATCCACAGAAGTATCCAGTTATTTGGGCTTGACCCCAGTTATTTGGGCTTGACCCCAGTTTGGGCCTGTCCCCAGTTTCGCCAGTAGCGCACGATGATCCTGGTATAGTTCATGGCAATGGGACCAGTACTCGCTTTAGGGGCTGACAATTTCATTGTACTGGCTATATTCAGGATCCTACGTATAATGGTAGACGTACCATACATCCATTCCTAAGGTTTCTAACGTTTTCACGTTAGCTAAGGTTTTGACATTTTCATGTCACTAAGTTTGGATAGTCGCCAGTGAGGGCCATACTCCAGTTTACACACGATCCTTTGGGCTTGTCCCCAGTTATCCTTTGGGCCTGTCCCCAGTTATCCTTTGGGCTTGTCCCCAGTTATCCTTTGGGCTTGTCCCCAGTATATTGGGCTTGTCCCCAGAATTGTTGGGCTTGTCCCCAGTTACTAACTCTTATCTTATATTGGCTTAGTCCCAAGTTGTATCCTATTTCAGGCTTTTGGAGACATACGACCAAGGATCCTTGAACCTTACCTTCTACTAAGGTTTGTCTTTTGGTTATCCTGATTATAAGTGTTAAAGGTTAGGATCCTAACTTGGATTCTCAGGTATGATCCTTAACTATTTTGATTTTATTCATTATTCATTTGAGTGACCCTTATCCTTTGACAACTGAACTTATGATCCTTAAAATATACTACTTTTCAGAACTTGTCAACTGTAGGATATGTGATCCTTGATCATATCCTAAACTTTTTAAGGATATTTATTAATTTTTTTCTTTACTTGATAAGTTTAGACAAAATGTATATCACAACAATTGAAAAGTAAAGTACTAACAAGGATAGTAACACGGGAGATAGCCAAAAAGTTAGAGTTATTTTATTCACAAAACGTTAAACCCTTTAAGGTTGTCAAAATTGCCAACCCACGTTTCTACCAGCAAAACGTGGCCCATCCACATGGGTTGGCAAAGGGTGTCCATTGTTTACGGGTCTTTGTAGTGTAGGAAATAAAAGATGGAAGGATAACGAGTGGCTTCATCCCCCAAACAGAGGATCCATCCACCACCTATTATCCTGCCTATTGTTCAAGGATCCATGATCCTTCACCCTAGAAACTATTGTCTAAAGTTATTACAACCCATCATTGTTCAACAAAAAACATCATAACCAAACAACCAAACTTAAAAAGAAATGGGCTCCGGCTATGTCTAGAAGTGTCCGTCATCACCCATTCATGCAGCTTACACCTTCGCTGCATCACCTTCACCAGCTCCACCTGCTTCTCCACCATGATCCTTGCCACTGCCACCAGCCTCAATTGCCAGAACCTCTTCAGCCTCTTCTTCGTCTTCCAACTCAGCCAGCCTAGCCTTCCAGCCCTCCATGTCCCAGTTTCTCCTGTCAAAATTAGGATCCTGAGCTTCTTGGGCCATCTGCAACTTGGTTTTGTACATGGCAATGGCAGCGGAGACTTTAGCATCCTCCGTGATCTCATGCTTCTCATAGTTAGCATTGATCTGAGCTGCAACCGCCTGAGTTTTGGCATCATTGAGGTCCTTTTCGAGGGAGGCAATCTTGTGATCCTTGAGCACCGCCACTTTTTGGAGGTCAGAGTATTTCTCCTCAATCTCTTCGACGTTCCCAACATAGTCCTCGATTTCAGCAAATTTCTGCAAGAAGACGATGTAAAGTTTAGGATCACATGATCCTCAAGTGGGCAGGATAACTAAGCTAAGTCAGTGATCCTTACCTCAGCAAAGTACTCAAGGAACTGATGACGGATCAGAGGCAAGCCTGCTAGGTTGTCAGCCTCAGAGGTCTTTCTTTTCTTGCCACCCTTGCCCTTAGAAGTGGTTGCCTTGGGGATCGTGATAGCTGGACTGGCAGCAAGCTTCTTCTTTGAGGATCGGACAGTATCAAGGTCAGTGACACTGAATTTGGAGGCAGATCTTGAAGATTTTCAAGCACCTACACATCCAAAACAGATAAGTATCCTTATTTCATTTTAATTTGAGCATTTAATTACATATAAACATGGATACTTACTCGACATAGTGACAGAACCTGAGGATACTTCTTGAGAATCCTGGGTGTTTGCTTTAAATGATCTTATTGTAGGATCAAGTCTACGGAAAGCAGCAAGCCTTTCCTTTGTTGCAGGTGTTGTGATGAGGTGTGCGACAGTAATGGCTGCAAAATAGAAACAAAAGGACGTTAGTGATCCTTAAACAGAAACAAGGTCATATCGTGATCCTTTTCAGGATCCTCTATCCTACCATGGGTGGTCCATTTCCTAGGCAGATCCTTTCCATCAGGGATAGAATCCCTTCTGACAAAGAAGAATCGCCGTTTCCAGTTGGTGTCATTCTTAGTGGCTTTGAAGATGGGATGTTCTTCACCAGGTTTATGTTTGAGTAGATATCGGTGAGATCCATGGCTAACGAGGTCATTCATCTCTGCAAACTCCGACATTCCCAGATCAATTCCTTCATGTTCAATGATCCTTTCAAGGGTATATAAGACCCTCCAGATCATTGGCATTGCTTGAATGTAGGAGATGCCGGTGAGAGAGAAGAAGGATTGGGTGAAATCTGGAAAAGGATATGAGTACCCTATTGTAAATGGTGTGACCGGAAAGGCTACCCAGGTTTCAGAAAAATAATCACTTAGAACGGTGGGATCAAATGGTTTGAAATCGGTGTTTGCCGGAAAACAATGGCGGATTCTGTCTATCTGTGGATCAGTGAAGCAGTATCGTTCTTTTGCAGAATCTTTTATGATCCCTTGGCTTTTCAAGGGGCTGTCCTTCTTGTGATCCTTAGCCGGTGAGGATCTTAGCATCATCTCGATTATGACGGTGGTGAAGAAGGAGAAACAGAGTGAGAAGATGAAGAGAGAAAGGAAAGAGAAATACCTGATCAAGTCTTCGAATGAAGATTTAAAGAAGGAAACGCACGAATTTAAATGCTCTCTAACCCTTATCTCTAACTTCAATTTATAATGATGATTTTGCAGGATAGTCACCTCAGTGACGTCAGGATGGCAACGGATAGTTCGATTACAACGGCTATATATCCGTTAGTTGGTTACGGATAAGAACAAGAAAATATAACTCGTTTATTTACAAATTACTCCTTATATTTTGGGGGCAATTGTTAGGGGAGGATTTTCCAATGATCAGTGATCCTCATTTACTGTTGGGTTTAGTGATCCTCAATTCTGTCTGAATTAATGATCCTCAGAGAGTATTGTAGGATCTAGATCATGGATCATCATAAGGATCCTTATACTAACGATTGTCTACTTTGAATATGAAGTTGTTTTGCAGGAGTACGAGCTTGGACTTGGTCTTGGCGATATTCCTGGAGCATATTCCATATTTATTCCGCACGTGCTTACCTGAAGTGGACGTTATGGAGTTCGTGGAGGACTTGCATGAAATGCGGACAGTTTGTTAGCTTAGATATTTTCCATTTTTAAAAGGGATAGCGAGCTAAATAGAAACACTTGGCTATTTTTAGCTTAACACACACACTCGTAACTGCTCTCACCCGCTCTTGACAATTCACTTGGCGATTACACACTTTTTTGCACATTACACTATAGTGATCCTTGTAATTAGCTCGCTATCATCCGAAGTTGTAATACATTTCTTGTTTAATCTGAGTTGGTGATCGGTAGTTTCCATCACACGAGGTTTTTTATGCCGGAGATCATTCATTGATCAAGGGCTTTTTCCTCGTATAAATCTTTGTGTCACTTGTTCATTTCATTTCTGAGTGATCCTTAGTATTGTTCATTGATTCAAGCATCATACCTCACAACAGAAAGTTTGGTTGCATTATCATTGCTTGATTTTTGACCAAAACAAACCCAATACTGACTTAAGCATCGGAGGGGTGTTAGCCAGGCTAACACCCACCTTAGCTTACAGTTGTTTTGCAGTATATGCTTCGGGATATAGCTCCAGGATACACACTCAGGATACTTCGAAAGATTAGAGGATTGGCCCCCTCTCTCACGTTTAAGGGATTCTGATCCCTTCACAGGTTTAAAGGTATTCACCTTTCTCTCGAATTGGGTTTAAACACCCCGCCTGGAGCGCAAGTTATCTAGGGATAGTTCAAGATAGCGGGACCAGTCCATGTAAAAGTGGCTGACAATTTCATTATTGTTGGCTATATCCTGGATTCTAAAGGTATACGAGGATTGATCACCCTCTCTCACGGAAGGGTATTTTCATACTCTCTAAGGTTTAAAGGTTATCACCTTTCTAAGTCTTGGAGTTTATACACTCCCGCCTGTAGCGCATGAAAATTTGGGTTTTTCCCCAGAACACTAGGGATTTATCTCCAGTATATCTTAGGGTTTAACCCCTGTAACACAAGAATTGTTCAAACAGTTGGAACTTATGTCCAGAGAATTTCTAAGTGTTCAAAGACATTATGCACAGGGGACATTCCTACTAAGGCAATTGTGTAAAAAGGATCAAGCTTGGACCTGGTATACTAATTATCTCAGACTGGGGACATCTTCATTGAAAAATTGTGAGAAGATTGAAGTTTGAGAATAGGGTTACACTCTATTCCTGGTATGATCCTTCCTTATTTAAATTATCTGAGTTCTTGAAACCATGTTTGATAAAAGCTTAAATAGCTTGATTAAGATATATTCTCAGGATATATTCTCAAAATATATTTTCAGGATACGTTTCAGGATATTTGGATGGAATATTTCGGACATGATACCTGGGTTTAAAATCAAAATCGTATTCATGTCAAACATCTATTATCAAAACAAGCTTTATAAATTCTAAGTAAACTATCTCTTTCCTTTGAAAACTTTATGTAAATTGTTTTGAGTTATAAAAACCCTATTTGTGTCAAGATATTTTCGTAAGACATTGGAAATAATTGTACTAATTTTGGAACATTGAAATCTAAACTAAGCAATGCAAAAACAACAACGAATAAGTCAAAAGAAGGTTATATTATTAACATGTCAAAAGTTGTGCTTTTGGTTCCATCTCAAACCGAGAACCATCCACCAAAGGCACTATTAGTTTCTTACCATATTTACACAACGGTTGAAGGTTTCATCTCAAACCGAGACCCATCCGCCTCCAACCATTGTATTGTTCAAAACAAATTATACTAGTTGATGACCAAGGGCTTCATCCTGAAACCCAGGACCCATCCACCTTTGGTCATCATAGTGTTTTAGTGCAGGAAATGTAAATTGTTCAAAGACAGGAAAAGTAAATTGTTTAACAGACCACAACCATCAGACTTAAAAAGTGGGCTCCGGCCTAGGCACATACATCCATCATCGCCCACTTCGCTGCTTTTAAGGGGCAGCACCCTCTTCCATCATGACTTCATCGGTGGCATCTTCTCCAGCATTTGTCCCAGCATCCCTTCCAGCATCCTCTCCAGCATTTGTCCCAGCATCACCACCAGCATCCTTTGAAGCACCAGCATCATGCACCTTCTCGACCACCTTAGCAGGCTCCTCCGCAGCAGACTTCGAAGGGGGCTCCACAGGATTACCACCAAGATCTTTCAGCTTCACCTCCCAAGCCTTGATGTTCCATGAAGGGCATTCAAAGCCCAGAGCCATAGCCTGATAGGCCGTTTTCAGCCTGGCCTGGAGGAAGGAGATGACAACTGAATTCTTGAGGCTCTCCCAGTATGAAGCCATGTCTTGCTCTTGTTGAACTTGGGCAGCATCGGATTTAGCTTGGGCCTCCTGGGTGATCTTCTAGATGGCAGACTGGTGCTCTTGGGTCATTGCCTTGTATTTGGCTTCATAGTGCTCTGATTTGGCTGTGGCAACCGCTGCTTGATCCGCGATGGTGGCTTCGGCCTTTTTCAGCTTGCTCTCTTGCATGACGTTCGAGCCACATGCGTCTTCATAGAGGAACACCAGGCATTCAAGACCCTGCAAAATAAGGAAACATGTATTAGCCTTTATTGACATTTATGACCAGCATATGGTGCAGGATATAGGTCAAGGATACGAACCTGGTTGAGGAAGCCGGTCATGAACTTGCTGGATTCTGTAAACCCATAGTTCTCAAACGGGAATACATGGGGTGTAGCAGGGTAGTCTGCTTCTTTCCTCTTCCGGGAGCTGGAGGCTCGGGTTCTGGATGCTGGCGGAGCCTTGGGTGCGGTAGCGGTTTTCGAACTGGTAGGCTTAGGAGTAATAGCTGGCTTCGGATTGGTCTCTTTCTTAGCAGGTGCAAGGCTAGAATAACTGTCCAACTCGTCAAGCTGGAAGCCTTCAAGGTTGATGACCAGCACTGTAAAAAGGGAGAAATGTTTAATTCTTAACACTTATACTCTATAATCAATCTAATCATATACTTACCAGACATTTCTGAACTTGATTTTTGACTTGAGCTTATGAGAGACAGGGAGAAGGTTCTTTCACTGGCAGGAAGTCGATAGATCTCTTTGATCCTGGGCTCCGATTCTGCGCTTGGTTAAGGATATCAGGATATCAGTCAAGGATATAGTTTAAGGATATATTTGGGGATATTCCTAAAACCCTAAATCCTACCCTTAGTTAACCATCTAACTGGCAGGTCAAAACCCTTGTCAATAGACTCCCTTTTAAAGAAAAAGAACTTTCGTTGTCACTGATCTTCATTCTTAGTGGCCTTGAGAATTAGGGGGTTCTTGGAGGTGGAGAACAAAAGAAAGCGGCTGTTACCATGGGATCTCAGTCGATATGCTATGGGAAGGTCTTCGATGCATAGGTCAGGGAAATGACGAGATTTAATTTGGTTTAACACCATTAAAACTCGCCACACCATTGGCATAGTTTGAGCATAACTGAGGCCGGTAAGTTCGAAGAAACGGGTGATGAAGGGTGGAAATGGATACCGGAGTCCCAAGGAAAAAAGATAGGCGAAAAAGCAGACCCACTCGTTTGATGCCGCGTCTGATCGGACCTCCCGATCGAAAGGGCGAATGACCGCTCCGGCAGGAAAGGCACCGGAATCCTTCAAAGCGGCGATGTCTGCATTATTGAAGGAACAAATCTCCTTTTCCGGCTCTCGAATAAGTTTTTGACTTACGAGGGTTGGGGCTGGTTCATTTGAACGCAATCTTGTTCGAGAAGCCATGAGAGGTTTTAACCGAGGAACGAGGAATTTAAGTAAAGCAAAAACAGAGAAGAAGAGAGGAAGAAAATACCTGAGGAATGGCTTGGAAAGTGATGATCATGATGCTGAATAAATCAGCTAAATAAGGGGCTGAGTATAGGGGTAAAGAGTAAATATCGCGTTGGAAGTTGCACCAAGTCACATCAAGCGTCGTTTCGGTTTATTAACCTCGATTTAAGAGATAAGATTTAAAATATATCCGTTGGAATTGGTATACCAACAGATATATTTTGGGGAAAATTGTTATGGGCGATTTTCTGCTCATATATCCTGGCTAATATTCTGACTATGTTTCTTTTGTTGTGATCAGGATACCGGATCAGGATATTGGTAACATCCTGATGCGATATCCTGGTAGTAACTAATTAACTCACGTGCAGATTGTTGTAACCAGTCTCAAACGGTCAGGTGGACTTCTTCTCCTCAAGACTCGGGCAAATTAGTTATATTATGGACGTTGAAGCCGGAAGACCTGGACTACAACGTTCACATATGGAATATTCACTGAATCCCGGAATAATAGGATAGTTAGTTGGTTTCTTTCACTATAAAAGGGATTGATCGGATCAGATTAGGGGACACAATCTCTCGGACATTCTTTCTCTCTAGCTGCAAACACTCACAATACACTTACACTTGTATCGAATTCACATTGTAACACTTAGTCGATCTGCATCATATCCTGCACTGTATCCTGACATTTGAAGCAATAAGAAGAACAAGGCAGCTGCGATTGTCAGCTCTCGAGGTTTTGTGCCGGCGATCTAGATTGATCAAGGGCTTTCCTCGTACATCCTGTGTCACCCTTTACATTTTCGCTCATTGTTTGATCGTAGATACAGCTCAATATCCTGAGCCGTATCCTGGAAACAGTTTTTGCAAACAACTTAATTGGCATATTTTCAACACATTTTCTTAGCACACTGCCTCACTTAACTAATTTGATCACTTAATTGCTTCGGTAATTTTTGACCAAAACAATCGTCATTTTACCCAGTTTCTCCTCGAAACCCGTATGATACTTTAAAACTCGTTTTTCTTGAAAACAGTTTAAGTTATACATCTTTTTGAGTTCATAAAACATATTATGATACTCTAAAAATCGTATTCTCGATGAAATTACATTTTTATGTAATTTAAAAGCATATTTTTATATGTAAACATATACTTTTCTTTTAACGACATGTTTTTCTCTGAAAACAATATGTAATATAGTAAAATGGTGTTTAGTGAATACTCACTAAAATACATTTAATTGAAATCATGTTTTATATGAAAACATATATTCATTCTTTTTAAAGACGTGTTCTTCACCCCGAAAACAGTATTTAAAACAGTAAAAAGTGGGGTTTCTGTGACACTCACCTTTGGGTGCGTTTTTATTATCGCAATCCCTTGGTTCGAATCTACATATCTTAATTTTAATAGGAACGATTTAATAACTAATTGTTCTATAACAATTTAGTTTCTCAGATACTTTGAATCTTCACACATCTCTAAGATTTTCACGGAAATCTTTATTTTGATTAAGTTGGAAATTCATATATATATATATATATGTTCATACATATATGTACATATTAAGATTTTTGCGTTTTGGACGATTTTATAGGTGACCTTTTTATACATTATTATGTCTATTTATTCGCAATATATCTACGATTTACGCTTCGTAATATATGTGCATAAGTATGGACATATTCGGTATATATATATATATATATATATATATATATATATATATATATATATATATATATATATATATATATGGGAGAGCATCATGAGAAAACTACATATAAAAGAGAAAACTAGAAAACTAACTAAAAAAAGCCTAAAAAAGCTAAAAACATACCAAATTTTTTTTACAATCTTTTATAAAAAAATCGCTAGTTTTTATATCTAAAAAAATTTAAAAAAAAATTTTTTGTACTGCAAATGTGCATTATATGTGTACTACCCATGTGCACTATATCCGTAATAGTGCACATGTGTAATACAGCAAAAAAATTATTTTTTTTTGAAAATTTTTTTCCATTCATAAAAACTAGCGATTTTTTTATAAAAGTTTGTTAAAAAAAATTGATATGTTTTTAGGCATTTTTAATTAGTTTTTTGGTTTTCTCATTTAAACTAGTTTTCTCATGATCCATCCCCATATATGGTTCAAATGAAAACCACTTTTATTGTGAAAACTCGAAAACTAACTAAAAAAGCCTAAAAAACACACCAAATTTTTTTGCATTATATGTGTACTACCCATGTGCACTATATCTGTAATAGTGCACATGTGTAATACAACAAAAAAAAATTATTTTTTTTTTGAAATTTTTTTCCATGCATAAAAACTAGCGGTTTTTTTATAAAAGTTTGTAAAAAAAAATTGATATGTTTTTTAGGCATTTTTAATTAGTTTTTTGGTTTTCTCATTTAAACTAGTTTTCTCATGATCCATCCCCATATATATATATATATATATATATATATATATATATAGGGGATGGTTCAAATGAAAACCACTTTTATTGTGAAAACTCGAAAACTAACTAAAAAAAGCCTAAAAAACACACCAAATTTTTTTTTTATAAAAAATCGCAGGTTTTTTTATATAAAAAAAATATTCAAATTTTTTTTTATTACACATGTGTAATACTACACATGTGTATGTGTACTACACATGTGCACTACAAATTTTTTTTTTTTTTTTAACTTTTTTTTATATACTAAAAGTGGCGAAAATTGGTATGCAAAAAAAAAAATTTTGGTATGTTTTTTTGGTTTTTTTAATTAGTTTTCGAGTTTTCACAATAAGTAGTGGTTTTCATTTGATATCACACTTAAACACTTAATATATATCAAATAACCTATAAAGTTACTTTGAGCATATATTTTTCACGTTTATCACAAATTTTCACACATAATGCGATTTCTGATCTAGTTTACCGTTTCTACCGTACAAACGTTTAAACGTAGCATCATTTCATATCATCATGAAATCACTTAGCAAATCACATTACACATACTCATATTCACATATCAAAGTATAACACACAAAGTTCACTCTTGAACATCCCGTTTTCGCGTACGTTGAAATATGTGTATTTTATCGTTTCGGTAGCGTTTTTGGGCGTCAGAAGTCACGTATGACCAACTAAACACTAAAGATACTTCTTATAAGTTAAAATACTTATATTTATCATAAAAACATCAGTTTATGATCAGATTTAAAACAGTTTCGAAAATTCACTTTAAATGCCGATTTTTACCGTTTTTAACGCATAGTTTCATACCGAACTTTACCGTAACCATCCCAAATCATCACGACTTGATATTTTAACATAACACATGTTATCTAATGATCATAACAATAATTTTACTCATGTATATGCAGGTCTCATTAATAGCACAAAAATCATGCAAACTTCACCCGATTTACTACTTTTCAAGCCGTAAGTACAACATGCAAAGCTATCAAGTTATGACATAATTTTTGTAACTTCAAAGTACTTCATATAGCTTTATTTTACATGTTTATTTACTGATATGAATGAATATTTATCATATTACAACAATTCCATTTTATGATGATCACTAAATCATCCTACAAGTCTATGTACAAGCACTTTATGCACACTTACTTCATATTCATCACACAAGATTAATCAATCTTATTCTTTCATTTATTATGACATATGACACATTCATATTTCATTCCTTGTTCAATCATTCAATCATCATACAAAATCATTAAACACATGCATCTTAACTATCATTCAAGAACATGTATCAACTTGAAATTTCATAAACATGCCTAGTAAATTTTCAGCCATATGATCATACATATAACAATTATTATTTCAAGAACTTTGAAGTTACTTTCATCATATTTATCATTCAAGTTTCACATGCATGATGCTTAAATAATTCATATAATCATTCTTCAAGAACACTTTTAATAAAAAATCAAAACATACCACCTAACATATACACACATACTCACGGTCACGGCTACACACACATACACATATTCATCTCATTTTTAATTTTGTAAAAACCATTTTTTGTATTGTTTATAA
This sequence comes from Helianthus tuberosus, assembly GCA_030545235.1. Classification (NCBI taxonomy): domain Eukaryota; kingdom Viridiplantae; phylum Streptophyta; class Magnoliopsida; order Asterales; family Asteraceae; genus Helianthus; species Helianthus tuberosus. The sequence continues at coordinate 55,932,146 of CM060403.1, forward strand.
GAGTTGTGAGAATTACAAGTATTCGAGAACCATGCTAATCATCATCATCATCATCATCATCATCATCATCAAGAACAAGTTTTTAAAGTAATGAAATATTTATACCTTTCAAGTATAAAAGTGGAATTATGATGAGATTTTTGATGATAATGAGCTTGTTCCTATTTGAAATCGCCTTGGAATCACCTTTTGATCTTTAAACCGAATCAATACAAGCTTGAAATGGCCATGATCTTCATGAAAATGAGTTGAAATTTGAAAAGAGGGTGTATGGAGATGGGTTTCGGCTGAGAGCTTCAATGGAACGAAAGGAATTTTGTTGTTTGATGGTTTTTGAAAAGAATTAGGGGCTGTTTGGCAATATCTGAATGGTTAAGTGCTGAACCAGTAAGAGGTCTGAACCATTAAGAGCTTGTATAATGCTTAACCGTTCAGAGGCAAATGTCTAACCAGTTCAGATTAGAGGTCTTAACCATTCAGACTCTGTATAAATCTTAACCATTCAGAGGCAAATGTCTGAACCATTCAGACATCTGCTCGTGAAACAAACAGTCTGAACCATTAAGTGCTGAACCAGTAAGAGGTCTGAACCATGAAGAGCCTCATTAAGAGGTAAACAAACAACCCCTTAGTGGTTTTAAATGATTATATTTGCATGTTCTTGACATTTGTCCATATCACACAAATCAAGAGAGAGGTGGGCACACATTTTGCCGCCACCTTTCATTTATCTCACAATACATGTCACACCCCTTTCTAAGGCGGAAGCACGAGGTGTGATCCTGAAAGGTTCTCATTGCATACGAGAAGTAAACATTCTACATGATTATAAGTTAACTCCACTTGCCATTCATAGTTTAACATTTCAAAACAAAATTTAAGTTTAAAGTTTACAACAAACATAAGATAATTGTTTGAAAAGTCTACAACTTCATTTCAAAAACAAATATCAAGGTTTTGTTCATTATATCTCCGCAAAGGGGCGGGATATAACAAACAAATCCTACAAAGTAGGCAACAGAGCATCGACACAAAATAACTTGAAACATAAACAACTATCTTGAGCATGGGGACCCCGCATACATCCACTTAGTTACCTGAAATACATGTAAGTTTTGGAAAATCGTCAACATAAGTTGGTGTGAATTCATGCAGTTTTTGTATAGAATGTTTGAATATACTTGTATGAAATCATGGTATGTAATTTGTAAAACGTATCTGTGAACTGTGTTCTACAAATGTGTGGAATATGAGATCGCTAATGTTTAGCTACGACATTAACATATGTCACGACATAGGAAGCTTCCAAACCATAGGCATTTTTCTGTCAATTTACGACTCGAGACACAAAAGCACTCTAGGTAGAACGTGGATCGGAGTGTGGCTGCCTGAAACCCTTTAGATCTAACCTTTTGTTCTGTGGTCTAGGTATATAGTTGATTAATGGTGCTTATGTTACCCTATTCGTCACATGATCTATGTGTCATTCCTTAGTTTTGGGTTCTACATACCATCGTACATGTATTTTCCCCAAGTTTAGAAAACAAGTAAAAGTTTAAAAGTGGGGACATGAACTCACTGTTTTGCGTATCTTGCGTCGTAAACTGCACCGGCTTTATTTTGTAGGCGTTGTAACCTATAAGTATTCTATGTGCGTTAATCACTAGACTTGAAACTCACTATGTACAAGTCACCATCTTAAGTTTATGTATTTGTTTTGTTTTGTTTTGTTTTGTTTTGTTTTGTTTTGTTTTGTTTTGTGTATGCTCATCATTTGTGAGGCCGTGCCCTTGTTTGTCGGGTCTCGCCCGTTCGTAGCGTTCTTGTCATCTGAATATGTATTGTTTACTTGTAAATATATATTTTACTTCCCAAAAATATATATTTGTTTGTGTAATATTCGACAAACGATAAGTGTTAAAAATAATCTATATTTTTTATTTATCCAAAATATGTTACTTATATTATTTTCCAAAAATAATCATAAGTAATTTGTTAAATAATATTTTCAATATTATTTTTGTGTGAGCATACTTAGGGAAGTATACTTGTATTTTTTATGTAAATACTTGTGTATTTTACATTGTTTGCCAAAAATCAATCCTTTGATTTTAATACTTTCCGGAATTATATTTCTTAAAAATAACATATTTTTAAGGTTAGCTTGAAATATATATATTTTGTTGTGCTTGTTAAATATATATATATATATATATATATATATATATATTTTTGTCATTCACCCGATTCTTGTATAATTCCCTCACTTGGTAATAGTTATATATATATATATATATATATATAGGGATGGGCTCATGCGAGAACCATCCTTATTGTGAGAACCTTGAGAACCAATGTGAACACAACCTAAAATAGCTAAAAAAACCTAAAAAAAACCTAAAAAAACCTAACCCCCACCCCCCCACCACCAAAAAACCTAAACCCTCCCACCCCCCCCCCCCCAAAAAAAAAACCTAACCCCCCCCCCCTCCAAAAACCTAAACCCCCCCCCCCCCAAGCTAAATGCTAAAAAAAACATAAAAAAAAACCTTAAAAAATCTAAAAAAAAAATCTAAAATTTTTTTTTTGAATTTTTTAATATTTTTTATGTTAAAATCGCTACTTTTAGAAGCAAAAAAAAAAAAAAAAAAAAAATTTAAAAAAAAATTAAAATTTTTTTTTTATTTTTTTATTTTTGCTTCGAAAAGTAGCGATTTTTTTATAAAAAATATTAAAAAATTCAAAAAAAAAATTTTGTGTGATTTTTAGCTATTTTTAGGCATTTTTGGTGTGTTCACATTGGTTCTCGCGGTTCTCACAATAAGAGGTGGTTCTCGCATGATCTTCTCCCTATATATATATTTGTCCAAATATATATTTATGTCCAAAATTGTTAAGGATATATTTATATAAATATATTATCTTGTATTTGTCCATACATTCTCTTATGTGGAATTTTTGTATACTTGTATCCTTAAGTATTCTTATGTATTTGTATGTATATTTTGATGTTGATACTCCTTGGGAGTATTTAGTGTATTTTCAAGTTCCTAATACACTACTACATATAATACACATAATATACACATAGCACAAAAATTGGTGATCACTAAATACATATATTTTCCCTAAAAATATACGTACTTAATATTGATTTTATCTTGAAGAAATCCTTATTTCTTAGATTGTAATTTTGTACAAAAATTAGGAAACCTTGATAAATATTTTTAGGTGAATTTTTGGGGAGTAAGTTTCACCAAAACTTATATTTTTCTAAGTGTCATTATTTTATAAAAATTTTGACATGGTTTCCCCTAAAAATGGAGGTTTCCCAAGTTTTCCAAAACATGTGTTTATTTTCTTTTCATCATTTAAATCAATTTTACATAATTTTCACAAGTAACATACACTAAAATCATCATGAAAGTCCTTAAGATGAACTTGATTTTTGTTAAAAATGTGTAGTCTTTTAGATCTACACTTTACATACACCATTCTTCCAAAAACAAGTGTCTTGAAGACTTTTTCATGAACTTTCTATGAAGTTTAGCTTCATAAGTTGATTATCCATAAACTTTATCACTTCAAAATTACAAGAATCATACTCTAAAACCATTTTTCAAGTTCACATAAAGACTTTTCAAGTTCATCTTTAAGTTGAACCATGGATCTTTCAAGATCCATGCTTAAACTTGTTAGATCTAAGCTTCTAACAAGCTTTAACATGATGGATCTACACATAGATACAAGAGTAACAACAACAACTTCATAACATATATCAAACATCACTAAAAATACTTGTTTTTCTTTAAATTATGTTAGATCTTCATGTCTTCATCCTTTAAAGTTTAGTTTCTAAGATGGTGTAACTTGTACATAACACTAACATGAAGTAAAATAGAGTTTAGCATGCTTACTACTAGCTCTAGTGGCTAGGGAAGTGGCACAAAAAAGATGAAGATAGAAGAAAATGAGAGGTTAAAAGCACCACAAGGTGGTTCTTCAACTTCCTTTGCTCCAAACCTTCTTAGATCACCTTCTAGTACCTTGATATCACCTTGGATTGCCTTGTTTATGAGTGAAAAATAGTGGATGTATGAGTGTGGTTGTGTGACCGAGAGGTAGAAGGAGGGAGGAGGAGAAGATGGTGTTTGAAAGTTGAGAAGATGATAATGTTTCTTAACACCTATGTCATGTTCTTATATCCACAAACACTTGGTTACCCATAGGTTTTAATGTTTAATATCTTGCCAACATTAGAAATATTATAATCAAAAGGTTGTGGGGCCCTTGGGGCCGGTTATACATGGAGGGGGGGGGGTAAAGTGTAAACTTTGGAAGTTTAGGGTGAAAGATGTAAGATGGAAGGTTTATGTTTTAGTTAAGTGTGTTTATGTGTTTTTATGATTTTTAAGGTGTTTTATCACCATAAATAGCTTTATATCACAAAAACAATGCTTCTAGTCTAGTTTTGATGTTTTGGGTAGTGTTCGGTTATTTGTTCGGTTATCGGTTCGTTAAAGTGCTAAATTGCGTAGTTTTACAAGGTACGAAGTACCTTTTGTGACAGTTTTCATTCCCGACACTTTACAAGTTATTCTGGATACTAAAACATAAATTATGCATGTTATTTTATGGTTTAAATGTTGTTTTTGTTGTTTTTCTACAGAAATCTGCATTTATAGTGCGTTTCAAGTACTTTTTAGTGTCTGTTTTAACTTCCAGAAAGTGTTATATTGGATTTATGAAGACCGTACTTAGTATAATGCATTGCGTGTGCTTCAATTGCTCAATGATCCTTGCGGATGAGGTACTGTAAACGCAAGTGATTTGATTTATTTGAGTTTGTGTGGCTAATTACTAAGTTTCCTGAGTTGGACTCTTTTTGAGGTTTGACACATGGAACGTATCACGTACACCATTGAGTTCCTCCGGTAACTCCAATTTGTACGCTACGGTACCAATCTTTTCCAAAATCTTGAATGGTACAATGTATCGTGGATTCAACTTTCCACATTTCCCGAACCTTGCTACACCTTTCCAAGGTGAGACCTTCAATAAAACTTTGTCTCCCACCTCAAAGGCTAAAGGTTTACGTCTTTGATCGGCGTAGCTCTTTTGTCGATCACGAGCCCCCTTGATACGGTCTCGGATTTAAATGATTTTGTCAATCGTTTCTTGAACAAGTTCGAGACCAATCAACTGTCTATCTCCGGCTTCTGCCCAACACAACGGTGAGCGACACTTGCGGACATATAAAGCTTCAAACGGTGCGACTTTTATGCTCGTATGATAGCTGTTATTATAGGGGAACTCGACCAAGGGTAGGTGAGTGTCCCAGCTGCTGCCTAGATCCATTACACATGCGCAAAGCATGTCTTCAAGATTTTGTATGGCCCGTTCGCTCTGGCCGTCTGTTTGCGGATGGAAGGCCGTGCTTAGATCCAATTGAGATCCAAAGGAGTCTTGGAAGGATTGCCAGATCCTTGATACAAAACGTCCATCTCTGTCTGAAATTATCGAAATAGGCACCCATGACGTGCCACAATTTCTTTAAGATACAACTCAGCAAGCTTTCCTGTGCTATCTTTCTCTCGAATTGGTAGGAAGTGTGCAGACTTTGTTAATCGATCAACTATTACCCATATCATATCATGCCCTATAGGGGTCCTGGGTAACTTCGTTATGAAATCCATCGATATTTTCTCCCACTTACAGACGAGTATTTCAGGTTGTTGCAATAGACCTGATGGTTTCTGATACTCAGCCTTAACCTTAGCGCAGGTTAGGCATTTTCCAACATATGCAGCAATGTCATTCTTGAGATTCGACCACCAATAATATTCTTTCAAGTCTTGATACATTTTGTCTGATCCTGGGTGGATCGAGTATCTTGACCTGTGAGCTTCATCAAAGATTATCTCCCGAACACCGCCAAAGAGTGGAACCCAAATGCGTCCCATAAAGTATAGGGTTCCCTCTCCGTTTGGCACCAATTGTTTCTCCATATCCCGGAGAAATTCAACTTTAAGATTCTCCTCCTTGAGTGCTTCTTGTTGTGCATCATGAATGCGTGAAGTGAGATTCGTTCGAATCATCATCTCTAAAGCTTGAACCCTTAAAGTTTTAGCTCTTTCCTTTCGACTCAAGGCGTCCGCTACCACGTTCGCCTTTCAAGGGTGGTACTTAATTTCACAGTCATCAGCAACTCAACCCATCTTCACTGACGCATATTTAATTCCTTCTGATTAAATATGTGCTGCAAGCTCTTGTGGTCAGTGAAGATAGTACAATGAGTACCGTACAGATAATGTCACCAAATCTTCAAAGCAAACACCACCGCACCAATTTCCAAGTCGTGGGTGGTATAATTCTTTTCATGAACCTTCAATTGTCGTGATGCATAGGCGATGACCTTTTGGCGTTGCATGAGCACGCAACCCAATCCTTGACGCGAAGCGTCACAGTATACCACGAAGTCTTCAGTACCTTCGGGTAGAGATAGGATCGGTGCATCGCATCGCTTGTCCTTGAGAAGTTGGAAGACTTCTTCCTGTTGTCTCCCCAGTCAAACTTCTTGTCTTTCTGTGTAAGGGATGTGAGCGGTTGAGAAATTTTAGAAAATTTCTCAATAAATCGTTGGTAATAGCCCGCTAATTCCAGAAACTGTCGTACTTCAGTCAGAGTTTTAGGGGCTTCCCAATTCATGATTGTTTCAATCTTTGACGGATCTACATGGATACCATTCTCGTTTACAACATGACCAAGGAACGGTACCTCGCGAATCCAAAATTCGCATTTTGAGAACTTCGCATAAAGCTTTTCCTTCTTTAACAGTTCCAGAATGGTTCTCAGATTTTGTTCATGCTCCTCCTTTGTTCGCGAATAGATCAGAATATCATCGATAAATACAATCACAAATTTATCAAGATATGGTTTGCATACGCGATTCATCAGATCCATAAACACTGCTGGTGCGTTCGTTAATCCAAACGGCATAACCAGGAACTCGTAGTGCTCATAATGAGTTCTGAACGCTGTCTTGGGTATGCTCTCCTCTTGAATCCTCAACTGATGATAGCCAGACCGAAGGTCAATCTTGGAGTAATAGCTCGATCCTTGCAATTGGTTGAATAAGTCGTCAATCCTCAGTAATGGGTACCGATTCTTAATAGTGACCTTATTCAACTCTCTATAATCAATGCACATCCGCAAGGTTCCATCCTTCTTCTTCACGAACAATACTGGAGCTCCCCAAGGCGAGAAGCTCGGCCTTATGAATCCTTTATCCAACAACTCCTGGAGTTGTGTAGATAATTCTTGCATCTCGAATGGCGCAAGTCGATATGGTGCCTTGGCCACAGGAGCGGCGCCTGGAACCAAATATGGAACTCGACTTGTCTTTGTGGAGGTAATCCTGGTAAGTCTTCGGGGAAGACTTCAGGAAAATTCTTTACCACAGGAATGTCTTCAAGCTTCGGCTCCTCAACCTTCTTATCTACCACGTGCGCCAGGAAGGCGACGCATCCTTTTCCCAATCATTTCTGTGCCTTCATACAATTGATGATCCACAGGGGCGTGTCTCTTTTCTCTCCATGCACTATGAGTGTTTCATCATTCGCAAGAGGGATGCGAATAATTTTCTCTTGACAAACAACTTCGGCTTTATTCTTGGTTAGCCAGTCCATTCCGACTACAACATCAAAACTACCCAATTGGACAGGCAGAAGATCGATGCTAAATTCTCGTTCACCAAGTTCCAATCTACACCCTCTAACAACTTCACTTGATTTAACAAGTTTACCATCGGCTAGTTCTATGGAATAAGGAATATCTAACTTACTAGTTTCAACCCCAAGTATATGTTTAAATTCCACAGCCATGAAACCATAATCGGCACCAGTGTCAAATAGTATGGATGCAAAGTGATTGTTAACGAGAAACGTACCGGTGACCACATTAGGGTCTTCGCGGGCGTTCCTTGCTCCAATGACGAATGCTCGAGGCTGAGTGTTGTTTTCCTTCGGGCAATCTTTCTTGAAGTGTTTAGTACTACCACAACCATAACAGCCTTGATTCCGCCCATTTCCATTTCCATTTCGATTACCAGCGCCGTTGTCATTTCGATTACCATTTCCGTTGCCAGCACCATTTCCATTCCTATTTCCATTTCCATTTCTGTTCCCATTCCCGTTTCTATTACCACCTCCATTTCCTCTTCCCCAACAATCTTTTGTTCGGTGACCCAATTTTCCACATTTGTTGCACTTCAGAATGCGACAAGCTCCATCATGATAATACTTGCACTTGTTGCATCTAGGCAAAGTGCCCTGGTATCCTCTAGCTATGGTATCATTTGCAGCTGCAAATGTTTTCGCCTCCTTAGGCGGGTTAGTCTCACATTTCTTGTTGTTGCTGCGGGTTGATTGATTCAGATTCGAATGTTTCCTCTTCTTGTCACCAGACGATTCAGCATGCGTCTCAGTTTTCTCAGTGGCCTTTAACGACAACTTCTTCATGCAAACAACATCCTCAGTAAGGCTGACAGCCAGAATTACAGCCTGAGTGATGATTGTAGGATTTGCCGATGTCACACCCCGACCACGTTAAAAACAACAAACCGTGGCAGAAACGTCGGGGAGTGTCGTAACAGAATCATTGTTTCACAACACATGGATTGAAAATTCGTTTTATTGAATTAAGTTTGTTACATTGTCTCGAATGTTAAAAACTAAACATGAACATTTTGTCCTTCATTGTTATTAAGTCACTAAGGCCTCGTCCATTCTTATGTGAGCATGCATCAATATCATCATCAAACATCATCAACTATGGTACCTGAAACATATGTGAAAATACGTCAGCATAAAAATGTCGGCGAGTACATAGGTTTTGTGTGAGTGTCAGATTCATGGCTCGTTTACATGTTGAAATAACTCGTACAACCTCGTTAATCGTTATTAGAAAACCTTGTTTTGTAAAATGTTTGTATTGTAAAATGAATAACCAAGTCAAAACATATTGGTTATAGTTTATAAAACCTCGATGCCATGAATCTTAACTCAAAACATTTGTTTATGTAAAACCCAAATCGTAAATCATTTTCGTAATAAAACTCAAATGGTTTATATCATTAGAAAAACCTTGTAGTGTAACTTCGTTTTGAAAACATTTGCCCAAGTGATCTAGATAACGCAACGATATGTAATGTGTTAAAATCACTTATATATAGGAAGTACCAACGGCGTATCCACCATGCTTTTATCACATTACACTCGCCCCGTTACCTAATCACTTACCATAACCCAATCGTTTAATAGTTCAAATAGTTCACATAGATCAAATAGTTCCAATGGTTCAAATAGTTCAAATAGTTCACATAGATTAAATAGTTCCAATGGTTCAAATAGTTCAAATAGTTCACATAGTTCACTTAGTTCAAATAGTTCCAGTTGGTTCAATAGTTCACATAGATCAATAGTTCCAGTGGTTCATTAGTTCACATAGTTCCAGTGGTTCAATAGTTCACATATTCGTCCAAGTGATCTAGATAACGCAATGATATGTAATGTGTTAAAAGCACTTATATATAGGAAGTACCAGCGGCGTATCCACCATACTTTTATCACATTACACCCGCCCCGTTACCTAATCACTTACCATAACCCAATCGTTTAATAGTTCACAAAATCCAATAGTTCCAGTGGTTCAGATAGTTCCAGCGGTTCAAATAGTTCCAGTGGTTCAAATAGTTCAATAGTTCCAGTGGTTTGAGTTTAAATCGTTATGTTTAATATAAACCATAGCATTTGTTTGGAAAGTTCGAAATCGTTTAGCACATATGAATCACCCCAAAACAGTTGAAAAATGTAAAAGAGGGGAATTATGTACTCACTTGAGAATGCTTAGAAGTCTTGAATAACAACCAAGCAATGCTAGAGGGATCACGGAATCAACCGGCACCTAATATAGGTAACTACGTTAATAAATCAGACCTAAATCGGAAGACTGGATAGAATGAGGTCTTGTAAACCAAATGAGTGTTGGAACTCATATGATATGGTTTAACAAATCCTACATTCTAAAACGGAACCTATCCTAAGAGCTTACGTTACTTTAACGCGTCATTCGCGTAAAACGCGTTCGAGATGCCTAACTAGTCCTATGACAAGTATTATATGCCCTAACATGTTTAAATATGTTGCATAATCAGTTTAAGTGGCAAAAGTTAAGTTACATATGCTTAAATACCAATTATGCATGAAAAGGGCATTTTGGTCATTTACCTAAGGCATGTAAACTACCTATCATACAACAAATTAAACTAAGTGACCATAAGGTATAACCTCGAAAGGTTATTCCCTATACAACGATGGCCACTAAACATGCTTGGTCGGATCCTAATGATCGACCAAACGGGTCGGGTTCGAAAGTCTAATCGGTGGTTTAGACCGCTTGACTTACGACCCTAAACAAGCACAAGACTATAAGTGACGAGTTAAACATGTTTAACTAAGTTAGAAAACAGGTTTGATATCAAAACAAAGTGTTTTGATACCCAAAGATAGTTTCGTGGCAAAATACGCATAAACACGTACTTTGACCGAAACTATAACTCGTCACTACGCCTAATCAACGTGGTAATCAGTAGGTATAGTCACAAGGGACTATAACCATCGTGATTACGCTCACGTTGCAAAGTTCAAACGAACTTTGTGTTAACCAAAGACTGGTCAAAGCAGAAAGTCAAACACTGTTTGACTTTCGTGCCTAAAAATGCACAAAAGCACGAAAGAAACTTACAAAAGGTCCAAGCAATGAAGAATTTGTTCTAAAACACTCAGGTATGAAGCAAAGGCCTCAACTTATAGCAGATTTAGAGTAAATGGTGAGTTGAAATGAAATGAAATGGTGGGTATTTATAGATTTCGGACAACCGTTAGGATCGTTTCTCAAAATTTGAGCTTTAATCCTAGCCATCCAAGTGTTACCAATGGTTTACAAAACATGGGGAACTCAAAAACCATCAAATGGTATTGCAAAACAAGGATCAAAACCATCAAAATAGCTGAATTGGACCAGATTCAATGTTTTCGTCTGATATTCTATCGTGGGCCGCGTAGACATAGGCCTCAGTCTACGCGCCCCTCCTAGCAATTTTTGACAGATTGTCAAAAATGGTCCCTGCAAGCCTGAAACTTGGTTTTTGATGCATTTTTGACACGTTTAAGCCCCGTTAACCCCATTTCAAGGATCTACAATGAAGTTAAAGTATAGGGAACTTAAAATATGCTCAAAAACATCTTGGATGTCGGTTCGTTTGGTCGTACAGTTGCGTTGTTCGGTTAATTACGATGAAAACTCGAACGGACGCGAAAACGATCCAAATTGCGCGATGAATGGTATTTTTGCATTCCAATCACTAAAATAAATATTTTAATGATTACAAAAATTTTTGGATATCCGGATATGCTCAGAACGTAAGATATGCGCGATATTGCAAACTTATGCACTTTTTGACGCTTTTAGTCCCTGTTTGATCAAAAAGTTTATTTTCGCATACCGAACCCCTCAAAGCCTATTTCTAAGCTATGTAAAGGATATTTAGGGTATGTTAAACTTATGATCAAGTTCTGGAATGTTCGTTACTATACAAATCGGCATAGTTTCGCAGTTTGACATAAATAGTCCCTGCGATCGAATAAACTTGTTTTCGACATACCAAACCATCCAGAACTTATTTCTAAGTTATGTAAGGGTTATTTAAGGTATGTTAAGCCTATGTCACTATTCCGGAGTGTTTTTCGCGTTAAACTGAATACGTTTACGCATCAGTTTGCGTATAACTTTCCAGAAAACGATTTAAAGCTCGAAATTGAACAAGAATTGATATGTGCAAATGATACACATATTTATACAAATCCCAAGTATGAAACACAATATTTCATTGGTTTTGTTTTCGTATGATGGTCGAAGAGGCACAGATGTCACAGTTTCCCCTACTTTAGGAAATTTCGTCCCGAAATTTATTCGTAGGAGTCTGTTTGTGACGTTGTGTTAAATAATTGTCTTGCATGGAATCTAGGGTGTCGTCTATTTGCGTAGAGTATCCCATCAAAGATATGCAAGGCATAATCTTGTCACTTCCCAGTGGATATACTTTGAAGCGAAAAATGAATGGATGGTTCATTTTCTCCAATGGATTCTTCGTTAGAAGTGGAAATGAAGGATTATTTGAATAAGATATTCATTTCCCCGATGGATATTTCTTCGGAAGCAAAAATGAATGGATGATTCATTTTCCTCAATGGGTACTTCGTCAGAAGTGGAAATGAAGGATTATTTGAATAAGATATTCATTTCCCCGATGGATATTTCTTCTGAAGCGAAAATGAATGGATGATTCATTTTCCTCAATGGGTACTTCATCAGAAATGGAAATGAAGGATTATTTGAATAAGATATTCATTTCCCCGATGGATATTTCTTCAGAAGTGAAAATGAATGGATGATTCATTTTCCTCAATGGGTACTTCGTCAGAAGTGGAAATGAAGGATTATTTGAATAAGATATTCATTTCCCCAATGGATATTCCTTCAGAAGCGAAAATGAATGGATGATTAATTTTCCTCAATGGGTACTTCGTCAGAAGTGGAAATGAAGGATTATTTGAATAAGATATTCATTTCCCCGATGGATATTTCTTCAGAAGCGAAAATGAATGGATGATTCATTTTCCTCAATGGGTACTTCGTCAGAAGTGGAAATGAAGGAATTGATGCAGGATTATTCATTCCCTCAGCGGGTATTTCTTTAGAAGTGAAAATGAATGATCAATTTATTTTCCTCAGTGGGTACTTCGTCGGAAATGGAATGAATTTATTCATTTTCCTCAGTGGGTATTTCTTCAAAAGTGAAAATGAATGGATGGTTTATCTTCCTCAGTGGGTATTTCTCAGAAGCGAATATGAATGGATAATTCATTTTCCTCAGGGGGTACTTCATACGAAATGAAAATGAACACGGTTCATGAATAGATTACTCATTTCCCTCAGCGGGTATTTCTTTTAGAAGTGAAAAATGAATAGCTAGTTCATTTTTCCTCAGCGGGTACTTCATCAGAAATGGAAATGAATTGAGTTAACTTTAGATACATGACAAAACTTGCTGTGATTTCTGTGCACTAAATTCCATAATTACGTATGCATCCATAATTACGCAATTCCTTGCACAGTTCTCACAGTTTGTTTTATAATGTGTAGGGGATAGAATTTGTTGAATAATCTTGAGATAACTTTGATTAGGTCAACACATAAACACATAATTGTTCACTTGGTTATTAATTCGTTATCAGTTTGTTATTATTTGTTATTAACTTGTTGTCGATTTGTACATGGGTATTCAAGGTACACCAGGAACCCAGTCAATGGACTTCAACATCCTCAAGAATCTATCTGTAATGATAGGATAATCTTATAAGAATTCGATTTTGTTTACAAGGAATCGTAACATTCGTATTAAGGCACACAAAGAATCCAATTAAGGACTTTGATTCTACGCTTTGAACATCCACGAGGATCTAATTATGAAGAAGATCCTCTAAGGATTTGGAATTCGTATAACGAGAAGAGTTTAGGAATCTGGTACTAGGTATGCTATGACAACATGCAAAGCATAGTGTTTATGAAATCAAGGTGCTAGATATGCTAAGACAACATACGAAGAAAACGGATCCTTGAAATCATTGTGCTAAGCATGCTAAGTCGGCGTACAAAGCAAGGTGTTCTTGAAAATCGCGTGCTCGTTTGTTAAGGCAACATACGAGCAAAATTGTTTTTTGAAAGCTATGCTTGGAATCGTTAAAAATATGTTTTTTGAAAACCTATTGTAGTGCTTTTGAAATCAAGTACTAAATATAATAGATAAACATTTTTATAAAATGTTTTAAAACCATGTGAGATGATTTTGAAAACATGTATGAGGTTTTTGAAAACATGCATAATCTTTTGAAATCATATGCTGTGTAAAATATCGTGAAGTCGGGAAGGTATGATATGTAAGACCAATCAAGGGCTTACGGAAGTACCCTTGGGTATCCTATTAAGGATTTAAAGTGGTGTCACACCCCGACCGCGTATAACATGCAACCGCGGCGGAAACGTCGGGGAGTGTTGTAACAGAATTAATTGTTTCACAACCATGGCATACAAAGTTATATTTTATTTATCAACAAGAGAGTTCCATTGTCTTTAAAACAGGAAATAAAGAGTTCAGAACATAATTAAACTAAGTCTATCTTCATTTTATGTCTCTAAGGCACAGGTCCGCCCTAGTGTCACAATCATCATCCTAAGCAACAGCTCCTGAAAACACATGTGAAAATAGGTACGTCAGCATAAAAATTCCTGTGAGATACATAGGTTTTGTGAAATAGGATTCATGACTTAAGTTTAAGAAAATGTTTAATAAAATTTAGTCATGAACCTTGTAAATTGTTTTGTTTTGTAAATCATTTGAAAAGCGATAAGATCAGATGATATGTATACATAAAAGAATAATACATGGTTAAATGAATAACCAATTAAAATGAGTTGTATATAATAAGTTGTTTGTAAGACAATGTCTTGTGAAAGATATGTTATTTGTATAAAATATTATATGTCTAAATTGAAATGATTCAAATAACGCTACGATATGTAATACCATACAACCACTTATATATAGGAAGTACCAGTGGCGTATCCACCATGCTTGTATCATATTACACACGTCTCGTTACTTAAATCACTTAAACAAACCACCAATGTATAAAGTCCATGTTTAAACCAATTGTCAAAAAGTCCTTGTATAAGCCATGTCAAATGTTAAAAGTCCAAATGTAGTCAAGTAATGTGTAACAAATGTTATGTATTGTAAGTAAAGTATTGTCACATAAACCAAATGTAGAAATGTACAAAACAAAGTATTTTGAATATATCAAAAAGTTATGTTTTGCAAAGTAAATGCATGTTTTATTGATACAAACATTTACGTGGTAAGTTAACGCATACATTCAAGCCTTGAGATAGTCGGATAACCCTTTTAGTCAAGGTTATCAAAGAAATGTTTTCGGATTCAGTCATTCCTTACATCCAAACAAACCCGGGATGTCAGGAATGGGATTTGTCAAGTCCTATGGTACCACTACTTACTACCGAGCGGCGTAGCTAATGTTAATGAACGTATATAAGTCTCGTTTGTGCAAACCAAATGTTATAGCAATTGTATACATGTCATATGAAAACAATGTACTAAGTATGCTAAGTTAACATACAAAGCAGAAAAGTCATGTAAATCAATGTAATGTAAAACAATGTACTAAGTATGCACACAATGGACATACATAGCATGAAATGTAATGTAAAACGATGTACTAAGTATGCACACAATGGACATACATAGCATAAAATGTAATGAAATCATGTACTATAATGTACTAATGAACATAACAAGCATATGATATGAAAGCATGAAAAGCACGAAAGTAACAAGTAGGCACATGTGTTTCACCCCAAAACGTTTGGAAAACAGTAAAAGAGGGGTCTATGTACTCACTTGAGATTGCTTAGTAATCCTTGAGTAACAACCAAGCAATGCTAGAGATCACGGATATCAAACGGCACCTAATATAGGTAACTATGTTAATATAACGGACCTAAATCGGAGGATTTGGATAGAATTAGGGTTCGTAAACCAAATGAGTATGGGAACTCATGTAATATGGTTTAAGAAAGCCCACATACTAAAATGAAACCTAACCTAAGTTCTTACGACCCATTACGACCCGTTCAGGTAGCTTATGCTACTTTAACGCGTCGTTCGCGTAAAACGCGTTCGGAACGCCTAACTAGTCCTATGATAAGTAAAATATGCCTTAACATGTCTAATATTGTTACCAAATCAGTTTAGATACCAAAAGTTATGTTACATATGCTTAAAATGAATTTTGGCGTTAAAAGGGCATTTTGGTAATTTACCTATGGCATATAAACTACCTATCATACAACTACTTAAACGAAGCGACCATAAGGTATAACCTCGAAAGGTTATTCCCTATATATTATGGTCACCTAATGTGTTTGGTCGGATCCTAATGATCGACCAAACGGGTCGGGTTCGAAAGTATAAGCGATTGTTTAGATCGCTTACCTTACGACCCTATATAAGCACTAACTAAAAGTGACGAGCTAAGCATCTTAGAACATGCTTAACTAAGTTTAGAAAACAGGTTTGGTATCAAAACAAACGGTTTTGATACCTAAGAGTAGTTTGGTTACAAAATACGCAAGAATGCGCATTTTGGCCGAAACTACGACTCGTCACTGAGCCTAGATAACGTGGTAATCAGTAGGTATAATCACTAGGGACTATAACCATCGTGATCACACTGAGTTATGAAGTTCAAATGAACTTCGCATTGACCATAAACTGGTCAATGCAGAATGTCAAACAAAGTTTGACTTTAACGTTAAAACGAATGAAAGGAACGAAAGAACACTTACAAAGGGTCCCCGCTAGTAAATCTTGATCGAATAGCTCAGGTATGAAGTGATTGCTTCAACTTAGAGCTTTGAGATCAGATTTGTGTGGGTTTTGCAAGTGATGTTGCTGGGTATTTATAGTAAATGGACAACCGTTAGGATCGTTTCTTGAAAACCGTGATGTAATCTCAACCTTACACTTGTTGAAACCTTGTGGTGACTCAAAATGGCCCCCCTCATGAACTGAAAGGGCAAGTGTGGGTGAGTTTTTGGGTGCTTAACAGCTGTAATCTGCTGTTAAATTGATCTCATCTGATCTGGGAAGCTGACACGGGCCGCGTAAGGGGACTCACTAAACTTACGCGGGCCGCCTGGCCTGTCTGGTCAGAAACAAACTTTCAAAAATGACAGTTTTGGTCCCTGTTATGCATTAAAGCCGTTTCCGACACGTTTAAGGCCCGTTAAGCCAACGTTAAGGCCCTAAAATGATGCCTAAACATTGTGGACATGAAACATTCTCAAAAATATGCCGGATGTTGGTTCGTTTGGTCGTACGATCGCGATGTTCGCTTAATTACGACGGAATGCGCATAAGCGCGAGAAACGATCCAAATTGCGCGACGAATGGATTTTTCTTATGCCAAACACTAAAATAAAATATTTTAGTGCTTACATAAATTTTTGGATGTCCGGATGTATTCAGAACGTAAGTTATGCGCGAAAGTGCAAACTTGTGCACTTTTTGACGCTTTTAGTCCCTGAATGACCCAAAAGTTTATTTTAGCACACCGAACCCCTCAAAGCCTATTTCTAAGCTATATAAAGGATATTTAAGGTGTGTTTAACTTATGGTCATGTCCCGGAATGTTCGTTACAGTTCAAATTGGCACACTTTCGCAGTTTGTCAAGTTTAGTCCCTGTAAGCGAATTAACTTGTTTTTGCCATACCAAAGCCTTTAAAACTTATTTCTAAGTTATGTAAAGGTTATTTAAGGTATGTTAAGTATATGTTGATGTTCCGGAGTATTTTTCATGTTAAACTGATTACGTTTTCGCACCAGTTTGCGTATAATTCTCCAGAAAGCGATATAGAGTTTGAAATTGAACAAAAGTCAAAACATGAAAAATGTAAAACATAACCAAACAAACATTGGGATCAAATAACATTTTTTTATTGATAACTGAACTGTTCACAATGATTACAAGCACAAATGTTACAGTCTCCCCTACTTGTGGAAATTTCGTCCCGAAATTTATTTAGAGGAAACTCGTGGAAAAAGATGCGGATATTTCGCCTTCATTTGATCTTCGCGTTCCCAAGTAAACTCGGGTCCACGTTTAGATTCCCAGCGAACCTTGACCAAAGGAATGCGCTTGCGTTTGAGCCACTTGACTTCACGTTCCATGATTTCCACAGGTTTCTCGACAAATTTCAGTGTTTTATTGACACGAATTTCGTCAAGTGGTATGTGGAGGTTCTCATCAGCTAAACACCTCTTGAGATTGGACACGTGAAAGGTTGGATGAACATTTCCAAGTTCAGGAGGTAACTCAAGTCTGTAGGCTACCTTACCGATTCTTTCGACGATCTTGAATGGTCCAACGTATCTAGGTGCAAGTTTTCCTTTCTTTCCAAATCTGATCACACCTTTCCAAGGTGAGACCTTAAGTAATACACGATCACCGACTTGAAAATCCAAGGGCTTGCGTTTTAGGTCCGCGTAACTCTTCTGACGGTTTCTAGCTGTCTGAAGGTTATCACGAACTTTCTTAACCTTATCAGTTGTCTCTAAAATGAGGGCAGGTCCAGTAAGCTGAGCCTCACCGATCTCATTCCAGCAGACTGGTGAACGACATTTTCGACCATAGAGAGCCTCGAAAGGAGCCATGTTGATGCTGGAGTGATAACTGTTGTTGTAGGAGAATTCAATCAACGGAAGATGTGAATCCCAACTACCACCAAAATCGATCACACAATCTCTAAGCATATCCTCCAGAGTCTGGATTGTTCTCTCAGATTGACCATCCGTTTGCGGATGATAAGCTGTGCTCAGATTAAGTTGGGTCCCCATAGCAGATTGCATGGTTCTCCAAAAATGAGAAGTGAAACGAGTATCTCTGTCGGAAATGATGTTCAAAGGAACACCATGTCGAGCTACAATTTCATCCACATAGATTTTAGCAAGTTTGTCAGCAGAAAAATCCTCACAGATTGGCAAGAAATGCGCTGACTTAGTAAGACGATCAACGACTACCCAGATGGCATCATGACCTTTCTTTGTGCGTGGAAGTTTGGTAATGAGATCCATAGTAATGTTTTCCCATTTCCAAACTGGGATCTCTGGTTGCACCAATAAACCAGAAGGACGTTGATGTTCAGCCTTAACCTTAAGACAAGTAAGGCATTTTGATACATATAATGCAATGTCTTTCTTCATACCAGGCCACCAATAATGAGTACGAAGATCCTTATACATCTTATCTGAGCCAGGATGAATAGAATAGCGAGACTTATGGGCTTCATCCATAAGCAAGGTGCGAAGGTTATCTTGGCTTGGGACCCACAAACGGTCCATGAAGTAATACGATCCATTGTCCTTCAGTTCCAGATTAGGTGTTATGTGATAGGGAAATTCCTTATCCATCAAACCTTGTGAAACACAAGTGTGTTGAGCCTGAGAAATGCGGGCTTGGATATCGGTTCGAGCATGAATAACAGATTGAACACGAACACAATGAAGCTTAGTACGTTCCTTACGACTCAATGCATCGGCTACGACATTCGCCTTACCAGGATGGTAGCGAATTTCGCAGTCATAGTCGTTTAGAAGCTCAACCCAACGTCGTTTCCTCATGTTGAGTTCTTTCTGATTGAAGATATACTGAAGACTTTTGTGGTCTGTGAAAACCACACATTTTGTACCGTACAAATAGTGTCTCCAGATCTTAAGAGCGAAGACAACTGCACCCAACTCAAGATCATGAGTGGTGTAGTTCTTCTCATGTATCTTCAATTGTCTTGATGCGTAGGCTATGACTTTGTTCCTTTGCATCAGAACACAGCCAAGACCCAATTTAGATGCATCGCAATAAACGACGAAATCATCATTGCCCTCAGGCAAAGTCAGAACAGGCGCGTCGCAAAGTTTCTGTTTCAATGTCAGAAACGCTTCCTCCTGCTTGAATCCCCAATCAAAGGGTTTGTTCTTTTGGGTTAGAGCAGTTAGAGGAACTGCAATCTTCGAGAAGTTTTCTATGAAGCGGCGGTAATAACCCGCAAGACCAAGAAAAGAACGAACTTCAGTAGGAGTAGAAGGTGTATCCCAATCCTTAATCGCACTGATCTTGGAGGGATCTACATGAATACCTTGTTCGTTGACAATATGCCCCAAAAATTGAACTTCTTTAAGCCAAAATTCGCACTTGGAGAATTTGGCGAAAAGTTGCTCTTTCTTTAGGAGTTCCAGAGTAAGACGAAGATGTTGCTCGTGATCAGCTCGCGTCTTAGAGTATATCAAGATGTCATCAATAAAAACAATGATGAACTTATCCAAATAAGGCTTGCAGGCCCTATTCATTAAGTCCAAGAAAACAGCAGGAGCATTAGTCAAGCCGAATGGCATAACTGTGAACTCATAATGCCCATATCGAGTGCGGAACGCTGTCTTGGGAATATCTTCTTCATGCACATGAAGTTGATGATACCCAGAACGTAGATCAATCTTCGAAAAATAAGAAGCACCCTGTAACTGATCAAAGAGATCATCGATGCGAGGTAGGGGATATCGATTCTTGATGGTAAGCTTGTTAAGCTCACGATAATCGATACACATCCTAAAAGATCCATCCTTCTTTTTGACAAAAAGAATGGGAGCACCCCAAGGTGAAAAGCTAGGACGGATAAAACCTTTGTCAGAGAGTTCCTGAAGTTGCTTAGACAACTCTTGCATCTCAGACGGTGCAAGACGGTAGGGAGCTCTGGCAATGGGATTTGCACCAGGTACGAGATCAATACGGAACTCGACTTGGCGTGCTGGGGGTAGACCAGGTAAATCTTCAGGGAATACTTCAGAATAATCCCGAACAACGGGAATATCTTGGATAGACTTACCTTTGCCTTTATATGCTGTGACATGTGCCAAGAAGGCCACATAATTCTTTCGCAGATACTTCCGAGCTTTAAAACAAGACATGAGTTTGAGACGACCAATGGGTTTCTCACCATGAACCTGTAGGATCTCACCCTTCGGAAGCGGCTCATGAACGATCTTCTCAAAACAAACTACCTCTGCGCGATGCTTGGCTAACCAATCCATACCCACAATAACGTCGAAGCTTCCAAGTTGCATAGGCGTGAGGTCAATAGGAAAAAGATGGTCGTTGAGGTTCAACTGGCAGTTGCGAAGAACAGAATCAAGAACAATGGGTTCACCACTAGCAACCTCTACTGTCAAGGGTTTTCCTAGTTTCGTTCTAGACACGCGAAGCAATGGCTCAAAAGATAATGACACAAAACTCTTATCGGCACCCGAATCAAAAAGAACAGATGCAGACTGATTATTAATAAAGAACGTACCATTCACCACTTCATTGTCTGCTTGTGCTTCTTGTGCATTCATGTTGAAGACTCGACCTCGAGCCTGAGCCTGATTCTGATTTGGATTCTGATTCTGGTTGGCTAGCCTTGGGCACCGGTTTCTGTAGTGGGTCAGATCCCCACAATTGTAGCACGAACCAGGAGGGAAATGAGGTCGTGCAGCTTGACCTTGTTGCTAAGCAAGAGGCTGAGCAACTTGTTGGGCTTGGTTCTGAATTGCCTGGTTCTGATTAGCAGGAATGCGGCAGGTGGCAGCAAGATGACCAATTCTTCCGCAGTTAGTGCAATGACGACATTGGAGATGTGGTAGGTGATGGCCGTTACACCTGTTGCACAAAGGTGCATTGCCAAGATATGGCTTCTTGGCTAGTGGTTGCGCAGGCTGATTTGGTGCAGCTTGAGCCTTTGCAGTAACGACATAGTTTTGGGAAGCCTTTCGCTTCCTAGAACCCTTTGAGGAACCAAAATTCTTTCCCTTCTTGTTTTGACCTTTCTTGCTATCTTCTTTGTCAGACGACTGCTTCTTACCTTTGTCACCCTTTTTGTGCAGCTTTCCCTTTCGAACCTGCGACTCAGTCAATGTCGCTGCTAACTCGATCGCCTGACGGAGTGTGGTAGGGTTACTACCAGTAATGATGTCTTGCACTGAGTCAGATAGGCCGTCGATGTATCTTTCGATAGCCTTGTCGAGTGGGGTAACCATTATTGGGCAAAGCAGACTCAACTCCTCAAACCTATCAGTATACGCCCGATGCTCACCACTGTCCGGTTTCAAGTCATCGAACTCTCTCTCCAAAGCTCGCTGTTCATGACGAGGACAAAACTCCCTCATCATAAGGGCCCTAAGTTCGGCCCAAGTTTGTGCTAGAGCAACTTCTGCACCACGATCTCTCATAACCCCGTTCCACCACATAAGAGCCCTCTTCTGAAACACACTCGAAGAAAAATCGAACTTGCGATTGTCAGGACACTGCACGTGACGAAAAGTATTCTCAATGCTCTCGAACCATTGAAGAAGCCCAGTCGCTCCCTCAGAACCACTAAACTTGAGTGGTTTAGCCGAGTTAAAATCCTTGAATTTGCATGGAGCATTGTTGTTGTTGTTGGCTTGGTTCCATTGAGCAAAGAGGTTTGGGAATTGAGCAGCCATTTGCTGCGCAATGATTTCTGCCAGTTCGGCAGTCGCTATCTGGTTTTCGCGTCGAGGAGGCATTCTAAAAGAGGAAAACATGAAAGGAAAGGAGTGAGATGATTGGATGAAGAGAATGAGATGAAACAAAATCAACAAAAGCAAAGATGGTGGTCATTCGTCCGCATCGCAAAGCAAACAAACGACACACAGTGACTAATCAAAGTAAATGGGTCAAAAATAATGTATCGCGAAGACATGCTCGCCTATAAGTGAACACTCACCCCAAGAGTTCCCAGGTAAGAGTGACTGGTCCGATTATGTGGATTTGTACGAACACTCTAGCCTTAGACAGAAAACCCAGGGCACAGGCATTCACTCTTCCAGTTTGCACGTGTTCACACTATTAAAAACCCAAAACTTTGACGAGATTTTTGAAAATTCAAAGGGGTTCAAAACCATATAACAGAGGGTTCAAAACCTTGTAATAAATCATTTAAAAACAGATGATTGATTTTCAAAAATCATTTCGGAAAATTGGGTTCTTGTTTAGATAATCACCTAAGGATAGGTGATGTGCATGTTTTAAGATCTAAACACAAGATAACTTGTGTTAGGGTCCTAGAAAGGTTATAGTCTAGGTCAAAGCATTACTAATAACCAAATTCCCTATAACCATTGGCTCTGATACCAACTCTTCTGTCACACCCCGACCGCGTATAACATGCAACCGTGGCGGAAACGTCGGGGAGTGTTGTAACAGAATTAATTGTTTCACAACCATGGCATACAAAGTTATATTTTATTTATCAACAAGAGAGTTACATTGTCTTTAAAACAGGAAATAAAGAGTTCAGAACATAATTAAACTAAGTCTATCTTCATTTTATGTCTCTAAGGCACAGGTCCGCCCTAGTGTCACAATCATCATCCTAAGCAACAGCTCCTGAAAACACATGTGAAAATAGGTACGTCAGCATAAAAATGGCTGTGAGATACATAGGTTTTGTGAAATAGGATTCATGACTTAAGTTTAAGAAAATGTTTAATAAAATTTAGTCATGAACCTTGTAAATTGTTTTGTTTTGTAAATCATTTGAAAAGCGATAAGATCAGATGATATGTATACATAAAAGAATAATACATGGTTAAATGAATAACCAATTAAAATGAGTTGTATATAATAAGTTGTTTGTAAGACAATGTCTTGTGAAAGATATGTTATTTGTATAAAATATTATATGTCTAAATTGAAATGATTCAAATAACGCTACGATATGTAATACCATACAACCACTTATATATAGAAAGTACCAGCGGCGTATCCACCATGCTTGTATCATATTACACACGTCTCGTTACTTAAATCACTTAAACAAACCACCAATGTATAAAGTCCATGTTTAAACCAATTGTCAAAAAGTCCTTGTATAAGCCATGTCAAATGTTAAAAGTCCAAATGTAGTCAAGTAATGTGTAACAAATGTTATGTATTGTAAGTAAAGTATTGTCACATAAACCAAATGTAGAAATGTACAAAACAAAGTATTTTGAATATATCAAAAAGTTATGTTTTGCAAAGTAAATGCATGTTTTATTGATACAAACATCTACGTGGTAAGTTAACGCATACATTCAAGCCTTGAGACAGTCGGATAACCCTTTTAGTCAAGGTTATCAAAGAAATTTTTTCGGATTCAGTCATTCCTTACATCCAAACAAACCCGGGATGTCAGGAATGGGATTTGTCAAGTCCTATGGTACCACTACTTACTACCGAGCGGCGTAGCTAAAGTTAATGAACGTATATAAGTCTCGTTTGTGCAAACCAAATGTTATAGCAATTCTATACATGTCATATGAAAACAATGTACTAAGTATGCTAAGTTAACATACAAAGCAGAAAAGTCATGTAAATCAATGTAATGTAAAACAATGTACTTGTGACACCTGTTTCACTTCAACCATCAAACAAATTCCAAACCAATGAAATATTGTATTTCATACTTGGGATTTGTAAAAATATGTGTATCGTTTGCACATATCAACTCTTGTCCAATTTCAAGCTTTAAATCGCTTTCTGGAAGGTTATACACGCACTGATGCGTAAATATAACCAGTTTAATGCAACGAACACTCCGGAATAGTGAAATAGGCTTAACATACCTTAAATAACCTTTACTTAACTTAGAAATAAGTTTTGAAGGATTTGGTATGGCAAAAATCAAGTTAAATCGCTTATAGGGACTAAAGTTGACAAACTGCGAAAGTATGCCAATTTGAACTGTAACAGACATTCCGGAACATGACCATAAGTTAAACATACCCTAAATATCCTTTACATAGCTTAGAAATAGGCTTTAAGGGGTTCGGTGTGCTAAAATAAACTTCTGGGTCATTCAGGGACTAAAAGCGTCAAAAAGTGCACAAGTTTGCATTTTCGCGCATAACTTACGTTCTGAATACATCCGGACATCCAAAAATTTATGTAAGCACTAAAATATTTTATTTTAGTGTTTGGCATGAGAAAAATCCATTTGTCACGCATTTTGGATCGTTTTTCTTGCTTGTGCGCATTCCGTCGTAATTAATCGAACATCGCGTTCGTACGGCCAAACGAACCAACATCCGACATATTTTTGAGCATGTTTCATGTCCACAATGTTTAGGCATCATTTTAGGGCCTTAAAGTTGGCTTTACGGGCCTTAGAAGTGTCGGGAATGGCCTTAAACACATGCAGGGACTGAAACTGTCATTTCTGAAACATATTTGCTGATCAGAAGCCCCAGGCGGCCCGCCTGAGGTTTGTCTGATCCTGAAGCGGGCCGCATCAGCCTTACAGAACAGATAAGTTCGAACAGTCAGCAGATTCCAGCTGTTTGATTCACATCCACACATTCTCAACTGCACATTCAGCTCATTTAGACCCATTTTTAGGCACCATAACTTTCCGACACTTGTACGGATACGATTAAGGCACGATATTCAACAAACGATCTTAACGGTTACCCGAAAACTATAAATACCCCACCCCCCATTACTTCAAAACCACTAGAATCTGATCTAAGTGACTCTAAGTTGGAACCATTGTTTCATACCTGAGTTATTTTGATCTAGATTAGCATTCGGGGACCCTTCGTAAGTATTCTTTCGTTCTTTTATCGTTTTCGAGTCCGAAAGTCAAACTTTGTTTGACTTTCAGCGTTGACCAGCTTATGGTCAATGCGAAGTTCGTTTGAACTTCGCAACGTGATTGTAATCACGATGGTTATAGTCCTTTGGGACTATGCCTACTGATTACCACGTTGTCTAGGGTCGTAAGGGTAAGCGATCTGATAAATCGCTTATACCTTCGAACCCGACCCAGTTTGGTCGATCATTAGGATCCGATCAAATACATTAGGTGACCATAGTATATAGGGAATAACCTTCCGAGGTTATACCTTATGGTCACAGCGTTTAAGTAGTTGTATGATAGGTAGTTTATATGCCTTAGGTAAATTACCAGAATACCCTTTTCATGTATAATTGGTAATTAAGCATATGTAACCTAAACTTTTGTCACATAACTGATTATGTAACATGTTTAGGCATATAACACTTGTCATAGGACTAGTTTGACGGTCCGAACGCGTTTCACGCGAACGACGCGTTAAAGTAGCATAAGCTACCTAAACGGGTCGTAATGGGTCGTAAGCTATTAGGTTAGGTTTCATTTAGTATGTAGGCTTTGTTAAACCATATGACACGAGTCTCTATACTCGTTTGGTTTATAAACCCTCATTCTATCTAAATCCTCCGATTTAGGTCCGGTTTATTAACATAGTTACCTATATTAGGTGCCGTTTGATATCCGCGATCTCTAGCATTGTTTGGTTGTTACTCAAGGACTACTAAGCAATCTCAAGTGAGTACATAGACCCCTCTTTTACTGTTTTCCAAACGTTTTGGGGTGGAACACATGTGCCTACTTGTTACTTTCATGCTTTCCATGTTTTCACATCATATACCTGCTATGTTCGTTAGTACATTATAGTACATGATTTCATTACATTTCATGCTAGGTGTGCCCATTGTGTGCATTACTTAGTACATCGTTTTACATTACATTTCATGCTACGTATGTCTATTGGTGCATACTTAGTACAGGTCACATGCTACGTATGTCTATTGTTGCATACTTAGTACAGGTCACATGCTACGTATGTCTATTGTTGCATACTTAGTACAGGTCACATGCTATGTATGTCTATTGTTGCATACCTAGTACAGGTCACATGCTACGTATGTCTATTGTTGCATACTTAGTACAGGTCACATGCTACGTATGTCTATTGTTGCATACTTGGTACATTTGTTATTCATCACATGCTTACATTTTGGATACATATTACATGATTTACATTAGACATGAACATTTTACTTTGGTAGTTTGGTTTGAGTAAGTGATTAAGTAACGAGGCGTGTGTAATATGATACAAGCATGGTGGATACGCCGCTGGTACTTCCTATATATAAGTGTTTGTATGGTATTACATATAGTAGCGTTATTTGAATCATTTCAGTTTGAGACATAGAACATTTTATACAAATAACATACTTTTCACAAGACATTGATTTATAAACAACTTATCTTATACAAACACATTTTACATGGTTATTCATTTAACCTTACATTTATTTATACATATCATCTGATCTTATCGTTTTTCAAATGATTTACAAGACAAAGCAAATTACAAGGTTCATGACTAAACATTTTCTCAAACATAAGTCATGAATCCTATTTTCACAAAACCTATGTATCTCACAGGCATTTTTATGCTGACGTACCTATTTTCACATGTGTTTTCAGGAGATGATGCATATGACTTATCAAGACATACTTAGGCGGACCTGTGCCTTAGTGACTTAAAACGAGACATGAACTAGTTAATTTATGTTATGTACCCTTTGTTTCTTGTTTAAACCATGTAAAATCTCATGTTTGATTAATAAAATGAAACTTTAATTGCCATGGATTTGAAACAATTAATTCTGTTACAACACTCCCCGACATTTCCGCCACGTTTTGTATGTTCTACGTGGTCGGGGTGTGACAGAAAAGATGGTATCAGAGCCAATGGTTATAGGGAATTAGGTTATTAGTAATACTTTGACCTAGTCTATAACCTTTCTAGGACCCTAACGCAAGTTTACTTGCGTTTAGTCATAAAACAATACCGTCACCTATCCTTAGGCGACGACCACAACAAGAACATAAATTTCAAAACCGCTTTGAAAACTAATCATCTGTTCTAGGATGATTGATTACTAGGTTTTGAACCCTCTATTGTAAGGTTTTGAACCCCTTTGAGTTTTCAAAATCTCGTCAAGGTTTTGGGTTTTAAATAATGTGAACACGTGCAAACTGGAAGGGTGAATGCCTGTATTCTGGGTTTTCTGTCTAGGCAAGCACTTCGTATACATCTCATCAGACGCGAGACCAGTTGTGCTTACCTGGGAATTCTTGGGATGAGCGTTCACTTATAGGCGAGCATGTCTTCGCGATACATTATTTTTGACCCATTTACTTTGATTATTCACTGTGTGTCGTTTGTTGCTTTGTAGTAACAAACAAATGACCACTATCCTTGTTTTCATCAGATTTGTTTCATCTCATTCTTTTCGTCTAATTCTCTCACTCGTTTCCTTTCATGTTCTCCTCTTTTAGAATGCCTCCACGACGTGAAAATCCGGTATCTATTGACGATCTGGCAGCTGTCATTACACAGCAAATAACTGCTGCAATCCCGAACATCGTTGCCCAATGTCACCAAGCTATCAACAACAATAATGCTCTCTGCAGCTTCAAGACGTTCAACTCGGCCAAGCCATCAAAGTTTTCTGGGTCTCAAGGAGCGACTGCACTTCTGCAATGGTTCGAGAGTCTAGAGAGCACTTTCAGGCATGTTCAATGTCCAAACGAGCGAAAGGTAGATTTCGCATCTAGTGTCTTTGAGAAACGAGCTTTGATGTGGTGGAACGGTGTGGTGAGAGATAGGGGTGCCGATGTGGCACTGGCTCAAACATGGGAAGAACTTAGAGCACTGATGATGAAGGAATTCTGTCCTCGTCACGAGATCAGGGCCTTGGAAAGGGAATTTGACGATCTTAAGCAAGACAGCGGCGAAAATCGAGCATACACTGATCGATATGAGGAGCTGAGCCTGTTGTGCCCTACCATGGTTACGCCTTTGGATAAGGCGATCGAAAAATACATTGATGGTCTCCCTGACTCAGTTCAGGACATTGTTACTGGTAGTAACCCCACTACGGTTAGGCAGGCCATTGAGCTAGCTGCAACCTTGACTGAATCTCAGATCAGGAAACGTAAGCTTTTCCGAAAGGGTGACAAGAAACCGGTTGAGGAATCGAAGCCAATCGAGGAATCAAAGACCATGGATGAACAGACTGGATCCCTTGAGAGGTCAAAGAAGTGAAAGGCTTCTCAGAACTTCGCCATGGTCGCTCACAGTGGTCAAGCCGTCCCCAAACAACCAGCTCAACCCCGTGCTAGGAAGCCATACAATGGAACTTCACCTTTGTGCAACCGATGTAACCTTTATCATCATGTTAATGTGAAGTGCCGCGAATGCCAAATTTGTGGACGTAAAGGTCATACAGCAAAAGTTTGCGTAGCAGCAGTTGCACCAAATCAAGCTGACAACAAACCTGCTTGAGCTCGCTTTCCACCAAGTTCTTGCTACAAGTGTGGCGAGATGGGACATTTCCGAAGAAATTGCCCAAAGCGTGCTAATGCTAATCCAGCACAGAGATGAGCATCTGACCGACTAGAAGACAACACTCTTTAGAAATAATCACATCTTATGTATTATTTTCTTTTGTTGTCAAGGTCCATGAAACAGTTGTTAACATTGTTTATAAATAAATCCTTTATTTACATTACAATGTATTTATGTGGTTGTATGCATAAACAACATATCCCCTACAATACCGACAATCAAGGAATCGTATTCCTTGAAAAGCAAACTACCCCCAAAATTCTTCCATTTTACAATCTCTTGCGTTTTCCACAAAGATCCTAAGTACCCGTCTCTTGCAAAGAAACGAAGTACAAGGTGCAAGTTATAATTCTGTACGAATACCCCAAGTACCACTATAAATTCTTAATAGGGTACCTAAGGGTATTTCCGTATGTCCTAAATTATTGTGTACCTTAATTCGAACATTGCGTTTTCCTGAAAACGAAATTGAATTTTTGGTAGATCATCCTATCTTCATGGATGGATTCTTGAAATGATTAAAGTGCCAAATGAAATCCACGAATTGGATTCCTGGTGTGCTTTAAGTATCCGCGTCCAAAGATAACGAATTAATAACCAAGTTAAACAACTATGTGATTATGTGCTTATGTGTTTCCTTTTATGTTTTTGTGTAATCCAAGTTTTTGTTATCCAAATCCTCGTAGAATCTTCCATATCTTCGTATAAGGGATTCATAGTAGGATATCCAAAGGTACTATATTAAATCCTCAATGGGCTTTTACGTAATAGTAAAGACCCTTGGATTATATTGTACTATTCCATAATTAGACCCCTAGAGAGGTCTAGTTAAACAGATTGATCCAAAAATCTGGTTAGGAATATCATGTGATGAGATAGCTGAAAGGACTCCTTGGTGGCCTAATTAAAAGGATCATTTGTCGATCTAATTAAAAGGACCTTATGGTAGTCTAGTCACACTCATCACAGGTTTGATTTTTCCTCCCCTTCACATTACAAACAAATTGTGCGGACTGTGCAAGGAATTGCGTAATTATGGATGCATACATAATTATGAAATTCAGTGCACAGAAACCACAGCAAGTTTGGTCGTGTGTTTAGAAATGACTCGTTCCGTTCATTTTCGCTTCTGAAGAACTTGTGGAAAATGACTCGTTCTGTTCATTTTCGTTTCCGAAGAAGTTGTGGAAATTGACTCGTTCCGTTCATTTTCGTTTCTGAAGAAATTGTGGAAAATGACTCGTTCCGTTCATTTTCGTTTCTGAAGAAATTGTGGAAAATGACTCGTTCCGTTCATTTTCGTTCCTGAAGAAATCGTGGAAAATGACTCATTCTGTTCATTTTCGTTCCTGAAGAAATCATTTGTGGAAAATGACTCATTTCGTTCATTTTCGGTTCTGAAGAAGTGGTGGAAAATGACTCATTTTGTTCATTTTCGGTTATGAAGAAGTGGTGGAAAATGACTCATTTCGTTCATTTTCGGTTCTGAAGAAGTGGTGGAAAATGACTCATTTCGTTCATTTTCGGTTCTGAAGAAGTGGTGAAAAATGACTAATTTCGTTCATTTTCATTTCTAAAGAATGCCTGTTGAAAATAACTCCGTTCATTTTTCATTTTTGAAAAATGTCCGTTAAACAGAAATAACAGGATTATGCCTTGCTTATCTTTGATGGTTATTTAACACAAAGTCACAAATAGACTCCTACGAATGAATTTCGGGACGAAATTTCCTAAAGTAGGGGAGACTGTGACACCTGTGTCACTTCAACCATCAAACAAATGCCAAACCAATGAAATATTGTTTTTCATACTTGGGATTTGTAAAAATATGTGTATCGTTTGCACATATCAACTCTTGTCCAATTTCAAGCTTTAAATCGCTTTCTGGAAGGTTATACACACACTGATGCGTAAATATAACCAGTTTAATGCAACGAACACTCCGGAATAGTGAAATAGGCTTAACATACCTTAAATAACCTTTACTTAACTTAGAAATAAGTTTTGAAGGCTTTGGTATGCCAAAAATCAAGTTAAATCGCTTACAGGGACTAAAGTTGACAAACTGCGAAAGTATGCCAATTTGAACTGTAACAGACATTCCGGAACATGACCATAAGTTAAACATACCCTAAATATCCTTTACATAGCTTATAAATAGGCTTTAAGGGGTTCGGTGTGCTAAAATAAACTTCTGGGTCATTCAGGGACTAAAAGCGTCAAAAAGTGCACAAGTTTGCATTTTCGCGCATAACTTACGTTCTGAATACATCCGGACATCCAAAAATTTATGTAAGCACTAAAATATTTTATTTTAGTGTTTGGCATGAGAAAAATCCATTTGTCACGCATTTTGGATCGTTTTTCGCGCTTGTGCGCATTCCGTCGTAATTAATCGAACATCGCGTTCGTACGGCCAAACGAACCAACATCCGACATATTTTTGAGCATGTTTCATGTCCACAATGTTTAGGCATCATTTTAGGGCCTTAAAGTTGGCTTTACGGGCCTTAGAAGTGTCGGGAATGGCCTTAAACACATGCAGGGACTGAAACTGTCATTTCTGAAACATATTTGCTGATCAGAAGCCCCATGCGGCCCGCCTGAGGTTTGTCTGATCCTGAAGCGGGCCGCATCAGCCTTACAGAACAGATAAGTTCGAACAGTCAGCAGATTCCAGCTGTTTGATTCACATCCACACATTCTCAACTGCACATTCAGCTCATTTAGACCCATTTTTAGGCACCATAACTTTCCGACACTTGTACGGATACGATTAAGGCACGATATTCAACAAACGATCTTAACGGTTACCCGAAAACTATAAATACCCCACCCCCCATTACTTCAAAACCACTAGAATCTGATCTAAGTGACTCTAAGTTGGAACCATTGTTTCATACCTGAGTTATTTTGATCTAGATTAGCATTCGGGGACCCTTCGTAAGTATTCTTTCGTTCTTTTATCGTTTTCGAGTCCGAAAGTCAAACTTTGTTTGACTTTCAGCGTTGACCAGCTTATGGTCAATGCGAAGTTCGTTTGAACTTCGCAACGTGATTGTAATCACGATGGTTATAGTCCTTTGGGACTATGCCTACTGATTACCACGTTGTCTAGGGTCGTAAGGGTAAGCGATCTGATAAATCGCTTATACCTTCGAACCCGACCCAGTTTGGTCGATCATTAGGATCCGATCAAATACATTAGGTGACCATAGTATATAGGGAATAACCTTCCGAGGTTATACCTTATGGTCACGGCGTTTAAGTAGTTGTATGATAGGTAGTTTATATGCCTTAGGTAAATTACCAGAATACCCTTTTCATGTATAATTGGTAATTAAGCATATGTAACCTAAACTTTTGTCACATAACTGATTATGTAACATGTTTAGGCATATAACACTTGTCATAGGACTAGTTTGACGGTCCGAACGCGTTTCACGCGAACGACGCGTTAAAGTAGCATAAGCTACCTAAACGGGTCGTAATGGGTCGTAAGCTATTAGGTTAGGTTTCATTTAGTATGTAGGCTTTGTTAAACCATATGACACGAGTCTCTATACTCGTTTGGTTTATAAACCCTCATTCTATCTAAATCCTCCGATTTAGGTCCGGTTTATTAACATAGTTACCTATATTAGGTGCCGTTTGATATCCGCGATCTCTAGCATTGTTTGGTTGTTACTCAAGGACTACTAAGCAATCTCAAGTGAGTACATAGACCCCTCTTTTACTGTTTTCCAAACGTTTTGGGGTGGAACACATGTGCCTACTTGTTACTTTCATGCTTTCCATGTTTTCACATCATATACCTGCTATGTTCGTTAGTACATTATAGTACATGATTTCATTACATTTCATGCTAGGTGTGCCCATTGTGTGCATTACTTAGTACATCATTTTACATTACATTTCATGCTACGTATGTCTATTGGTGCATACTTAGTACAGGTCACATGCTACGTATGTCTATTGTTGCATACTTAGTACAGGTCACATGCTACGTATGTCTATTGTTGCATACTTAGTACAGGTCACATGCTATGTATGTCTATTGTTGCATACCTAGTACAGGTCACATGCTATGTATGTCTATTGTTGCATACTTAGTACAGGTCACATGCTACGTATGTCTATTGTTGCATACTTGGTACATTTGTTATTCATCACATGCTTACATTTTGGATACATATTACATGATTTACATTAGACATGAACATTTTACTTTGGTAGTTTGGTTTGAGTAAGTGATTAAGTAACGAGGCGTGTGTAATATGATACAAGCATGGTGGATACGCCGCTGGTACTTCCTATACATAAGTGTTTGTATGGTATTACATATCGTAGCGTTATTTGAATCATTTCAGTTTGAGACATAGAACATTTTATACAAATAACATACTTTTCACAAGACATTGATTTATAAACAACTTATCTTATACAAACACATTTTACATGGTTATTCATTTAACCTTACATTTATTTATACATATCATCTGATCTTATCGTTTTTCAAATGATTTACAAGACAAAGCAAATTACAAGGTTCATGACTAAACATTTTCTCAAACATAAGTCATGAATCCTATTTTCACAAAACCTATGTATCTCACAGGCATTTTTATGCTGACGTACCTATTTTCACATGTGTTTTCAGGAGATGATGCATAGGACTTATCAAGACATACTTAGGCGGACCTGTGCCTTAGTGACTTAAAACGAGACATGAACTAGTTAATTTATGTTATGTACCCTTTGTTTCTTGTTTAAACCATGTAAACTCTCATGTTTGATTAATAAAACAAAACTTTAATTGCCATGGATTTGAAACAATTAATTCTGTTACAACACTCCCCGACATTTCCGCCACGTTTTGTATGTTCTACGTGGTCGGGGTGTGACAGTACTAAGTATGCACACAATGGACATACATAGCATGAAATGTAATGTAAAACGATGTACTAAGTATGCACACAATGGACATACATAGCATAAAATGTAATGAAATCATGTACTATAATGTACTAATGAACATAACAAGCATATGATATGAAAAGCACGAAAGTAACAAGTAGGCACATGTGTTTCACCCCAAAACGTTTGGAAAACAGTAAAAGAGGGGTCTATGTACTCACTTGAGATTGCTTAGTAATCCTTGAGTAACAACCAAGCAATGCTAGATATCACGGATATCAAACGGCACCTAATATAGGTAACTATGTTAATATACCGGACCTAAATCGGAGGATTTGGATAGAATGAGGGTTCGTAAACCAAATGAGTATGGGAACTCATGTAATATGGTTTAACAAAGCCCACATACTAAAATGAAACCTAACCTAAGTGCTTACGACCCATTACGACCCGTTCAGGTAGCTTATGCTACTTTAACGCGCTGTTCGCGTAAAACGCGTTCGGAACGCCTAACTAGTCCTATGATAAGTAAAATATGCCTTAACATGTCTAATATTGTTACCAAATTAGTTTAGATACCAAAAGTTATGTTACATATGCTTAAAATGAATTTTGGCGTTAAATGGGCATTTTGGTAATTTACCTATGGCATATAAACTACCTATCATACAACTACTTAAACGAAGCGACCATAAGGTATAACCTCGAAAGGTTATTCCCTATATACTATGGTCACCTAATGTGTTTGGTCGGATCCTAATGATCGACCAAACGGGTCGGGTTCGAAAGTATAAGCGATTGTTTAGATCGCTTACCTTACGACCCTATATAAGCACTAACTAAAAGTGACGAGCTAAGCATGTTAGAACATGCTTAACTAAGTTTAGAAAACAGGTTTGGTATCAAAACAAACGGTTTTGATACCTAAGAGTAGTGTGGTTACAAAATACGCAAGAATGCGCATTTTGGCCGAAACTACGACTCGTCACTGAGCCTAGATAACGTGGTAATCAGTAGGTATAGTCACTAGGGACTATAACCATCGTGATCACGCTCACGTTATGAAGTTCAAATGAACTTCGCATTGACCATAAACTGGTTAATGCAGAAAGTCAAACAAAGTTTGACTTTAACGTTAAAACGAATGAAAGGAACGAAAGAACACTTACAAAGGGTCCCCGCTAGTAAATCTTGATCGAATAGCTCAGGTATGAAGTGATTGCTTCAACTTAGAGCTTTGAGATCAGATTTGTGTGGGTTTTGCAAGTGATGTTGGTGGGTATTTATAGTAAATGGACAACCGTTAGGATCGTTTCTTGAAAACCGTGATGTAATCTCAACCTTACACTTGTTGAAACCTTGTGGTGACTCAAAATGGCCCCTCATGAACTGAAAGGGCAAGTGTGGGTGAGTTTTTGGGTGCTTAACAGCTGTAATCTGCTGTTAAATTGATCTGGGAAGCTGACACGGGCCACGTAAGGGGACTCACTAAACTTACGCGGGCCGCCTGGCCTGTCTGGTCAGACACAAACTTTCAAAAATGACAGTTTTGGTCCCTGTTATGCATTAAAGCCATTTCCGACACGTTTAAGGCCCGTTAAGCCAACGTTAAGGCCCTAAAATGATGCCTAAACATTGTGGACATGAAACATGCTCAAAAATATGCCGGATGTTGGTTCGTTTGGTCGTACGATCACGATGTTCGCTTAATTACGACGGAATGCGCATAAGCGCGAGAAACGATCCAAATTGCGCGACGAATGGATTTTTCTTATGCCAAACACTAAAATAA
This sequence comes from Helianthus tuberosus, assembly GCA_030545235.1. Lineage (NCBI taxonomy): Eukaryota > Viridiplantae > Streptophyta > Magnoliopsida > Asterales > Asteraceae > Helianthus > Helianthus tuberosus. The sequence continues at coordinate 55,967,888 of CM060403.1, forward strand.
AATATTTTAGTGCTTACATAATTTTTTGGATGTCCGGATGTATTCAGAACGTAAGTTATGCGCGAAAGTGCAAACTTGTGCACTTTTTGACGCTTTTAGTCCCTGAATGACCCAAAAGTTTATTTTAGCACACCGAACCCCTCAAAGCCTATTTCTAAGCTATATAAAGGATATTTAAGGTGTGTTTAACTTATGGTCATGTCCCGGAATGTTCGTTACAGTTCAAATTGGCACACTTTCGCAGTTTGTCAAGTTTAGTCCCTGTAAGCGAATTAACTTGTTTTTGCCATACCAAAGCCTTTAAAACTTATTTCTAAGTTATGTAAAGGTTATTTAAGGTATGATAAGTATATGTTGATGTTCCGGAGTATTTGTCGCGTTAAACTGATTACGTTTTCACACCAGTTTGTGTATAATTCTCCAGAAAGCGATATAGAGTTTGAAATTGAACAAAAGTCAAAACATGAAAAATGTAAAACATAACCAAACAAACATTGGGATCAAATAACATTGTTTTATTGATAACTGAACTGTTCACAATGATTACAAGCACAAATGTTACAAGTGGTACTTTGGGTATTCGTCTAGAGTTGTAACTTGTGCCTTGTACTTCGTTTCCTTAGAAGAAACGAGTATTTAGGATTTTCGTGGAGATCGCAAGCGATCATAAAATGGAAGAATTTCGAGAGTAGTTTGTTTTACAAGGAACACGGTTCCTTGATCATTGGTATCGTAGGGGATATGTCGTTCATACATGTAACCATATTTGTACATCGTAAAGTAAATAAAAGATTTATTTATAAACAAAAACAACTATTTCATAGACCTTGATAACAAAAGAAAATAATACATAAGGTTCGATTGTTTCTAAACAGCATCGTCTTCCAGTCAGTCAAATGCTCATCCTTGTGCTGGATTTGCATTAGCAAGCTTTGGGCAATTGTTTCGGAAATGGCCCATCTCGCCACAGTTTTAGCAAGAACCTGGTGGAAAACGAGCTTGAGCAGGATTGTTGTCAACTTGATTTGGTTCAGCTGCAGCTCGACAAACCCTAGCTGTATGACCAGCAAGTCCACAGTTTAGGCATTTACGGCATTTCACACTAGCGTGATGATGAAGGTTACATTGGTTGCACAAGGGTGCAGTCCCGTTGTATGGCTTCTTAGCAGGGGGTTGAGCTGGTTGGTTTGGGATAGCTTGATCGTTTTGAGCAACCACGGTGAAGTTCTGGGAAGCCTTACGCTTCTTTGACTTCTTAGTGGTCTCAGTCTGCTTATCCTTTGGTTTCGATTCATCGATTGGTTTCTTGTCGCCTTTTCGGAAAAGTTTACCTTTCCTGATCTGAGATTCAGTCAAGGTAGCGGATAGCTCAATGGCCTGTCTAACTGTAGTAGGGTTGCTACCAGTAACAATGTCTTGTACTGAGTCAGGGAGGCCATCAATATACTTTTCAATTGCCATATTCAAAGCCGTAACCATGGTCGGGCATAACATACTTAGCTCCTCATATTGGTCCGTGTAGGCTCGATGCTCACCACTATCTTGCTTAAGATCGTTGAATTCCCTTTCCAGTGCCCTGATTTCATGACGAGGACAGAATTACTTCATCATTAGAGCTCGAAGCTCTTCCCAGGTTTGAGCCAGTGCCACATCGGCACCCCTATCCCTCATCACACCATTCCACCACGTTAAAGCTCATTTCTCAAAGACACTAGATGCGAATTCAACCTTTCACTCGTTTGGACACTGAACATGTCTAAAGGTGCTTTCTAGACTCTCGAACCATTGCAGGAGTGCAGTTGCTCCTTGAGACCCAGAAAATTTTGATGGCTTAGCTTAGTTGAATGTTTTGAAGTTACACTGAGCATTGTTATTGTTGTTAGCTTGGTTTATCTGGGTAACGAGGTTCGGAAGCACAGCAGCCATCTGCTGAACGATTGTGGCTGCGAGGGCAGCATCGTGTTCTGGATCACGTCTAGGTGGCATATTCTAAAAAGAATAAAGAAACATGAGAAACGAGTAAGATTGAAAATTGGATAAACAAAAGAGGTATTGAGGATATCAACAAAACATAAGGAAGGCGATCATTCTTTCGTTACCTCGAACAAACAAATGACGTGAAATGGCTGAACAAAGTAAATAGGTCCTTTTAATGTATCGCGAAGACATGCTTTAGCCTATAAGTGGACACTCATCCCAAGAGTTCCCAGGTAAGAGTGACTGGTCCGATTATGTGGATTTGTACGAACACTCTAGCATTAGACAGAAAACTCAGGATACAGGCACCCACCCTTCCAGATTGCACGTGTTCACATTAATAAGACCCAAACTTTGACAAGATTTTGAAAAATTTGAAGGTTCAAAACCTTATAATAAATCATCTACGAGGAGATGATTAGTTTTCAAATCGGATTCGGAATTCGTGTTCTTGATGTGGTTGTTACCTAAAGATAGGTAACGGTATTGTTTTAAGACTAAACGCAAGTAACTCGCATTAGGGTCCTAGGAAGGTTATAGTCTAGGTTAAAGCATTATTAATAACCTAATTCCCTATAACCATGGGCTGTGATACCAAATTTTCTGTCATACCCCGACCACGTTAAAAACAACAAACCGTGGCGGAAACGTCGGGGAGTGTCGTAACAGAATCATTGTTTCACAACACATGGATTGAAATTTCGTTTTATTGAATTAAGTTTGTTACATTGTCTCGAATGTTAAAAACTAAACATGAACATTTTGTACTTCATTGTTATTAAGTCACTAAAGACCTCGTCCATTCCTATGTGAGCATGCATCAATATTATCATCAAACATCATCAACTATGGTACCTGAAACATATGTGAAAATACGTCAGCATAAAAATGCCGGCGAGTACATAGGTTTTGTGTGAGTGTCAGATTCATGGCTCGTTTACATGTTGAAATAACTCGTACAACCTCGTTAATCGTTATTAGAAAACCTTGTTTTGTAAAATGAATAACCAAGTCAAAACAGATTGGTTATAGTTTATAAAACCTCGATGCCATGAATCTTAACTCAAAACATTTGTTTATGTAAAACCCAACTCGTAAATCGTTTTGGTAATAAAACTCGAATGGTTTATATCATTAGAAAAACCTTGTAGTGTAACTTCGTTTTGAAAACATTTGCCCAAGTGATCTAGATAACGCAACGATATGTAATGTGTTAAAAGCACTTATATATAGGAAGTACCAGCGGCGTATCCACCATACTTTTATCACATTACACCCGCCCCGTTACCTAATCACTTACCATAACCCAATCGTTTAATAGTTCAAATAGTTCACATAGATCAAATAGTTCCAATGGTTCAAATAGTTCAAATAGTTCACATAGTTCACTTAGTTCACATAGTTCACATAGTTCCAGTTGGTTCAAAAGTTCACATAGATCAATAGTTCCAGTGGTTCATTAGTTCACATAGTTCCAGTGGTTCAATAGTTCACATATTCATCCAAGTGATCTAGATAACGCAACGATATGTAATGTGTTAAAAACACTTATATATAGGAAGCACCAGCGGCGTATCCACCATGCTTTTATTACATTACACCCGCCCCGTTACCTAATCACTTATCATAACCCAATCGTTTAATAGTTCACATAATCCAATAGTTCCAGTGGTTTAAATAGTTCCAGTGGTTCAGATAGTTCCAGCGGTTCAAATAGTTCCAGTGGTTCAAATAGTTCAACTAGTTCAACTAGTTCTCATAGTTCAATAGTTCCAGTGGTTTGAGTTTAAATCGTTATGTTTAATATAAACCATAGCATTTGTTTGGAAAGTTCGAAATCGTTTAGCACATATGAATCACCCCAAAACAGTTGAAAACTGTAAAAGAGGGGAATTATGTACTCACTTGAGAATGCTTGGAAGTCTTGAATAACAACCAAGCAATGCTAGAGGGATCACGGAATCAATCGGCACCTAATATATAGGTAACTACGTTAATAAACCGGACCTAAATCGGAAGAGTGGATAGAATGAGGTCTTGTAAACCAAATGAGTGTTGGAACTCATATAATATGGCTTAACAAAGCCTACATTCTAAAACGGAACCTATCCTAAGTGCTTACGACCCGTTACGACTCATTAAGGTAGCTTACGCTACTTTAACTCGTCGTTCGCGTAAAACGCGTTCGAGACGCCTAACTAGTCCTATGACAAGTATTATATGCCCTAACATGTTTAAATATGTTGCATAATCAGTTTAAGTGGCAAAGGTTAAGTTACATATGCTTAAATACCAATTATGCATGAAAAGGGCATTTTGGTCATTTACCTAAGGCATATAAACTACCTATCATACAATTAATTAAACTAAGTGACCATAAGGTATAACCTCGGAAGGTTATTCCCTATACAACTATGGTCACTAAACATGCTTGGTCGGATCCTAACGATCGACCAAACGGGTCGGGTTCGAAATTCTAAGCGGTGGTTTAGACCGCTTGACTTACGACCCTAAACAAGCACAAGACTAAAAGTGACGAGTTAAACATGTTAAAACATGTTTAACAAAGTTAGAAAACAGGTTTGATATCAAAACAAAGTGTTTTAATACCTAAAGATAGTTTCGTGGCAAAATACGCATAAACACGTACTTTGACCGAAACTATGACTCGTCACTACGCCTAATCAATGTGGTAATCAGTAGGTATAGTCACAAGGGACTATAACCATCGTGATTACGCTCACGTTGCAAAGTTCAAACGAACTTTGTGTTGACCAAAGACTGGTCAAAGCAGAAAGTCAAACACTATTTGACTTTCGTGCTTAAAAACGCACAAAAGCATGAAAGAAACTTACAAAAGGTCCAAGCAATGAAGAATTTGTTCTAAAACACTCAGGTATGAAGCAAAGGCCTCAACTTAGAGTAAATGGTGAGTTGAAATGAAATGAAATGATGGGTATTTATAGATTTCGGACAACCGTTAGGATCGTTTCTTGAAATTTGAGCTTTAATCCTAGCCATCCAAGTGTTACCCATTGTTTACAAAACATGGGGAACTCAAAAACCATCAAATGGTATTGCAAAACAAGGATCAAAACCATCAAAATAGCTGAATTGGACCAGATTCAATGTTTTTGTCTAATATGCTATCGTGGGCTGCGTAGACATAGGCCTCAGTCTACGCGCCCCTCCTAGCAATCTTTGACAGATTGTCAAAATTGGTCCCTGCAAGCCTGAAACTTGGTTTTTGATGCATTTTTGACACGTTTAAGCCCCGTTAACCCCATTTCAAGGCTCTACAATGAAGTTAAAGTATAGGGAACTTAAAATATGCTCAAAAACATCTCGGATGTCGGTTCGTTTGGTTGTACGGTTGCGTTGTTCGGTTAATTACGATGAAAACTCGAACGGACGCGAAAACGATCCAAATTGCGCGACGAATGGTATTTTTGCATTCCAATCACTAAATAAAATATTTTAATGATTACAAAAATTTTTGGATATCCGGATATGTTCAGAACGTAAGATATGCGCGAAAATGCAAACTTATGCACTTTTTGACGCTTTTAGTCCCTGTTTGATCAAAAAGTTTATTTTCGCATACCGAACCCCTCAAAACCTATTTCTAAGCTATGTAAAGGATATTTAGGGTATGTTCAACTTATGATCAAGTTCCGGAATGTTCGTTACTATACAAATCGACATAGTTTCACAGTTTTACATAAATAGTCCCTGCGATCGAATAAACTTGTTTTCCACATACCAAACCATCCAGAACTTATTTCTAAGTTATGTAAGGGTTATTTAAGGTATGTTAAGCCTATGTCACTATTCCGGAGTGTTTGTCGCGTTAAACTGATTACGTTTACGCATCAGTTTGCGTATAACTTTCCAGAAAGCGATTTAAAGATCGAAATTGAACAAGAATTGATATGTGCAAATGATACACATATTTATACAAATCCAAAGTATGAAACACAATATTTCATTGGTTTTGTATTCGTATGATGGTCGAAGAGGCACAGATGTCACAGCCGATGTCACCATACTGCGGATCTCGGGAGCCAATCCCTAGATGTAGCGCTCAATGCGCTTAAATTCAGGAGTCACCAGATAGGGGATCACTCTCGAGAGATCATGGAACTTCTGAGTATAACCTACAATGTCCACACCAACCATGGACAGATTCCAAAACTCAATCTCCAGCTTTTGTAGTTCAGCACCTGAACAGTACTTCTCCCTCATTCTCTCCTTTAGGTCATCCCAAGATATACCATAAGCTGCATCATCACCCAGAGTTTGAACTTGTAAGTTCCACCACGCCAGAGCTACATCGACAAACAACCCAGTAACAAAAGTAACTTGTTGATCCGCGGTGCACTTGCTCATTCGGATCGTGGAATCAGTTTTCTCCGTCCAGCGCACGAAAGCCACTGCACCTTCGGTGCCATCGTAGTTCAGTGGCTTGCAGTCTAAAAATTGCTTGTAGGTGCAACTTGGAATTTATTCAACCGATTCATGAATGAGTAAACAATGAAACAATGACCGTTCATAAGTTCCATCAAATTGTAGCAAATCAGTTCAATGTTACCTTGGTTAGGGTTTCCTCCAGACGAATCTCCATGTCCATTGCGTCCAGTACCTCCTGAGCCTCCGTTGTGCTTAGCACGGTTCGCCTCGTACTGGGCGATAGCTTCAGCAGTCCTTGGCATCGGTGGAGGTGGGGGTTGATCAGAACCTCGGGTGTTCACTGTGACAACTGCCACTTTTCGGTAACTTTCTTACACTTAAAGTACTCATTTTTAGCTACATTTTTATGCGTTTTGAACATCCGAACTGCATATTTCATGACATACACTTAGAATATTCATGGAATACTTACTTAGGATGCGTATGATCCATTTTTATTAAGTACATTTGAAACAGTTTAAACAATGCATCAAAACTACTAGAAAAGCACCTAGTAAACTAGTATTCTGACGAAAATGCAGGATCCGCAGAAACCATCTAAACGACATCTTTAGGACTCAGACGAAAGTCCAACATCTAATATACATTAAACCGTAACTAGGAATTCAAGGGTTTGGTTTAAAACCTTCCCGAAGTCCGATAACACTAAAAACTGCCCGAAAAGCACTAAAAGCGACAAATTCAACACTTTTCCGCAGAAATTATGCAGAAATCAGCAATTTAATCTTTTTGCAACATGTAAAAGTGCTGTTTAACATAGAATTCATATGAGGATACCTTCGGGTATCATCCGAACCATAATCACATCAATTCACACAACTTACACAAGCTTAGCGTTCAAATAATGACTAACGGAAACAACACGAAACGATTATCCGAACAATATCAAATCTTTTTTAGTTACCATCTAATGTTATTTGGATCATGTTGGACTAGTAATGGTCACTTAACACATTTAAAACACTTAAACACTTAACCATCTATGCTTTACTAACAATCACCTAAAGAAAACTAACACATTTTAACAAAGAAAACTAACACATTTTAACAAAGAAAACATATGGGACCCACCCCCCCAAGTTATTTCCACAAATATCTTAGATATTTGCTAGTGTTTTGCAAGTGGACCAAGTGGTAAAAGATGGTGAAAGATTATAACACTTAGTTACCAAAATTTACTAAGCACTTTCATTCATTTTTTCACCTCACTTTACACACACATAAGAAAACCTCTCAACTATCATCTTTTAGCCAAGAACACCATCAAAAACTTTCACATTTCAATCCTTTCTTTGATGATCAAGATGGAGCTTGATGATACTTAGGATGATCTAAAGACACTACAAGAAGAAGCAAGCCATTCTTTCCATTCCATAGCTTCCAAACATCAAGATCAACAATTTTTCTTTTCTTTGATCATCATATAGATCATCCCTAGCCACAAGTGCTAGAAGTAAGGTTCTAAAATCCCTTTTTCATACTTATTTATGTATTATTTGTTTAAAGAACATGTAATAAACTAAACAATCATACAAAATAATATGAAAATACAAAGAAGCAAAATAAAAATCATGATAGAAAAGTTTGTTTATGTTGTGATTTAAAGATTATTAGTTGCATGTTTGATCTAGTTTTGATGATTAGCATATGAATAACTTGTTAGATGATGTTTAAAAACATAATCTAACAAGTGTACATGAAAAATGTTTAAGGGTTTTGTTAAACATAAGTGTTTGAATGGATGATCATAATCTTTGATTTTGTTAAAGTATATAAGGTTTTTCACTAAAAACAATACTTTTACAAAGTTATAAAAAGAAACATACAAGATGGGTTTTTGTAAAAAGTTTGATAAAACTAGAAGTAAAGCATGGATTTTGAACTAGTTAACATATGTTATGATCATACCAAAACCCTACATGTTATTGATTTCATCTTGTTAAAGATTTTGATATAAATCTCATATGTTTTTATTAACAATAATATGAGAAGATTGTTGGTGATTTTTATAAGAAAAAGATATGTTTTATTAAACATGGCTAAGTATATATTTCAAAGGAAATATGGCCATTTTTCTTAAAAAATCATGTGTTATAAAAACTATCATTTTTGACAAAATCTTTATTAGAATAAAAAGATTTTAAAGAATAGTTTTTATAAAAGCAAAATTTGATATAAATATATATTTTTGAGAAAATATATATTTAGTTATCTTAACAACATATGTGCTATGTGTTATTTGTTTGTATTAGTTATATGTATGAACACTAAGAACTTGAATACAATGGTACAAATAAACACAAGACACATTACAACTAAGGTCTTACAAGACTACACAAAAATACACCTTAAAAACAACTTACAGACGTTCCGAGCCTTCGGACACAACTTATGGACAAATCGGACTTACGGACAAATATACAGACTATATAAATGTTACGGACTGTAATATACCATATATCGACGACTTGGTAAAACTACGTTTTCTAAACCGAATAAGTAACTATATATTTTCTACAATATACAAAATATATTACTTATGGTTTATAAAAAAAAGGTATTGTTTTTGAAATATATAAACATACATATATATTTCTTACCATCTAAAATATATTGTTTTAGTAAAAGACTAAAATTATATTTTTAGAACAAATCTTAAAAATAGATTATTTTTAAGATATTTTCTATACCTTTTACCAAGTATAACATATATATTTTTATGAAACATATCTTAGAATATATAAGTATATATATATTCTAAAAATACAAGATCACATATAACAAACACGTGGACATACGTATTCCTATACGTGCAACGATATGCACTTTCACATCACCTAACACTTGGTGAAAACACATTTATACAACTACGATACAACTCACGAGATACAAGAATATATATTTGGCGAAATATATACACTAAACAGTTATCAGTTAATACATCTAAAACACAGTTCAACGAATAACAAAGACATACCACTCTTGGTCGTGGACCCATACGGAAGAGTACGTTAAGTCATTTTAAATGTGAGATCACAGTTACTTACTATTCATGGACGCAAATATAGAATGTTTGTAGGTCGTGACACTATTCAGGATGACCACACGTGAGATCACAGTTACTTACTATTCATGGACGCAATTCTGTGAGTTCATGTCCCCTATTCATTTTAAATGCTTTACAACTTTACAACTATCGGTGAGAATACATGTTCAATTGTATGTTAAGTCATGGAATGAAACACCTTAGATCATGTGCGATTAGGGTCATACATCTAAGCACCATTAATCCAGTTTGGACCTAGGTACAGAGGGTTAGATCTAATGGGTTTTGGCGAGCCCCACTCTTGGTCGTGGACCCATACGGAAGAGTGCGTTTGTGTCCCAGTCGATAGTAGTTGACACTAAATCGTCTAGGTTTGGATTGCTTCCTATTTCGTCACACATATTAATGTCCTCGCGAAACATTAATGATCAACGATTTCATTGACGCTTTACATACTACATCTTTATATACAGATACATTTTATACAACTCACATTTTACGGATACATTTTATACAACTCATATTTTACAGATACATTTTATACAACTCACATTTTACAGATACATCTTATACAACTAAACTGCATGAACTCGCCAACTTTTGTTGATGTTTTCAACTTAACATGTATTTCAGGGGATTAGTGGACCATGCAAATGTTCAGACAAGATAGCAATTATCAAGATTCCATGCCACCATTTGAAGGGTTTGCCCGTTATATACCGCCTCTTTGCGGTGATATAGTGGTCAAAGCCTTGACATTTTAAGACTTACATTTTGATGTATGAAAGAATGACAACTTATTTTCATTTGATGGTTTGTAACCAATACATTTAACTTATGTTGCGTTCTTTTGAAACAATTATAACAATGGCATTGGAGCTTGTTTTTACTCATTTAGTATGTTCACTTATATTGTTATGCCAATGAGAACCGATCAGATCACACCTCGCGCTTCCGCTACGAGCGGGTGTGCCATTCACCATTCTCCTAGGCGCCATGTTCTTTCAAAACATAACACAATATGGTTAGGCGTTTATCTGATACCACCATACTAGATAATAAAAGAATATATATATGTATTCATATATCAACACATATGCAACATCAAACAATCCACCAACATATAAATCAATTCATACAAGCAATAAGCATGCATAAACAGATAAATAATAATGTGTCACAAAGATAATCACCAAGTTTTTATATATATCAGGACAACTTGTTACATAATTGTTTGTGAAGAAAACAAAAATGCATATGGGTTACATCACCCAAACAGTACAAGTTTAATACATATAAAAGGCAAAATATCTTTCTTCACATTGGCGATCATTTGTCTTCAAGTTGTACCCAAAACTCGGCTGTAGTCTCCAGACCCAAAAATACTGCTCCAACAAAAGTACCTACAATGAAAATCCTAATGGGCTGGTCGAGAGGGCGGGGGTGTAGGGAAAACCAAAATGTGAAGAGGAGCTACCTCATCCTCGAGCTCATGGACTCGACGGACCAGGAAACTCACCTGCTGCTCAAGTGTAAGTACTCGGGCAGCGTAACCATCAACAGGTGCAGGAACAGGTAGTGGTGGGGATGTTGGTGGTAGTGGTGATGCTGGGGGTGGTGAAGATGGTGGTGGTGGTGTAACTGGTGGTGGGAAGTCTGGTGGAGAAGGTCGTCTAGCATCGGCCTCATTCTCTAGCTCATAGACCCTACGACAGAGGATCTCAACCTGAAGCTGGAGTGATAATAGGAGATCATCTCTGGTATATCCAGAGTAATGATAAGGATGATACGGATCGGATAATGGCATACCATATGGAGGAAATGATGGAAAAGATCGGGATGTCTGAAGACATGGGCTCAACTCAGGTGGTGGTATATGTGGGTGTCCTAAGGGCTCTCCCTCGTGAGTAGGGGGTGTATGCGGAAAAGCTGAAGCAAAACGAATGTGTCGTACTAGCCAGAAGGTCCGAAAGAAGTGTGTGGTTGCGGTAAGCTGTCACTAGCAACGTGAGTGGGAGTATGAGAAGGTGTATCAATAGGTGTGGGAACAGGGGTAGGAGTAGCATGTGCAACCGATATAGCATCATCATCGTCGGTGGGGTAAGCCTCTAGTCTTGCGGCTCGAAGTGCAGAAGAGGTCACTGACTCGAAGGAGTCGGTATCAGAATCGGGGTCGGAGTCAGAAGAAATGTCAATGACAAAGACAACGGGGGATGCTACGTCTAGAATAGCGATGCCGAACACCTCGCCATCGCCAAGATTTTCGTCTGGGTGGTCAACCTCAAACACAGGAACGTCAACATCGTCATCCAAATCAACAACGAAAGGCCAATCCTCAGCAGGGATGGCAGCAATGGGAATAACATGAATAGGGATAGGCTCGACAACATGCTCACAATCGGGATGCCCAATGATAAGCTGGTCGTGGATGGGGAAGGGTAAAGCGAGAACATCATCAACAAAAGGAACATCATCACCAAAATCTGGTAGGGCGAAGGGCTGAAAGTCATCGAGATCACCATCGTCAGCCATGAGATCAGGATCTTCGTCTGGATCGGAGTCGGCATCGGAGGTGAAAAACCTTCTTAGCTTACTCTATCCCGTCATCGTCGGAGACGAGGATCTCATATATCCCGCTACTTATGGAGGAAGACATGATAGCTTGTAAAGAAATGTTACGCCATATATGTATATATACATATTAATAAATTTTACTTAATATAGACACATATATCTAGTTACACACATTGTTGCAAGTAATCCCTAGTTGAAGATAAGTGTTACTTATGTGCACCCTAAGTCACGTAGTGTCCTTGCTTGACTTTTGAAAAACAAGTTCAGGTAGTGGATGTCGCAAAAAGTTTTATGCAATGAAAACTTTTGTAAAAATTGTTTTTGTGAGAGGATCCTAAGGATTGTAGACTAGACTCGAGAAGGAATCCTGGTTCACTACAATCACAACTCTGATACCAATCTGTCACACCCCTTTCTAAGGCAGAAGCACGAGGTGTCATCCTGAAAGGTTCTCATTGCATACGAGAGGTAAACATTCTACATGATTATAAGTTAACTCCACTTGCCATTCATAGTTTAAAATTCCAAAACAAAAGTTAAGTTTAAAGTTTACAACACACAAAAGATAATTGTTTGAAAAGTCTACAACTTTATTTCAAAAACAAATATCAAGGTTTTGTTCATTATATCTCTGCAAAGGGGCGGGATATAACAAAAAAATGCTACAAAGTAGGCAACGGAGCATTGACACCAATAACTTGAAACATAAACAACCATCTTGAGCATGGGGACCACGCATACATCAACTTAGTTACCTTAAATACATGCAAGTTTTGGAAAATCGTCAACATAAGTTGGTGTGAATTCATGCAGTTTTTATATAGAATGTTTGAATATACTTGTATGAAAACATGGTATGTAATTTGTAAAACGTATCTGTGAACTGTGTTATGCAAATGTAAGGAATACGAGATCGCTAATGTTTAGCTACGACATAGGAAGCATCTAAACCATAGGCATTTTTCTGTCGATTTACGACTCGAGACACAAAAGCACTCTAGGTAGAACGTGGCCCGGAGTGTGGCTGCCTGAAACCTATTAGATCTAACCTTTTGTTCCGCGGTCTAGGTATATAGTTGATTAATGGTTCTTATGTTACCCTATTCATCACATGATCTATGTGTCATTCCTTAGTTTTAGGTTCTACATACCATCGTACATGTATTTTGCCCAAGTTTAGAAAACAAGTAAAAGTTGAAAAGTGGGGACATGAACTCACTGTTTTGCGTATCTTGCGTCATAAACTTCACCGGCTTTGTCTTGTAGGCGTCGTAACCTATAAGTATTCTATGTGCGTTAATCACTAGACTTGTAACTCACTATGTACAAGTCACCATCTTAAGTTTATGTATTTGTTTTGTGTATGCTCATCATTTGTGAGGGTCGTGCCCTTGTTTGTCGGGTCTCGCCCGTTCGTAGCTTTCTTGTAATTTGAATATGTATTGTTTACTTGTAAATATATATTTTACTTCCCTAAAATATATATTTGTTTATGTAATATTCGACAAATGATAAGTGTTAAAAATAATCTAGATTTTTAACTTATCCAAAATATGTTACTTATAATATTTTCCAAAAATCATCATAAGTAATTTGTTAAATAATATTTTCAATATTATTTTTGTGTGAGTATACTTAGGGAAGTATACTTGTATTTTTTATGTAAATACTTGTGTATTTTACATTGTTTGCCAAAAATCAATCCTTTGATTTTTAATACTTTCCGGCATTATATTTCTTAAAAATAACATATTTTTAAGGTTAGCTTGAAATATATATATTTTGTTGTGCTTGTTAAATATATATATTTATTTTTGTCATTCACCCGATTCTTGTATAATTCACTTGGTAATAGTTATATATATTTGTCCAAATATATATTTATGTCCAAAATTTGTCCAAAATTGTTAAGGATATATTTATATAAATATATTTTCTTGTATTTGTCCACACATTCTCTTATGTGGAATTTTTGTATACTTGTATCCTTAAGTATTCTTATGTATTTGTATGTGTATTTTGATGGTGATACTCCTTGGGAGTATTTAGTGTATTTTCAAGTTCCTAATACATTACTACATATAATACACATAATATACACTTAGCACAAAAATTGGTGATCACTAAATATATATAATTTCCCTAAAAATATACATACTTAATATTGATTTTAACTTGAAGAAATCCTTATTTCTTAGCTTGTAATTTTGTACAAAAATTAGGAAACCTTGATAAATATTTTTAGGTGAATTTTTTGGGAGTATGTTTCACCAAAACTTATATTTTTCTAAGTGTCAAAATTTTATAAAAATTTTGACATAGTTTCCCCTAAAAATGGAGGTTTCCCATGTTTTCCAAAATATGTGTTTATTTTCTTTTCATCATTAAAATCAATTTTACACAATTTTCACAAGTAACCTACACTAAAATCATCATGAAAGACCTTATGATGAACTTGATTTCTTGTTAAAAATGTGTAGTCTTTTAGATCTACACTATACATACACCATTCTTCCAAAAACAAGTGTCTTGAAGACTTTTTCATGAACTTTCCATGAAGTTTAGTTTCATAAGTTGATTATCCATAAACTTTATCACTTCAAGATTACAAGAATCATACTTTAAAACCATTTTTCAAGTTCACATAAAGACTTTTCAAGTTCATCTTCAAGTTTAACCATGGATCTTTCAAGATCCATGCTTAAACTTGTTAGATCTAAGCTTCTAACAAGCTTTAACATGATGGATCTACACATAGACACAAGATTAACAACAACAACAACTTCATAACATACATCAAACATCACTAAAAACGCTTGTTTTTCTTTAAATTATGTTAGATCTTCAAGTCTTCATCCTTTAAAGTTTAGTTTCTTAGATGGTGTAACTTGTACATAACACTAACATGAAGTAAAATAGAGTTTAGCATGCTTACTACTAGCTCTTGTGGCTAGGGAAGTGGCATAAACAAGATGAAGATGAAGATAGAAGAAAATGAGAGGTTAAAAGCTCCACAAGGTGTTCCTTCAACTTCCTTTGCTCCAAACCTTCTTAGATCACCTTCTAGCACCTTGATATCACCTTGGATTGCCTTGTTTATGCATGAAAATGGTGGAGGTATAATGTGGTTGTGTGGCCGAGAGGTAGAAGGAGGGAGGAGGAGAAGATGGTGTTTGAAAGTTGAGAAGATGATAATGTTTCTTAACACCTTTGGTCATGTTCTTATATCCACAAACACTTGGTTACCCATAGGTTTTAATGTTTTATATCTTGCCAACATTAGAAATATTATAATCAAAAGGTTGTGGGGCCCTTGGGGGCGGTTATACATGGAGGGGGGGTAAAGTGTAAACTTTGAAAGTTTAGGGTGAAAGACGTAAGATGGAAGGTTTATGTTTTAGTTAAGTGTGTTTATGTGTTTTTATGATTTTTAAGGTGTTTTATCACAATAACTGGCTTTATATCACAAAAACAATGCTTCTATTCTAGTTTTGATGTTTTGGGTAATGTCCAGTTATTCGTTCGTTTATCGGTTCGTTAAAGTGCTAAATTGCGCAGTTTTACGAGGTATGAAGTACCTTTTGTGACAGTTTTCATTCCCGACACTTTACAAGTTATTCTGGACACTAAAACATAAATTTTGCATGTTATTTTATGGTTTAAATGTTGTTTTTGTTGTTTTTGTTGTTTTTCTGCAGAAATCTGCACTTATAGTGCGTTTCGGGTACTTTTTAGTGTCTGATTTAACTTCCGAAAAGTGTTATGTTGGATTTAACTCAGTATAATGCGTTGCGTGTGCTTCAATTGCTCAAAGATCCTTGCGGATGAGGTACTTTAAACTCAAATGATTTGATTTAATTGAGTTTATGTGGCTAATTACTAAGATTAAGAAGCTTCAATAACATGTGCATCATTCTGAATTTTGATATATAACTTAAATTGAAACATGAGCTCTGTTATAATCCTAGTACAATGCACTTCCTATGTAAAATTGACTAGCTTTTGACTGCTTGAAGACATGCTAACATATTCTCTGTTATCTAGCTTTTTACATTCTTATCATCTTGCCTGTACTATTGTCTGCGAGTTAGATTTGACCATGAGGACTGAACTTTGGTGCCAGTTTAAAGTGAAGCTAGTGTTTGGTTTGTATTGAGTGAATTTATTGTTGAAAATATAGATAAGGTTCTAGCTCTTACCATGTTTGGGATGAGCAACGCTGATAAGATTTAATATGATTATTGAGGTTTGTCTTGTAAACGAATCATGGATGTGAACGGTGTACGCCAAACTGAGTTTTTCAGTTTGCATGGGCATAATTTCTGAAATATAAAGCACATCCGTAATGGAGCGAAATGATATCTACATTTTACAACTGCTATTATAGTAAGCAATTTTTTGTAACCTTTTCCAAGTGGTATATGTGTGACAACCCGAACTTCCAAGGTTAGTTTTGTAATCTTGATTCCGCGTTATTTCTCTTTCATGTTCTTTGCTATGTTAAACCGGTTAAACGAAAACGTATTTGGGTGTGTAATTGAACCTTTTATTGACGTTAAGTTATCGGGATGGGTCGCGCATACTTTGGGCGGCACACACACTTTAGAAACTTATAATCTACTTCGGCCCACACTAATCCAATCACATAAGTTGTTTGGCTTACCTTCGGCCCACATGACTTGGAGCCCAAACCTAGCTCACACACCAAGCCCACACATGCACCAGGTTATAACACGTTTATGCATGTGTGCTCTCTTATTTTTGCAAACGAGAACAAGGCAACAAACCTTAATATCATTCCCTTCTCCTGTGCGATCATCGACAAGCCATCCCCTCTCACCCGAAACACTTCCTCCTCTCGGAATAGGCACGTTATATTCTGTTTTTTTTTTTGGGTAAAGGGTTAAAAAAAAATTAGAACTCCTGGTTGTTATATTCTGGTTAGTATGTTTAAATGTTCTTGTAATCTGCTTGTTGTCTAGATCAGGCCATGGATTATTATTTGTGTTTCTTGATGCTAGTAATGATTAGAACTCCTTGTTATACAATATTTGATAACACAAAAACTAGTGTATCTTAACAGTTGCGCGATGATCATATGTGTACTTGGAACTTATGGCGTGTGTATATTAGATAATATAAATGATTGGAACATGATGTGTATACAAGATTTGATTCGATTGTTTGGTATAATATTGTAGGTTAATTAGGTGTGTTTTAGGATCATACGAATATGTTGCATGAAAAAATTATAACATGAAACTGTTAATATGCATGGATCGATTATGAGGAATTTTTATTTAATTAATGTGGGTATGATCAAGGATAGTGTAAGGTTTGTTTGCATGTATGAATCTGATTAACTGATTTGACTGATGATAAGATGATAACTGCTGAACCATAGACTTAACGAGTTAGTGGCGATTGATTAGGGCTGAATGATATTGATCATGATACTTGATGGGGATTAAATGATGATTATGTGTCGATTGCTACATGATATGGTTGATTCATATATTGTTTAGACCGTAGATGGTTGAATTAAGGAAATAAGGATTCGTGCATAGTGGTTGATAAAAACGATAGATAATGTTTGCATATGGTTATCGGCTACTGATTTCTTGTGCATGTGATTGTGAAGTTCAAAGTTGTCAGCTCATCATTTATACTTGCAGTCCACTAATTTGATAGTTTGCATGTGAAATGTTTGGCCATTAATTGCTTGTTTCAGGATTTTGGAATATTAATAACGAAAATATGATTATTAGAGATGATGGGGTCGGCCGTTATGGGATAGGAATAGATCATAATATGCATTCATAATGGCCATTATATGAATAAGTGAAATTATTATGATAAAAGATTATTTGGAACAATGCATAAATGATATAGGTTGACACCCAAGTTATTAAATGGACAGTTAATGTGCTATGTGTAAAATGAGTGGTGTTGTGAACTTGAGTATAACTAGAGAACTGTGAATCGATGTTGTTTGAAATTGATTTGGGCCGCATATGTTTAATCATTGGCTTTGAAGTGTATGCGAGTAAATTATATATGTATGTAGTGTGTTTGAGCTATTACATGTTAAGTGATTATTCGATGGCATTAGGTGAATGGATTTAACCGTCATGACTGGAATTACATGTGTGCGCTGCCTGTACATTAAATGTGCTTTATGTGAACAATGAATATGTGAATTAATGGTACGTGAAAGATGTGGTTCATGTACACGTAGAACTTACTGTTATCGGTAACCCTTTTAGGACGTGTTTGATCAACTGTTAAACAAGGAACCGATCTAACCGAGAAAACCAAGGTGAGTTCACACTCTTAAGGCATGGGATTCCCGGTGGGTTGGGAATGGGATTAAGAAGCTAAGATGAAACCTGTATATTCACCACTAATAGACTACATTTAATCCTGCGTATTCTTGGATTGGGAAGAATACGTACCTCCGTCCTTGGATTGGGAAGGACGCCTACACTAAACCTGCGTATTCTCGGATTGGGAAGAATACGTACCTCCGTCCTCAGATTGGGAAGGATGACTACATTTAACCTGCGTATTCTCGGTTGGGTAGAGTACGTACCTCCGTCCTCAGTTGGGAAGGACGACAACCTATAAGTGGTTTACAACATGGGGTAGCCCCCACTGGATATGGTTTGGGAAACAAGAACTGATTAACTACTGGTTTTCGAAAGAACTTATGGTTTTTGGAACAACTATAAAATGGACCACCAACTGTGAACTCGCTCAACTTTGTTGTTGATTCGTTATTACATGCCTTGCAGGCCTTTAGGTGCATATTGTTGGAACTTGCTGTCTGGGAGGCTGGAGTGGTCATGGGTCGAGCTACATGGAATCACAACACAAGACTAATGGTTTATAAACACTTAACGAATGAATTATGCTTCCGATGTATACTGTGAATTATTTGTAACGTTGTAACACTTGATGTTAATAAATGAAAGTTTTATTTAAATATACCTATGAGTTCAATATGATTGGTGGCTAGATCCTGGTACGTCACACGCCTTGCGGGGGTTTCCGCATGGGGTATTCTGGGGGTGTGACAATACGCATCAATCTACATCTGGCATGTCAGGTCCATATATGTTGTATATATAGATGTTTCGGAGTCTCTTGGCAGATTGCTGCTATATTGATTGTCACTCAAAGGGCATGCAATTAAATGGTATCATTGTGCACTCTGTCCTGCTAAGTAGTTTCAAGTGTAAATAGATTTTTCTTCGTGATAATAAACGTACTATCTTTAATTTTATATCTTTCCATATAAGATGGCAAGGGCAAAGATATTGAAACTCAAGAGCTGAGAAATGTGCGCATGACTATTTCTTGCATCATACATATTGCTTGGGAGACTCATTGAGAAAAATGTTGTATACTAACATATATGGTGTTTTTCTCTTTACAAGATTTTTTTCCGGTCTCTGGATTTTCTGAAATCTGCTGACATCATGTGGATTTACAAGAACTTAAGTTGAGATTAGTTTTTGTTATTGAATCTCTGCATTCTCTTTGATCTTGTTTAGGCTGCATGCTCTCATATTTCTGCAGCTATTCGTCTAACTTCTAAGTTCTAACTTGTTGACCTCTCCACACGTGCTTCCTTATGTTAGATAGAAGAAAATTTCTTACATGTACCCTCATTGTTTTCGCATCTGCAGGAGGGTCATAAATTCAAGCAAGCTCAAAAGATTAACTGCAAAACGAGGTTAGGCCGTTAGGATATGTGGCATTTGGTTTCTCATAATTCTGAGGTTAAATTCCATGGCAGCCCTTATTTTTTCTACTTCTTAGTGTTCATTGCAGCCCTAACAAAAACAATTACATGTTTTGACCCAAACCCATTTTGGCCCCAACATTAAACCTTCGCATCCCGCTCATGTAGCCACCTCTACGTGCTAAGTTAAAAGTTGGAACTTTTTTTGCGATGGTCAGTATATACAAAGATACGCAATTGTTGTGTCAATTAGCGAGAAGTGTAATTTTCAATGGCTTCAGAATACCTTCTGGATTTATATGGTTCATTTCCCACTGCCTACAAAAAAGAGAACTAGTTTATATTATGCCAAATCGCATGGGGTAAAATGGTAAACGAGTCATTTTAGTAACTTGAAATCACAAGAGTTTTGTTAACTTTAAGAAAAATACAAAGTAAAAATGTACATGTTTTTGTACCTTACGAGCTCACTTATTGTGTCAGCTAGAGATATCATTGACTCCAAGCTCATGCTTCCTAACTTTGAAATTAATATGACACGACACAAAAACCCGACACGAACCTAACACGAAATATCGCGGGTTTCGGTTTAGTCTAAACGGGTTCGGATGGGTTTAATGTTGAACCCGCGAACCCGTTTAAGTAAAAGGTTGGGCTCATGTCGAACCCATCAGGTTGGCGGGTTAACCCGTTTAACTTATTTATATTATATTTAATTTTTTAAATGCGTTGTTGGTAGTGATATACATTTGTATTTTGTTGTTGTATAATTTTAAATTTAAAATATTATTCTGCGAAAAAAATTTCGGGTTAAACGGGTTGTGTGCGGGTCAACCTGCGAATATTCGTGTCGTGTTTGGTTTCATGTGTCTAGCACGATTTTCATGTATATTGTGTTAAACTAAGCTTAATGGTTGTATTTTAATTCATCTTAGGCTCTTATTCTACAGCTTCCAACAAATGGTAAGTAGTGAAAATGATGGAAGTCGACACAAGCTAATGGTATCGTGACTTTGGAAGTCTGTAACATATGTACAAGATCCATTGTGAAGTGACCGTTTTTCATCAACTGGTATGGTTTAATTTCAATGTCAAAAGAATCCTTGTAAGTTATTGGTTTGTTTGACCTCAAAAGTCAAACTTGATCATTTTTCATCTACTGGTATGGTTTAGTTTATTTTTGAACAACCAAATGCAACTCTTGGATCATGTATGCAGTTGGTCAACAACTTATTAAGACCTGCTATCAACAACCAACAGATTCTCTCCGAGCCTATTTCATTATCGGTAAGAATCTTTCTTGATTCTTACTGATATAGACATAAAAGGGTGCGATTAGTCTTGAGAAATTGAGTCAGGTATGTTTATTCATATATTTTTCTTTATATTTTGTTTTCTTTGCAACCAACTTGACCCATTATTACTTTTCGTTAATTCTGATTTCTTGATTTTATTCATTGGTTGTTTTGTAGATTAAAAAGTTGAACTTAGTTATCAAGGAGCTCGTTAAGGAAAAATATGAAGAAAAAGAAAGGTTCAATGGAATTATTGCGGGGTTGTTGGCTGAAAAAGAAAAAGATAAGGTGGATAAAGATGCTATGCTTGATAGGATGTCACAAATGGAAGCTATGTTAACAGCTACAGTTCGAAGAAAAAGATAAGATGGATAAAGATGCTATGCTTGATAGGATGTCACAAATTGAAGCTATGTTAACAGCTACAGTTCGAAGATAGGCTATAAACACTTGGTTTTGAATGTTTAGATGTTTATCTTATTAGGATAATTTTAGTTATTTTATGTTTTGGTTGGTATTTTTATATGCTTTTGAAAACGAGATGTTTTATATAATTTTGGGATTTTATTAGACTTTTTTATATTATTTATAGTTTTATTTGATTTGTAATTTTGATGAAAATAGCAGGGAGAAAAAAAATTTGAATTAAAAACCATATTCCAAACCAAACCAATATCAAATGGTAGCAAATGTAAAAAATGGTGGCTAAATGGTAGTGATATCGGTGGCTAAATGGTATTAAAACTCGTAAATTGTGTAAAAAATGGTGGCTAAATGGTGGCAATATCGGTGGCTAAATGGTATCAAAACGTGCAAAAACCGATGGCTAAATGGTGGCAATATTAGTGGCAAAATGGTATGAAAACGCGTCACAACTTGGTGGCAAACTGAAGAAACAGTGGTTCGAATGACCGGAATCAATCGGACCAGGGGTTTAGTTCTGCATAAAAGGGTTAATCCTCTCGTTTGATTTGGGGTTTCACTAAGCTTCTTCTCCGAACGATATCTACAAAACAGACAGCCGTTAGACTTGCCACGGGGAGAATGGGGGTTCTCTCCGTGACCACCCTTCGGCGTGAGAATAAGTACAGATCTCAATGAAGAAGAAGAAGTGAAAGTGAAGTGAATGTAACTTGAGAGATTATACCTGACCTGTCTTATTTATAGCTGGATTTGGGCGGGAAAGTTTATTGACGGAGATAGTGACAGAAAGCATTTTCCGTAAGCGGTTATGCCCTTTTCCGTTGATCACTAACGTCACGTCTATGCACACGGATCGTGAGCGTGATCGACGGTTGGGGAGGTGCCACGTGGAAAGTGGGTTTATGTGGATCCTTCTCCAAGTTAGTACCATCGTTGTAACTGAGATGGGCGTCCAGGATGATGCCACGTCACCATTCGGTTGTAACTGAATGGTGGTGCACGATGAAGTCTTCTAGAAGGTTTACAGCTGTAACCCTTTATGCCCTTGCCATGTGTTAATTCTGTTATAACAAAAAGGAATACTTTTGTTTAACTCATGGTTCCAGGTGCGCGGAGATATTTGAGTTTCTGTCTTCAAGTCTAACTGTACCCTTGCGCGAGTTCGCGTAGGGATGTTAGTTTTGTCCTTTCTCTGGCGCACGGTTATCGAAGGTTGTTTTCTTCTACATCTTTGTTTAGAACCGGTGCGCAGCTGCGCAGGGTTCCTCTAAAGATGTTTATTGTGATGAGGTTGTGGTATGGACCCATGTGCCTGCGCAAGGTTTTTGGGACCATACCCCTTAAAGTCACCCCAGTCCAATGTTGTTCTTATGCAAGTAAGTTGAGCACTGGACTATATAAAAATGGAGTGTGCGCTTTTTTCTTTGTGAAGTTTTGGCGCGAAATAAGGAGAATCTTCTTGTAGAAGATATTTCATCTTTGATTTGAAATGTTCATTATGCCATAGTGAACGTTTGTCAGCGTGTGTTGGTTTGGTCGTCGACGTGACGTGGACCTTATGTGTCATATGCTAGAAGTCGAATAGGTGTTTCACTGATCGCCTTCCTACTGAAACTGTAGCTTGTGGGAACGTGTGTAGGCATTTAATTCTGTCAGAGATTATTTAATGAAATCCATGATTACTGTAACGCCGCCGCTCTGAAGGTGGCGATTTGACATTAATCATTATGATTTCTTACCCCTCGTTTAATTATGCTTACGTCAGCCTGTTTAGCCTTTATATATATATCAGTTCTTTTTCCCCGATTTGGTAACAACAAACATGAGTCGCAAATACTGTTTACGGAAGGTTTCTGAAATCTTGAAGACCCTTGATGCTGCTGATGGCATGGTTCGTCTTGGAGATCACGTGTCGGATAAAGCTGCCGGAAGTGGAAGGTTTGTTGACACCGTACCTTGTGTAAGATCATCGGGTATCAAAGATGACATCCTTTCCATTACTGGGATTGATGGCGATGCAGGTGCTAAGTTATTGTCGGCAGATGCCTTGATGCGAGTTTTTCCGTCTGATCAGAGGGGTCGATGTAAGATGGTGTACAAACGACGTCAAAGTGATCGTCGTTGTGCGAATCCGGCCAGATCCCTGATGAGGACGTCTACTGATGGTGGGGAGGATGATAATGACTGGAGCGTTGATCCTCATCCGTTAGAGTGGTATGGTGAAGCGTTGTATACTCCTGCAGAAGTGTTGGCCATGTTCCCCGATGTGTAGTTTATTATAACTTATTAACTGTAAGTTTGGGATGTATGTCCTGTTTTGTAAATATTGTTGATGCACTGCTGTGCATGTATATTTTGTTAATGTGCTTACTGCACAAGTAACTTATTTTGCATATGTGATATGTTTGAATTACAATGTCTTGCATGAGTATAATTTATTTGTTTAGGTAAGGCTAATAAAGATGGTA
Organism: Helianthus tuberosus; assembly: GCA_030545235.1. Classification (NCBI taxonomy): domain Eukaryota; kingdom Viridiplantae; phylum Streptophyta; class Magnoliopsida; order Asterales; family Asteraceae; genus Helianthus; species Helianthus tuberosus. Next base: position 55,991,888 of record CM060403.1, read on the forward strand.
CTAAGCTCATGTGTGAACATAGGGCTGGACCTTGCGCGGAACTTGTATCCGTGGGCCGTTCATGAGACTTGTAATATGCTACTATAGTGTTTTTGCGCTTACCAAAAGAAATTATATGCATTTTGTTATAAACATAGGAGCATAATGGAAGTAAAACTTTGTATTGATTTGGATAAGGCGTGGGGGCCAGTAGATACAAAGTAAATAAATATGATAATTATGATGCATACGCAAGCGATGACTGTTGTACTTGTGTTAGCGTTATATGCTGTGTAAGTACGGATGGGTCAGCTACATATTGCATCTGTGCAACTGTTGCGCGTTCCAAGTGCGTGGAACGTCTGTTCCATCAAGCCATTTTAGGGTATACGCGCCTTTTCCTAGGACTTCGTTAATGACGTATGGTCCTTCCCATTTGAGCACGAGTTTCCCTGGCTTCTCAGCGTTGGAGGCCTCATTGTCTCGTAGAACGAAATCTCCTGGTACAAAAGTGCATATGCGCACTCGAGCATTATAATATTTCTCTAGCTGTGATTTGTACCTGGCTTCGCTGATGGCTGCGTTTTCGCGCCTCTCTTCAAGGAGATCCAGGTCGATTTTGCACTCAAGCTCGTTGTTTTGCTTTTCCATGGCTAGCATTCGTGGTGATGGGAGGCTAATCTCCGCTGGAATTACTGCTTCTGAACCGTAAACGAGGCTGAATGGCGTTTCCCCTGTGCTGGTTTTTGGCATAGTGCGGTGAGCCCATAAAATGCTTGGGAGTTCGTCTACCCACCCCTTCTTGCGGTTTCCAGTCTTGCTTTTATGCCATCCACGATCTTCTTGTTGACACTTTCGACTTGTCCGTTCGCCTGTGGGTGCGCCACGGAGGCGAAACTATGTTCAATGTTCATCTCCTTCAACCATTTTTGCAGATCTTCTGATGCGAAATTGGTACCATTGTCTGTAATGATGCGCAATGGTAATCCGAAGCGGCATATAATGTGTTCCCTGATGAATTTTTGGATTACCATTGCAGTAGTTGATGCGAGGGCCTTGGCTTCTACCCATTTAGTAAAGTAGTCCACTGCTACCACTATAAATTTGACTGCGCCGGGCGCGTTGGGGAAAGGACCTACTAGGTCAATGCCCCATTGCTGAAAAGGCCATGCTGCAGTTACTGGGACCAGAGGGTTCTTTGGGCAGAGTGTCTTTGGAGCATGACGTTGACATGACGTGCACTTGCGCAAGAGTTCTACAGCATCTACATGCATGCCTGGCCAGTAATAGCCCGTACTCATGATTTTTGCGACCACCATGCGCTGGCCCGCGTGGATCCCACATAGTCCTTCATGAATTTCTCGGACCAGATACTGCGCGTTGTGCTTGTCTACACATCTTAAGAGGGGACCCATGTATGATTTGCGATACAAAATACCATCTGCCATCTCGTAATTTAACGCCTTGTGTTGAATTTTTCTAGCTTCCGCTTTCCCTTCTGGGAGGGTTCCATGTTGCAAATACATAATGATTGGGGACATCCACGATGGGTTCCCGACTTCTATTATGTTTACTTGCCTTAGAGGAACGGATGGATTTAAGAGAACCTCGATGCGGACTTCCTTTGTGAGGTGCTTGAAGCTTGTAGCAGCTAACTTGCTTAGCGCATCCGCATGCTTGTTCTCGCTTCTGTTGATGTGTATTATCTTGAAAGTCTGAAACTGGTTGATCAGAATTCTTGCCTGTTCGAGATATAAGGCCATTGCTTCGCCTTTTGCGTCATAATGACCATTGACTTGCTCCGCGACTAGCTTTGAATCGACACGTGCTTCAAGATTTTTCGCTCCCATTTTGAGTGCCAGGTGGAGACCTGCGAGGAACGCTTCGTACTCCGCTTCGTTGTTAGTACTCTTGAAGTCTAGACGAATGGCGTACGTGAGTTCGTGGTTATCGGGGCTAACTAGGCGAAGGCCTGCTCCCGCGCCATCATCATTTGAAGCGCCATCTGTATGTAGGGTCCAAACCCTGTCGTCGAAGACTGGGGTAGGATTTTGTATGGCTTCACATTCCTGGATTTTATCGACAGGAACTTCGGTAACAAAGTCTGCTAGGACTTGTCCCTTGATAGCTAGGCGTGGTTTGTAAAAGATGTTGTATCCACCTAGCTCGATAGCCCATTTGGCTGACCTTCCCGCGACATCTGGTTTGGACAAGACTTGTCCTAGATAATAGTTGGTAAGGACGGTAATAACGTGGCCAGAAAAATATCGTCGCAGCCTGCGTGATGCGTGAACTAGTGCGAGGACAAGTTTCTCCATGATAGAATAGCGCGTTTCTGGACCAATTAGCATTTTGCTGATGTAGTATATCAGAGTTTGAATCCCGTCCCTTTCGACCATTAGTACTGCACCGACTGCTACCTCTGCTACAGAGAGGTATAGGATTAATGGTTCATCTTTACGCGGAGCTGTTAAGGTTGGTAGCTGAATCAAACACTCTTTCATTTGTTAGAAAGCTTTTTCCGCTTCTAGGGTCCATTGAAACTGGCTCTTTTTAACACAGTTGCGTAACGTGCTGATGAATGGATATGATTTGGCAGCATGATTTGCCAGAAACCTGTTGAGTGCTGCTAACCGACCAGCCAGGTGTTGCATCTCTTTGACGGATGCTAGTGATGGCATAAGTTGAATGGCTTCTACTTTCTTTGGGTTAACCTTGAAACCATCTTTGGTCACAATAAACCCTAGGAATTTGCCTTCTTCCATTCCGAATGAACATTTTACCGGATTCAGTTTTAGGTTAACTTTGCGCAGGGAGTTGAAAGTGCGTTGAATGTTTGCGAGCATAGATTTTTCCTCCCGACTCATGATAACAAGGTCGTCCATGTAAACCTCTACTGTTACGCCAATATCTTCTCCGAAGACTCTATCCATCAGACGTTGATAAGTGGCTCCCGCGTTGCGGAGGCCGAAAGGCATTTTTGTGTAACAAAAATACCTTTGTCTGTGCGGAAGGCCGTTTTGTCTTCGTCTTCTTCCTTCATTTGTACTTGATGATATCCTTTATAGCAATCTAAGAAACATTTCCAGCGGAAGGATGCTAAGGAATCCACCTTCTTGTCTATTTCTGGAAGGGCGTAAAAATCTTTTGGGCAGGCTTTGTTAAGATCTTTGAAATCAACGCACATGCGCCACCCGCCGTTGTGCTTCTGCACCATTACTGGGTTAGCTACCCAGGTTTGGTATTGTACTTCGCGCAGAATCCCAGCTTGAAGTAATTCGGCTACTTGTTCATTCATTGCGCGAGCCTTTTCTATACTAAGACTGCGCTTCCCTTGCGCGACTGGTTCTGCAGAAGGTCGGATATTTAAGCAGTGCTCTGTTATCTCTCTTGGTACTCCGGTTCTGCTGAGGACCATGCGAAGATATCCATATTCTCATATAGGAGTTCTTTCAATTTTGCACGGATTGCTGGTGAGATGGCGTGCCCTAAGAGAATGGTTTGCTCAGGGTATTCCTCGTTGAGGACACACTTTTCTGGTTCATGTGATGGTGATGGCTTGGCAACTTTTACTGGTGGTTCTTCGTCTACATACATTACCTCTTTGCTGGAATATAGAATTGCTACTCCGGTTTCCGTTGGAAAACCACAAGCGGCGTGTGGTATGGAAGTAATCATGCTAAACTCCCTCTGTGATCGTCTTCCCAGCAGTACATCATGGCGTGATGTAGCTGGCATAACCATAAAATTGACTGTGACAGCGCGCGAGTGCTCTCCGTCTGAGAGTGTTACAAGAAAGGCGATTTGACCCAACGGGAAGACAGCTTCATTGCAGAAACTAGTTAGAGGAAAATTGACTGGTTTCAAGCGTGTCTTGTCCTCTAGGTCTAATTGTTTAAAGCATTGCTCGTAAATTATATCCTTGGAACTACCCGGATCAATGAACATGTAATCAGTACGATAGTGACCGAAGATACCAGTTATGATTACCGGACGTTCTTCTTGAGGACCTCCTGGAATGACGGGGAAGACTACTTGTTGTTCTCGTCAGTGCTGACTGTGGCTCCGTTTGTGTGGTTTTCATGAGGGTCCCCCTTGTACCATGTATGTTTGTTCCGTATTGGTTTTTTGGTGGTTGTTGTCTTCCATATCTTGTTTCATATATCTGAATGTTTCTAGATATCCTTTGTTACTGGGTTGGATGTCCCACTGATGTGTTGATCGTGGGTCCAACACTGCTATCAGATTTCTTCTAAAGTGTGTACTCTTCCTGAGACTCCTGATAACCAGATCTGATATGGAGAGAATCAGATCTGGTGTTCGTTTAAGGGTAAACTTCTGTTACTTTAGTCGGCAGGTTTGAAGAATCATTATGAGATCCATTAGATGTGTTCACCATTTTCATCGAAGTGCTCGATTTTGGTGTAAAAATTTCGTTTATGGTATTTTGGAATTTGGTGAACCAATAAACTGGAGTTTCTTCCGAAAGTGAATCTGGATGAATCTTTGTTCCAGATTGCATTTCTGAGGCAACAGAGATGTGTACCTCATGACGAATTTTGCTGTTAACTGTTTTTCCCACGATTTCGTCAATCTGGGTAACATGAGTTGGATCACCCCTGTTTTCAGATCGAGGACTTGATGGGAAATTTGACGGAGTCTCTGCCATGGAAAACAGAGATTTGGAAAGAAAAGAACCAAAACGAGAAGATGAGAGTGAAAATTGAAGAATCGGTGGGCGCCAATGAAGAAACAGTGGTTCGAATGACCGGAATCAATCGGACCAGGGGTTTAGTTCTGAATAAAAGGGTTAGTCATCTCATTTGATTCGGGGTTTGACTAAGCTTCTTCTCCAAACGATATCTGCAAAACAGACAGCCGTTAGACTCGCCACATGGAGAATGGGGGTTCTCTCTGTGACCACCCTCCGGCGTGAGAATAAGTACAGATCTCAATGAAGAAGAAGAAGAAGAAGTAGTGAAAGTGAAGTGAATGTAACTTGAGAGATTGTACCTGACCTGTCTTATTTATAGCTGGATTTGGGCGGGAAAGTTTGTTGACGGAGATAGTGACGGAAAGCATTTTCCGTAAGTGGTTATACCCTTTTCCGTTGATCACTAACGTCACGTCTACGCACACGGATCATGAGCGTGATCGACGGTTGGGGAGGTGTCACATGGAAAGTGGGTTTATGTGGATCCTTCTCCAAGTTAGTACCATCGTTGTGACTGAGATGGGCGTCCAGGATGATGCCACGTCACCATTCGGTTGTAACTGAATGGTGGTGCATGATGAAGTCTTCCAGAAGGTTTACAGCTGTAACCCTTTATGGCCTTTCCACGTGTTAATTCTGTTATAATAGAAAGGAATACTTTTGTTTAAGTCATGGTTCCAGGTGCGCGGAGATATTTGAGTTCTTGTCTTCAAGTCTAACTGTACCCTTGCGCGAGTTCGCGTAGTGTAAGGACCTTCAAAAATGTCCTAAATCGACCCGTAAGTAAAAACCCGGACCCCTGAAACCATACCGTGCATCAAAAATCAAGAAATCAAGAATTATGGTCTTCAGGCGGGCTGCGTAAGGATCAAGCTTAAGTTGACGCGGGCCGCGTCAAAGTTGGGTTGATCGGATAAGCGTTACGGATCCACGTGGCATCCACCTGGCGACCCTACTCGTGACCCAGCAAACCTACACGTAGACTAGGTGGCTACGCGGGCCGCGTAAAGTTTGGCTTAGGGCTTACGCGGGCCGCGTGAGACCCATATTTCACCTATAAATAGCATAGCTCAGGAGCTTTCATTCTGTGTCGAAATCAACTTTCAAAAACGAAAGTATACTGCTCCAAAGTTGAAATTTCAATTAATATAGCGAGGCGCTGCTACGATACAGGGTATTAACTCGATCGCTGCTACGATTCAATGTCCGATCGATTGAAACTATCCAATGAATGTTTAAGTGCTGCCCACATTAGGGTTATGCTTTGTCATTCGTCGTGAATTCGATGGATGTTTAAGTATCGCACTTTGTCATTCGTTGTGAGGGTTTAATCTCGTGAGTTATCGTAAATGCTGTATTAGTTACTGACCTAGTTCGTGTGCATGTTATTTAAATTAGGTTACAAGGCTAATCAGTAGGCTAAACTCTGCCCGTATAAATCTGCAATGTGAGTCATTCTCTTTTATCAAAAAGTATTTTACAATACTCCATTTTCAAATGTTATAATTACAGGGAGTAAGTCGTGGTTATCTTAATCACTGGCTAGTGGGGTATTGTGCACATTACTAATTTCTCACGGGTTAGGCTAATAAATCCTAACAGTGATAAACGTCACTACTTGGGAAAAGACCCAATAGTGGTATGACCATCGTCACCAGGTGACACGGCGCCAGATAAAAATAAGATAGAAGCCATTGTAATTGCTCTTATGCTGTAATTGATAACTAATGTGTCATTTTACATACCTGAATAACTCGCCAGCATTTCCCCGCTGATAAAATATTTTTAAAACATGTTTCAGGCGACCTGCTGTAAATCAAGGAAAACGTGCTACGGAGCACTAACAAGCTTGAAGAGGTGGCTCAGTTAAAATGAATAAACATGTTTTAATAAATCAGGGAATTTACTTGTGAAATTCCTCTATTGTAAAATAACGGGGTTTATCCCAAATGATGAAATAAAATATTCGGGCATTTTGAGTTTTAAAAAGATCCTGTAAAATCTTCCGCTGTTACATCATAGATACCACGGGTTCCTGTCCCGCGGCTCCTGACCGGGTCAAACCGGGGCTGGGGTCGTGACAGGAAAAGGTGGTATCAGAGCTACTGAAAGGGCCACTGATTTAAGGCTATTAAGTATTTAAGATACTTAATTTTTCCTGATTATCATCTTGTAATTATGTGCTCTTATCTTGACTATCTGTTAGTTACAGTATGGGTAAGCAAAAGCTTTCGGACATCTATCGTCAATTAGATAGTGTACCAAAAGATAAGGGATCCTCATCCCAATCAAATTCCTCAAGATATTCAGTAGATACTGAGGAAGGAATATTTGTTCGTAAGACACAGTATGAGAAACCACTTTCTCCTAATAAAAGAAGTTTGATTATTAGAAAAAGTCAAGAGAAAATGAGGAAATTACAATCAAAAGAAGGAATAATTAATCAGGAAGCCCAGGAAATAAGCAATAAACCACCATGGGAAGATGAGTTAGATGAAAAATGGGCAAATCTTTATATGTTAGCCACTCTAGCAATAAATGTTAACCTTTAGACTATCAACACTGACCCAGTATTAGTACCCATATTATCTATTAGCCAGAAACTTTAAAATAATATTAGTTGTACTAAAAATAAATATTTTATTTCAATAAAATGGTTTATTAGATATTTATTAAAATTTTAATTCCGTTTTGTGATTCGGTGAAAAATTAATTTATAAACTTTTAACCTAAAATTTTGTGTGTTTCTTCATAAATGCTAAATAGCATGAATGAATTATCTGAAGCTCTCGAAAATCTCAATCTCTATCCTGTAAAAATAGAAGTTTCAAGAGATTTTACTGGTTACTTGGCCGATGTGGAAGAACCTATGGAATTTCAAGCTCCACTACCGGAGAAATCAAAACCTAAGAAAAGAAGAAGATTTGTGGGTTGGAGACGTGTACGCAGAAGGAAACCAGCGACTAGGAGAATTCCCAGGATAGAAAATCCTATGGATAAAGGAAAAGGAATAGAAATTGAGGAAAATTCTAAGCAAGCAAGAGTAGAAATTGGAGAAAGCTCTAGAACTGCAGGAATAGAAATGGTCGAAAGTTCTAGGCAAGCCAAGGAATTACCATTGCAGGAAGAACTGGATCACATATTGGCAAGCTGTGATATCCTTAGGCCTATCAATACAAATCTTTTCCCTTATTCTGTTGAAACCCAACTTCCAATAAACTTGGAACCAGCCATCCCAGAACCTTTAATCCACACTCAACCTCAAGGAGAAATGGACGAATGGTGGACCAACGATTGGCAATTCCAAAACCTACTAAATAATCCCTATACATTTTTCCCTCAGTTCGACCCAGAACCTGCACCAAACCCACCAATGAGTAATGAAAACTTAGCTGAACTTCGCCATTTTGGCGAAGAACTAATGGATGCAGGGAATAAGATTCGGGAGATAGGGGAACAAATCTCTTGGAAATACGATGAAAGGGAATATCATTTCTGAAAGATTAGCAGACTAGAGAAAATGTGGTTGTGAAACAGTGTTTGTATAATAATAATAGTAATACAAATATAAGTATGTATAATAACCTAAAAATAAAACGTTTGTAAGAAAATCAATTTGTACGGATGCATAATATAATATATAAAAATGGAAGTCGAAAAATCGACAATTTTGGCTGTACGTGTTAATATGATTATGTGCGATTATTTTTAGTTATTAAATTATTTTATGCTAATCACTTATATAAATTAATTACCAGATGGCAAACGCTGGTAATGAACAAGTTAACGAGGGTAACCAATCTGAGCACAATCATGAGGATCAATTTCTGAATAGGCAAGATATCGAGAATATCGTTGCTCAAGGAATAGCCAATGTTATCCCCGCAATCCTGGCTGCTGCCCAGAAACCTGTTGAACCTCAACAAATTATTCCTAGTAAACACACACAAAGTGACAATTTCAGTAATAGTATAAACGGAGGCGGCAACCATATTAATAATGATAATGAGGGGATCCAAGCTCCCCTCCTTAAGAAAATAAAAGCTGCAACACCTGGTTGTACTTATAAGGAGTTTCTTGCCTGTAAACCGGCTGAGTTTGCAGGTAACGAAGGGGCGACTGCTGCACTACGTTGGTTAGAAAAAACCGAGGCAGTAATTATGATAAGTAAATGTGGCGAGGACGACAAGGTTATCTACGTGTCGCATCTTTTTAAAGAATGGGCGCTAGAATGGTGGAATACGGTACTTCAAGCCAAAGGAAGAAATGTGGCCTATGCCCTAAATTGGGAAGAATTTAAAAGTCTTGTAGAAAGAAAATTATGTCCCAAGTACGAAAAGGAACAAATGACCAATAAGTTCCTAAATCATCAGATGGTAGGTGTTGATTGTCGAGGGTATACTTCGACATTCTTCGAATATGCTAGAGTGGTACCAACACTGGCCTCGCCAGAGCCGGTACTTATATCTCGCTACATTTGGGGCTTAATTGGTGAAATCCGTAATATTGTCAAGGCTGCGAGACCCCGCACGATCGATGATGCGGTGGAGTTAGCTAACACTCTGACCGACGAATTGGTACGCACAAGAGAAGAAACCCGGAAAAAGGAAGTGGCCCAAAAGATTACCCAGGGATTCCGTATGGGTAACCGTAGTAATTTCAAGAGAAGAGGAACTGGGTAATCTGCCACTGTTCCATTTTGCAATGCCTGCAAAAGAAAGCATTTTGGAAGATGCAAGGGATATTGCAATTTTTGCAAAATTCCGGGGCACCAAGAAGAAGACTGCAGGAAGAAGAAATCCACAGTCTGTTACAACTGTGGAGAAGTTGGACATATTAGGCCAGACTGCCCAAAATTTGTCAAACCAGCTGATAACAAAGCCAAAACTGCAAAAGGAACTAACAAGAAGAACGTAAGATCCTTTCAGCTGACTACTCAGGAAGCCGAGCTAATTCCTGATGTGATAGCTGGTACGTTTCTAGTTCACGACGTTTACGCAAAAGTATTATTTGACTCTGGTGCAAACCAAAGTTTTATAAATACTTCATTCTGCCAAGCACTTAATTTACCTTTAACCAAACTTAGGCAGATTTTTACAGTCGAAACGGCAGATAGGAATTCTGTTAAAATAAATAAGGTTGTGTGAGAAATAAAGATAGAACTATTAGGCCATAAATTCTCTGCAAACTTATTACCTATGAATTTAGCCGGTTTCGATGTGGTGTTAGGAATGGATTGGTTGGTAGCCAACCATGCTCGAATTCTTTGTGATAAGAATTCCATAGAAATTCATACACCCACAGGAGAGTTAGTGGTGATTACAGGAGATCATCCAAGTAAGCCACTAAAGTTCATTTCAGTAATGAAAGTTGCTAGTTATGAACGAAAGCAAGGAATAGTGTATATGATTTCAATAATCATTAACACTAAAAGTAAGGAACTCAAGGAAATTCCAGTAGTATCAGACTACCCAGAGATATTCCCAGAAGAATTACCTGGATTACCACCTGATAGGGAAGTAGAGTTTAGAATTCATCTAATTCCTGGAACTACACCGATAGCCAAGGCACCTTATCGGTTAGCACCCACAAAAATGTTAGAATTGAAAAAGCAATTGGATGAATTACTAAGCAAAGGATTCATACAACCTAGTTCTTCCCCGTGGGGAGTGCCAGTGTTGTTTGTGAAAAAAGAAAAATGGTTCGATGCGAATGTGTATCGACTATAGGGAATTGAATAAAGTTACAATTAAGAATCGATACCCATTACCTAGGATTGATGATCTTTTCGATCAATTACAAGGAGCTAGATACTTTTCTAAGATAGATTTACGCTCAGGATATCATCAATTGAAGGTACAGGAAGAAGACATACCTAAAACTGCTTTCAGAACTAGGTATGGTCACTACGAGTTTACAGTCATGCCTTTTGGATTAACAAATGCTCCAGCAGCATTTATGGACATGATGAATAGAATCTGTAAACCATATTTGGATAAATTTGTAATTGTCTTCATCGACGATATACTCATTTATTCCAAAAGTCAGGAGGAACATTGTGAACACCTGCATGTACTCTTAAGCTTGTTAAGAAAAGAGAAGCTTTATGCCAAATTCTCGAAGTGTGAATTTTGGCTGCAGGAGGTACAATTTTTAGGTCACATGGTGAATCACGAAGGCATTCATGTAGATCCTGCTAAGATAGAAGCAATCACCAAATGGAAGGTTCCGCAGTCAGCTATGGAAATTAGAAGTTTTATAGGGTTAGCTGGTTATTATAGACGGTTTATTAAGGATTTTTCCAAGATAGCTGTACCATTAACTAAGTTAACCTGTAAAGCAGTTAAGTTTGAATGGGGACCTAAACAAGAAGAAGCCTTTAAGATTTTAAAACAGAAATTAACAAATGCTCCAATTCTAGCCTTACCAGAAGGAACAGAAGATTTTGAAGTATACTGTGATGCTTCAAAATTAGGATTTGGATGTGTGTTAATGCAACGCAAAAAGGTAATTGCGTATGCGTCAAGGCAATTGAAAAAGCACGAAGAAAACTATACGACTCATGACTTAGAATTAGGCGCCATAATTTTTGCCCTTAAGATTTGGAGACACTATTTGTATGGAAGTAAGTTTACTGTCTATACAGATCATAAGAGCTTAAGATATATATTTGGGCAAAAAGAATTGAATATGAGGCAAAGGAGATGGATGGAGATCCTAAGTGACTACGACTGTGATATTCAATATCACGAAGGAAAGGCAAACGTAGTTGCAGATGCCTTAAGTCGTAAGTATCATGAAAAGAAAAAGCGAGTTCGTGCTCTTAGATTAAATATACAGTTAGATTTAATGGAACAATTAAAGGATGTTCAGGAACCAGCAATCCAAGATGTTGCTGAAGGAATGAAAGGACGGATAAAAGAATTAGAGCAAGGAGCGGATGGAATTTGGAGATTCCACAAGAAAAGGATTTGGGTACCTAAGCAGGGAGAATAAAGGAATAAGATCTTAGAAGAAGCCCATCAATCTAGGTATACCATGCATCCTGGTAACAATAAGATGTACCAAGATTTAAGGAATAACTTCTGGTGGATAGGAATGAAAAAGGACATAGCTAGATATGTTTCTAAATGTTTAACTTGCTCACAAGTTAAGGCAGAACACCAGAAACCTTCAGGTCTACTACAACAATTAGAAATGCCGGTATGGAAATGGGAACTCATAACAATGGATTTTGTTACTAAGTTACCCAAAACAAGAAAGCATAATGATGCAATTTGGGTAATTGTAGATCGATTAACCAAATCAGCTCATTTTCTACCTATGAAAGAAACCTTTAATATGGAAAGGTTAGCCAAGTTGTATGTAGATGAAGTTGTATCCTTACATGGAGTTCCACTCTCCATTGTATCGGATATGGATAGTCGTTTTACTTCCCATTTCTAGACAAGTTTCCAGGAAGCAATGGGAACCCGACTAAACTTGAGCACTGCATACCATCCTCAAACAGATGGGCAAAGTGAAAGGACAATCCAAACCTTGGAGGACATGCTTAGGGCATGTGTAATAGATTTTAGTGGAAACTGGGATGACCACCTACCATTAATTGAATTCTCCTATAACAATAGTTATCATTCTAGTATTGAAGCTGCCCCATTCGAAGCACTATACGGACGAAAGTGTAGAACTCCAGTCTGTTGGGCAGAGATAGGAGAAAGTCAATTATCAGGACCTGAAATTGTGCAAGAAACTACCGACAAAATCACTCAGATCAAGGAAAGACTGAAAACGGCTAGAGATCGCCAGAAGAGTTATGCAGACAATAGGCGTAAGCCGTTAGAATTTCAAATCGGAGACAAGGTTCTCTTAAAAGTTTCTCCTTGGAAAGGAGTAGTTTGGTTCGGTAAGAAAGGAAAGCTAAGTCCAAGATACGTAGGACCATTCCCAGTAATCCAATGTATAGGACCAGTTGCTTATCGCTTACAACTACCAGAGGAGCTAACTGGAGTACATAACGTATTTCATGTATCCAATCTCAAGAAATGTTTATCTGGCGAATCCTTGGTAGTACCTCTTCAAGATATAGAGGTAAACGAAAAGCTAAAATTTGTTGAGAAACCTCTTCAGATAGAAGACAGAAAGATCAAGTTTCTCAAACACAAAAGATTGGTATTAGTTAAAGTCAAGTGGGATTCAAAGAGAGGACCCGAGTACACTTGGGAGCTGGAATCGGAAATGAAGCGAAAGTATCCTCACTTATTCCAGTAAATCTCGAGGACGAGATTTTAAATAAGGTGGGGAGGATGTAAGGACCTTCAAAAATGTCCTAAATCGACCCGTAAGTAAAAACCCGGAACCCTGAAACCATACTGTGCATCAAAAATCAAGAAATCAAGAATTATGGTCTTCAGGCGGGCCGCGTAAGGATCAAGCTTAAGTTGACGCGGGCCGCATCAAAGTTGGGTTGACCGGATAAGCGTTACGGATCCACGTGGCATCCACCTGGCGACCCTACTCGTGACCCAGCAAACCTACACGTAGACTAGGTGGCTACGCGGGCCGCGTAAAGTTTGGCTTAGGGCTCACGCGGGCCGCGTGAGACCCATATTTCACCTATAAATAGCTTAGCTCAGGAGCTTTCGTTCTGTGTCGAAATCAACTTTCAAAAACGAAAGTATACTGCTCCAAATTCGAAATTTCAATTAATATAGCGAGGCGCTGCTACGATACAGGGTATTAACTCGATCGCTGCTAAGATTCAATGTCCGATCGATTGAAACTATCCAATGAATGTTTAAGTGCTGCCCACATTAGGGTTATGCTTTGTCATTCGTCGTGAATTCGATGGATGTTTAAGTATCGCACTTTGTCATTCGTTGTGAGGGTTTAATCTCGTGAGTTATCGTAAATGCTGTATTAGTTACTGACCTAGTTCGTGTGCATGTTATTTAAATTAGGTTACAAGGCTAATCAGTAGGCTAAACTCTGCCCGTATAAATCTGCAATGTGAGTCATTCTCTTTTATCAAAAAGTATTTTACAATACTCCATTTTCAAATGTTATAATTACAGGGAGTAAGTCGTGGTTATCTTAATCACTGGCTAGTGGGGTATTGTGCACATTACTAATTTCTCACGGGTTAAGCTAATAAATCCTAACAGTGATAAACGTCACTACTTGGGGAAAGACCCAATAGTGGTATGGCCATCGTCACCAGGTGACACGGCGCCAGATAAAAATAAGATAGAAGCCATTGTAATCGCTCTTATGCTGTAATTGATAACTAATGTGTCATTTTACATACCTGAATAACTCGCCAGCATTTCCCCGCTGATAAAATATTTTTAAAACATGTTTCAGGCGACCTGCTGTAAATCAAGGAAAACGTGCTACGGAGCACTAACAAGCTTGAAGAGGTGGCTCAGTTAAAATGAATAAACATGTTTTAATAAATCAGGGAATTTACTTGTGAAATTCCTCTATTGTAAAATAACGGGGTTTATCCCAAATGATGAAATAAAATATTCGGGCATTTTGAGTTTTAAAAAGATCCTGTAAAATCTTCCGCTGTTACATCATAGATACCACGGGTTCCTGTCCCGCGACTCCTGACCGGGTCAAACCGGGGCTGGGGTCGTGACACGTAGGGATGTTAGTTTTGTCCTTTCTCTGGCGCACGGTTATCGAAGGTTGTTTTCTTCTACATCTTTGTTTAGAACTGGTGCACAGCCGCGCATGGTTCCTCTAAAGATGTTTATTGTGATGAGGTTGTGGTATGGACCCATGTGCCTACGCAAGGTTTTTGGGACCATACCCCTTCACAAACAAGGTGGAGCGTAGCAAACATGAAGTGGTGACAAATAATTTTGACCAATTTTGTGGTGGTAAAAATAAGGTAGCAAAATATAAAAATGGTTGCTATTTGGTGGCATTAGAGCAATTGACACAGGTGTTTTTTTCACCGTATTTTCGATGGCAAACTGGTGACAAAAAGGAAATTGCTACCATTTTGTAACCAAAAATTACATGACAAAAACCAGGTTTTCTAGTAGTGAGTGTTTTACAGATGGAAATCCTCGAGGATCCTCAGTCAAAGTTAGAGATTGGCCACCTCTTCTTACGTATAAGGTATTCAATCCCTTCTAAGGTTTGAAGTGGCTTTCTGCCTTCCTTCAAGATTAGGTTTAAACACCCCGTCAGGAGTGCGAATATCCAGATATAGTTCAAGGTGGCGGGACCAGTTCATGTAACAATGGCTGACAGTTTCGTTACTGTTGGCTATATACTGGACCTTACAAATTTATCAACGGAGTAATACGAACGTGTTACACTCCGGAATTGTCCCAATGATATAGTGTTTTCATGCTATCTTAAATTGGCTTGTCCCAAGTGTTTGGGTTAAAAATTGACAAGAGTGTTTTACTAACCAAATCGAGTAAGGGAGGTGAGGTTGCTACCTTTTCTACTTGTTTTTCACGTCAAGTTTCCAACTTTATTATCGGAAACAATGTTTCAAAAGTCAGCTTAGGCAGCTCAGTACTCGGTGCCTAGGCGGTCATTGGAACATCATCTTCTCGACTTTACTCAAGTTGGACAAACCTAGTTGGAGGTTGTCAAAACCGTTCTAGTCTGTGACTAGCCTGCCTATTCGATCCAACTCGGATTTTTGTTGTTTTCACCATATTTCTCCGATTGTTGTTAGATTTTCATTGTTTTTTCTCAACGACACATTGGAAGACAAGAATTAAGTGATTACCATGTCTATAAAATTAAAGAATAAATATCATTTTGATTTATATTGATATTCATGTATTTTGTTATAAACATTAGTAAACTTGTGATATTTGAGATATATAAAAGTTACTGAAAATTAATTTCTTTTTACTTTATTTACTATGTCCGAGTACTACTCGAATAGGCCGAGTACTCATAGCTCCCAAGTCGACCGAATTGGTAGTGCCGAGCAACTTCTGCATTGACCATCCAAAGCATGTAACTTTTCACGTAAAACTCACTGCTTTGGTGAGTTCTCCTCCGCCTGAGTCATGTCTAGTTGAAAACAGGTCAAAGATGACTTCTTTATCCCCCAAACTTGATCAACAACACTAAAGCAAGGATCACTCGCCGTCCTCCTACAATCTCCACGCAAAACCGATGAGAAACAAGCTTGAAACCGAATTTCTCTCTCTAACTTGTTGGTGTAATTTGCATGGTTGAGGAGGGAGAGAGGTTGGTTCATGTTTTCATTTTAGAGTTTTAAGTGGTGTAATTACCGTCATGTCCTTTGTGGGATTACTTTTCTTAATTTTCGAACCTTTAAAGCAATAATTACAAAAAACAAGTCCATGATCAGTTGATCACCTAGATCGCTTTAATATGATAATAATTGTAGGGGTAAGATTAAATAAAAAGTTTATTTTGTCTAAGTAGGATGAGAAATAATCTTAATCGTTCATTTTTTAAATCAATGGTTAAGATGAAAATGTAGGAAAAAAGAAGAGTGTAAAAGCATCCCCAATAACCATCCATTTTTTGATGTTTTTGAGTTGGCATTGCCCAACCAATAACAAAGTTTCCCTCTCTTGCCCCTCTCACAACCCATAAAAACACATTTCCTCTCTCTCCTCTCTCCTCTCTCTTCCTTCCCCCTCTCACAAACTTATTTTTTCTTATTTTTCACCACAAACTAATCAACACATTCTCTCCTCCACCTCACCACTCTCTCTCCTACATGGCTTCTAAAAATGAGAAAAATCCCTTATTGTGGATGCTCTAAGGGTATCTTGGGAAAATCTTATTTTTTTAACTTTCTCTCTCCACATGCAAGGCACATGCATATTTCATCCTCATTTTTTAAACGTTCATAACTTTTTTATACGACATTATTTTTTCATAAAAATTTCATCATAAAATCGAGCGTTTTTTATCTTTAATTTGAGTACCATATTGCTATATAAAATATGACGACTAAAAAACACAAAAATGTGTTTTATTTCTATGTTGTATAACATTTTTTGTGCTGGATTTTTGTGCCAAATTTTTTGTGCTGAATTTTTGTCTTAAAAAAAATTTTCTCAATTTTTTGTGCTGGATTTTTTGTACTATATTTTTTTGTGCTGGATTTTTTCGTGCTATATTTTTTGTACTAGATTTTTTGTGCTATATTTTTTTTGTACTGCATTTTTTGTGATATATTTTTTTTGTACTGGATATTTTGTGCTAGATTTTTTGTACTGATTTTTTTTTTTTTTTGTATTTTTAAGAAAACAAAAGGGATGTCACATGTCATTTTCACACTCCTATTTATAAGGACCAAAATGTCCTTCCTTCCTACTTGTATTGAGTGACACATGACATCATCACAATCCTTAAGCTACTTAGGCAAAATCTACTTTTTAGTGAATTATTCCCCAATAATTGTATTCGTGTAATCAGTTGAATATAGATTTTACAGTGTTACATACACTATGAATTTATTACTATGTAACTCACACACTCACGCACTATATATGTTTTTGGATGGCCTAAACGATAACAAGTAAAAGTTGATACGTCATAGCACGAATCATATACATATATTGCTGTCCAGTGGCGAAGCTTGAGATTTCCGACAGGGGGGTCAAAAACGTATATACCAAAAAATTTCTATAGAACCGGGGGTCAAAAACGTATATACCCAAAAATTTCTATACGAAAGCTGCATACATAACACTACTAATCGAAAAGTTCGAGGGGTCGGGCGCCCCTCCCGGCCCCTTCTAACCTTCGCCCTTGTTGCTGTCAAAAGGCGTTAGAAGGTGTTTTTTTGGTGTGGGTACCCACCAATTAAATGCAAAATTGTACAGCAATATAACCTTCCCAACTCGTTTTCTTTTAATTCTAGCATCAGAATGCAAAATTGTTCAAGTCTTTCGACCATGGAAAGCAGGTACCTTCATAGCGAGAAGTTCGACGACGATGGCAGGGTAAAACGGACGGGTATGTTATTTGTGCATGTTTTTGTTACATATGTTTTACTTTACTTTACTTATCGTTTGTTGATAAAGGGACTTGGAAGAGTGCAACCGCACATATAATAACTGCGGTGATTGGGTCAGGAGTGTTGTCATTAGCATGGTGTTTTGCTCAACTAGGGTGGATCGCTGGGACAATCACCCTCGTCTTGTTTTCGGTCATCACTATGTTTAACTCGCTCTTGTTGTCGGATTGCTACCGGTCACCAGATCCTGTCACCGGAACCAGAAACTATACTTATATGGATGCCGTCAAATCTAATCTTGGTAAATTTAACTTTTTTTCCAAGTTTCTTTTGGCAAAAAAGAAAGGTTTTATTACATAATAATTTAAATCATTATTACCAATTTATGTGATTGGCTGGAAACTAGCGCTTTGGCCGGTGACGGTACATGCAAATCCTATCTATAGAAACACTATTGCATGTAGAAAAACGTTAACTTTCCACCCACCAGCATTAACCGGTTGTCGGTATTAGATGGTCAAACAATAAAAACTATTAAACAATAACATGTATGACAAATGTAACTGGATAAGGCTACGTGTTGTGTTTTGATGTTTTTTCATCATGTCACGTTAAAATCGTCATCTGTTACTAGAGGACACTCACTCATTTTTTTTTCGTTAAGAGTGTGTAATATTTTCATCATCCACCACTTATTAAAATAATGTTTATAAAAAATAAATAATAAAATTACACAAATCAACCTTTATATTATATCTAAACTACAGTTCATAACTTTCATTATCAAATCGGCCAAACCCAACTTTTATGTTCATGTTTTGTCACATTTTATAACTTTTACAACTAACGTCGTAAAAAAACTCAGTTAAGTTATCTCACATGTTTTGCATGTAAGGGTAGGTACTATGGTCTTTTATAGCATAAAGGTTGATTTATGCAAAAATATTGTTTATAACATAAAGGTTAATTTGTGCAAAAATATTATTATATACAGTAGAATATTTTTTTTGCAAAAAACATTATTATTTGTTAATAATTATATATTTATATATATAAACATATATAAAAAATTCGTTTTAGATTTATTTTTCAAAAATTCCGATTTTAATATTTTTGTAAAGTAAATAATAATGACAAGATAAATTATTTTTTATATAAAATATAAATAAAACACAAATTCTTATAAAATAAAGTTATTGTAATATTTGCAATATATTTTTATAATTATATATAATTATAATGAACCTTTTAAAACTACTCAAATTAAAAAGTACTTTTATGTATATGTAAGTATGTATTTACAAAAACAAAATATTAGACAAATTTATATTGATAAAAGAAACTAATAAATTAATTTGACGTTTAAAAAAACCATTAATAAACTTCAGTAAACAAATTTTAAATATATAATATGTAAATAATACAAATGCAATAGTAAATAATAGAATGTCTTAAACACCTAAAAAAATTTATTTGTATTTAAGTGAAATTTTACAAAGATGTTTAAAATGTTTGTTAAAACTCTTATGTCACCAATTTATGTCGTATAAACCTAAGAATATATGAATTTGTAAAAGTTTTTTTGTTTTTTTGCAAAAGAAGTTGCAATGTACATCCCTAACTGAAACATGATCTTATCATGCTCGACATGCTTTTGAAAGCTAACGTGAAATAATACTTTTTAGTTTGAGTAGCTTAAAAAAATACTTTTTAGTTTGAGTAATTTTAAAACGTTCGTTATAATTATATAAAAAATACTTTTTTGTTTGAGTAGTTTTAAAAAATACTTTTAGTTTGAGTAGTTTTAAAACGTCCATTATAATTATAAGTAAGAGTAAATTATCATTTTAGTCCATGAGGTTTGGTTCAAATTGCCATTTTAGTCCAAATAGTTTTTTTCTCCTCTGGGTCCCTGACTTTTCCATTTTCTTGTCATTTTGATCACATTGCCTAACTCAGTCTAAAAATCTGGTCATAACTAGGGGTATTTTTCGCATAACTGTTGTGTAGTGATAAATAGGGATAGTTTACAACATAATTTATAATCCTCATAATAATTTATTGCCAAAAAGACCCCTGATTGCAGCCTGGTTTTTAGACTAAGTTAGGCAATATGATCAAAATGGCAAGAAAAAGAAAAAGTCAGGGACCCAGAGGAAAAAAAACTATTTGGACTAAAATTACAATTTGGACAAAAACTCAGGGACTAAAATGGCAATTTACTCTATATGTAATAATAAAAATATTTCAGATTTTACAATAACTTTATTTTATAAGAATTTGTGTTTTATTTATATTTTAGATAAAAAGTAATTTATCTTGTCATTATTATTTACTTTATAAAAATATTAAAATCATAATTTTTATAAAATAAATTTAAAACGATTTTTTTATATATGTTTATACATATAAATTTATAATTATTAACAAATTATAATGTTTTTGAAAAAAAAAATATATATATATATATATAGAATCTACTATATATATAATAATATTTTTTGCACAAATCAACTTTTATGTTATAAGTAATATTTTTATACAAATCAAACTTTATGTTATAAGAGACCATAGTATCCTCACATGCAAAACATGTGAGGTAACTTAACCGAGTTTTTGGACGATGTTAGTTGTAAAGGTCATAGAATGTAACAAAACATAAGCATAAAGGTTGAGTTTGGCCGATTTAATAGTGAAATGTATGAAGTGTAGTTCAAACATAACATAAAGATTTATTTGTGCAATTTTATCTAAATAAATTAAAATCAATTAGAAAAAGAATGCATGTGATTGGTTGAAACCATAGCTCACCATTCTCAGGCCTGTTGTTTCCTTCATGATGGTTCTCATCATGCCTCAGGCACGCCCGTTGGGGGAGTGTGTCACGCATCGATAACCGTCGATGATCGTTCATGTAGGTGGGGTGTGACACCGTTACACTCAGACTAATAAATTTATATGTATACGAAAATATTCTGTCCAATACCAGTTTTAATTAAAGAATTATTAAAATTGTATATGCTTTGTACGGAGTCTGAACTGGATACAGTAGAAGAGAAAAGAATGTAAATTAAGGTGGTCTTTGTTTTTTAAAAAAGATCCGCGCAAGCTCTTTTGTCTGCGCCACGCAGACTACACGCACATTGGTATCTACAGACTGTTTGCTTTTCCAAAGACATTTCATTAAAAAAAAAGTATGTGCGAGCTCTTCTTGGTGCAGACTTGACCTAGTCACTTCTAAGAACTTCTAATGTCTGCAGAGGGTTAAACATCCCCACCCACCACCACCTTCCACCACCCACCACCGTCCATCACCACCACCACTACCGTCCACCACCCACGTCCACCACTGTCCAACACCACCACTCACCAGCCACCATCGTCCATCACCACCACCATCCACCACCCACCACCGTCCATCACCACCACTTCCACCATCCACCACCCACCACCACCCACCGTCCACGTCCACCACCCACAACCACCGTCCACCACCACCACTCACCACCACCGTCCTTACGCTAGTACCAGTTTATTTTAGAAGTCTTCATACGCTAAAAAACAAAAACATTTTTCTTGTAAATTGCAGATGTTTGATCCATCTCTTCTTATACATATGTCTGCAGATGTGGTCCGCAGACTGCAGATATTTTACCTCTTAAAAAACAAACTGCACCTAAGTAGATACGTGTATAATAATACAACCTCAGAGATATCTACCTATAGTTGGATCCTTATTAAAAGGTTATATAGACTCGTATGTTCAATAAAATAAATAACTAATGTTTCGGTTTTTTTGTCAGTTTGCTCCCCGCCTCTAACTCCATCCAAATTGTTTGTTTTTTCATTTCGCTCCCTGCAGGGAGCAAACTGGCAACAAAACCAAAACATCAGGGAGTAAAATGGCTATTTTTAAAGGTTTGGGGCAAAACCGTTAAAGTGATCAAACCACAGGGAGCAAAACGGAAGTTTACTCTTTTATTTACATGTAACTATATAAAAAGTTATGTATCCATTTAATTTACTTTAATCTGTCTCTCATATATCGTGAGCTTTACATAAATGTTGTAGTATAATTTTTGTAATTTTTAAAGTAAATAGCTTTTTATAGTTAATTTATTAAAAAATAAGGTTGTTGAGTAACAGTATAATATAGTATATAAAAGAATAATGATATTGTTTTATTAGTTTATATTTTAATTATCAATTGGTGTATTGGGTAAAGATCAAATAGGAAGTTAATTTTCGCTAGGAAGGATAGGAAGCCATAGGATTATGACATGTGGCAAATTTTAAAATAAAGAGAAAGGGTATTTTAGTCAATCCAACTCCTTCTTCTTCCTTTTTCAAAACCCAGTAAATTCAAAAACCCATTATTTTCAAAACCCACCATCTTCAACTATTTCTTCACTTTCTATCTCAATAATCACTACATTATAGTGCGATTTTCATCACAAATCAATGATTCAGAACCCGATCAACGTGTTCTTCAGCTTTTTTTGAAGAAAACCCAGTTTAATTTCATAAAAAAATCTCGTTTTTTCCGGTGATTTTGGAGATAATCACTCGATTCGAGCGTTGATAAGTGTTTCTATCATTCAATTTTCGTCAATTGATGAAGAAATCGGCTTCGATCCATGTAAGAAATTCTTTAATTTCATTTTCATGATCTGGGTTTTTGATTTAGTCATTGCGTTTTACGATCTTTGCGGGGGTCCGGGGGCGGCAGCCCCCGGTAGCGGGGTCCCAGGGGCGGCAGCCCCTGGCTGGGGTCAGCTCGGAAAATTTTTTTTTCTATTAAATTGCTGTACTAAAAACGCATCAGAAAAATTAAATTTCCATAAATTGGCTCATTTCGAAGACAGTAATCGTAGACAATTCAGACAGTTCACAGTGACAGACAGTTTTATGTGTCCATTGCGTTTTAGAAATAAGACAGTTCACAGTGACAGACAGTTCACAGTGACAGACAGCTATTGCGTTTTAGAAAAAAACACATTTTTAAGTGTTTTTAGTCATTGTGTTTTAGGTAAAACACATTTTTTAGGTGTTTTCAGTCCATTGCGTTTTAGAACGAGTCATTTTTAAGTGTTTTCTGGCCATTGCGTTTTACATATAAGACATTTCTTTGTGTTTTTGGTGCATTGCGTTTTAGGTAAAACACTTTTTTATGTGTTTTCAGTCCATTGCGTTTTAGAAAACAGACATTTTAAGTGTATTCTGGCCATTGCGTTTTACAAATAAGTCATTTCTTTGTGTTTTTTGTGCATTGCGTTTTAGGTAAAACACATTTTTATGTGTTTTCTGGCCATTGCGTTTTACAAATAAGTCATTTCTTTGTGTTTTTGGTGCATTGCGTTTTAGAAAAATGTCATTTTTTAGGTTTTTTTTTTCATTGCGTTTTACGTAACTGGTGGTTTTTCTATTGCGTTTTACGCAACTGGGTTTTAAATTTTTTTTTTTTTAAATATAGCAATAGTATACTCGTTTTAAAGATAAAAAAACGCTCGTTTTTTTGGTGCAATTTTTATAAAAAAATAATGTCGTATGAAAGAGTTATTAACGTTTAAAAAATGGGGGGGAATTGGAGGAGAGAGAAACTATTGGCTTGGATTGACTAGAATGCCCTTGAACAAACTCACGCGCCTCTTTTCTTCATTTCAATTTGCCTGATTTAATCTTAGCCCTTGATTAATTTAATGGATGGTCAAGATCACTTCCTATCCTTCCTAGCCAAATAAACTTCCTATTGTATCTCCACCCTTGGTGTATTTACAAAGACAAAGACTTTAAACACCTGAGTTTAGAAATGGGAGGTCTTGGTTTGAAGTCTCATAGACGACATGGATTAAAAAAATTTTGTTTGTTAAAAAAAGTATATATTTTAATTTCGAATTTTAGCAAAAATCCTTTTGCACGTAAAATGAAATCTTTTATTAAAAAGGGTATACTTGAGTGTATCGTAAAGTTGTGAGTCTGGATTTTTCTTTTTTTTTTTCTTCTCTTATTTTATAATTCGTATTCTATTTTTTAATTTAATTCATCTATTGATATTCAATTTCTTAATTTAATTTTTTAAAAGGTAATTGTGAAAATCAATAGTAATAAACATAATATAATTCCTATATCTTCGTTAATAATTATTGAATATTATTCAATCCGTGTAATAAATGGAATTCTAACGTAAGTATATGTTATAACTATAATTAATAACAAGGGAATAATGATATCTGCTACTGGAAGGTTGAAGTATCAATGTAAACATAAAACACCCTTAAAGCAATATTTTTTAAAGGGTAAATTATATTTTCGTCATTTTTGTTTGTATCGAATTGCAATGGATAGCCTTTAACTTCAATAATTACAGTCACAGTCCCTTATTTGACAAACTCATTACATATTTGGTCCTTTAACTCTAACCTAGTTAAAATTTTTAGTTAAATCCAATCATATGCTTTACACATAAGGGCAAATTCGTGTTTTTACTATTATAAGTACTATTTGTGCAATACATATCCATGCCTTTTTTTATCAAACCCTACACAATACCAAAAAGCCAACTAGGACAAGTGTTTAGTAATCATACATCATGGCATGGCTGATATGCAGGAACACTTCAATACAAGCTTTGTGGCATAGCTCAATACGGTGTTCTAACCGGAATAGCCATCGGGTACACAGTCACCACCTCGATCAGCATGGCGTAAGTTGAAAATTACTCAGGCAAGAGTTTATTTTTACCGGTTTTAATCTTTTTAACTATCATGCATATTCATCAGCGCGATCAAGAGATCCAACTGTTTCCATAAACACGGCCATAAAGCAGATTGCCATGCGCACAACAACTCGTTTATGCTCATTTTCGCAATCATTCAGATCATCCTAAGCCAAGTCCCCAACTTCCATAAACTGTCGCCGCTCTCAGTCGTTGCTGCTGTCATGTCATTCATGTATTCGTTGATTGGCATCGGGCTTTCAATCGCTAAAATCATTGGTCTGGACTAACGCATGTATTTTAGAGTTTAATAATTGATCTCGTTATTGATAGATATTGTGCATGCATATAGGTGAAGGAATTGGGAAGACGACTCTAACGGGGATACCGATCACGAAGGACTTTACAGGCATGGAGAAAATGTGGAAAACATTCTCTGCTCTAGGAGATGTTGCTTTCGCCTATTCGTTTTGTTTCATCCTTATTGAAATTCAGGCAAGTCATGGGTGGATCCAGCGGGTTGGATAATATACTTTTGTACAGCTCAAGTTAAAACACTAATACATAGCTCAAAGTAATTTATATCTTTTGATAATCTTGATGAATGATTCTGGCGGGTTATTATTAAGATTCCATAAATTGGAGTTCTGTTTTAGAAAACTTTTCTATATTTTACCGATTCGGTCTAGGGATCCTTAACGAGTGAGTTTAGCAAGTTTCAACTCGAGCTTGGGTTCGAAGCTAAATCAGTCAGCTTGCATATTTTTTTAAAATTATGAAATTGTTTTAATTTTTACCCACTAGTAGATGTAACAACAAAAGTGATTTTTTTTTGCACATATGGAAAAATACAACAAATAAGAGACCAGAAGTTTAACCTTTTTTAATCGCCTATTTAACTTGAGCGAGCCAAACGAGTGAGTTCTTTCGACTCAAAATTTATATAAGCTAGCCCGACTTGTTTATCTACAAGCTGATTTTAGGTGAGCTTTGAGCCGCAAACTATTTGAACGACTCTAATTTGGTCGACTAAACTAAACGTAAAGATAATCTAAATCGACTCATTCATGTCGACAGTGCTACCTCTATATTAAATAAGAATAAAGTTTATCTGTTGAACAAATGCAGGATACATTAAAATCGAGTCCACCTGAGAACAAACAAATGAAGAAGGCTACAGCCATCGGGATCATGGCATCGACTGTGTTTTATTTGTTGTGTGGGGTGCTGGGATATGCCGCTTTTGGAAACGAAGCACCGGGAAATTTCTTGACCGGGTTTGGGTTTTATGACCCGTTTTGGCTTGTCGATCTCGCTAATATATGCATCGTTGTTCATCTTCTTGGTGCTTATCAGGTAAAGTAATACCATCAAGAAACCGTGTCACTAATTGTAACAACTAGTGGTGTCTATCAACTGTCTCGGGTTAGGGGGTTAGTTTCTCATCTTAACCCACACTCACTTAAAATCGTGTAACTGAAGCACGACTCATTTATCTAAACCTGTCAAACAAGTTGACGGATAGTAATCAAGTTGTAAACGTGTTAATCGGTTGGTGGGTTATAAAATATGGGTTAAAATGGTAATCAAAGGGTTGGCGGGTCAACCTGTTTATTCGAACACACTAGATAGGCCAACCCTGAACATGCCCCTTTTAGTTATACATGCCAACCCAAACATGACCTGTAAAACCTGCTATTATAGTGTCGTGTTACGGCTCACAAACCAAAATGGTAACTAACCTAACCGTTTTCTTGCAACTGGTTCATCAGGTATTAGCCCAACCAATTTTTGGGTTTGTAGAGAGCTGGAGCAAAGAGAAATGGCCACAAAACAAAATCATCTCAAAAGAGTTCTCGTTGTGGGGTATCGATATCAATATGTTGAGATTTGTTTGGAGAACAAGTTATGTGATCGTGATGACGATAATAGCTATGATATTCCCATTCTTTAACGACTTTGTGGGATTACTTGGCGCGGGCACCTTCTGGCCGTTATCGGTTTATTTCCCGATAGAGATGTATATTTCACAAGCAAAGATCCGCAAGTACTCCTTCACTTGGATTTGGATGCAAATACTGAGTCTAGCATGCTTAAGTGTGTCACTTGTAGCTGCGGTTGGGTCAACCCGTGGGCTAGTCAATTCAGTCCAGTCGTTCAAACCCTTTCAATTTGTGTCCTAACTAACCCAACTGTGTTCGGGTTTTGTTTAAATATTCCAATGGAACTCAACTAGCAAGCTGACTTTTATCAAAAGTTACTAGAGGTGACTAATTTCATTGTGCAAGTAGGAATCGGTATTTATAAGTGTATGAATGAAATGCATAAATATCTGCACATGTTTTGTCAATGAGCTAGTGGTGGAGTGGTAAGGGAGAGAGCTGGTGTTTCAAGTGACCCAGGTTCAATTCCTAATGCTTCTGCTGCACCTGGTGATGATGGGATACTAGGTGAGTAGGCGGCGATCGCTAGCTCTGTCACACCCCAACGGATGGCGGAAACATCGGAGTGGGACGAACGAGATTGCTCGAGACTTCATAACACTATTGTGACAATATTTCATTCAAAACCGATTTCATTCATAGATAATAATTGTCAAGTTACATCAAAGGAAACCAAAGTACGACATGGAAAAGATAAAATACAACAAAGTTCAACAACATAACAAGAACAAAATCTAGTATTTCGATATGTGTTTCTAAAGTCGTCCCTACTAGATTTCATCAAGATCATCATCATCATTAACCTGCTACATGTTTAAAAGTATAGTTCAACACACTAAGTATTGGCAAATACACAAGTTTAATATAGCATAAGTATGAAAAACGGTTTAAACGAATCCACATGGCAAAAATAGTTTAACAAGATAAATGTATCATGGCATGCAATTTAACAAGTCAACCCTCTGATTACCGCATAAAATAAACTTAACATGACCACAAGACTACGGGCGACACCTTACTCCTATAACACTATACATGTTAAGGGGAGGCTCGTACGAAGTTAATGACAAGTAAATCACACAAAAAAAATCATCCAAGTATACAAATCAAGTTTCACGTATTTAAGCATGTGTGATGGATTGTTCGTGTTTACATAAAGTATAAGTGTGATTGTGAATTTAATAGGTTAAACATATTGCACCCAAAAAGTGTAAAACGTAAAAAGGGCATTCGAGTGTACTCACGGTTTTGCAAAGCTTTCCTTTGAAAACCCGTGAAGAGTTTGAGAGTTGGAGGATGGAACACCGAGGTCACCCTACATGGGGTAAACGAAGGTGTGTAAGTAACGGAATTAAGATGGAAGATTCGGTTTGGAATTTAAAGTACAAAAAGTATATATGCATAAAAGTATATCTAGTCTAAGTACTCGTTTTGACACTAAGTTGTATGTGCTTTCATGGGTCCTAATTTGCCCATTAGAATCAACGAGAGACTGAGAATCATAGATAAAGTAGCCTAAGTTTATGACGAATTGTGACAACCCGAGTTTTCAAGGTTCCTACTCGACTTAACCTAGTACTTGTTTGCAAAGTGTTATGATTATAACTATATTTGGTGTGCATCATAAGTGTGTTGTATATTGATTGTTGTGTTAATAACATACTTAGTATGAATGTTGTGCTATAGCCGAAAACACCCACACACCCCATGAAAACACACACCTCACGAAAACACATGTGCTTTCCTCCACTAGTGTGGCCTACGAAATCAACTTATGGGCTTCGGCCCAGTAGTGACTTAAATATAGGATTTGCTTTAAACCAGGCACAAAATCGATAACTGATAGAAACCCTAGAGTCTCTCTGTGTACGACGGCAACTCTCTTTCCATCCAACTCTCTCTACATCCGAAGCCAGATTCGTCGTGTTTAACCATACCTAGTTCGGTTAGTGTTTTATTTGTTTAAGTTTGTTTTCATTCTTAATGTATGGCTATACTATGAACATGATCTGGACTATGATACAAATGATGAGTGATGATTTAATGCATGTGTGATGCCTTGAAAATGCAATCGATCGGATAAGGATCCTTCATAATTGTCGGCTATTATTCTTATATTTGCATGTGAGTGTCAGAAACCATGTGGTTGCTATTTGTGTTCTTAAATTATATAAGATGCTGAAATGGATATATGTGTTTCCACGCATACTGAAATTATAACTTGTTGAATTATGAGATAGTATTATATTATATAGGGTAGTTCGATGGCACAGATTTGTAGGTTGACTTGATGATTGTATGATTGAAAACAAGATTTACTATGGTTGGCTGTAAGAATTTAACTGTTAACACATAACGATTGTAATCATGTGATTTGAATTGTTTTGTATGTTAGAGATCATTGTAATATGATAATACGATTGTTTGTGTTGTGTGCCTACCCACGATAAAACTGATGATGTAAGGGGTGGTTGTAAAACGGAATGATGTTAGATAAATAATCGGATCTTTGTATACTGTTTTTTATGTGGGGGATTACTTTTGATCAATATGTGATCATATATCATCTGAGTAGACTGTACCATGATTCAGTATAATAAAACAATGTTTCCAAACTGGTATGATTGAACGATTTGCTTGATTTAAACTGTCGAAGATGGTTAGTGATGATTAGGTTATTGGTGTTGAATGTAATTGATGATGTTGATGCCTGACGAAAACCCCCATCCCAACGAAAACAACTTGGGGATTTCTGCCCAAGTGTTTTCGGCCCAGAAAGGGATTTCGGCCCAAATGGGGATTTCGTTGAAGTGGTCTGGCACGTTTACTCAGTTTGTTGAATCCTTTAGTTGTTAACTCTGCCAAGTTTATTAACTTCTGTTAAGTTTAACTCCGTTAGTTCCGTTAATCTCGTTAGCTTGTTAACACTGTTAAGTGAGTTAACCCTGTTATGTATATTGACAAACGTTAACTATGAAACTTCATTATGTATGTTATTTCCATTAGTCCTGATTAACGCTGTTAACACTGTTAAGTTTATCATCACTATTAATGAATAATCCATGTTAGAAAGAATTGAGAAAAACTGTTAGGCGAAGCGTGAAGTTGCATGCGTTTGATTAACTGTTTATACGATACAAGATGCTAAGCACACTCTGTGTTATATTGTGAGGCTAGTTGCATATGAATTGTTATGAACATAAACTGATCTGGCGTACGTGCATATAATAGGTCGTGATTGATTATTTGTGAGCGTGTATTTCTTTAGCATACCGAGCAAACCAAGGTGAGTTCACACTCTTACCAAGGCATGGGATTCCCGGGGTTGGGAATGGGTTTGGATGATTACTTGTACACACATTGATACTGGAATTACGTACCACTGACCTCGGGAGAGGCAGGTTACTTGTAGATACTGCTAGACTAGTGATACAAATACTACTCTTCGCACACACGTCTGGAATGGCCGCGATACTAACACTAATACTTAACTTCGCTTACATGCCTGGGTTGGCCGCGATACATATACTTAACTTCGCACACATGCCTGGGTTGGCCGCGATACATATACTAAACTTCGCAAACATGCCTGGAGGGCCGCGATACAAATATACCTAGTCTAGAAAACATGGGAGACCCCCACTAATCTTCGCACGCATGCCGGGAAGGCCGCGATACAAACAGACACGATACATTGGTTACTAAACAAACATACGGTTTACGAAACGAACACTATAACTAAACAACCAACTGTGAACTCGCTCAACTAGTTGTTGACTTTCTGTTACATGCCTTGCAGGACCATAGGTACTCATGGAGCTTGCACGGGAGGCGCGATCGTTGTGGGCACATGGACTGTTGAGTTCCATGATAAACATTTACACTTTGTGAACTTAATACTTATGTTGGGTTTTTACATTTGTGCTTCCGCTAAACATTGATACTATACTTTGGTTTTTGGAACACCTTTCATATTGTTTGGTTGAGTTACACTTAATATTTACATTGTTCAATATGATTGGTGGCTTGATCCTGGTCATGTCACGCCT
Organism: Helianthus tuberosus; assembly: GCA_030545235.1. Classification (NCBI taxonomy): domain Eukaryota; kingdom Viridiplantae; phylum Streptophyta; class Magnoliopsida; order Asterales; family Asteraceae; genus Helianthus; species Helianthus tuberosus. The sequence continues at coordinate 56,022,267 of CM060403.1, forward strand.
CCAAGCGGTGGTACTCCGCGTGTGGATTTTGGGGGTGTGACAGATTGGTATCAGAGCCATTGGTTATAGTGAACTTGGTTTTAATAAGGGGAAAACGTTTTTATTAAAACCAGACTATAACCTGTACAGTGCTCAACGATCCACAACGACGCCTCGCTCCACGTGCAAGACTCAACATTCTAGGTAATATGGTATATGTTTTATTGCCTACTTGCTAGAATTACATAGAACTTTTGCTCATGGTATGATTAGATACACATAACCCCTATTGCTTGAGAATACTTGTGTGCTTACCCTCTTCTGTCATCGCACTTTCGCGAACCCTTCTCACTCATGTTTCCTTTGGTATGAAGATCATGAGTGGACTCGTTAACTTAACTCAAGCCCAGTTGGCGGCTTTGATCACTGAACAAGTTACTGCAGCACCCGCAGCTGCCCAGGCAAGAGGTATAGCCTGCCATCACAACTCACTCTAGGATCTTTAGATCCTACTCTCGTAAACCAACACTCGTGCTTAAGTATGTTTACTCTTACGCACACGACAGGTCAACACGCTCAGCCACCTGTGTGCACGTTCAAAACTTTCTTGGACTATCGTCCTAGTACTTTTAGTGGCACTGAAGGGGCCGTTGGACTCCTCCACTGGTTTGAGAAGCTCGAATCGGTCTTCGAGATGTGTGAATGCCCTGAGGCTCGTAGGGTGAAGTACGCCACTGGTACTCTCGAAGGCACTGCGCTAACTTGGTGGAACGCGCAAGTTCAGATGCTAGGGCTGGCGGCTGCTAATGCCACCCAATGGAATGATTCTTAAGGAACAGATCAAAGAGGAATATTGCAATCGTGATGACATTCATAAGTTGGAGGTAGAGTTCTTCAACCTCAAGATGACGGGGTCAGAAATAGAAAACGTATTAATACTGCTACAATTACTTCGGATGCTCCCAGTGACAACAAACGCAAGTGGGATGGAATTCGAGCAAGGGTTCCACTTCGGTTCAATCCTAGTCGCAGCAGCGAAAAACGGATGAGTACAGGAGCCCCAGTCAGCAATCATCTGGTAGTCAAGGTCATGGTGAGTACAAGGGAAATCACCCTAAGTGCAATCGATGTAATTTACACCACAGCGGGCCGTGCAACAAAGATCGTTGTCAGAGATGCAACAGGCTTGGTCATGAAGCCAAAGATTGTAGAAGCTCACGTCCTGCAAACAAGAACCGACAACAGCAGCCACAAGCTCCACAGAATCAACAGCAACAGCAGGGTAACAAGGGATGCCATCAGTGTGGTGTTGAAGGTCACTTCAAGAGACACTGTCCACAGTTGAACCAGAACCAGAATCAGAACCACAACCAAGGAAACGGGAACAATAATGGAGGCAACAGCGGGGGTAATAACGACGGCAATGGTGCCAGGGGTTGAGTGTTCGTGATTGGTCAGGGTGATGCTAGGAATGACCCCAACGTATGATGGCTTTGACATCGTTATTGGTATGGATTGGTTATCCCAACACCGAGCAGAGATTCTTTACAACGAGAAGATTGCCCGTATTCCTTGTTCAGATGATGAACCACTCATGATTCATGGCGACAAGAGGGGTGCTGTTGAGAGCATCATCCCTTTCCTTAAGGCCCAGAAGTGTTTGCGTAAGGGCCACACTGCTATTCTGGCGCTCGTCACTGACACCTCGAAGAAAGAGAAGAAAATAGAAGATTTTCCGATTGTACGCGACTATCCTGAGGTATTCCCTGAGGAATTGCCTGGTCTTCCGCCTCATCGCCAAGTCGAATTTCAAATCGAGCTAGCTCCTGGAGCAGCGCCCATAGCTCGTGCACCGTATCGCTTAGCTCCATCAGAGTTGGGAGAACTTTCTACGCAACTACAAGAACTCGTGGATAAGGGTTTTATTCGTCCTAGCTCTTCGCCTTGGGGAGCTCCAGTCCTGTTTGTGAAGAAGAAAGATGGTACTTTCAGAATGTGCATCGACTACCGTGAACTCAACAAGGTGACTGTGAAGAATCGTTATCCTCTTCCACGCATCGACGACCTATTCGACTAGCTGCAAGGGTCGAGCTACTATTCAAAGATTGATTTGAGATCAGGATATCATCAGCTGAGAGTCCGAGAGGAGGACGTCTCCAAAACAGCCTTTAGAACTCGATATGGCCACTATGAGTTTTTGGTCATGCCTTTTGGACTGACAAACGCACCTGCGGTCTTCATGGATTTGATGAATAGAGTGTGCAAGCCTTACCTGGACAAGTTCGTCATAGTTTTCATCGACGACATCCTGATCTATTCGAAGAGTCGGGAGGAACACGAGCAACATTTACGACTCATTCTAGAACTCCTCCAAACAGAACAGTTGTACGCTAAGTTTTCGAAATGCGACTTTTGGCTTCGTGAAGTCCACTTTCTAGGCCACGTGGTAAATAAGGATGGGATTCATGTTGATCCATCCAAGGTAGACTCGGTTAAGACCTGGCCTGCACCGCGTACACCAACAGAAATCCGTCAATTCTTGGGCTTGGCAGGTTACTACAGAAGGTTCATCAAGGACTTCTCCAAGATTGCACAACCTCTCACCTCACTAACGCAGAAAGGCATTGTTTATCGATGGGGAAATGCACAGGAATTAGCATTTCAGCACTTAAAGAATAGACTCTGCAGTGCACCTATTCTTTCATTGCCAGAGGGCACAGACGACTTTGTGGTTTACTGCGACGCATCCATTCAGGGTCTTGGTTGTGTATTGATGCAACGGGATAAAGTTATAGCCTACGCCTCACGCTAACTTAAAGTTCATGAAAGGAACTACACTACACACGATCTAGAGCGGTTGTTTTTGCACTTAAGATATGGATACACTACCTGTATGGTACCAAATGTGCTATCTACACTGATCACAGAAGCCTCGAGCATATCTTCAAACAGAAGGAACTCAACATGCGACAACGACGATGGGTCGAGCTACTAAATGACTACGAATGCTCGATCAGGTACCACCCAGGCAAAGCCAATGTTGTGGCAGACGCCCTTAGTCGAAAGGACACTGCGCCCAAGCACGTACGAGCTTTACAACTCACTATACAGTCTAGTCTTCCTTCTCAGATACGAAATGCTCAGGTAGAAGCATTGAAACCAGGAAACGTCAGGGCTGAAGCCCTACGTGGCTCAAGGCAACGATTGGAACAAAAGGAAGATGGTGCTTACTATGTAACAGGACGCATTTGGGTCCCACTCTACGGCAACTTACGCGAGCTTGTAATGGATGAAGCTCATAAGTCTCGCTACTCAGTACATCCTGGTTCGGATAAGATGTACCACGGCTTGAGAACCACATATTGGTGGCCTAGCATGAAAGCTCATATAGCAACTTACGTTAGCAAGTGTTTGACTTGTGCGAGAGTCAAATCGGAATATCAGAAACCATCGGGCCTACTCCAACAACCAGAGATACCACAATGGAAATGGGAGCAAATTTCCATGGATTTCGTTACTGGCCTGCCTAGATCTCAACGTGGTAACGATACTATTTGGGTGATCGTGGACCGACTCACAAAATCTGCACACTTCTTGGCTATCAAGGAAACAGACAAGTTCTCTACTTTAGCAGACGTTTACTTGAAGGAAGTGGTTTCGAGGCACGGGGTGCCCACCTCTATTATTTCCGATCGTGATGCACGTTTCACTTCAGAACTTTGGCAAGCGATGCACAAATCCTTCGGCTCACGATTAGACATGAGCACAGCTTATCACCCGCAAACAGATGGGCAGTCTGAACGCACCATCCAGACCCTTGAAGACATGCTTAGGGCATGTGTGATTGACTTTGGCAACGGCTGGGAAAAGCATCTGCCACTTGTGGAATTTTCGTACAATAACAGCTACCACACCAGCATTAAAGCTGCTCCGTTTGAGGCATTGTACGGGCGTAAATGCCGGTCACCTCTTTGTTGGGCAGAGGTGGGAGATAGTCAGATCACTGGTCCAGAACTGGTGGTAGACACAACAGAACGAATTGCTCAAATACGACAACGAATGGCGGCAGCTCGTGACCGTCAGAAAAGCTACGCCGACAAGGGCAGGAAACCACTCGAGCTCCAGGTTGGGGAGCGGGTACTACTCAAAGTCTCACCCTGGAAGGGTGTGGTTCGTTTTGGCAAACGAGGCAAACTTAACCCACGATATGTTGGACCATTCGAAATCATAGAGAAAATAGGCAAGGTGGCCTACAGACTGAACTTACCAGCTGAACTCAGTGCAGTTCACAACGTCTTTCACGTGTCGAATCTGAAGAAGTGTCTGTCAGATGAGACCCTCACAGTTCCTTTGAAGGAGCTCACTATCGACGAACAGTTGCATTTCGTCGAAGAACCAGTTGAAATCACGGACCGGGATGTTAAGGTCCTCAAGAACACTAGAATACCTCTTGTTCGAGTTCGTTGGAACTCCCGTCGTGGCCCAGAGTTTACCTGGGAACGAGAAGATCAAATGAAACTCAAGTATCCCCAGTTGTTCGGAAACAGTGCAACCACTACTGAGGCTGAAGCTACTACAGAATTTCGGGACGAAATTCCAAATCAACGGGGGGATGATGTGACACCCCAGGAAAACCAGTAAACTACACAACACAACTAGCTTCCTCAGTAACCACGTGCTAAATTTCGGGACGAAATTTCTTTCAAGTTGGGGATAATGTGACAACCCGAGTTTTCAAGGTTCCTACTCGACTTAACCTAGTACTTGTTTGCAAAGTGTTATGATTATAACTATATTTGGTGTGCATCATAAGTGTGTTGTATATTGATTGTTGTGTTAATAACATACTTAGTATGAATGTTGTGCTATAGCCGAAAACACCCACACACCCCATGAAAACACACACCTCACGAAAACACATGTGTTTTCGTCCACTAGTGTGGCCTACGAAATCAACTTATGGGCTTCGGCCCAGTAGCGACTTAAATATAGGATTTGCTTTAAACCAGGCACAAAATCGATAACTGATAGAAACCCTAGAGTCTCTCTGTGTACGACGGCAACTCTCTTTCCATCCAACTCTCTCTACATCCGAAGCCAGATTCGTCGTGTTTAACCATACCTAGTTCGGTTAGTGTTTTATTTGTTTAAGTTTGTTTTCATTCTTAATGTATGGCTATACTATGAACATGATCTGGACTATGATACAAATGATGAGTGATGATTTAATGCATGTGTGATGCCTTGAAAATGCAATCGATCGGATAAGGATCCTTCATAATTGTCGGCTATTATTCTTATATTTGCATGTGAGTGTCAGAAACCATGTGGTTGCTATTTGTGTTCTTAAATTATATAAGATGCTGAAATGGATATATGTGTTTCCACGCATACTGAAATTATAACTTGTTGAATTATGAGATAGTATTATATTATATAGGGTAGTTCGATGGCACAGATTTGTAGGTTGACTTGATGATTGTATGATTGAAAACAAGATTTACTATGGTTGGCTGTAAGAATTTAACTGTTAACACATAACGATTGTAATCATGCGATTTGAATTGTTTTGTATGTTAGAGATCATTGTAATATGATAATACGATTGTTTGTGTTGTGTGCCTACCCACGATAAAACTGATGATGTAAGGGGTGGTTGTAAAACGGAATGATGTTAGATAAATAATCGGATCTTTGTATACTGTTTTTTATGTGGGGGATTACTTTTGATCAATATGTGATCATATATCATCTGAATAGACTGTACCATGATTCAGTATAATAAAACAATGTTTCCAAACTGGTATGATTGAACGATTTGCTTGATTTAAACTGTCGAAGATGGTTAGTGATGATTAGGTTATTGGTGTTGAATGTAATTGATGATGTTGATGCCTGACGAAAACCCCCATCCCAACGAAAACAACTTGGGGATTTCTGCCCAAGTGTTTTCGGCCCAGAAAGGGATTTCGGCCCAAATGGGGATTTCGTTGAAGTGGTCTGGCACGTTTACTCAGTTTGTTGAATCCTTTAGTTGTTAACTCTGCCAAGTTTATTAACTTCTGTTAAGTTTAACTCCGTTAGTTCCGTTAATCTCGTTAGCTTGTTAACACTGTTAAGTGAGTTAACCCTGTTATGTATATTGACAAACGTTAACTATGAAACTTCATTATGTATGTTATTTCCATTAGTCCTGATTAACGCTGTTAACACTGTTAAGTTTATCATCACTATTAATGAATAATCCATGTTAGAAAGAATTGAGAAAAACTGTTAGGCGAAGCGTGAAGTTGCATGCGTTTGATTAACTGTTTATACGATACAAGATGCTAAGCACACTCTGTGTTATATTGTGAGGCTAGTTGCATATGAATTGTTATGAACATAAACTGATCTGGCGTACGTGCATATAATAGGTTGTGATTGATTATTTGTGAGCGTGTATTTCTTTAGCATACCGAGCAAACCAAGGTGAGTTCACACTCTTACCAAGGCATGGGATTCCCGGGGTTGGGAATGGGTTTGGATGATTACTTGTACACACATTGATACTGGAATTACGTACCACTGACCTCGGGAGAGGCAGGTTACTTGTAGATACTGCTAGACTAGTGATACAAATACTACTCTTCGCATACACGTCTGGAATGGCCGCGATACTAACACTAATACTTAACTTCGCATACATGCCTGGGTTGGCCGCGATACATATACTTAACTTCGCACACATGCCTGGGTTGGCCGCGATACATATACTAAACTTCGCAAACATGCCTGGAGGGCCGCGATACAAATATACCTAGTCTAGAAAACATGGGAGACCCCCACTAATCTTCGCACGCATACCGGGAAGGCCGCGATACAAACAGACACGATACATTGGTTACTAAACAAACATACAGTTTACGAAACGAACACTATAACTAAACAACCAACTGTGAACTCGCTCAACTAGTTGTTGACTTTCTGTTACATGCCTTGCAGGACCATAGGTACTCATGGAGCTTGCACGGGAGGCGTGATCGTTGTGGGCACATGGACTGTTGAGTTCCATGATAAACATTTACACTTTGTGAACTTAATACTTATGTTGGGTTTTTACATTTGTGCTTCCGCTAAACATTGATACTATACTTTGGTTTTTGGAACACCTTTCATATTGTTTGGTTGAGTTACACTTAATATTTACATTGTTCAATATGATTGGTGGCTTGATCCTGGTCATGTCACGCCTCCAAGCGGTGGTACTCCGCGTGTGGATTTTGGGGGTGTGACACGAATAATCATAAACCGATTATCATCATAAATTCAGCCATGTTCATATATATATATATAGTTATAATAATAATCCTAAAACGATGTCCATCAAGAGTATCATATATTGTCATGTAAGTCAAGCATGGAGGATTAACCTCATTGTATGATTCACCACTACACAAATCAACACAAGGATGATTCAGAGGGTCATAAATGAAAATCAATAAACAACTAACTAAGACATTATCAAGTAGCCAAGTAAGACCTATGTAACATCTGTGCTTGTTATCATTGTGAACAGTTCAATTATCAATAAAACAATGTTATTTGATCCCAATTTTTGTTTGATTGTGTTTTACATTTTTCATGTTTTGACTTTTATTCAATTTCAAACTCTATATCGCTTTCTGGAGAGTTATACGCAAACTGGTGCGTAAACGTAATCAGTTTAATGCGACAAATACTCCGGAACATCAACATATACTTAACATACCTTAAATAACCTTTACATAACTTAGAAATAAGTTTTGAAGGCTTTGGTATGGCAAAATCAAGTTAATTCGCCTACAGGGACTAAACTTGACAAACTGCGAAAGTATGCCAATTTGAACTGTAACGAACATTCCGGAACATGACCATAAGTTAAACATACCATAAATATCCTTTACATAGCTTAGAAATAGGCTTTGAGGGGTTTGGTATGCTAAAATAAACTTTTGGGTCATTCAGGGACTAAAAGCGTCAAAAAGTGCACAAGTTTGCATTTTCGCGCATAACTTACGTTCTGAATACATCCGGACATCCAAAAATTTATGTAAGCACTAAGATATTTTATTTTAGTGTTTGGCATAAGAAAAATCCATTCGTCGCGCAATTTGGATCATTTTTCGCGCTTATGCGCATTCCGTCGTAATTAAGCGAACATCGCGATCGTACGACCAAACGAACTGACATACGGCATATTTTTGAGCATGTTTCATGTCCACAATGTTTAGGCATCCTTGTGGAGCCTTGAAAATGATTTAACGAGACTTAAACATGTCGGAAATGGCCTTAATACGCAACGGGGACTGAAAGGGGAACATTGGAAAGTGTTTGCTGATCAGGGGGACCTTACCGTGACACCTAGCCCCCTTGGCGTCACGCGAGGCCCTCCCAGACCAGATTCAGTGTATTAACAGCTGCAAACAGCCTTTCAAACACCCCAAAGGCCAATGCCACTTGTCAAATTCTTGTGGTGGGGGCAAAATGAGCTACCACAACATTCCAACAAGTGTAGGGATGTGATCATTCCCTCTTCTCCAAGAAACGATCCTAACGGTGAACCGAAATCTATAAATACCCACCTCAACTTCACTCATTCCTCACAAGAATCTGATTTGAGAAGCTCTAAGTTGAAACCTTTGTTTCATACCTGAGCTACTTGAATCAAGATTAGCATTCGGGGACCCTTCGTATGTGTTCCTTCGTTCTTTTATTGCTTTTCGAGTCCGAAAGTCAAACTTTGTTTGACTTTCTGCATTGACCAGTTTATGGTCAATGCGAAGTTCATTTGAACTTCGCAACGTGAGCGTAATCACGATGGTTATAGTCCCTTGTGACTATGCCTACTGATTACCACGTTGTCTAGGGTCGTAAGGGTAAGCGATCTAATAAATCGCTTATACCATCGAACCCGACCCATTTGGTCGATCATTAGGATCCGACCAAGCACATTAGGTGACCATAGTATATAGGGAATAACCTTCCGAGGTTATACCTTATGGTCGCTTCGTTTAAGTAGTTGTATGATAGGTAGTTTATATGCCTTAGGTAAATTACCAAAATGCCCTTTTTACGCCAAAATTCATTTTAAGCATATATAACATAACTTTTGGTATCTAAACTGATTTGGCAACAATATTAGACATGTTAAGGCATATTTTACTTATCATAGGGCCAGTTAGGCGTTCCGAACGCGTTTCACGCGAACGACGCGTTAAAGTAGCATAAGCTACCTAAACGGGTCGTAATGGGTCGTAAATACTTAGGCTAGGTTTCATTTAGTATGTAGGCTTTGTTAAACCATACTACATGAGTTCCCATACTCATTTGGTTTACGAGCCCTCATTCTATCCGATCTTCCGATTTAGGTCCGGTTTATTAACATAGTTACCTATATTAGGTGTCGTTTGATTCCGTGATCTCTAGCATTGCTTGGTGGTTATCTTAGGACTTCTGAGCAATCTCAAGTGAGTACATAGACCCCTCTTTTACTGTTTTCCAAACTGTTTTGGGGTGGAACACATGTGCCTACTTGTTACTTTCGTGCTTTTCATGCTTTCATATCATATGCTTGTTATGTTTGTTAGTACATTATAGTACATGATTTCATTACATTTCATGCTATGTATGCCCATTGTGTGCGTACTTAGTACATCGTTTTACATTACATTTCATGCTATGTATGCCCATTGTGTGCGTACTTAGTACATCATTTTACATTACATTTCATGCTATTTATGTCCATTGTGTGCATACTTAGTACAACGTTTCACATTACAATTCTGCTATGTATGTTGACTGATAGCATGCTAGCACATTGATTTACATGACTTTTCTGCTTTGTATGTTAACTTAGCATACTTAGTACATTGTTTTCATATGACATGTATACAATTGCTATAACATTTGGTTTGCACAAACAAGACTTATATACGTTCATTAACATTAGCTACGCCGCTCGGTAGTAAGTACTGGTACCATAGGACTTGACAAATCTCATTCCTGACATCTCGGGTTTGTTTGGATGTAAGGAATGACTGAATCCGAAAACATTTCTTTTGATAACCTTGACTAAAAGGGTTATCCGACTGTCTCAAGGCTTGAATGTATGCGTTAACTTACCACATAAATGTTTGTATCAATGTAACATGCATTACTTTGCAAAACATAACTTTTTGATATATTCAAAATACTTTGTTTTGTACATTTCTACATTTGGATTATGTGACAATACTTTACTTACAATACATAACATTTGTTACACATTACTTTACTACTTTTGGACTATTAACATTTGATATGATTTATACAAGGACTTTTAACAATTGGTTTAAACATAGACTTATTACATTGGTGGTTTATTTAAATGACTTAAGTAACGAGATGTGAGTAATATGATACAAGCATGGTGGATACGCCACTGGTACTTCCTATATATAAGTGTTTGTATTATATTACATATCATAGCGTTATTTAAATCATTCAATTTGGACTTATACATTTTACACAAGTAACACGATTCTCACAAGACTTTGGTTTACAAACAATTTACTTTATACAACTCATTTTACTTGGTTATACATTTAACCATACATTATTCTTTTATTTATACATATCATTTGATCTCATCGCTTTTTAAATGATTTACAAAACAAAACAATTTACAAGGTTCATGACTGACTTTTGCTAAACAACTTTTTCTTAAACTTAAGTCATGAATCCTATTTTCACAAAACCTATGTATCTCACAGGCATTTTTATGCTAACGTACCTATTTTCACATGTGTTTTCAGGAGCTTTTGCGTAGGACGATGATCGTGACACTAGGGCGGACCTGTGCCTTAGAGACTTAAAATGAAGATAGACTTAGTTTAATTATGTTATAAACTCTTTGATTCCTGTTTAAAACAATGTAACTCTTATGTTGATAAATAAAATACAACTTTGTATGCCATGGTTATGAAACAATTAATTCTGTTACAATACTCCCCGACGTTTTCCGCCACGTTTTGTATGTTATACGTGGTCGGGGTGTGACAACCTAACTCGGGTGAGCCAACACAACATGGAAAGAGTTAAATAAGTGTTGGAGGCTAGACGGGGTTATGTTACTTTGAGACTAACAAGCTACTTGAGTGTTCATACACAAGGCACACAAGTGAGATAGTGGAACTAGTTTGGAAAGCCAAGGCTCCCACGGTTCACACTTTTGACAAACATAAGTTCATCCATATGGAAGATGGCGAATCTTGGCTGTTTTTCAGCACTTGGAATATACATGTATGAACTTAAAGTAAAGAGTTTTTGAACTCACTTCTTGGTGGAAATCAACCTCAACACAAACCCACAACTATGGACTAAGTTGTGAGCTTGGTGGGTACAAGATTTCACCAAGTTTAGTAAAGAAATAGAAGATATAAGAACTTTGAACAAAACAGAATTTAATCTTACTTTGGACCTCAAATATAGTGAGGTTTCACCTCTAGACCCATACTAGGATAATGACCAGTATATTCGAGAAATCCTAGAGAACTCGTACCCTTACGAAGAACCAATGCCACAATACCCTGACCCAATACCAGCACCTGCACCACCCATGAGCACTGAGAATGTGCAAGAACTCCGCACCTTTGGTGAGGAGATATTAGAAGGAAGTGAAAGAATGAGACAGATAGGGGAGAGACTCGTTTGGAAGTACGACGAGCGTAACATGCAATATTGGATGAACCCCTATCAGTAATAGTAATAATAATAATAATAAAATGTAGGACCGTGTTTCGTGACCGAAACCGTGATTCGTGTGAGATCGGTTCAAGACGGGAGAGATTAGAGATGATAAACAAACAACTTTGTATTAATCCGGTAGTAAAACATTACAAATCGGCCCGATTACATGATAACCGAACTAATACCAAAGAAGTATACATCCGGGGAGAGACCAAGTGGTGATCTCTCCCGGTGAGGTCTCAAACCTCCTAAAAACTCCTTATGTTGCAAATGACAAGGGTTTTCTATTTATAGTCACACCCCTTGTCTTGCAAACACACACACGGTCAACCGAATAACCCTCTCGTTTGACCACTTCAAACGAGCGGGTCTATACACGTTCGATAGACCGTTTCACTAACTATTACAAATTCAGCGTAAAATAAAACTAATCTATTCGACAAGCATCGGACACAAAATCTGCATCAACAAATTCCCCCTTGTCCGTTGCTGTCGAATGCTGAAAATGCAACTGCAATCGATCTTCAGTCAAGTATTCATCTTCTCTGTGTTAACAAATTCCCCCTTGACCGATGATCCAGGTAATTAGTATCTTGATGCTCCTTGTATAATATTTCCCCCTTAAAGTACGCGTATCCGTGTTGGGTGTTGTGCAATTTCCTCAATTGACCGATCTTCCGCTGATCTTCCAATACTCCAACCGGCATTTGATAAGGGTTCCAATCTTTAAGAACTGCATCAAGTCTTGATCTTGTCATAAGAACTCTATTTCATACAAGCATACTACATTGATAGAGATTTCTGGTGAACTGTCTTCTGTAAACCGTCTTTGTGGAATCGACCAAGTAATGCACTTTAATCTTCAGCATCAACACTCAGGAAAGTCAGCTAGACCAAGTGTATCCCTTGCAAGCTCAACCAGCATGCTTAGTTGAACTACATCCAGATCTCATTGTCTCGCCTTTGTGAAGTTGACCACGTAATGCACTACGGATCTTCAGCATCAGTACTCAGGAAGTCAGCTTGACCAAGTACATCGTTTGCAAACTCAACGAATTGAGTTACCCCCAGATCCCTGTAAAATCCCAAAGAAACATCAAACCCAAAACCGAATCCTGCAGGTCTTCAGTCTTGAACTATCAGCTTTCAGAAAGATTCCCCAGGTCTTCAGTGAACAGCGCTTTTGTAACTACTGTAGACTTTAGAAACCTGTATTTTTCCGTGCAAAACCCTTCACGCTGGCTGGAGAATTAATTAAAATCCTCAAATATGTGTATGTGCAAAACATTCCACGCCGAACCGTTGGTATCACCAGAAAATCACAAACTCTACCACCTGTGATTGCGTTTAGAAATTTACCGAAGAAATTCAACATATGAAAATTTTTATTCCCCCTATTTCTTTGGTAAGATCTCTAAACCTTAACAGATTCTCTCCACTTCAAAGAAACTGTCGTCAAATGTTCACCAGTTCCCTCCACTAAGCGGAACTGTCATCAATCTCCGTTGAATGTTCTTGGTTTTTCGAAAAATCACGAAAACGAATTTCTTCTTTGCATATGCTAGTTGAATAAGAACGTCCCCTAGTACCCCGTTGGATCCGACTTGTATCCCTCCAAAGACTTTGTGAACTCGTTAGGACCGGTATTGACATTCTAGGTTCATGCATTCGTTACCAAATGCGAGAATATGACAATAAACAAAAACAAATTTCTTCGTTGCATATTCTAGTTGATAAGGAAATATCGCCTAGTACCCCGTAGGATCCGACTTGTATCCCTCCAAAGACTTTGTGAACTCGTTAGGACCGGTATTGACGTTCTAGGTTCATACGTTCGTCTTCAAATGCGAGAATATGACAAATAACAAAATGCTTTCGAACATTTTCGAATAACCGATAACAATCATAAACATTGACGTGCGGAAGTGAACATACCGTTCCGTTTTTGGTTTTTGGCCCATAATAGTCGCGTCACCATTTTTGACATTTGCATCGGTAACCGTGACTACCCCACATTTTTTAAAATCAAGTTTTCATCATCTCTCGTTTTCATCATGCCGCATCATTCCGCGTGCTCCCGAACTCGTACAAATTTGACGTCGACATCTTAGAAGCGCGGTTCAAATCAACTTCGCGAACACCCGACCCACTCCCACTAGTAATTTGTTTACTAATGAAAATATCCGAAGTTCCATTAGAAATCCAATACAAAATAAACTTCACTTCTAGCTTCATTCATGTGGGCCCAAAATAAAGTTGTGACTTCAAAATTTAGGAAGAAAAAAAAAAAAAACACGTGAGCACATAATGTGTTCTTGATCCAACTTAGGTCCTTTTGATCGACCCAACACCAAATCAATCTTCATTTCACAAGAGGGCCCAACAAATAATTTAAAGATTAGCAGCCCAAGACATAACTTGGTCAAACCCATCATATAACAAAAAAAGTTATCTGATCTCTCTCTCGATACACACTATCCACCTCCACCAACCATTAATTGTTTTTGTTGTTTTTTTTTTATTTTGAAAACTCTCTTTCATCTTTATCTTCGATACCCATCAAAAGTCAATCCCCAAATAAAATACTCTCTTCTCTGCGATACACCTCTGATTCCACCTTCAAAGAAAATCACCCAAACAAAAAATTAAATCTTTCATTCTATGATGAAACACCAGCAACTTGATCCACAACATTAGCAGCTGCCATCATCGGAATCTCCTCCACCTCTCTGCGATGAACAAAACCAAACATCTTCAACAAAAATTCAGTCAACAATTTCATCTTTCAAGTCCACTCTCGAAGAACAATCAGGTCTTCTTCTTCGATGATGAACAATCAGCAGCACCTCCTTCTCTTTCGAAACATCTGGATCCTTCGAAACATAAGATATATGCTGGATCCTTCGATACACAACATCTGTCTGATCTTTCGAAGTTGTTGAGGATGAGGGTGATCCTTCGAAATCTGATCTTTCGATTCTGGATCCTTCGAAACTGTCTGATCTTTCGAAATATGCTGGATCTTTCGAAGTTGTTGAGGGTAAAGATGATCCTTCGAAATCTGTTTGATCTTTCGAGCACCCTTACATCTTTCGAAATATGAAGCTGCCAAGAACATCAAGAACACAGCCTCTGTTTAATTTTGCAGATTTGACGAAAACACTTTGTATACGATTTTTGATGATGATAACTTGTTTATTTAGGTGAAAAACATAAAACCCAACACTCGTTTCAGCACAGATCTGAATATTCGGGTCCAGATCTGAGTTTTTCTCATTTTCACCCAACTTTTCTTTTTGAACAAAAATCACTAAAATCACAGATCTAGAGCACATGTGACTTAGTAAACGGTTAGATTTACTAAATCGGGCACCATGGCTCTGATACCAATTGTAGGACCGAGTTTCGTGACCGAAACCGTGATTCTTGTGAGATCGGTTCAAGACGGGAGAGATTAGATATAAACAAACAACTTCTTTGTATTAATCCGGTAGTATAACATTACAAATCGGCCCGATTACAAGCTAACCGAACTAATACCAAAGGAGTACACATCCGGGGAGAGACCAAGTGGTGATCTCTCCCGGTGAGGTCTCAAACCTCCTAAACTCTCCTTGTGTTGCAAATGGCAAGGGTTTTCTATTTATAGTCACACCCCTTGTCTTGCAAACACACACACGGTCAACCGAATAACCCTCTCGTTTGACCACTTCAAACGAGCGGGTCTATACACGTTCGATAGACCGTTTCACTAACTATTACAAATTCAGCGTAAAATAAAACTAATCTATTCGACAAGCATCGGACACAAAATCTGCATCAACATAAAATATATATGTATGTGTGTAAGTTTGAAAAACTATATATATATATATAATAATTAACTAAAATAGATAATCCTATAACTACTGATGCATACTAGTATTGTATTTTAAATTTCAGTTGTGGTTGTAATAGATATAGATGCATATATATAAAATAGAGTAAAGGTCGCAATGTACGACAATTTTGGATCAATGTGTTGTTGTGTGATTATTCGCATTAAATATTGTTTCGTGATATTAATACTTGGTAAATGCTTATAATCCAGATGGACAACGAAGTGAATCAAGAAAACCAGAATAATGATAATAACGGAAACCAATTAGATAACAGTGTCGTCCAACACATAGTGGCACAAGGGATTATAGACGCAATGCCATATATTATCAAAACGGTTAAGGAAGCGGAAAATAATAAAAGTAATAGCGGAAGTAAACGACCACCTACTGAACCTAGTCACAGTGTAAACAATGGACCCTTACTTCAAGTGCCAATTCCAAAAAGAAGAAGAACCATGTCTTATGGTTGTTCTTACAAAGAATTCTGGTCCTGTAAACCAATAGAATTCTCCGGTAATGAAGGAGCCATTGCAGCTCTACGCTGGATAGAAAAGACTGAAGTAGTCTTAAAAATAAGTAAATGCGTAGAAGAAGATAAGATCATGTTTGCTTCCAATTTATTTAAGAATGCAGCCCTAGAATGGTGGAACACTATTCTACAGTCTAGGGGAAGTGACAGGGTCTATAATATGGAATGGAATGAGTTTAAGAACATGGTTGAAAGGAAATTTTGTCCTCCCAATGAAAAGGAACAGATAGTTAATAAATTTTTAAACCTTAGAATGGCTGGAGTAGACATCAAGGGTTACACTACTATATTATTTGAATATGCTAGAATAGTGCCAACCCTAGCCTCACCAGAACTAGTATTAATCTCCCGTTACCTCTGGGGATTAATCAGTGAAATTAGACATGTAATCAAGGCAGCTAGACCACAAACTATAGAAGAAGCTGTAGAACTAGCCAATACCTTGACTGATGAACTGGTACGTACACAAGAAGAAAACCAAAGGAAGAACCTAGCTCAAAGGCTTACCCAGGAATTTCGCTACGGTAATTCCAACTGTGGGGAAAATATAGGTTCTACCTCTACACCTTACTGTAAAGCCTGTAAGAAGAAGCATTCAGGAAGATGCTCCACCTACTATAATTTCTGCAAGATACCCGGACACAAGGAAGAAGACTGTAGGAAGAAACCCAGTAACGGAGTATGATTCAACTGTGGAGAAAAATGTCACATCAAGCCGAATTGTCCGAAACTAGCCCCAGCCATGAACAACAAGACTACTAAAAATGCTAGAGCATTTGTTCTGACTGCAGAAGAAGCCAAGATGATTCCGGACGTGATTGCCGGTACCTTTTTAGTTAATGATGTTTTTGCTAAAGTATTATTTAACTCTGGTGCGAACCAAAGTTTTATTAATACTTCATTTTGCAAACTTCTCAATCAACCATTAACTAAACTCCAACAAGAATGTCTAGTAGAGACATCAAATGGAGAATCCATTAAGATCACTGAAATTTTGCAGGGAGCAAGAATAGAATTTTTAAATCAAAAGTTTATTGCAAATCTATATCCAATGAATCTGGCAAGATTTGATGTTGTATTAGGAATGGATTGGTTAGTAGCCAATAAAGCCAGTATTCTATGTGATCAAAAGTCAATCCAAGTAAATTCACCAAAGGGTGAAAAGATCACAATTAAAGGAGATAAGCCGTTTAGATCCACGAAATTCATCTCTGTGATGAAGACAGCCAGTTATGCAAGAAAAGGATCGCTAGTGTATTTGATTTCCATAATCATTAACACTAAAGGAAAAGAACTGAAAGATATTCTTGTAGTATCTCAGTTTCCAGATGTGTTTCCAGAAGAGCTACCAGGACTACCGCCGGACAGGGAAGTCGAATTCAGAATTCATCTACTACCAGGAACAGCACCAATTGCCAAAGCACCTTACCGTTTGGCACCCGCAGAGATGCAAGAACTGAAGAAACAATTAGATGAACTTTTGGAGAAATGATTCATACAGCCTAGTTCATCACCATGGGGAGCACCAATTTTGTTTGTCAAGAAGAAGGACGGGTCAATGCGAATGTGCATTGATTACCGTGAATTGAATAAAGTCACGATTAAAAATCGGTACCCATTACCGAGAATCGATGATCTGTTTGATCAATTGCAAGGAGCTCGATTCATTTCTAAGATCGACTTATGCTCAGGATATCATCAATTAAAGGTACAGGAAGAGGACATTCCTAAGACCGCTTTCAGAACAAGGTATGGCCATTATGAATTTACTGTCATGCCATTTGGTTTAACCAATGCTCCAGCCGCATTTATGGACATGATGAACCGAATATGTAAGCCATATTTGGATAAATTCATAATTGTCTTTATAGATGATATTCTCATTTACTCTGAGAGTAAAGAGGAACATGCAGCGCATCGGAATGCACTCCTAAATTTGCTGAGAAAAGAAAAGCTTTATGCTAAATTTTCGAAATGCGAATTTTGGTTAGAAGAGGTACAGTTTCTTGGACATTTAGTTAATCATGAAGGAATTCATGTGGATCCCACAAAGATTGAGGCGATTACTAAATGGAAAGTCCTTGAATCACCAACGGAGGTTAGAAGTTTTCTAGGACTGGCCGGTTATTATAGAAGGTTTATCCAAGATTTTTCTAGAATAGCCATTCCCTTAACAAAGCTAACCTGTAAGTCTGTTAAGTTTGAATGGGGACCAAAACAAGAAGAAGCCTTTAGAATTCTTAAGCAAAGATTAACCAACGCACCAATACTAGCATTACCAGAAGGAACTGAAGACTTTGTAGTCTATTGTGACGCTTCTAAGTTAGGTTATGGATGTGTGTTGATGCAATGTCAAAAGTTTATAGCCTATACATCTAGACAACTTAAGAATCATGAAGAAAATTATTCAACCCATGATTTAGAATTAGGAGCCATAATTTTTGCCCTGAAAATTTGGAGACATTACCTTTACGGTAGTAAGTTTACCATTTTTACTGATCATAAGAGTTTAAGGTATGTTTTCGGGCAAAAGGAGTTAAATATGAGACAAAGACGCTGGATGGAGATACTTAGTGATTATGATTCTAATATCCAGTATCATGAAGGAAAGGCTAATGTAGTAGCCGATGCTTTAAGTCGAAAGTATCACGAAAAGCCAAAAAGAGTACGTTCTCTTAAATTAAATCTACAGGTAGATTTAGGTGAACAAATTAGAGCCGTACAAGAATCAGTAATCAAGGACGATACTGAAAAATTGAAAGGAATGATTAAAGAACTAGAACAAGGAACAAATGGAATATGGAGATTCCATAAGAAAAGGATTTGGATACCTAAACTAGGAAACCTACGCCACCGTATATTAGAAGAAGCCCATAAGTCTAAATATACGATACATCCCGGAAGTGATAAGATGTATCAAGATTTAAGAAAGAATTTCTGGTGGATAGGAATGAAAAAGGATATAGCAGCTTATGTTGCCAAGTGTCTAACCTGTTCACAGGTTAAAGCTGAACATCAGAAACCCTCAGGTTTGTTGCTGCAATTAGAAATGCCAGTATGGAAATGGGAATTGATAACAATGGATTTTGTTAACAAATTACACAAGACAAGAAAAGGTAATGATTCAATCTAGGTGATTGTAGATAGGTTAACCAAGTCTGCTCATTTCTTACCGATGAAGGAAACTTTCAGTATGGAACAGTTAGCCAAGTTGTATGTAAATGAAATAGTTTCATTACATGGAATTCCTTTATCAATTGTTTCTGATAGAGAGCCATTTTACTTCTCATTTTTGGACAAGTTTCCAAAAAGCAATGGGAACCAAGCTAAATCTAAGCACAACTTATCATCCTCAAACGGACGGACAAAGCGAAAGGACAATTCAGACAATGGAAGATATGCTTAGAGCTTGTGTAATTGATTTCGGAGGTAATTGGGACGATCACCTACCATTAATAGAATTCTCTTACAATAACAGCTATCATACCAGTATTAATGCTGCGCCATTCGAAGCACTTTATGGACGAAAGTGCCGAACTCCAGTCTGTTGGGCAGAAGTTGGAGAAAAGCAACTATCTGGACCCGAGATAGTACAAGAAACAACGGACAAAATTATTCAAGTCAAGGAAAGACTGAAAGCAGCACGTGATCGACAAAAGAGTTATGCTGATAACAGGCGAAAGCCATTGGAATTTCAGGTAGGAGACAAGGTCCTATTAAAAGTTTCTCCTTGGAAAGGAGTGGTGAGATTCATCAGGAGAGGAAAGCTAAGCCCCAGGTATGTTGGACCCTTTGAGATTATCAGAAGGATAGGACCAGTAGCTTATCAGCTACAACTGCAAGAAGAAATGGCAGGAATACATGATGTATTTCATGTATGTAACCTCAAAAAGTGTCTAGCTGATGAATCATTAGTAGTACGTCTCAAAGACATAGAGGTAAATGAAAAACTAAAATTTGTAGAGAAGCCTCTACAAATTGAAGACAGAAAAGTCAAGAATCTGAAACACAAGAGACTAGTTCTAGTCAAAGTGAAATGGGATTCCAAGAGAGGACCAGAATACACTTGGGAGCTTGAATCTGAGATGCAGAGAAAATATCCACACCTGTTCCAGTAGACCTCGAGGACGAGTTCTAAAACAAGGTGGGGAGGATATAACAACCCTCCTAAAATATTTCCGACACTCCTAAAATATTTAGAATGTCCCTATACGTCTTAAAATACACCCCGTATACGTAAAATGGCCCTAAATACCTTTATTTTTATAAAAATTAAATCAAAATCAATTTTTATATTCTCTAGCGGGCCGCGAAGACTTAGTCTTCGTCTTACGCGGGCCGTGAGCGAGAGAACAAGCGGCAAGCCCCGGAGCCGCCACGTGTCACAACGTGTCAAGGCTATACTGGTGACTGGGCCAAGCTAGGGCCTACCCGGCCTACGTCGCGGGGCGCGAAGGCCCCTTATGTTTCTTTCGCGGGCCGCGAGGAAGTGCTGTATCAGCACTATAAATTGGAACGATCGGCCTCCAGTTTCCATCGTTCAAATTTCGATATTTTCTCTCAATTTCTCTATAGTATAAGTAATACCAGGGCATTATACCCACTAAAATAGCGAAGCTCTGCCTCGTTGTAAGTATTTTAACCCCCGGTTACGTATTAGATACGCTGCCCGATTGATCTAGTGCTCCGTAACGGCTGTTGAGGCTCTGCCCGACGTAGTCGTTGGAGTTCTGTCTCGGGGAGGGTATAACTAATGTAAAATTGGGTTATTATACTAACGCGTGTGCATTATTTAACATTTATAGGTTATAACCAGGAAGCCACAGGAAATTTACCTAAGATCGCAATGTGAGTAATCTCCTTTTTGTAAACCTTTTTGCAAACTGTTTTTACAAAACCTCAAATGTTTAAATTATATTTCATGGTGATTGAGTATTTGTAATTCTACAATTATCGTCAGTATGTTGGGGTTTTGTATACAAAATTTGTTACTACACTGTGAGTAGTAACATGACCACAAATCGGGTTGACAGTATCGTGAGTGGTAATTAAAGTAGAAAAATAAACAAATGTAATTGCGAGATCGCCCTCAACACTGTAAAATGATAAAACCTGTCTTGATTAAATTGGGATTCACTCACCAGTATTTCCCACTGACAAAATGTTTTTAAATGCGTTTCAGGTAACAAAATATGAAAGCCAAATAGAAGCCAGTTGGACAGCACTGAAGGCTTGGAAAAGTGGCTATAAAAGTTACTTAAATAAAGAAGATGTTTTATTTCAATAAAATAGGGTTTATCCCTATAAACCTGTTTGTAACGAAAACTTGGTTTTATCCCAATATATTTATTATTATAAAATGTGGTGTTGTACTCTGATATAATATTTCCTAACTACGGTCCTGATGTAATTTCCGCTGCCAAATAATGATAAACACCGATACCACCATATCTGAGTAGGTCGCGGCCGCCCGCCTCCCGAGGCAGGGGTCGGGGGTTACGACAATCATCATCATACATTAGCTCCTGAAACACATGTGAAAATAGGTATGTCAGCATAATCATGCCTGTGAGATACATAGGTTTTATTGATGAAGGATTCATGACTTGTAAGTTAAAAGAAATGTTTAACAATAAGTAGTCATGAATCTTGTAAAATGTTTTCTTTTATAAAATCATGTGAAAAATCAATACGAAAATCAAATGATATAAAAGAATAATGCATGGTTAAATAAATAACCAAGTGAAAATGAAATTGTATAAAATATGCCATTTGTAAAACAATGTCTTGTGAAAATATGTCGTTTGTATAAAATGTGTCATGTCTTTGTCTTTGTCGAAGTAGTTTAGATAATGCTACGATATGTAATATCATAAAAGCACTTATATATAGGAAGTACCAGCGCGTATCCACCATGCTTTTATCATATTACACACGTCTCGTTATTTAAATCACTTATCAATAAACCATCAAATAATGTCTTGTCAGAACCAATGTCGAATGTCATGTATAAACAATGTATAATGTCACAATGTCAGTTATAAACCATGTCTTGTATAATCAAATGTCTTGTATGGTGAATAAAAAGTCTTTACTCAAACCATATGTATAGTGTCATGTAATATCAAATGTCATGTGTAACCAAATGTCATGTACAAAACAATGTCTTTGAATAAACCAAAGTTTAAATCAAAAGTTATGTTTTGCAAAACCAATGCTTTATTGATACGAACATTTATGTGGTTGTGTTTATCGCATACATTCAAGCCTTGAGACTGTCGGATAAACCCTTAACAAGTCAAAGGTTTATCAAAAATATTTTCGGATTCTGTCATTCCCTACTTCCAAACAAACCTAGGAAGCGAGGAACGGGATTTGTCAAGTCCTGTGGTACCATTACATACTACCGAGCGGCGTGATCAATGTTAATGAATGTATTTTTTGTCCCGTTAAACATACCAAATGTCATAACCAATGTAAGCATGTCATGTAAAAACCATGTACTAAGTATGCTAAGTAAACATACGAAGTAGAAATGTCCATGAAATCAATGTGCTCGCATGCTCAGTCAACATACATAGCAAAAATGCATGTAAATCAATGTGCTCATATGTTGAGTAAACATATGCCGCAAAAAGTATCTTTGAAATCAATGTGCTAGCATGCTCAGTCAACATACATAGCAAAACCTAATAGAAATCATGTACTATATATATACTAGGTGAACATAGCAAGCATATGTCATAAAAAGCATGAAAGTAACAATGTAGGAACATGTGTATCACCCCAAAATACTTGAAAAAGGTAAAAGAGGGGACAATGTACTCACTTGAGATTGCAAGTATCCTTGATCTAGTGAACTAACAAAGCTCGGGAAGTCAAGGAATCAAGTGGCACCTAGTATCGGATCACTATGTTAATAAATCAGAACCTAAATCGGGAGATTGGATAGAATGAGGTCTTGTATACCAAATGAGTGTTGGAACTCATATGAAATAGTTTAACACAGCCTACATTCTGATTTGAAAGTAAACCTAAGTGCTTATGACCCGTTACGACTCGTTAAGGTAGTTTACGCTACTTAAACGTGTCGTTTGCGCAAAAGCGCGTTCGGATGGTCTAACTAGTCCTATGATAAGTTTTATATGCCTAAACATGTTTAATAATGTTGCATAATCAGTTTAAGTGTCAAAATTTAGGTTACATATACTTAAATTTGATTTATGCGCAAAAAGGGCATTTTGGTCATTTTCCTAAGGCATATAAACTACCTATCATACAACTAATCAAACAAAGTGACCAAAAGGTATAACCTCGAAAGGTTATCCCCTATACAACTATGGTCACAATATGTGTTTGGTCGGATCCTAATGATCGACCAAACGGGTAGGGTTCAAAAGTCTAAGGGTTGTTAAGACCGCTTGACTTACGACTCTAAATAAGCAGTAAACTAGAAGTGACGAAACATGTTTAACTAAGTTAGAAAACTGATTTGGTATCAAAACAAAGTGTTTTGATACCCGAAAATAGTTCCGTCGTAAAATGCACATAAATGTGCATTTTGACCGAAACTTTGACTCGTCACTACGACTAGTTAACGTGGTAATCAGTAGGTATAATCGCTAGGGATTATAACCATCGTGATTACGATCACGTTGCAAAGTTCGATTGAACTTTGACTTGACCAATTCATGGTCAAAACCAAAAGTCAAGCGGTAGTCAAACTGTTTGACTTTCATCTTGTAATTGCTGAAATGAATGAACAAGACATGAAAGAACACTTACAAGTGCTCTTAGGCTGGAAAAATGACTAGAAAAACTCAGATAAGAGGCCTCCAACAATGTGGTAGCCTCTACTTAGAGTGTTTGAGATGAGAAAAGCAAATGAGCAAGGAAATGAGCAGATTTGAGGGGGTATTTATACTTGAATTGAAGCCACAAGATCATGCCAAGTGTCTTGTGTGTTGCCCAAGCATGTGTAGGATCATTACAAGTGTTTGGCCAGGAGTTTAAGCCTTGATCATCACACAAAAATGCCCACAAGTTTGAAAAACTAGCTAAAAATACAAGGGTTGTTGCTGATACAATGAATCTTCCCAGATGTAGGGGTCACGCCCCGCGACAACAAAGGCCATCAGGCGTCACGCCCCATGAGGGCTTCTGCAGCAAAGTTTCAAAATTGGCAGAACAGGCCCCTGCTGCTCCGAACTTGTTTTTCGACGCGTATAACCCTCGTTAACCCATTTTCAAGGATCTAAAAGGATGTTAAAGCATAAGGGACTTGAAATATGCTTGAAAATATCATGGATGTCGGTTTGTTTGGTCGTACGGTCGCGTTTTTCGGTTAATTACTATGAAACTCGAACGGACGCGAAAACGTTCCAAATTGCGCGACGAATGGTATTTTTGCATTCCCATCACTAAAATAAAATATTCTAGTGATTACAAAATTTTTTGGATGTCCGGATATGGTCAGAACGTAAGATATGCACGAGTTTGCATACTTTCGCAGTTTTGACGCTTTTAGTCCCTGTGATCAAATAAGCGTATTTTCGCATACCCCTCGAAAACTTATTTCTAAGCTATGTAAAGGGTATTTAGGGTATGTTTAGCTTATGATCTTGTTCCGGAGTGTACGTTGCTATACGAATCGGCAGACTTTTGCAGTTTGTCGCAAATAGTCCCTGTGAACGAATAAACTTGTTTTTGCCATACCAAACCTTTCAAAACTTATTTCTAAGTTATGTAAAGGTTATTTAAGGTATGTTAAGCTTATGTCACTACCCCGGAGTGTATGTCACATTAAACTGATTACGTTTACGTAATAGTTTGCGTATATCTTTCAAGAAAGCGTTTAAGAGTTTGAAATCGAACAAAATCATAACGTGAAAAATGTCAAACATAAATAAACAAATATTGGGATCAAAACACATTGTTTTATTGATAATTGAATTTTTCAGAGTTATACAATGATTACACAAGCACAGATATCACATTAGGGATGTTGTATTTATAGTGGGGAAGTTAGATTAAGAGTTAGTGAGGTTTTAAAAGAAGTTCGGTGGAAGTTGGAGTGCAAAAAGGTGCCAATCCGTGTTTAAAATTCGTTTGGCTGCGGATCGACCCCGAAGGCGGATTGCGGAAAGGAAGAGGGGAGGGGGCGCGTGTCGCCTGGCTAACCACCCGACCATCTTTCATGTTTTGACAAGAACAACCCCTAAACTTTGGTTTTGAGCATATTTTAAGGTATTTCTTGTATATTGAACATATAATTAAGTAGTAAACATGTATAAAAGCATAGGTTAAGCATTGTGAATATATAATTAAGTATTTATATGTTTAAAGTGTATAAAAACATGTATTTACGATAGTTTGTTTGTAAGATAAGTATGTGTTTACGAGAATGATGAACATGTATCAAGTATGTGAATAAATTGAATGAAAAACAAGTACGAATATTAAAATGTATAATTCATATAAGAGAAAAATGCTCGGATAGTCATTTTCACCTTTAGTCCCTCACTTTCTAAAATTACAGCTATAGTCTCAAACTTTTGCAATTTTGTTCCCGGATAGTCCCTAGCGCAGATGTGGGTTAGTTTTTGATGTTAAGTGAATGTGAAATTACTAAAATGTCCTTGTTATTAAAAAATAACTTAATGTAAAAAGAAATATATTTAAATCAAATGGGGCCCACCATTCATCATCAACCCAACCCACCCTCACCCTCACCATCATAATCACCATCAACGACCACCCTCCGATAACCAACCATCCCCTTCTTCTTCATTTTCTTAACCCCACCTAGGACCACTGACCCCCACCGGTTCCGATCATTGTCAAACCTACACGACCACCTCAACATTGTCACTAGCCACAAGCTGCAACAAAACCTTAAAACCCCGTAACACCTAAATGGTACATATCTCCAGCCCTACCTATTGAACTCCAAACCTGCAAATCTGAAATCGATTCGGATTTACTTCATAGTCAATGTAACAGCCGTAAAAAACGGACCTCTGAAATCCGACTCGTCTTGTAACCCGGATCTTAAGCGAAGTAAATGAAAATTTCCATTATTTATTGTTTTAAATATTGTTATGCATTAGTTTAATTAATAATGGGTAATTTAGTTTTATACGGAAAATTGTATCCAACTCCAAGTTCTCAACTATCATACAAATATATCCGGTATAATTTTTGTCAGTTATAGCTTAAATAAAAATGTTATACTAGAGTTCTATAAAATATATGGGTTTTAGTACTAATTAAACCAAAGTTGAATCAAAACCAAAACTAAATAAATACATATCATAAATATTGAATTTATTATAATCCTATTTTGAGTACTAATGACATTCTTGGTCCCTTCATTTGTGAAACCGTCATATTATTAATTATATTATTTGAAACTCCATACATAATTACCAAAGAAACTGAAAAAATCATTTCACAATCATAACTCATTTGAATAGCATCAAATCATCATCATTGAGCAAGTGATAACTAATGAAATTTTTTTTTTTTGAACGGCAAATTTGGATCACTGATGGACCACTGGAGTATCATCGTGCCACCAGCAGAACCACCCGATCATATCCATCTCCACTAGGCAATAATGCCTATACACCAATTCAGGAGGAAACCCAATAAATCTGGAAAAAACCCCCTTTGTGGGAATCGAACCCATGACCTAATGATCATAAGCCTTATCCCACCCCCAAGAAATGAAATTAAACTCGGATTGTCTATCACAAATTCCATGTCGCCATGAATCATCGTCATCCTCAAAGCTAAGACGCAGAAGCAAATAACCCTTTCTCCGCAACAACGTCGTCTTTTCCGCTCACAGGTATCACCAACAACCACCGTTTCCTTTCCTCTCTGAAGCTCGCCACTACAACCATCGCAACGCACGTCTCAGTTTTGGATTAAGCGTTTCTTTTTATCTCAACTAGTGATATTTCTCCCGCGCTTCGTTGCGGGATTTTCGATCGGTATCTGTTCAGTTAGTTACGCTATCGGCACTCACTATAGTAATCGAAAGAAAAAACCTTACATCGATAGAAAACAATAAAAACGAATATCGCTACTGATGTTTTTCAGTTGTAATCGATTTAGTTGGTTTGGGTTCTATACTTATTTTTTATTTTGATTTTGCTTTCGATAAACTAAGATCGTATCGCTACCATACCGAACCGAACAACATCGATACACATATGTATTATCTTTTATGATTTTTTGTTTGATAACATATATCATGCTGCTACCCTAGTGAACCGAACCTAAAGCGAACGAACAACATCGGTTCGGTACCGATATTTATTTTTACTGACTTTTCTTTCAAAAACAGACATCGCATCGCTTGCGTACCATACCAAACAACATCTATACCGATACCTGTATTCAGTTTATGGTTTTCGGTTTCAATTTTTCCATTTATACAACTCTGTCTATGACGATAACTAAATATTTGTACCGGTGCCGTGATAATTTGAACCGACCGATATCGTTCGAACAACATCTGTGTCGATACCTGTGTTTGTATTTATCGTACCGATGCTGTAATGAACCAAACCGATATCGAATTGATAGTTAAATAAAATACTACTAACTAAAAATAAAAAAAAAACAAATACCTAAGAATTATTATTTACTATTTATTACTAAAAAATAAACAATAATTAGTTACTATTTATTACTAAAAAATTAAATTAAACAATAATAAATAAAATATTAAAAAAATTATCATACCGATACTGTAATGAACCAAACCAATATCGAATTGATAGTTAAATAAAATACTACTAACTAAAAATAATAAAAAAAACAAATACCTAAGAATTATTATTTACTATTTATTACTAAAAAATAAACAATAATTAGTTACTATTTATTACTAAAAAATTAAATTAAACAATAATAAATAAAATATTAAAAAAAGCAAATACTTTCATTACTATTCATGAGAACTATGTATTAATATGTATAAATATGTATAAATAATACGAAGTATACTTTTCAAAAAAAAAAAATGTATAAATAATACGAGGTAAGCCACCGACTCCTACAATTATTTTTTTTATGTGCCTATGTCAAAACCTGATACGTTGAAGCAAACTACTTTGGCCATCACATTCTTCCAATGACCAGTAGCCATTGGAGAAGATGAACCCATCTTATTTTCTTCTGAAAATGGCGCCAATTTGCTTCAGCGTTGGAATCTTGTTTGGGTTTACGCACATGGGACTACACACAATAATACAGTATTTTAATGTCCCTAAACATGCTCTATGAATAAATTATTATGACATTATTTTATAATCCAAATAACTAGTGTGAATAAATGGAAAACAATGATGTAAACAAATTAGCATTCTGTTTATAACTATATATATATATAGGTTAATTATACTGAGAAAACCTACCCCAGTTAAGAAAACTCAGGAAACCCTTATAAGTGGCCAGGAATGAGCCACGTCACATCTTAGTATAAGATGATAGAAGGGCAATTTCGTCTTTTCCTTAATGTTGACTGAATATGTATCAGAGAGAGAGAGAGAGTGCATGTTTTGCTTGTTTCTCCTCTCCCACATTTAATGTGAAGTATATATATGTTGACTGAATATATATATATATATATATATATTTTAAAATATGATTTACATGATGATTTGTTTATTATGTAAATTAGTTGACAGATGAATTCCAAATAAATCAAGTCACGATACCTTTAAAATATTTTTTTGTTACTTTCTTGATCAATTGACATATTCTTTCCTAATTTTCTTTATTATAGACAAATACAAAAAAAATAAAAAAAATAAATTAGAACTTTATAAATGAGTACACATTATTGGAAGTAATAGAAAATGGCAAACCATAAGCTTATGGATCGATGGTTAGTATGTTGTGACTACTATTATTGTTACAAAAATATAACCATATTGGATAAAAATAATGTTTCACATAAAAAGATTATAATTATCTAGTTCGAAAATTAATTACCTGGAATTAGGAATTAGGAACTTTGTATATATAATAATGCTTTTACACGAAAGACCCCAAAATAAGAATCCGAATCACTAGACCCATTGTATCGTTCCTTTTAATTTAGAATATATTTGTTATATCCAATTTAGGGCGATTTGGTCATTTGATTTACCTCGTATACTCGTGCGGGAATCCTCGTGGACTAATTCTTCGCAACCAATGAGTAGATTCGACTTTTTTTTTTCCCTTTTTGCCATTAACTCTTTTTGGGGTGTATCTCGTGCTTGATTTCAAATTTATTATCTAAATTGATAACATGCTATTCGATGTGTTTCTATGTATCACTTTTTGCTAATTTCTATTGTTTCACTATGTGTGCATCTATGTGTTACTCGCTTTGTGTTACAGGTTTCGCGTGGATCCACCTAGCTGACCGGTTCCCCACGGCCATGGGTCGAACTCGGTATCGCCATCATTGTTTCGCATATTCGCCTATCGGGGCTTGAATCTCTATGTGTCTATGGTTACTAATATTGTTATGTTGGTGTTGTTTATGAGATATGTGTTGAATTCTTGTTATATTGAAAGACCAAGTATCACATTTGATAATGCATGTTATAAAATAAGGTTTTTCTAAAATTAATAAAACAAAAAAAAACGTTTTTAAATAAAAAACGAATCTATTCACCAACATGTTTGTTGACCCAAAAACTCTTTTACGCGTGATACAGGTACACAAGGGTGGGCGGATTTTGAGTTGAAGACATGTAGGATTGCCTTAGTAATAAACCGGCTATGATATGTTGCTTTTATTTATTTGATTTTGTAACTTGGTATTGATATTTGAATTCTATGTTATGTGCGACAAATTTAATTTGGTGACTTTAAATATTAAACTTATAATAGTGTCATAAGCTATGGGCAATCATCATGCCCCGTACCTTTCCGTTGCGGATCGGGGTGTGACAGTCAACCTGTAACTTGCCGGTCAACCTGCAAAAACACCCTTTTAAACAACCAGTTCCAACTATACATCTTGTACCGAATTATTCGCTCTCATATTCTTACCGATCACTCCTTTATTGATAACACTATCTTTCTTCTCTGTA
The DNA here is from genome assembly GCA_030545235.1 of Helianthus tuberosus. Classification (NCBI taxonomy): domain Eukaryota; kingdom Viridiplantae; phylum Streptophyta; class Magnoliopsida; order Asterales; family Asteraceae; genus Helianthus; species Helianthus tuberosus. Next base: position 56,052,506 of record CM060403.1, read on the forward strand.
ACATAAATATCACTTCAAGCCCTAACAAACAATTAACCGATGACGTATCGGAAAAGCCTTATGACGTACCGTTAAGCGCGTTCAGAAACCAGTCCTCCGATTTAGTAGAACTTTCTAGAAGCGATCCGATAGACGTCGTTGGAGGTGTTAATGGTGGTGGGTTTAACCGGTCGTATTCATCGATCATGTTTTCCAAATCTTCATCGGTGGTTACGGAGATCAACGAGTCCAGATCTTTAGACGGTAACTGATATTTTACTGTGAATGACGTCGTTGGAGGTGTTATGGTGGTAGGTTTTCCGACTATGGTGGGGTGATGTGGTGGCAGCGGGGTGGAGGTGTTATGGTGGTGGGTTTTCCGGTGATGTCGGGGTGAGGTGGTGGCGGCTTGGTGGATGTTTTATGCTGGGGCGTTTTTCTGGCGATGGTGGGGTGGATCTGTTACGTTGGTGGGCGCTATTATGGTGGTGGAAGGTGATAATTGTTCAACACTTTGAAGGTGAAGAACGAAAAAGAAGGAGAAGAGAGAAGGGGATAAGAAGTGGGGTGGGGTTAGGGTAGGTGGGTAGGGTAGGGTGAGGGTATGAGTTTATATTTTAATTGTATTTCTAATTTCTAATTCGAAAGAGCATTTAGGTAATTTCACACCAACTTAACATCAAAAACTAACCCTCATCCGCGTCAGGGACTATCCGTGAACGAAATTGCAAAAGTTGGGGACTATAGCTGTAATTTTAGAAAGTTATGGACTAAAGGTGAAAAATAGGCAAACCACAAGGACTATCCGGACATTTTTCTCTTCATATAAAATGATCAAGTTTTATTACGATCAAAGCCTCGGTTTACAATGATTGGAAACGAAATACGATTATAAGAGAGTACAAGTTTCCAGAAATAGAAATACAAGACAAACTTTCTAATTAAGGAAAGTTACAAAAGTGAGGCGTTACAGTCTCCCCTCCTTTGGGAAATTTCGTCCCAAAATTTAGGAACATGCAACGAACAGATGTGGATACTTAGTTTTCATCTCACTTTCGAGCTCCCAAGTAAACTTCGCGCCACGTTTTCCTTCCAATCGTACTTTAACAATAGGAATTCGCTTGCGCCTCAATTGCTTGACACCTCGATCCATGATCTCAACGAGTTTCTCCATGAAGTGTTGAGTCTGGTTGATTTGAAGATCTTCGAGTGGAACTTGAAGTCCTTCTTCAGCTAGGATTTCTTTAGGTTGGAGACGTGAAATGTAGGATGAACATTATTGAGCTCTTGAGGTAGGTCCAGTCGATACGCTACCTTGTCAACCCTTTCGAGAATCTTGAAAGGACCTATGTAGCGAGGAGCGATTTTCCCTTTCTTACCAAATCGAACTACACCCTTCCAAGGGGATACCTTGAGAAGTACAAAGTCACCAACGTTGAATTCCAAAGGTTTGCAACGCTTGTCAGCGTAACTCTTTTGTCGGCTTCTGGCTTTAAGCAAGTTGTCTCGAATCTGTAAAATCTTGTCCGTCGTCTCTTGTATAAGCTCGGGACCGGTGATTTAAGCTTCTCACCTCTCGTGTCAACAAATACGCGAATGGCACTTACGACCATACAATGCCTCGAAAGGTGCCATTTGAATACTCGTGTGGTAATTGTTATTGTACAAGAATTCAATCAAAGGCAAGTGCATATCCCAGTTTCCACCAAAATCGATTATGCAAGAACGAAGCATACCCTCTAGAGTTTGGATAGTACACTCGGTTTGACCGTTGGATTAAGGATGAAAATCGATACTAAGATTGAGGTGAGTACCTAAAGCGAATTGAAACGTTTTCCAAAGACGAGAGGTGAAACGACCATCACGGACTGAGATGATGTCAATGGGGATACCATGACGACAAATGACTTCATCCGTTTAGATACGAGCCAATTTCTCGACCTTGTAGTCTTCACGAATGGGGAGAAAATGAGCAGATTTTGTCAATCGATCAATGATCATGTGAGTACATATGTCTATCGCTTCTGTCAATCACGTATCGTGATAAACAAATGAGTCAAGACAGGTTGAACAAAGGTTTAAACATATCAACATTGGTCCGCACGGATGAAGGATTAAACATGTTGATCCGCACGGATAAACATGTGCACCTGATTAGGGTTTTCTTGTCCATCTGTGCGCATACAAAAGTCCATCCGCATGAAGGTGTTGGTGCGCAGTTATAGCTGATCCGCACACATTGAGTCCGTCCGCATCAATTAAGTAGATCCACACCTGTAGTGTGTCCGTGTATAATGTCCATCCGTTTGTATGTTTAGTGTGGATCAAGAGTCCCTATAAATAGGTGTGAAGTCTTGTTCATTTGTAACTTTGAGCTTTAGAGTAACGAAACTCTGCTCGTTTGTTTTCGTGGTATTGTACTGAAGATTATCAATAAAAAACAACATTTAATTAGCTTGTTCTTGTCTAATCCACTCTTGTACTTGGATTCCGCGCAAGATACGAGATGTTCGCAGTCAACAGTGTAACGGAATCGATCCTAACACGAACTCACAAGTGGTATCAGAGCGGGAGATTGATTGCAAGGATTGAAGACACAAGAATTAAAGCAATTTCATCATTCTTCTTCTACTCATCTTCTACTCATTTTCTACTCATTCTTTTCATCTTTAAATCTCAGATTCACGACGTTTTCACGGTTAAAAACGACTGAATTTTGAATATGTTGTGCAAAAATCAGTTTTAAACAATCCTCCAAAGTTTCAGTTCAAAATTCATACAAATTTCTTGAATTTTTTTGAAAAATCATCAAATCTGAACAACATGAACACGCTGTTGGTTAATCACGGACCTGGAATAGCTTGATCCGTACGAATCTAGGTTGTATTTTGAGTTAGTTTGGTATAGTTCTGTACGCACGGATCAACAATTACTAGATCCGCGTGAATCTAGTGTAAAATCTGATTGATTGTTGTTATTGCGCGTTCGCACGGATCAAGAAAGGTCCTTCCACGCGAACCTGGAATCTACATCCCCGCGAACCAAGAATCCAGTGTTGTGTGATTTTCAAAGTTGTTTGATAAGTTTTGTTGATTGTTGCAGGTGATTCTCAAAGTGTTTAGTCATGGAAGAGGTGTGACAATTGTTCTTTGTAAACGATGTACGATGTAAAACAATATCAATTATCAATGAAACGATGTGTTTTGGTGTCAATATTTGTGTATTTGTGTTTGACGATTTTTCGCTTTGATTCTAGGTTTTGAGCCATGTATCTTATCCAAGATAAAATACATAACCCAAACCCCTTTGACTTTGGATGACATCTTTTATAATAGACGTGACTTGAAAACTTCAACGCCCGCCAGATCCATACTTGGTTTCCTGAAATACATGTAGTTTGAAAACATCAAAAAAGTTGAGCGAGTTCATGTGTTTAGTGTGTGAGCTCGAATAAACTTTGTAATCATTATAAGTAAGTATGTATTTGTAAACCCTGGTATGAAAGCAAACAAGGAAACAGATCAATTAATGGTTTGCAAGGCCATTAACATGTGTGCAACAGCGTAGGAAGGCTCAAACCTTGCAGATTTTGCACCGGGCCTCCGGCTGTAAGACATAGTCACCTCATGGGCCAAATCCCCGGTCCACATGGGTGTGGGCTCGCTACACCCAAATAGATCTATCACTCATGCCCCTCGGTCCACTTACGAGGATTAATGGTCTTAAGAGTGCGCCTACCCATTCACATGATCTAACAGTACATTCCTTAGCTAACCATACCAATAGTAATCGTTTGTAAACATTTTGTAACATGTACTTCACCCCCGAAGTTATAAAACAAAAACAGTTAAAGAAAAGGGGGACATGAACTCACAATTCTGCGTTCTTCGTATCCAACGTAACCTACAACGTACTACGGTCTATTAGACAAGCGGGTCGTGCCTTGACTTAGTATTAATTAGTGTCTTTGAGTTACGTTTCATTGTGTCTTTAACATTATTCCAAGTTATATAATTATTTGTTAAAATAATAATTATTTTAACTTAAATTATATTTACCAAATTTTGGAATAATGGTTAAAATAATATATTTTAACTTGTCACAGTTATGTATTTGTACATGAATATTTCCCCAAGGATGGGTGTATTAGTATTCGTATTCTTATCCTTGTATATTTTTACCAAGTATTGGTGGCGTATTCCGGTGTGTAATTATAAGTACGAGAATACGTATTTCCATTGTGTTTATTAAGTATCCTTATACTTAATTTTTATATTAACTTTTCTGGAATAATATTTCTAATAAAATACATTAATATATGTTTACAAAATATATATTTTAAAAATATTTCAATAAAAAAATTAGTTATAATTTTCCCCTTGGCAAAAATATTTATAAATTTCATATAAGTCTCAAAAATAATATATTTTCAAGTTTAACTTGGAAAATATATATAAACTTATTTTTCACCCAAAAATAATGTATTTCATGTTTATTCAAGAAAATATATATTTTCTCCCAAAAATAATATATTTTCTAATAATTCCAAGAAAATATATATTTTTATTTACAAAAAATAATGTATTTTCTCCTTGTTAAAAATATGATTTATTTTTTAATAATTGTAAAAATCATATTTTTGTTCTCTTGGTGTCCAAAATACTAATTACCAAAATATACTTATGAATTAATTCCCGAAATATTTTTGTAAGTTATATTCCTTGTTTGGTTTCACCAATATTTTGGGTATGATTTATATATTCATTCTCTTGGAATTTTGGTAATATTTTGGGTTGTTATTTCTTGGTATTTTGGTGTGTTATATTATTTCAAGTCCTAAAATAATATAAATAATACACATAATATACAAACAATCACACACAAGGTGACATCTAAATATATATTTCCTAAATACATATTTAGTCACTTTTATTTACAAAAATCAACCTCCAATGTTTATATTTTTGTAACAAAAATTATGGCAAACTTTATATGAAAATTCATGGTTTAAAATATACTTGTAAATATTTGTTTAAAAAATATTTTTCTAAGTATTTAATTTCTAGAAAAATTTTGCCATAGTTTCCCCTTAAAATGGAGGTTTCCATGCTTTCAAAGCATATCATTTTCTTTTATAAATCAACACAATCAACAACAAATCAATCTACACTTACCAATTTGTCAAAATCAAGCATAAACTACTATCTCATGAACTTGAAAATTTACAAAAATGCGTAGTAACTTACTAGTGTGTTTAGTAAGCCTAGTTACCTTTCAAAGTGTGGTTGTTTAGTTAAAAACATCATTTTTGAAGAAATTAGTTCTTTACAACTTGTAATTAAATTTTCTAAAAATGTTTCTTCTTGAGTTTTTCTTGTTACATATATATTTCTACACTTGATTAACCACTAAAAATGTGGTTATTTTCTTTAAGAACCAAGATTAAGTAAACTTTTTATTTTTTTAACTTGATTTCTTGAAAAATCATTCTTGAAATCATAGATTTACAAGACTTTATGTTTACTTTGATCATCACTTAACAAGAAAAACAACTTATACTTTCAAGTTCATGATTTACATGAGGATGATCTATTGATCTTTAACATAATCATCCTCTCATCTTGCTAGATTATGTCATTAATCACTATCTAGCAAGATCACAAGATGATCTACATCAATAACATGAGAAATCAACAATCAACAATCATAACAATACTTAAACAACTTGTTTTCTTATGTATTTAGTCTTATGTTCAAGTTTCATGCTCTTGATTCATTGTGTTCTTTATGATTAACAACTTGTATCTTATTTTAACCAACAAAACAAGATGTAAAATGAAGAGTAGAATGATCTTACTACTAGCTCAAGGCTAGGGATGATCACTAGATGAAAATGGAGTGGATAAAAGCTTATGTGAGACATCCTTTAGCTTCCAAGAGTTCCAAGCTTCCTTGTACACCTTCTAACACCTTTGTATACGTATGGATTGTAGAAGAGGTGAAAGATGATGATGGTGGTGGTGTGGGGTGTCTTTGGCCGTGAGCAAGGGGAAGGGAAGAAGAAGAAGCGTGTGTTGTGTTTGTGAAGGAAATGAGATGGTTATGAACCTAAAGGTTCACTTATAATCTTCCACACTTTGTAATCCATTGGTTTTTATGTTTTTAAAGTTGAGACATGATCTATTTTATAAACAAATAAAATCTATAGTGGGGGCCACATGTTGGCTGATTATAGGTGGGGGGGGGGGGGGTCTTAGGCTAGGTGGTAACTAATAATTAGATTAAATGGTTAAAATCCAATGTTATAGTTAGGTTATTTAGTTACTAGATGTTATATAGTGTGTTATGATGTTCGGGGACCATAAGTAGTTTGGTAATGTTAAAACAATGCTTCTAGTGAAAATTTGATATTTCGGGTAGTGTCCGGTTGTCCGGTTGGTTACCGGTTCGTTAAGGTACTAAACTATGCAGTTTAGTGTGCTTTGTGTTACCTTTTGTGACAGTTTTGATTCCCGACACTTAGGAAAGCATTCAGGACCATTTAACAATATTTCTGCATGATATTAAAGTGTTTAAATGCTGAATTTTGCTGATTTCTCCAGAATTCTACAGTTTATGTAAGTTTCAGGCACTTTCCGGCACTTAAACTAACACTAGGAAGGCAGTTTTATGATCCTTACTTTCCTACACACTATACTAGTGTAACTCTTGGTTTCTGGCTCATTATGTGTCTCAATACAATGTCTGTCTATGCGCTGAAGTCCGTCAGCATTTTTCTGATTTGTCTGGTAACTGTGCTACCTTTGTTTCGTGCATCATTTGAATCAATGAAGTGTTGCATGCAATAATGATATGACATTTGCAATATATGATGCACATGTATATATGTTAACAATAATCAGAAAGTATTCATGTCATAAATATTAAATCAGCACAGTCATTAAGCACTAATTACTGTTTAATAATTGTACGGATGCATGCAAATTTGGCAATTGTCACATTCTCCCCCTGTTAAGAAAATTTCGTCCTCGAAATTTACACTACATTAACTCCTTAGGGTTACATTATGCATGTATGGATATGAATAATACCAAGGCAATTAACCACGAAACCGAAACAAGACTTATTCAAATCAGGTGAATCTAGGGACATATTAAAACAATAGGAACCCATCGGTTAAAAGGTATGTGTTTCAGAATTTGATGTTAAAGGATACGAGATGTATAGGTGTATAACCTAGTGCAACTTAGTTAACAGGGGTTCAACAAAAGAGGAGTTTTGACCGATAGAATTCCAAACGATCGTTTACAATATGCAAATGAGTTCTAGAAACAATAACAGCCGCTAGATGAACTCAGAATCAGCAAGCTCAAATGTAATAGTGACATGAAAATGATCCGTCAACTTTCGAACAAATAAATGAATAAAATTAGTGTGTTGACATTATTGAATTGCGAGAATACACCGAAATGAAATACAACCGAATCTGGTGTATCATTGTCTTAGTTCGTAGTTGCATTAAGAATGGCAAGTCAAACAAAAGCATGTGTAGTTTTGTATGAACAGTTGACCATGACTAGCACAAGCTACAAGTTTGTACCGACACCACAAGGTGTCGTAGTGAACGACATAATTCAATAATAGCGGTGACCGAACAAGTTCACCGTGTTTGAAATCAAATGAAAGCGCACTGAAACCAATCTGAAGATTTGATTTAAGCAACGTCATAGGGTTTTCAATTGAATATGGAACATCAAAGAATTTATGTTTTCGGTCGAGGATGAAAAAGCAATAAATACCGCAAGGCATTCGTTCAATAATGAAAGAACCGTTAGGGGGTACACTGTAATAGAAAATGAATTTATGTACCATTGTCTTAACACACGATTGTGTTAAAACTGCTTTACTCATGATAAATAGAACGAATTTAGAGCAAGTCAGTAAATAAACAACTAAATCCGTGTGCGCGATGTGTAAACGAGATTAGCGCAAGCTTCAATTTAGTGAAAGCATCACCACAAGGTGTCGAAATCATCGAATGATTTAATGGAGACGTAGACCAAACAAGTTTACTACGACTCGGAACAGATGAGACGCTTGCAAAAATGAATTTGAATATGATGTTTTCAATACATCATATGATGTCTTGAATTGCATATACGAAATGGACAAGTTCAAGCAATAGAACTTGGTTTCAGTGCAATCCGACAATAAATACATGTATCGACAAAGGAATTTCGGCATGGTTACAAGGATAAACCATGTATGTAACTGGAAAGAAAAGAAATTTCAAGAAGGTTTTGTTGGCTCAATATCAAGGGGTTGATACTTACAATAATGCAGGTTATCCGAGACAAAAGGCAATAACTGGGTATAGCGAAATGATAATTGTAACTTTGATGAAAACAATCATTAGAAAGGAAGCCACATGCGTAACAAACGATGCATGTGTAATCTATGAAATGATCAAGAAATGAAGCAAATGAGTGTTCGCCCTAATGAAGAAAATTGTCGTGATGTAACTACCATTAAGAGGAGTAGAGATGTAAAATCTACTAGAAGCAAAAGTGGGAATTTCAATAAAAGTAATTCGAATACTCACCTGTTCGGTTAACTAAAATAGCATGCATGACAGAATAATGGTGTTCGCTCGAGTTAATGGGCGTGGTTCCTAAGTGATAACCTTTAATGAACTTTGACATAAGTTCCCGAAGGTCCTAAGTACATGTCTCCTAGATTCTCCAAGTTTTGTATTCTGTGTATAACTGTTTGTGTACCATGTATAAACACAATGTTAGCGTATATTTAAAACAAGTTATTGACTCACTGTTCTTCGGTATACTTTCTTTCTGAATCCGCAGCTGGCGATAACCTGATCAGAGATCGATCTTGGAATAGTAGTTGGTTCCTTGCAGTTGGTCGAATAAATCATTAACCCTCGGCAAGGGATACCGATTCTTGATGGTTAACTTGTTCAGCTCTCAGTAGTCGATGCACATACGAAAACTACCGTCCTTCTTCTTGATGAACAGTACTTGAGCTCCCCAAGGCGAGAAGCTTGGTCTAATGAATCCCTTGTCCAGCAACTCCTGAAGTTGCGCTGACAACTCTTGCATCTCTGAAGGCGCAAGTCGATAAGGTGCCTTGGCGACAGGCACGGCGCCTGGAACCAAGTCAATATGGAATTCGACTTGTCGTTGGGGCGGTAATCCTGGCAAGTCTTCGGGGAAGACTTCAGGATATTCCCTTACCACAGGGATATCTTAGAGCTTCGGTTCTTCGGCTTCCCTATCTACGACATGAGCCAAGAAGGCAACACATCCTTTACGCAAAAACTTCTATGCCTTTAAACAACTGATAATCCGTAGAGGCGTATCCTGCTTCTCCCAATCTATCACAATTGTCTCTTCATTCGCCATCGGGATACGAATAATCTTCTCATGGCATACGATCTCAGCTCGATTACTCGATAACCAATCCATCCCAACCACGACGTCGAAGCTTCCCGATTCAGCTGGTAGAAGATCTATCGAAAACTCACGCTCTCCAAGCTCTATCTCACAGCCTCTAATCACTTCACTAGCTTCTACTAGCTTCTCATTAGCTAGTTCTATCGAGTACGGGATATCTAACTTGCTTGCAGCTAAACCAAATATATTCTTAAACTCTAGAGATACGAAGCTATATCCAACACCGGTATCAAATAGTACAGATGCAAAGTGTTGATTAATAGGGAACGTACCAGTAACCACGTTTGGATCCTGGCGTGCTTCCCTAGCTCCAATGTCGAACACTCTTCCATGAGCTTGGTTATTCTTGGGGCAATCTTTCCTAAAGTGCCCCATGTCTCCACATTTGAAGCAACCTGAAACTCTACCATTATCGTTTCCGTCTTGGTTGCCATCATGATTTCCTCCTTGTCTGGGATACTTCGCCCAACATGCATCCTTGTTGTGTCCTTCCTTTCCGCACCTATCGCACCAAGGCCTCAGACATCGACCTTCATGGTGAAACTTGCACTCATCACATCTCGGCTTAGTCCCCAAGTAAACCTTCCTGAAATGCCCTTTGCCACAACAGTTAAAACAACCTTGACCTTGTTCTCGATCATTACTGTTTCCGTCCTGATGGACGTTGTTGTTGTTTCCTCCGCGATTTCCGCTACCATCTTGACCTTCATTTCCATGTCCAGCTCTGTACCAACATGTCTCCTTGACATGCCCCACTTTGCCACAGTTATCACATTTTCCATATTTACATCGCCTGGTATGATGACGTCGACAATTGTCGCACTTAGGTAGGTTACCCATGTGCCCTTTTTCCTTTTTGGCACTGTTGTGTGTATTCGCCCGAGTACGTTTTTGGAAATCAGTGAGCTTCCTTTTGTCCTTCCTAGACGACTCCGCATGAGTCTCCTTCTTCTCTTCAGAGCTTGAAAATTTTCCCAACCTAGTCGCTTCTTTAGTGAGCGCCACACTTAAGTCAATCGCATCGGTAATTTTTGGAGGCTTTGATGCTGTCATCAAGCTCAGAATCTGAGGCGCCAATCCCCAGATGAATCATTCTATCCTCTTAAACTCTGGTTCCACTAGATATGGAACAACTCGCGACAAATCATGAATTCTCTGCACGTATTCCACCACCTTTGGACCTTCCATCCTCAGGTTCCAGAATTCAGTTTCCAACTTATGGATGTCCGCCTGAGTACAATACTCCCTACTATGACATCTGTGTATTTTAACCCTTGTACTGTTTCGAACAACTTTGTATTTAATAAAATATGGTGTTTTAATCTCAATATTTGTTTAATTATTTGTGACATTAGCACGTTTTCAATCATTGTTCAATTCCGAACTCTCAAACCTGTTCTGGAAGTGAAATCATAAACCATTACGTAAACATAATCAGTTTAACGCGACGTACACTCCGGAACTGTAACATAAGCCAAACATACCCTAAATACCCTTTACATAACTTAGAAATAAGTTTCGAAGGATTCGGTATGGCAAAAACATGTTTATTCGAACTTTAGAACTATTTACGACAAAACTGCGAAACGAACGTTGGTGACCGCCCGGATAATATTTAAATCCTAAAAATATTCTGTTATGATTAAAATTTTATTTTTAATCAGGTTCGTGTTGAAAAAATAAATTAAAACGCTTAAAAACGTTACTTTTCAAGTTTAAGCGCGTACCGCGTGTTACTGCGTAACACAGTGCCTCTACTGCAAAACGCAGACAACGCAGCCAGTCTCGGCAACTGAAATTTATTTCAGTAATATTTTGGCGAGTTTATTTTTACAGAATAATAAAAATAATTTAGAACGCCATAAACCGGGATTTAAACGCTAGATAAAATACCTGGTATCCAGTTAAATACCTGTTTTTATCTATTTTTGCCATTCAAAAATTTCACTTTACCCCCCCCCCCCCCTATATGGTTCACGGTCACATGGGGGTGACCCCACCAAAAATATTGCCATGATCTTTCTTGATATATCTTGGATTCACTTAAATCTTAGAGGATCTTATGTAATCTCCTATGGATCCTCATATCTCTATATGTATCATTCAAGATCATTTTTCACTCAACACTTCACTCAACCTCCTTTTTTTTTTGGGTAAAGGGTTACCCCGGTAAATTTTATATCATCAACCAAATAAAACAAGTGAGGAAATTAATAATCCCCAATTCTCTAGCATGACATGCCATCCTAGAGTTTACAAGCGACATCGCAAAAACAAAGAAAACTAGTTCAAACTAAGACACTCGGTCAATTTATACAACGATGAATTATTAGCCACAATCATCATCTTCAATAACAAGTCCTCTCGGCAAACTCCAATCTTGTAAAATTCTCTCCACTTGACCCGTTCTTTTGAACCGCATAGTGTGAAGTTTCATCCTTACTGTTGCCAGAATAATCTCTACTAGACGCGAAGCACTCCTTTTCTTTGTTGAAAACAGACGCATGTTCCGTTCTTGCCATACAAAGTATGTCGCTGCTCCCACCACTAGCTTTCCAATAACATTCCTCGCGCTTTTAGAGCTGCCTAAATGCACCAAGTACTCGAATATACTATCCCACTTATTACACACATCTTCCATACCAGCTAAGACTTTCACTCCATTCCATATTTGCATCCCAAACGAGCACTCAAAAAAGAGATGATCATGAGAATCCGGACCCGATGTGCATAAAGAACAACATAGAAGATTATAGTTAGCATTCCCCGAAGAGTTCCACATACTCATAACATCTTGCGTCTTGAGCTTCTTATTGACAATGAGCCACATTATGAAGGCATGTCTCGGAATAGCTTGAGGAAACCATATTGCATTAGTCCATGGAACCAAGTCTTGACCATTTCGAATATCATCCCAAACCGCTGAAGTACAAAACTCAACTTGCATTCCAGATCTAGTTTTCCATACAAGTTTATCTCTCTTTGTTGCAACCAAAGATATCTGACAAAGATTAGCCAAGGCTGGAAAGCGAACAATCCAATGACTCGGCCACCTCCATCCCTCTTGACAACACACATCCGCCAACTTTGTCTTCATATTAAAACCCGCATTGGCTATAAGTCTTGGCGTGACTATCGACTGAATAGGGCATACATCATCCCATTTATCAAACCATGCCGATGTATCAGCTCCATTTCCCACGACGGTCCAAACGTGATTCCGAATGATGAGTCGCAGATTGAGCATCTTCCTCCAACTCCATGTCATGTTACCCCGACTTAGTATTTCCCAGAAAGATCTATTCCGAAGGCGATACGCATGAATCCACTTTACCCATAACGATTCTCTATGAGTCAACACACTCCATGCATGAACAATCATCAAAGCATTATTCATATCCCCCACTCTACGAATACCTAGGCCTCCTTCACATTTTGGACGACATACAGATCTCCATTTAACTTTCGCTTTTCCTTTTCCTTTAATACTGTCTCCTTGGGCCCACAAAAAACGTTTCATCTTGTTTTCTAACTCGACTATTAGCCGTTTCGGTAAAATAAAAACCGAAGCCCAGTAGATGTGAAGAGATGAAAGAACTGATCGAATCAACTGGAGTCTTCCTGCAAAGGACAAACATTTAGTTTTCCAGTCAGTAATCCTCGCTTCCATTCTTTCAACCAGCTGTTTGCAATCATTGTAATGTAACCGAGAAGATATAAGCGGCACACCCAAGTATCGAACTGGCAAATTCCCCTCTTCAAATGGCATTATAGCAAGAATACGTTGCTTCACCTCATCCGTAACATTACAAAAGAAAACTGTGCTCTTAGCCATGCTCGGTACCAGCCCCGACATATTCTTAAACATATTCAAAGCTTCCATAATAATTTTAGCTGATCTATTATCTCCTCTAGCAAAAAGAAATAGATCATCCGCAAAACATAGATTAACAATTCGTTGTTTTTCACACTTACTATGGAATCTGAAGTCATTAGATATAAACACCTGTTTTTGTAAAATCAGAGTGAGTACCTCCATAACCAGAGTAAATAAATAAGGTGACATAGGGTGTCACACCCCGACCACGTAAAACAACAAAGCGTGGCGGAAACGTCGGGGAGTGTTGTAACAGAATCATTGTTTCATAACACATGGAAATTGAAATATTGTTTTATTGATTAAAGCAGTTACAATGTCTTGACAATCAAAGAAACATAACATAAATAACTAGTCTTGCATCTTTTATTGTCGCTAAGGCCCAAGTCCGCCTAAATGTATCTTGATCAATCCTATGCTTCATTTCCTGTAACACATGTGAAAATAGGTACGTCAGCATAAAAATGCCGGCGAGTACATAGGTTTTGTGAAAATAAGATTTATGACTTCTGTTTAAGAAAATGTTTAGTCATGAACCTTGTAATTTGCTTTGTCTTTGTCAATCATTTGAAAAACAATAAGTTCAGATGATACGTATAAATAAGAGAATAATGCATGGTTAAATGAATAACCATGTAAAATGAGTTTGTATAAGTTAAGTTGTTTGTAAAACAATGTATTGTGAAAAGTATGTTATTTGTGTAAAATGTTATATGTCATAAACTGAAATGATTCAAATAACGCTACGATATGTAATACCATACAAACACTTATATATAGGAAGTACCAGCGGCGTATCCACCATGCTTTTATCATATTACACACGCCTCGTTACTTAATCACTTAAACAAACCACCAATGTAATAAATCTATGTTTAAACCAATAGTCAAAAGTCCTTGTATAAACCATGTCAAATGTTTATAGTCCAAAAGTAGTCAAGTAATATGTAACCAAAATGATATGTATGGTAAGTAAAATAAGACTACTTAAACCATAAGTAAAAATGTACAAAACAAAGTATTTTGAGTAAATCAAAAGTGGATAACTATGTAAAAATGAGTTATCAAAAGAATATGTATTCGGATTCGGTCATTCCTTACGTCCAAACAAACCCGAGATTTCAGGAATGGGATTTGTCAAGTCCTATGGTACCACTACCTACTACCGAGCGGCATGATCGGTGTTAATGAATGTATAACAAACCAAATGTCATACCAAAATGTAAGCATATGATGAATAAGAAATGAACTAAGTATGCTAAGTTAACATACAAAGCAGAAAAGTCATGTAAATCAATGTGCTAGCATGCTATCAGTTAACATACATAGCAGAAATGTAATGTAGAACCATGTACTAAGTATGCACACAATGGACATACATAGCATAAAATGTAATGAAATCATGTACTATAATGTACTAATGAACATAGGAAGTATATGATGTGAAAACAGGAAAGCATGAAAGTAACAAGTAGGCACATGTGTTTCACCCCAAAACAGTTTGGAAAACAGTAAAAGAGGGGTCTATGTACTCACTTGAGATTGCTTAGTAGTCCTTGAGTAACAACCAAACAATGCTAGAGATCGCGGATATCAAACGGCACCTAATATAGGTAACTACATTAATAAATCGGACCTAAATCGGAGGATCGGATAGAATGAGGGTTTGTAAACCAAACGAGTATGGAGACTCGTGTAATATGGTTTAACAAAGCCTACATACTAACTGAAACTTAACCTAAGTGTTTACGACCCATTACGACCCGTTTAGGTAGCTTATGCTACTTTAACGCGTCGTTCGCGTGAAACGCGTTCGGACCGCCTAACTAGTCCTATGACAAGTGTTATGTGCCTAAACATGTTACATAATCAGTTATGTGACAAAAGTTTAGGTTACATATGCTTAATTACCAATTATACATGAAAAGGGTATTCTGGTAATTTACCTAGGGCATATAAACTACCTATCATATAACTACTTAAACGAAGCGACCATAAGGTATAACCTCGGAAGGTTATTCCCTATATACTATGGTCACCTAATGTATTTGGTCGGATCCTAATGATCGACCAAATGGGTCGGGTTCGAAAGTATAAGCGATTGTTTAGATCGCTTACCTTACGACCCTAGACAACGTGGTAATCAGTAGGCATAGTCACAAGGACTATAACCATCGTGATTACAATCACGTTGCGAAGTTCAAACGAACTTCGCATTGACCATAAGCTAGTCAATGCTGAAAGTCAAACAAAGTTTGACTTTCGGACTTGAAAACAATAAAAGAACGAAAGAATACTTACAAAGGGTCCCCGAATGCTAATCTAGATCGAAATAACTCAGGTATGAAACAAAGGTTCCAACTTAGAGTCTTTAAGATCAGATTCTAGTGATTTTTGAAGTTGGGGTGATGGGGTATTTATAGTATTCGGAGAACCGTTAAGATCGTTTGTCGAATATCGTGCCTTAATCGCATCCGTACAAGTGTCGGAACCTTATGGTAGCTAAAAATGATCCTTATCATCTGACTAGGCAATTGAGAATGTGTGGGTGTGGTTAAAACAGCTGGAAACTGCTGTTAAATGCAGTTAATCTGGTCAGAAAGTCGGACGCGGCCCGCTTCAGGATGTGCAGAAACTCAGGCGGGCCGCCTGGGGGTCACAGATCAGAAATAACTTTGCAAAATGACAGTTTCAGTCCCTGTTAGTGTTTAAGGCCATTTCCGACACTTCTAAGGCCCGTAAAGCCAACTTTAAGGCCCTAAAATGATGCCTAAACATTGTGGAGATGAAACATGCTCAAAAATATCTCGGATGTTGGTTCGTTTGGTCGTACGAACGCGATGTTCGCTTAATTACGACGGAATGCGCACAAGTGCGAAAAACGATCCAAAATGCGTGACGAATGGATTTTTCTTATGCCAAACACTAAAATAAAATATTTTAGTGCTTACATAAATTTTTGGATGTCCGGATGTATTCAGAACGTAAGTTATGCGCGAAAATGCAAACTTGTGCACTTTTTGACGCTTTTAGTCCCTGAATGACCCAAAAGTTTATTTTAGCACACCGAACACCTCAAAGCCTATTTCTAAGCTATGTAAAGGATATTTATGGTATGTTTAACTTATGGTCATGTTCCGGAAGGTCTGTTACAGTTCAAATTGGCATACTTTCGCAGTTTGTCAACTTTAGTCCCTGTAAGCGATTTAACTTGTTTTTGCCATACCAATGCCTTCAAAACTTATTTCTAAGTTATGTAAAGGTTATTTAAGGTATGTTAAGCCTATGTCACTATTCCGGAGTGTTTGTTGCATTAAACTGGTTATATTTACGCATCGGTGCGCGTATAACCTTCCAGAAAGCGATTTAGAGTTTGGAATTGAACAAAAATTGGTATGTGCAAATGATACACATATTTATACAAATCCCAAGTATGAAATACATATTTCATTGGTTTGGTATTTTTTTGATGGCCGTGGAGGCACAGGTGTTACAGTCTCCCCTACTTTAGGAAATTTCGTCCCGAAATTTATTTAGAGGAAACTTGTGAGAGTTTAAAACATGAAGTTGAAAAGATCGAACAACATTGGTTAGGGTTCTGAAATTCTAGTAACCTTAATAACATTATGCTTGCAATGTAAGAGGGATACTTATATACAAGTATATGAAGCGTCATTGGTGCGTCCACCGTACCTCCATTACATCGTTCTCATTTTGTTATTGTTGTCACTATCGGTTCTTACACATAATAAATCTTACTGGGTTTCTGTGCACTAAATTTCATAATTATGTACGCGTCCATAATTAGACAATTCCTTGCACAGTTCACACAGTCTATTTTATAATGTGTAGGGTAAAACCAAATGAACAATCCTGTGATGAGTGTGACTAGACCGCCATAGAGTCCTTTTAATTAAATCAATAAATGATCTAAATAGACTATCAAGGAGTCTGTTCAGCTACATCACTAGGTGTCATTCTTTAACCAAATTGTGAATCAATCTTTTTGACTAGACCACTTAAGGGTCTCTTATGAGTCATGGAGTAGTACTATATAATCCAAGGGTCTTAACTATTACATAGAAGCCCATTCAGGATTTAAGGTAGTACCTTTTTGAATATCCTACTACGAATCCCTCATATAAAGATATGAAAGATTCTACGAGGATTTGGATAACGAATATCCAGAGTGTATAAAAACACAAAAATGCATAAAAGAAATCATAAGATGAATAAACACATAGTCGTATAACCACAAAGATTGTTTATTTGTTAATTTGTTTTGTTGACAGAGCACATGCATTTAAAGTACAATAGGAATCCATCTCGTGGATTTCATTTGGCACTTTAAACATTTACAAGAATCTATCTATAAAGATAGAAAGATTTTTAAAAGAGAAATTCGATTTCGATTATAAGGAACCGAAATGTTCGAATTCAGGTACATAAGGAATCCAATTAAGGACTTTGATTTGAATGATAATCATCCACAAGGATCCAAATGTGAAGATAAAAAGATCCCTTATGGATTTTTAGAAGTTGAAGATGTTTAAAACCTTGCACTGGATGTGCTTAAGTCAAAACATGAAAATGAAAAAAAATGCTTATGAAGTTGAGATGCTAGATATGTCAAGGCGACATATGAAGCAGAATTTGAAGGTTAAGTCAATGTATGAGGAAAATATTTTTGAAAACCATGCATGGGGTTAAAAATGTGTTCAATGTTTTTGAAACCTTATATATAATACATTTGAAATTATAAAGTAGGTGTACTAGGTAAGTATATTTATAAAAATGTTTTAAAATCATGCGAGATGGATTTTGAAATTATGTATAAGGTTTTTGAAAAACATGAGTGATGCTTTTCGAAATCATGCACTTGATAAGAAAATGTACTGTGTTAATATTGCCTTCAGACTATATGAAATATTTTGAAATTAGGAAGGTTGGTTTTGATAACATGGCCAATGTTTTTGAAATAACATAGACAATGCATTTAGAAAAATTGTTTTCAAACTATATGAAATGTTTTGAGATCATGAAGATTGTTTTTGAAATACTTGTAATGTGTATGTTGAAAAATCAAAACATAATGGGTATGAGATTTGAAAATATCATTAGTTATCTAACCAAGGATTCAAAGGTACAGATGTGCAGAAGAATGATTACTCATAATGTCACTTTATTTTTTTTTCTGTACTTCGTATCTTAGAATGAAACGAGTACTCAAATTTTTTTTGAGGGAATCATGAGCGATCATTTGAAAGAGAGAAATCACAAGAGTAGTTTGTAGGGTACATAGTTTCTTGATGTAGGTATCATAGGAAAAGTCATACACACATGTAACTACACTTGTATATCAGAATTGTGAACAAGAATTTATTTATAAACAAAACAGATTGTTTCACATTACAAGAAAATAAAAGAAACAAAGGCATAAGACAGCAACATCCTTTGTTCAGCCAACTGCTCATCCATGGGTTGGATTTGCATTAGCAAGCTTTGGGCATTTGTTCCTGAAATGGCTCGTATCGCCACAGTTGTAGCAAGTACCAGACGGAAAACGAGCTTGAGTAGGGTTGACTTGGAGTTGGGTAGCAGCAAGGTTTATAGCAGCTTTGTTTTGGATAGCAAAGCGGCATGTGTTGACCAAATGTCCCCTCCGTCCACAGTAGGTACATTTGGAGCAGGGTATGAGGTTTGAATGATGACGGTAGCATCGTTTGCACAAAGGGGCAGTTCCTATGTATGGCTTTCTAGCTGGTGGCCTTGCCACATGGCTAGGTCCCGCTTGATTAGGTGTAACCGCTGCGGGTTTCCTTGAAGCCTTACGCTTCCTTGATTTTGGTGTTGGCTTGACTTCTGCTTCCTTTGGTAGCTCTTGAGTGGCTTCATTGTCGAGACGAGAGGCTTCATTGTTGAGACGAGCCATGGCAATGCCTAGATCCACAGTCTTCTGAATCACTTCGCCTATTTGCTGGGCAAATTTGGCTGTTCGCTCGGACATTTGACCAGTGCTGAGAGGAATAGACATTCTAGAAGAAAATGAAAGACATAGGAAGTAACAAGTGAAAGGTTATTGGGTAATCAATACAGAATGGTAACGAATGAAAATTGTGATCATTTGTTTGTTACCTAAGGCAAACAAATGAGATGGTGACAAATCAAAGTAAATGGGTCAAAAATAATGTATCGCGAAGACATGCTCGCCTATAAGTGAACACTCATCCCAAGAATTCCCAGGTAAGCACAACTGGTCTCGCGTCTGATGAGATGTATACGAAGTGCTTGCCTAGACAGAAAACCCAGAATACAGGCATTCACCCTTCCAGTTTGCACGTGTTCACATTATTTAAAACCCAAAACCTTGACGAGATTTTGAAAATTCAAAGGGGTTCAAAACCATATAACAGAGGGTTCAAAACCTTACAATAGAGGGTTCAAAACCTAGTAATCAATCATCCTAGAATAGATGATTAGTTTTCAAAGCGGTTTTGAAGTTTATGTTCTTGTTGAGGTCGTCGCCTAAGGATAGGTGACGGTATCGTTTTATGACTAAACGCAAGTAAACTCGCGTTAGGGTCCTAGAAAGGTTATAGACTAGGTCAAAGCATTACTAATAACCTAATTCCCTATAACCATGGGCTCTGATACCAACTTTTCTGTCACACCCCGACCACGTAAAACAACAAAGCGTGGCGGAAACGTCGGGGAGTGTTGTAACAGAATCATTGTTTCATAACACATGGAAATTGAAATATTGTTTTATTGATTAAAGCAGTTACAATGTCTTGACAATCAAAGAAACATAACATAAATAACTAGTCTTGCATCTTTTATTGTCGCTAAGGCCCAAGTCCGCCTAAATGTATCTTGATCAATCCTATGCTTCATTTCCTGTAACACATGTGAAAATAGGTACGTCAGCATAAAAATGCCGGCGAGTACATAGGTTTTGTGAAAATAAGATTTATGATTTCTGTTTAAGAAAATGTTTAGTCATGAACCTTGTAATTTGCTTTGTCTTTGTAAATCATTTGAAAAACAATAAGTTCAGATGATACGTATAAATAAGAGAATAATGCATGGTTAAATGAATAACCATGTAAAATGAGTTTGTATAAGTTAAGTTGTTTGTAAAACAATGTATTGTGAAAAGTATGTTATTTGTGTAAAATGTTATATGTCATAAACTGAAATGATTCAAATAACGCTACGATATGTAATACCATACAAACACTTATATATAGGAAGTACCAGCGGCGTATCCACCATGCTTTTATCATATTACACACGCCTCGTTACTTAATCACTTAAACAAACCACCAATGTAATAAATCTATGTTTAAACCAATAGTCAAAAGTCCTTGTATAAACCATGTCAAATGTTTATAGTCCAAAAGTAGTCAAGTAATATGTAACCAAAATGATATGTATGGTAAGTAAAATAAGACTACTTAAACCATAAGTAAAAATGTACAAAACAAAGTATTTTGAGTAAATCAAAAGTTATGTTTTGTAAAATATATGCATGCTATACTGAATATGAACATTTATGCGGTGTTGTGAAAATTCATACATCCAAGCCTTGCGACAGTCGGATAACTATGTAAAAATGAGTTATCAAAAGAATATGTATTCGGATTCGGTCATTCCTTACGTCCAAACAAACCCGAGATTTCAGGAATGGGATTTGTCAAGTCCTATGGTACCACTACCTACTACCGAGCGGCATGATCGGTGTTAATGAATGTATAGTATAGTTTAAACAAACCAAATGTCATACCAAAATGTAAGCATATGATGAATAAGAAATGAACTAAGTATGCTAAGTTAACATACAAAGCAGAAAAGTCATGTAAATCAATGTGCTAGCATGCTATCAGTTAACATACATAGCAGAAATGTAATGTAGAACCATGTACTAAGTATGCACACAATGGACATACATAGCATAAAATGTAATGAAATCATGTACTATAATGTACTAATGAACATAGGAAGTATATGATGTGAAAACAGGAAAGCATGAAAGTAACAAGTAGGCACATGTGTTTCACCCCAAAACAGTTTGGAAAACAGTAAAAGAGGGGTCTATGTACTCACTTGAGATTGCTTAGTAGTCCTTGAGTAACAACCAAACAATGCTAGAGATCGCGGATATCAAACGGCACCTAATATAGGTAACTACATTAATAAACCGGACCTAAATCGGAGGATCGGATAGAATGAGGGTTCGGAAACCAAACGAGTATGGAGACTCGTGTAATATGGTTTAACAAAGCCTACATACTAACTGAAACTTAACCTAAGTGTTTACGACCCATTACGACCCGTTTAGGTAGCTTATGCTACTTTAACGCGTCGTTCGCGTGAAACGCGTTCGGACCGCCTAACTAGTCCTATGACAAGTGTTATATGCCTAAACATGTTACATAATCAGTTATGTGACAAAAGTTTAGGTTACATATGCTTAATTACCAATTATACATGAAAAGGGTATTCTGGTAATTTACCTAGGGCATATAAACTACCTATCATATAACTACTTAAACGAAGCGACCATAAGGTATAACCTCGGAAGGTTATTCCCTATATACTATGGTCACCTAATGTATTTGGTCGGATCCTAATGATCGACCAAATGGGTCGGGTTCGAAAGTATAAGCGATTGTTTAGATCGCTTACCTTACGACCCTAGACAACGTGGTAATCAGTAGGCATAGTCACAAGGACTATAACCATCGTGATTACAATCACGTTGCGAAGTTCAAACGAACTTCGCATTGACCATAAGCTAGTCAATGCTGAAAGTCAAACAAAGTTTGACTTTCGGACTTGAAAACAATAAAAGAACGAAAGAATACTTACAAAGGGTCCCCGAATGCTAATCTAGATCGAAATAACTCAGGTATGAAACAAAGGTTCCAACTTAGAGTCTTTAAGATCAGATTCTAGTGATTTTTGAAGTTGGGGTGATGGGGTATTTATAGTATTCGGAGAACCGTTAAGATCGTTTGTCGAATATCGTGCCTTAATCGCATCCGTACAAGTGTCGGAACCTTATGGTAGCTAAAAATGATCCTTATCATCTGACAAGGCAATTGAGAATGTGTGGGTGTGGTTAAAACAGCTGGAAACTGCTGTTAAATGCAGTTAATCTGGTCAGTAAGTCGGACGCGGCCCGCTTCAGGATGTGCAGAAACTCAGGCGGGCCGCCTGGGGGTCACAGATCAGAAATAACTTTGCAAAATGACAGTTTCAGTCCCTGTTAGTGTTTAAGGCCATTTCCGACACTTCTAAGGCCCGTAAAGCCAACTTTAAGGCCCTAAAATGATTCCTAAACATTGTGGAGATGAAACATGCTCAAAAATATCTCGGATGTTGGTTCGTTTGGTCGTACGAACGCGATGTTCGCTTAATTACGACGGAATGCGCACAAGTGCGAAAAACGATCCAAAATGCGTGACGAATGGATTTTTCTTATGCCAAACACTAAAATAAAATATTTTAGTGCTTACATAAATTTTTGGATGTCCGGATGTATTCAGAACGTAAGTTATGGGCGGAAATGCAAACTTGTGCACTTTTTGACGCTTTTAGTCCCTGAATGACCCAAAAGTTTATTTTAGCACACCGAACACCTCAAAGCCTATTTCTAAGCTATGTAAAGGATATTTATGGTATGTTTAACTTATGGTCATGTTCCGGAAGGTCTGTTACAGTTCAAATTGGCATACTTTCGCAGTTTGTCAACTTTAGTCCCTGTAAGCGATTTAACTTGTTTTTGCCATACCAATGCCTTCAAAAATTATTTCTAAGTTATGTAAAGGTTATTTAAGGTATGTTAAGCCTATGTCACTATTCTGGAGTGTTTGTTGCATTAAACTGGTTATATTTACGCATCGGTGCGCGTATAACCTTCCAGAAAGCGATTTAGAGTTTGGAATTGAACAAAAATTGGTATGTGCAAATGATACACATATTTATACAAATCCCAAGTATGAAATACATATTTCATTGGTTTGGTATTTGTTTGATGGCCGTGGAGGCACAGGTGTTACATAGGGTCTCCCTGTCTAAGACCCCGTTTCCCTTTAAAGAAACCATAGAGGTTACCGTTGATAGCCAAAGAGAAAGAAGTAGAAGTAACACAAGCCATAACCCATTTGATCATCTTCTCATGAAACCCGAATCCCATCAAAGCCTTTTGTAAAAAATTCCAATCAACCGTATCATAGGCCTTCTGAATGTCAACTTTAAAGGCACATCTAGGCTGACCAACATTCCGATGATAGTTATGCATCAACTCTTGTGTCAGAAGAATATTATCAGAAATTCTTCTCCCCGGAACAAACGCAGACTGATTAATACTCACAATATCACCTAACCCCTCCTTAATGCGATTAGAAATAATTTTACTAATACATTTGTACAACGTATTGCAACACGAGATAGGGCGATAATCCGTTATAGACAAAGGAGTAGTCACTTTCGGTATCAATGAAATAATTGTATGATTAAGTTGAGCAAGTAATCGACCATTCAAGAAAAAATCTTTTACCGCTTTGCATACATCATTCCCTACAATATCCCATGACTTTTTAAAGAACACCGAAGTGTAACCATCCGGTCCCGGAGCTTTGTTCCCATCAATAGAGAACATAACCCCTTTAATTTCTTCATCCGTAACATCTCGAACCATAGCATCCGCTTTCTGATTAGACAACCTGCTCACGAACAAATCAGGAGACGGAGCCAGATCTAACGTACTCTCGTTTCCAAAAAAATGCGTATAATGATCAACCATAACACTAGGAACCATGCCTCCCTCATACAGATTGCCATTTACATCTCGAATAGCATAAATTCTGCTTCTATGATTTTTTGCTTTAACCACATTATGAAAAAACTTTGTATTAGAGTCACCAAGCGAGAGCCAATCAACTTTCGATTTCTGTTGCAGAAATAAAGCTTCATCCCTAACCGCATCCATGTACATGCTAACAAAAGTAGCATGTTGATTTTTCAGCTCCAAACTTATAGGATCAGCATCTAAAGCACGTTGACAATCATCCAGATTTTTCCGAGCGACTTTCACCTTCTCATGTAAATTACCTTGTTGTTTAAAGAGTTTCCGCATCGGACTTTTAAGAGTCTTCAGTTTCTGAACAACTTGGTACATCGTAAAACCTTGAACTTCAGTGTCCCACACACGTTTTACCTCATCCGAAAACCCTTTCTTGTTAACCAGGAGGTTAACAAATTTAAACGGTTTTGGCTTCTCCCTAGTGACACTAGGCAAAACCAGAATACACGGGGAGTGATCCGAGATACGGTACGGATGAAACGAAGCCGCAGCCGTAGGGAACCGATCAATAAAAGAATTATTACCAAGGATTCTATCGATTTTCTTGAAGACAGCCCCTTGCTTCTGTTTATTCGTCCACGTATAATGCAAACCCGAACTATTTATATCGAACACCTCTATATTGTTTACACACTCCTTAAATTCCCTCATCCCTATACTACTTGAAGATGTGCTCGTTAGAGAATCTTCAAGAAATAAAGATGAGTTAAAGTCGCCCATAACAACCCAAGGATTGTCCTTCATAAACGAGTAATGAATACCCAAATTGCTCCATAATAAACGTCTATTCTTGTAATGATTATCAGCATACACAAAAGAACAAAACAACGTTTTTTGGTCAAGTTTGAAAACAACCTGGGTATGCATCACTTGATCAGACTGAGATAACACCATAACATCCACTAAATTAGCATCCCATCCCACCACTATACGTGTTCCCTTAGAGCAGCAAACAGCGTTAGAGGCCCAACTCCAAGAGTTACACACCTTTTTACAAACATCCGACACATTAGACGCATCTACATGAGTCTCCATTATAGCACACACCTGAATATGATTGTCGTTCACTACCTGCCGAACCTCTTTTTGTTTTAGGGGCCGGTTCAAGCCCCTGATATTCCAAGAAGCTATGCTACCCATTTAAACCAATTATTCCCGGTGTGCTTGCACCCTCAGCCCCAGTTTGTTCCTTCATGGTACCAAAAGAATTCGGAATTTCAGCTAACAACTCATCCACTTCCACTCCATCATCGATAATCTCTTCACTCTTATCGGGTCCTCCTTTTTTATTATGTTTCGAATACATTCTAGAATCATCAGCATGTTCTTCCTTCTTACTTTGCACATCCATTAGAGGCCCTTCCTCCTCTCTAAGAGCATCAAACGGGTTTGACAGAGGTATTCGAGATGACGAGGCTATCTCCACATCAGCTTTGCTTTTGATAATTGGTTTATAAATAAACTTTTGTTTCTGTGGTTTAACTGGAATTCCCTGCTGGCCCCCTTTTTTAAACTTACCTTTAACTTCCTGAAAGTTATCAACTTTCTTCTTATCAACCTCAATAGGCACTGGTCTCGGTTTCTTCAGGCAAGCATTATCCTCATGTCCAAAAACACAACATGTGGAACACCTTAATGGCTCCTAGTCATACTCAACCTTAACTTCGACTTTAGAGAATCCGTTGCCTTCCAGCGACGGGACTGCTACCATAACTCTTCTTTTTAACTCAGTATCAGCATGCACTTCAATTAGGGCCCTTGCAAAACTACTCCTACCCCATGATTCAGTGCACATAGAAGTAGTGTAAGAATCTAACATCTTTGGGACTCCTACCTTAGACGCCAATAAGCTGAGACCATCCTCTGTAAATGCTGGTAATGGCACATCATGCATTTTCACCCACACCGGAATAGCCGTGATATCTTCTTTAACAAGATTAGCCGAGGAGGACCATTCATTCAGAATTATCGGTACATTCCGTATCATCCATGACCCATCTTCCAGTAATTGCTCCAACCCTTTCTCTCTCTCCCAACCGTCCACACCACCATCACTCCCATCTTCAAATCTTCAACCTTGTTCTTGAAGATCAAGCTCCATTCCAAGCTAGATTCAAGTTGGTGTGAAGATACAAAGGAGTTTCCAAGGTGCTTTCAAGTGATTTCAAGCTCCATATCATCAAAATCTCATCAAAAAACTTACTTGAATCTTGAAGGTATAAAATTTATGTTTAAACCATACTCTTGATTCTTGGTTGTTCTTGATGATTGGAAGTTTCTCTTGAATCTTGGAATTTTTCACAAACTTGAAAATCTAAAAAGAAATGGGTCTTGATACAAAATAAAAATGGTGATGTATATGTGTGTATATAACCATACATATATATATATATATATATATGTGTGTGTAAGATTTGAGCTTGATCATTGGTAAATACTTGTTTAAGTTGTTGCTTGTTCTTGAATGATAGTTAAAATGCAAGTGTTGGATGATTTGTGTATGATATGATAAATGTTCAATTAAATCAGCAAGTAAACATGAACAAATTACATATTTGATGCATTTAAGTTCATATGAAAAGATGATGATATGATAGTGTGCTTTAGACACTTGTACATGAGAATACATGTTGATTTAAAGCTCAAGAAATGATAAAAAAATGATTGTATGACAAAAATGTTTTAGAACAGATTATAAACACTAAAAATAACATTATTTGGTATATTATAATGGCATGAAACTTTGACATAGGTTTGATAGCTTTGCATGTTGTACATATAGCTTAAAAAGTGGTAAAATATGTGAAATTTGCATGATTTATGTGCTTTATGTGAGACCTGCACTATCATGAGTATAACCACTATTTTATTCAGTAAATAACATGGGTTATGTTAAAATATCAAGTCGTTTCGATTTGGGATGGTTAGGGTAACGTTTGATGCAAAACTATGCGGTAAAACGGTTAAAAATCGGCTTTTCGGAGAATTTTTATAAAACTGTTTTAGATCAGTAAGTAAACTGATATTTTTGATATAAAAATAAGTCCTTTAACTTATATTAAGTTTACTTGGTGTTTGGTTAGTCATACACTATAATGGGTTGTTCATGGGTAAATTTTATGTGTTACAATGTGTTATGTGTTTTATAATATGTGTGTGATGACATGTTAGTACTTGACAAAATTATGTGTATTACGTTATTACTTGTATGTCACGTTTGAGTATATATATTACGACGCGCAAATCGTAGATATATTACTATTAACATGATGAGGGTCACCAATAAAATCGTTCAAGTCGCAAAGTTTTTAAAATATATATGTGAACTCATATATATACAAATACACCAATATAATAAAAAATAATAACTTTTTGAGAAAAAAATCTCAAAGTTATGTGAAAATTCTAAGTATCGGAGAAACTTATGAATTTTGTGGGTTTTTGATTATTAAATCATTCTTATTTAATTTAGAACGAATAAACAATTTGAGGGATTGTGTTAACATATAAAAACGCACCCAAATGTGAGTACATAGATCCCCTCTTTTACATGTTTTGTGGTAACTATGTGAGTACATAGTTCCCCTATTTTACCGTTTTCGATTGTTTTGGAGTGATTCATATGTATCAAAACGATTTCGATATTTTAACGATGATTTAAAAAACAATTAAGATGGGTTATACTAAATTAATAACGATTTCGACAATGTGAACGAACTTGTTGGTTGTAGTTACATGACGAATGACATTCATTAATTTTGGCCGAACCGACCAGTATTAGGTTATGGTACCATAGGATCTGACAAATCCCGTTATCAGACTGCACCCATGGTTATGTGTGGGTTAGGTGGGTAACGACTGAATCTGTGATTGTTAACTTACCCTTTGGTGGTTTGTTAATGCGAGAAGCAAGATAGTCGAGTCATGAAGGTTTGAGTGTTATTAGCGAGACGACCAAAAATAGTTTTCACAATTAAAACGAGGATGATTTAAACGACTTAAACGAGTTAACGATTTTGAAACGATGTCACTTAACGATGTTTTCGAAAGGATATAAACCATACGAGTTTTATTAACGAGTTAATACGAGATGTATTACAATTTGGTTTACTAAAACAAATGTTTTTGGGATAAGAATCATGGCTACGAGGTTTTATAAATTATAACCCGCTTGATTTGATGTAGTTAATTATGTTGCAATATTATACTCTTATCAAAACAAGGTCTTTAATAAGGTATTGCAACATGTAAACTAGCCATGAATCCGATACTCTTATAAAAACCTATGTACTCGCTAGCATTTCTTTGCTGACTTTGTTTTTACATATGTTTCAGGTGATGTTGCTTGATGTTGATTGCTAGGATGCATGAGTCACATAGGATCTGGACGAGGCCTTAGTGACATAATAACAATGATAGTCGATATATAACTTGTTTGTTTCATGCTAAAACAATGTAAATTACTTAAAGAATAAATAAAACGAAACTCTTTTGTATCCATGGTTGTGAAACAATAATTCTGTTACAACACTCCCCGACGTTTCCGCCACGATTTGTTGTTTTACGTGGTCGGGGTGTGACAGAAGAGTTGGTATCAGAGCCAATGGTTATAGGGAATTAGTATATTAGTACTGCTTTGACCTAGACTATAACTTTCTAGGACCCCAACGCAAGTTGATTTGCGTTTAGATTTTTAAAAACAAAACCGTCACCTACCCTTAGGTGATAACCACAACGAGAACACAAAATCCGAATCTGCTTCGAAAATTAATCATCCGTTCTAGGATGATTGATTACTAGGTTTTGAACCCTCTGTTATAAGGTTTTGAACCCTTCCAGTTTGACTCATTTTTGGCTTAGTGCCTTCTGAGTTTTCAAAATCTCGTCAAAGTTTGGGTCTAAATAATGTGAACACGTGCAAACTGGAAGAGTGAATGCCTGTACCCTGAGTTTTCTGTCTAAGGCTAGAGTGTTCGTACAAATCCACATAATCGGACCAGTCACTCTTACCTGGGAACTCTTGGGGTGAGTGTTCACTTATAGGTGAGCATGTCTTCGCGATACATTATTTTGATTCATTACTTTGATTAGTCACTGCATGTCGTTTGTTTGTTCGAGGTAACGAACAAATGATTGCCTTCCTAATGTTTCGTCGATATTTTCAATACCTCTTTTGTTTTTCCTAATTGTCGACCTCACTCGTTTCTCATATTTCCTTGTTAGACAATGCCTCCTCGACGTGATGCACAATCTATTACTGCTGAAGAAGTCGCAGCCCTTGTCTCTCAGCAAATGGCTGCTGTGCTTCCAGGCGTTGTGACCCAAATCCACGAGCTATACAACAACAATAATAATAACAATGCACAATGTAATTTCAAGAATTTCAATTCTGCTAAGCCGCTAAAGTTTTCTGGGTCACAAGGAGCAACTGCGCTCCTTCAATGGTTCGAAAGTATCGAGAGCACATTCAGACATGTGTAATGTCTGGATGGGCGTAAGGTTGAATTTGCATCAAGTGTGTTTGAGAAGCGTGCTCTTACATGGTGGAACAGAGTGATGCGCGATAGGGGTGCCAAAGTGGCATTGGCACAAACATGGAAAGAGCTTTGAGCTCTCATGATGAAAGATTTTTGTCCCCGTCACGAAATTCGAGCTTTGGAACGAGAGTTTGATGATCTAAAGCAAGATGGGGGAGAACACCGTGCGTATATGGATCAATTTGAGGAACTCAGTCTTTTGTGTCCTACTATGGTTACCCCATTGGAGAAAGCGATAGAGAGGTATATCGATGGTTTACCCGATTCCATACAGGTTATTGTGACTGGCGTTAATCCTACTACTGTTCGTCACGCGATCGAGTTATCTGCTACCCTGACTGACTCGCAAGTCAGGAAGGGTAAACTTACCTGCAAGGGTGATAAGAAGAAGTCGACCGAATCTGTCAAGGAAAAGGGTAAGGGTAAGAAAGGTGAGTCGTCGAAGAAGTCAAGAAAGCGAAAGGGTGCTCAGAACTTTGCAGTTACTGCTCAGAACCCTCAGAACCCACCAGCTCAACCGCCTGCGAAGAAAGCGTATGCTGGTACCGCACCTCATTGTGCTCGCTGCAACGGTCATCATGTTGCACAACAAGCTTGTAAGCAATGCACAACGTGTGGTAAGCTTGGGCATCTGGCCAACATCTGTCGTTTGGGTCAGAATCAGATTGTTCAGAATCAAGCTCCAGTTTAGGGGAATGCTGCTAGATTCCCACCGGGTTCATGTTTCAATTGTGGAGAGTTTGGTCACTTTCGCAACAACTGTCCAAGGTTGGTGAATGCAAATGCGAATCCGAACGTGAATGTCAACGCGAATGCGAATCCCGCTCGTGGACGAGCATTCAATCTGAATGCAAACAAGGCTCGAGCTGACAACCTCGTTGTCAATGGTACGTTTCTTGTTAACAATCGACCTGCATCTATTCTTTTTTATTCTGGTGCCAATAGAAGTTTTGTTTCATTATCTTTTGAACCCTTGCTTGCAATACCTAGAACTAAACTGAGGAAACCCTTATCTGTCGAAGTTGCTACTGGAAAACCTCTTGTTCTCGATTCTGTTATTCGTGATTGTCAGTTAAACCTTGATAACCATCTTTTTTCCATTGACCTCACACCGATGCAACTTGGGAGTTTCGATATTATCGTGGGGATGGATTGGTTAACCAAACATCATGCTGAGGTGGTTTATTTCGATAAGATTGTTCGTATTCCTCTTCCGTCTGGCGATGTTCTGGAAATTCGTGGCGAGAATCCATCTGGTGGTTTGAAGCTTATGTCGTGTACAAAGGCCCAAAGTTATTTGCGAAAAGGATATGTTGCTTTCCTGGCACATGTCACCGAGGAGAAAGGCAAGAGAAAGAGTATTCAGGATATTCCGATTGTTCGGGATTATCCAAAGGTGTTTCCCGATGAACTGCCTGGTTTGCCTCCAGTTCGTCAAGTCGAGTTTCACATTGACCTTGTACCCAATGCCAACCCGATTGTGAAAGCACCTTATCATCTTGCACCGTCGGAGATGTAAGAGTTATTGAAACATCTTCAAGAGTTGTCTGATAAAGGATTCATCCGTCCGAGCTTTTCGCCTTGGGGAGCTCCTGTCCTCTTTGTGAAAAAGAAAGATGGATCTTTTCGAATGTGTATCGATTATCGTGAGCTTAATAAGCTTACCGTCAAGAATCGATATCCCCTACCTAGAATTGATGATCTCTTCGACCAGCTACAAGGTGCTTCATGCTTTTCCAAGATCGATCTGTGATCTGGGTATCATCAACTTCGTGTACTCGAAGAAGATATTCCCAAAACTGCATTCCGTACGAGATATGGGCACTACGAGTTCACTGTCATGCCTTTTGGTTTGACAAATTCCCCAGCTATCTTCATGTACTTAATGAATAGGGTTTGTAAACCTTATTTAGATAAGATCATCATTGTGTTCATCGACGATATTCTCATTTATTCGAAGTCTCGAGCCGACCACGAGCAACACCTTCGTTTGACCTTGGAACTTCTGAAGAAGGAACAACTTTTTGCTAAATTCTCCAAGTGTGAATTTTGGCTTAGAGAAGTTCAGTTTTTGGGTCATATAGTCAACGAGCAGGGTATTCATGTAGATCCATCCAAGATAGCTGCTATTAAGGATTGGAATACACCGACGACACCTACAGAGATTCGATCATTTCTTGGTCTTGCTGGTTATTATCGTCGATTAATTTCTAATTTCTCAAAGATCGCGGTTCCACTCACTGCTTTGACTCAGAAAAAATAAGCCTTTTGAGTGGGGACCTAAGCAAGAAGAAGCGTTCCAAACGCTGAAATGGAAACTCTGTGATGCTCCCGTTTTATCTCTACCTGAGGGAAACGATGATTTTGTTGTCTATTGTGACGCGTCGAATCTAGGACTTGGTTGCGTTCTTATGCAACGAGGTAAAGTCATAGCTTATGCGTCTAGACAGCTGAAAATTCACGAGAAGAACTATACGACTCATGATCTTGAATTAGGAGCTGTGGTTTTCGCACTTAAAATCTGGAGACACTACCTCTATGGAACGAAGTGTGTGGTTTTCACAGACCACAAAAGTGTCCAGCATATTCTCAATCAGAAGGAGCTGAACATGAGGCAACGACGTTGGGTAGAACTTCTAAATGACTACGACTGCGAAATTCGCTACCATCCTGGTAAGGCGAATGTCGTAGCCGATGCGCTTAGTCGAAAGGAACGAGTCAAGATTCATTCTGTTCGAACTCTATCTGATATTCAATCTCGTGTCCTTCAAGCTCAACGATTTTGTGTGATCAAAGACTTATTGAAATATGAGCTACCGCTTCAACTCGAACTTAAACTCGAAACGAAGGACAATGGGTTGCTATATTTCGAGGATCATTTGTGGATTCCGAAACAAGACGATCTTCGCACCTTGGTAATGGACGAATCTCACAAGTCTCGATATTCTATCCATCCTGGTGCTGATAAAATGTACAAGGATCTTCGTACTCAGTTCTGGTGTCCTAGTATGAAGAAGGATGTTGCCTTGTATGTATCGAAATGCCTAACTTGTCTCAAAGTCAAGGCTGAACATCAACGACCTTCTGGTTTGCTTGTACAACCAAAGATACCGGTTTGGAAGTGGGAGAACATTGCAATGGATCTCATCACTAAGTTACCGCGTACATCTAAAGGTCACGATGCTATTTGGGTTGTTATCGATCGATTAACGAAATCTGCTCATTTTATACCGATTCGCGAGGATCTATCTGCTGATAAACTTGCAAAGATTTATGTTGATGAGATTGTATCACGGCATGGTGTTCCTTTGGATATCATTTCCGATCGTGATGCTCGGTTTTCATCTCATTTTTGGAAGACCATGCAATCTGCGTTGGGAACCCAACTGAATTTAAGCACTGCTTATCATCCCCAAACAGATGGACAATCTGAGAGAATGATTCAAACTTTGGAGGATATGCTTAGGGCATGCGTGATAGACTTTGGTGGTAATTGGGATTCTCATCTTCCACTGATCGAGTTCTCTTACAACAACAGTTATCATGCTAGTATTAATATGGCACCATTCGAAGCTCTCTACGGTCGAAAATGTCGTTCACCTGTCTGTTGGAATGAGATTGGTGACGCTCAGCTTACTGGACCTGAGCTCGTTCTGGAAACAACAGAAAAAATCAAGAAATCCGCGATAATCTTGTGACAGCTCGAAGCCGTCAAAAGAGTTATGCGGATATGCGACGCAAGCCCTTAGAATTTCAAATCAGAGACCGTGTCCTACTCAAGGTGTCACCTTGGAAGGGAGTGGCGAGATTTGGAAAGAAAGGAAAACTTGCACCCCCATATGTTGGACCATTTAAGATTGTTGAAAGAATTGGAAAGG
Source organism: Helianthus tuberosus (assembly GCA_030545235.1). NCBI lineage: Eukaryota > Viridiplantae > Streptophyta > Magnoliopsida > Asterales > Asteraceae > Helianthus > Helianthus tuberosus. The sequence goes on from CM060403.1 coordinate 56,086,117, forward strand.
TTGCCTATCGACTAGAGCTACCTCCAGAGCTTGGAAATATTCATCCGACTTTTCACGTGTCCAATTTGCGAAAGTGTTTAGCTGATGCTGATCTTCACATTCCTCTCAACAAGATTCAAATCGATGAAACGATGCACTTTGTCGAGAAACCCGTGGAGATAGTGGACCGTACATTCAAACAGTTGAAGAACAAACGGATTCGATTGGTCAAAGTTAGCCGGGAATCCAAACGTGGCCTCGAGTTTACTTGGGAACGTGAGGACCAGATGAAGACGAAATATCCGCATTTGTTTTCACAAGTTTCCTCTAAGTAAAAATTTCGGGACGAAATTTCCTAAAGTAGGGGAGACTGTGACATCTGTGTATTTTAACCCTTGTACTGTTTCGAACAAATTTGTATTTAATAAAATATGGTGTTTTAATTTCAATATTTTTTTAATTATTTGTGACATTAGCACGTTTTCAATCATTGTTCAATTCCGAACTCTCAAACCTGTTCTGGAAGTGAAATCATAAACCATTACGTAAACATAATCAATTTAGCGCGACGTACACTCCGGAACTGTGACATAAGCCAAACATACCCTAAATACACTTTACATAACTTAGAAATAAGTTTCGAAGGATTCGGTACGGCAAAAACATGTTTATTCGAACTGTAGAACTATTTATGACAAAACTGCGAAACGAACGTTGGTGACCGCCCGGATAATATTTAAATCCTAAAAATATTCTGTTATGATTAAAATTTTATTTTTAATCAGGTTCGTGTTGAAAAAATAAATTAAAACGCTTAAAAACGTTACTTTTCAAGTTTAAGCGCGTACCGCGTGTTACTGCGTAACACAGTGCCTCTACTGCAAAACGGAGACAACGCAGCCAGTCTCGGCAACTGAAATTTATTTCAGTAATATTTTGGCGAGTTTATTTTTACAGAATAATAAAAATAATTTAGAACGCCATAAACCGGGATTTAAACGCTAGATAAAATACCTGGTATCCAGTTAAATACCTGTTTTTATCTATTTTTGCCATTCAAAAATTTAACTTTACCCCCCCCCCCCTATATGGTTCACGGTCACATGGGGGTGACCCCACCAAAAATATTGCCATGATCTTTCTTGATATATCTTGGATTCACTTAAATCTTAGAGGATCATATGTAATCTCCTATGGATCCTCATATCTCTATATGTATCATTCAAGATCATTTTTCACTCAACACTTCACTCAACCTCCTTCTCTCTCTCTCCCAACCGTCCACACCACCATCACTCCCATCTTCAAATCTTCAACCTTGTTCTTGAAGATCAAGCTCCATTCCAAGCTAGATTCAAGTTGGTGTGAAGATACAAAGGAGTTTCCAAGGTGCTTTCAAGTGATTTCAAGCTCCATATCATCAAAATCTCATCAAAAAACTTACTTGAATCTTGAAGGTATAAAATTTATGTTTAAATCATACTCTTGATTCTTGGTTGTTCTTGATGATTAAATCATTCTTATTTAATTTAGAACGAATAAACAATTTGAGGGATTGTGTTAACATATAAAAACGCACCCAAATGTGAGTACATAGATCCCCTCTTTTACATGTTTTGTGGTAACTATGTGAGTACATAGTTCCCCTATTTTACCGTTTTCGATTGTTTTGGAGTGATTCATATGTATCAAAACGATTTCGATATTTTAACGATGATTTAAAAAATGATTGAGATGGGTTATACTAAATTAATAACGATTTCGACAATGTGAACGAACTTGTTGGTTGTAGTTACATGACGAATGACATTCATTAATTTTGGCCGAACCGACCAGTATTAGGTTATGGTACCATAGGATCTGACAAATCCCGTTATCAGACTGCTCCCATGGTTATGTGTGGGTTAGGTGGGTAACGACAGAATCTGTGATTGTTTACTTACCCTTTGGTGGTTTGTTAATGCGAGAAGCGAGATAGTCGAGTCACGAAGGTTTGAGTGTTATTAGCGAGACGACCAAAAATAGTTTTCACAATTAAAACGAGGATGATTTAAACGACTTAAACGAGTTAACGGTTTTGAAACGATGTCACTTAACGATGTTTTCGAAAGGATATAAACCATACGAGTTTTATTAACGAGTTAATACGAGATGTTTTACAATTTGGTTTACTAAAACAAATGTTTTTGGGATAAGAATCATGGCTACGAGGTTTTATAAATTATAACCCGCTTGATTTGATGTAGTTAATTATGTTGCAATATTATACTCTTATCAAAACAAGGTCTTTAATAAGGTATTGCAACATGTAAACTAGCCATGAATCCGATACTCTTATAAAAACCTATGTACTCGCCAGCATTTCTTTGCTGACTTTGTTTTTACATATGTTTCAGGTGATGTTGCTTGATGTTGATTGCTAGGATGCATGAGTCACATAGGATTTGGACGAGGCCTTAGTGACATAATAACAATGATAGTCGATATATAACTTATTTGTTTCATGCTAAAACAATGTAAATTACTTAATGAATAAATAAAACGAAACTATTTTGTATCCATGGTTGTGAAACAATAATTCTGTTACAACACTCCCCGACGTTTACGCCACGATTTGTTGTTTTACGTGGTCGGGGTGTGACTCCTACACATCAACTCTTTCAGCTCATTCCATGTCAAAGCATACGCAGCAGCCTCGCCCAACGTCTGAACCTGAAGGTTCCACCATGACAGAGCCCTATCTTGAAACAGTCCAGAAATGTACGTGACTTGCTGCTCTAGAGTACATTTGCTCATTCGCAAAACAGAATCCGTATTCTCGATCCATCTTACAAAAGCTACGGTACCTCCAGTGCCGTCGAAGTTCAGAGGCTTGCAGTCCAAAAACTGCTTGTAGGTACAGCCTGCAACCCAGCAGCATCATTCAGAGAAAGCATTAACAAAGCACACTCGGAAATGTCCAAACGTATTGTAATGTGTCTTAGGTGACTTAAACATTACCGTTAGGTGGGTTATTCACTGAGGTACCTCCGCTGTGTCTGTAGTGAAGAACCTCGTGCAGTGCGATGGCCTGTGTGATGCGCGCTTGTAGTTATGCCTCGGTCATGGGCAGCTGAATGTTCCTTCGATGAGGCATTCTTCTTCTAATAAGAAGATCGGATTGGTCACGTCTTATTTGTTACGTAAATAAGTAATTATCTAGAGGTTGTATGTACATATATATAAACAATCATCATATCAAACAATCATGCAACGACACAATCATGGCATAAACAAGTAATTCAACAATATGCTTAGTGAGAACATGACGATTGAGCTTTCATTAATCATCGACCACAGTTACATTGTTTACAAATGCATCACATCAAAAGGGACACAGGGTCACACTACCCTTGCCCAATAAGTCTGTCAATGTATAAAAATCGCATAGTCAAAAGGTGGTCTTCAAAATTCTTCACAATCTCGGCTCAATAGTGGTGCTCTCACCAAAAGTAATGCATATGCATAAGACCAAAAACCTACTGTACTGATGGAGGAGGAGGAGGAGGGAGGAAAAGTAAACTGAGAACATGTGCGAGCTCCTCCTCGAGCTTGCATACATGACGAAGCAAGTAATTGACCTGTTGCTCGACGGTGAGGAATCAAGCATCAAACTCTGGAAAAGGAGTAAGAGGTGCGGGTGGATGAGCAAAAGGAGACGGTGATGAACGAGGGGGAACAAAAGCAGGCTGACAGGGACACGGTAGAGGACGCGGAGTCAGCTCAAGTTCCAAAACCCTGCAGCTCATAATCTCAAATCGAAGCTAAAGCGAATAAAGCAACTCATCCTGTGTATAACAAACAAAATGAGAGGGATGGTAGGGATCTGAAATCGGCATAGAATACGGTGGGAACCATCAGAATTGCTCATCAAGTGGTGAAGAAGTGAAAGGAGTAAAAGCTGCAGACTGAGGGATCTGTGGAAAAGCTGCTGAAACAAAAGGATCATCACGCGGATGCTGGCCTGAAGTACCTTCCCCTGGATGGGGTGCGGGTATGTCCTGAAGTAAAACGATAGGCAAATCATTGCGATGGACATCGGACTCCACAGTAGGGAAATGAGCAACATCAGCGGGTGCGGGTGCGGGTGCAGGTGGAGGAATAAGTGGCTCAACAACAGGAGGGTCAACGGGTGCAGGAACTGGGTCAGGTATGAGGGATGCAATGTCTGGTATGCCAAAAGGAATAGGGTCATGATCAGGCATGGGCTTAGGATCAGCAGGTGCATCATTAGGCTGATCAAGAGGAACAAAATCTGGCTCAAGACCAGGCTCGGGGTCGTGTGGAGGAGATGGTGCAGCAGACATGGCCGTGTCATCATCAGAATCAGTAGCGTAACGCTGTAATCCGACCGCCCGTAAAGCTGAAGACGTCACAGACTCAAAGGAATCTGAGACAGAGTGCAAAGTAGAATCAGAGGATAACTCAATAACAGGAATCTCAGGAGGTGGAACAGCAATCACATCCTCGTCTATCTCTTCATCACCCTGGGCATCAACAGGAGGACCATCAACAAACAAATCAATGCCATCATCAGACAGATCGTCAAAAGGCCAATCCTCGGGAGGGATGACCACGAGAGAAACAGGAGCGAGGATCGGAGCCACGATATGCTCACCATCGGGGTGCCCAATGATGAGATGGTCATGGACTGGAACAGGAATGATAAAAGGATCCTCGTTTGGAATACCATCAACCAGGGGTAAATCATCTCCAAAGTCAGGCAACGCAAACGGCTGAAAGTCGTCCTCGTCATCTGGTAGCATGTCTGGGTCGCTCTCAGTGTCGGATGTAAGTATCTCGGGCTCAGGTGCAATCTCGTCATCTGAGACTACATCCATCGGGTCGTCAACATCTGATAGTCCGCTCTCGGAAGAAGACATAGTGTCTGTAACAGAACAATCATAACATATGCACAAATATTAACCGCTATCATGTAGTATGTGTGACAACCCTCACAATTACAGGTACCATACAATTAATTAATTTTAATTATGTGCTTAATGACTGTGCTTGATTACAACTGACGATTTAAATTGCTTTATGATTTTTGTATCATACATACATATGCATCACATTTCATACAGTCACTCCATTTATTACACACAAACTTTAGTGACATACTTGATGCACAAAGCACAGTTAGCACACTGAACGGATAATTCGGAAACATGCTGACAATGCCAGCACATAGACAGATAATGTTTTGAGGCCAGTATGAGCCAGAGACAGGGTACTACACTAGTGTGGAGTGTAGGGAAGTGAGGACCATAAAACTGCGTCACTAGGTGATAGTTAAAGTACCGGGAAGTGCCTAAAACCCACTAATAATGCAGAATTCTGCATTAATTATCAGAAATTCAGCATTTAACATGCTAGTAATGTGCAAAATTTTGGCAGAATGGTCCCGTATGCTTTCCTAAGTGTCGGGAATTAAATGTGACACAATAAGATATATAAAAGTGTGACACCTGTGTCACTGCGACCATCAAACAAATACCAAACCAATGAAATATTTTATTTCATACTTGGGATTTGTAAAAATATGTGTATCGTTTACACATATCAACTCTTGATCGATTTCAAGCTTTAAATCGCTTTCTGGAGGGTTATACGCGCACTGATGCGTAAATATAACCAGTTTAATGCAACGAACACTCCGGAATAGTGAAATAGGCTTAACATACCTTAAGTAACCTTTACATAACTTAGAAATAAGTTTTGAAGGCGTTGGTATGGCAAAATCTAGTTTATTCGCTTACAGGGACTAAACTTGACAAACTGCTAAAGTATGCCAATTTGAACTATAACGAACATTCCGGAACATGACCATAAGTTAAACACACCTTAAATATCCTTTACATAGCTTAGAAATAGGCTTTGAGGGGTTCGGTGTGCTAAAATAAACTTTTGGGTCATTCAGGGACTAAAAGTGTCAAAAAGTGCACAAGTTTGCACTTTTACGCATAACTTACGTTCTGAATACATCCGGACATCCAAAAATTTATGTAAGCACTATAATATTTTATTTTAGTGTTTGGCATAAGAAAAATCCATTCGTCACGCATTTTGGATAGTTTTTCGCGCTTATGCGCATTCCGTCGTAATTAAGCGAACATCGCGTTCGTACGACCAAACGAACTGACATCCGACATATTTTTGAGCATGTTTCATGTCCCCAATGTTTAGGCATCATTTTAGGGCCTTAAAGTTGGCTTTACGGGCCTTAGAAGTGTCGGGAATGGCCTTAAAACACAACAGGGACTGAAACTGTCATTTTTGAAACTTATTTTCTGATCAGAACCCCCATGCGGCCCGCATTAGTTTTGGTGTATCCTGAAGCGGGCCGCGTCAGCCTTCCAGACCAGGTTAACTGCATTTAACAGCAGTTTCCAGCTGTTTGATCCACAACCACACACTCACACTTGCTTAGTCAGCTGATAAGAACCCATTTTTAGTCACCACAACTTGCCAACACTTGTACGGATGAGATTCGAGCACGGTTTCCATGAAACGATCTTAACGGTTACCCGAAAACTATAAATACCCCATCACCCCATTGCAAAACTTACAAGAATTTTGATTTGAGAAACTCTAAGTTGAAACTATTGTTTCATACCTGAGATTTTTGAATCGAAATTAGCATTCGGGGACCCTTCGTAAGTATTCTTTCGTTCTTTTATTGCTTTTCGAGTCTTTTAGAGTCTGAAAGTCAAACTTTGTTTGACTTTCTGCATTGACCATTTATGGTCAATGCGAAGTTCGTTTGAACTTCGCAACGTGAGTGTAATCACGTTGGTTATAGTCCCTTGGGACTATGCCTACTGATTACCACGTTGTCTAGGGTCGTAGGGTAGGCGATCTGATAAATCGCCTATACCTTCGAACCCGACCCATTTGGTCGATCATTAGGATCCGACCAAATACATTAGGTGACCATAGTAGGTAGGGAATAACCTTCCGAGGTTATACCTTATGGTCACGACGTTTAAGTAGTTGTATGATAGGTAGTTTATATGCCTTAGGTAAATTACCAGAATACCCTTTTCATGTATAATTGGTAATTAAGCATATGTAACCTAAAATTTTGTCACATAACTGATTATGTAACATGTTTAGGCATATAACACTTGTCATAGGGCTAGTTAGGCGGTCCGAACGCGTTTCACGCGAACGACGCGTTAAAGTAGCATAAGCTACCTAAACGGGTCGTAATGGGTCGGAAGCACTTATGATAGGTTTCAATTAGTATGTAGGCTTTGTTAAACCATATTACACGAGTTTCCATACTCGTTTGGATTACGAACCCTCATTCTATCCGATCTTCCGATTTAGGTCCGGTTTATTAACATAGTTACCTATATTAGGTGCCGTTTGATTCCGTGATCACTATCATTGTTTGATTATCACTCCAGGACTACTGAGTAATCAAAAGTGAGTACATAGACCCCTCTTTTACTGTTTTCAAACTGTTTTGGGGTGAAACACATGTGCCTACTTGTTACTTTCATGCTTTTCTGTTTTGACATCATATACTTGCTATGTTCTTTAGTACATTTATAGTACATGATTTCAATACATTTTATGCTATGTATGCCCATTGTGTGCGTACTTAGTACATCGTTTTACATTACATTTTGTTGCATATGCTCGTCCAGTATATGAACACATTATATTACATTTTGAATCGTTTATAACTATTTGACTATGTGAACCGTTGAAATCATTTGACTATGTGAACCGTTTGTATCAGTGAACCGTTTGTATCTGTGAACCGTTTGTATCTATGAACCGTTTGTATCTGTGAACCGTTTGTATCTGTGAACCGTTTGTATCTGTGAACCGTTTATATCTGTGAACCGTTTGTATCTGTGAACCGTGTGAACCGTATTTGACAATACATAAACATTTCTACAATTGTTAAACATTGCTTTGGTGGTTTGGTTTGATTAAGTGATTAAGTAACGATGCGTGTGTAATATGATACAAGCATGGTGGATACGCCGCTGGTACTTCCTATATATAAGTGTTTGTATGGTATTACATATCGTAGTGTTATTTGAATCATTTCAGTTTGAGACATATAACATTTTATACAAATAACATACTTTTCACAAGACATTGATTTACAAACAACTTATCTTTTACAAACTCATTTTACAATGGTTATTCATTTAACCATACATTATTCTCTTATTTATACATATCATCTGATCTTATCGTTCTTCAAATGATTTACAAAACAAAGCAAATTACAAGGTTCATGACTAAACATTTTCTCAAACATAAGTCATGAAACCTATTTTCACAAAACCTATGTATCTCACAGGCATTTTTATGCTGACGTACCTATTTTCACATGTGTTTTCAGGAGCTGTTGCATAAGATGATCAAGATACACATAGGCAGACTTGGGCTTTAGTGACAATAAAAGATGCAAGACTAGTTAATTATGTTGTATTTCCTTGTTTGTTAAGACATTGTAACACTTTTAATCTATAAAACAAAACTTCAATTGCCATGGATTTGAAACAATTAATTCTGTTACAACACTCCCCGACGTTTCCGCCACGTTTTGTATGTTCTACGTGGTCGGGGTGTGACAGAAAAGATGGTATCAGAGCCAATGGTTATAGGGAATTAGGTTATTAGTAATGCTTTGACCTAGTCTATAACCTTCTTAGGACCCTAACGCGAGTTTACTTGCGTTTAGTCATAAAACAATACCGTCACCTATCCTTAGGCGACGACCACAACAAGAACATAAATTTCAAAACCGCTTTGAAAACTAATCATCTGTTCTAGGATGATTGATTACTAGGTTTTAAACCCTCTATTGTAAGGTTTTGAACCCTCTGTTATATGGTTTTGAACCCCGTTGAGTTTTCAAAATCTCGTCAAGGTTTTGGGTTTTAAATAATGTGAACACGTGTAAACTGGAAGGGTGAATGCCTGTATTCTGGGTTTTCTGTCTAGGCAAGCACTTCGTATACATCTCATCAGACGCGAGACCAGTTGTGCTTACCTGGGAATTCTTGGGATGAGTGTTCACTTATAGGCGAGCATGTCTTCGCGATACATTATTTTTGACCTATTTACTTTGATTAATCACCGGGGTCGTTTGTTGCTTTGTAGTAACAAACAAATGACCACTATCCTTGCTTTCATCAGATTTGTTTCATCTCATTTTTTTTTTGTCTAATTCTCTCACTCGTTTCCTTTCATGTTTCCTCTTTTAGAATGCCTCCTCGACGCGAGAACCAGATAGCGACTGCCGAGCTGGCAGAAATCATTGCGCAGCAAATGGCTGCTCAATTCCCAAACCTCTTTGCTCAATGGAATCAAGCCAACAACAACAACAATGGTCCATGCAATTTCAAGAGTTTTAACTCGGCTAAACCACTCAAGTTTAGTGGTTCTGAGGGAGCGACTGGGCTTCTTCAATGGTTCGAGAGCATTGAGAATACTTTCCGCCACGTGCAGTGTCCTGACAATCGCAAGGTCGAGTTTGCTTCGAGTGTGTTCCAGAAGAGAGCCCTTACGTGGTGGAACGGGGTTATGAGAGATCGTGGTGCAGAGGTTGCTCTAGCACAGACATGGGCTGAACTTAGGGCCCTTATGATGAAGGAATTCTGTCCTCGTCACGAGATCAGGGCCTTGGAAAGGGAATTCGACAATCTTGAGCAAGACAGCGGTGAGCATCGAGCCTACACGGACCGTTATGAGGAGTTAAGTCTGTTATGCCCAAACATGGTCACGCCTTTGGATAAGGCAATAGAAAAGTACATTGATGGCCTCCCTGACTCAATACAAGACATTGTGACTGGCAGCAACCCTACTACAGTTAGACAGGCCATTGAGCTATCTGCAACCTTGACTGAATCAAAGATCAGGAAAGGTAAACTTTTCCGAAAAGGTGACAAGAAACCGGTCGAGGAATCGAACCCAATCGAGGAATCAAAGACCATGGATGAACAGACTGGGTCCCCTAAGAAGTCAAAGAAGCGAAAGGCTTCTCAAAACTTCGCCATGGTTACTCACAATGATCAAGCCGTCCCCAACCAACCAGCTCAACCCCCTGCTAGGAAGCCATACAATGGAACTGCACCCTTGTGCAACCAATGTAGCCTCCATCATCATGCCAATGTAAAGTGCCGCAAATGCCAAACTTGTGGACTTATAGGCCATACAACAAGAGTCTGCCCAGCTGCAGCTGCACCAAACCAAGCTGGCAACAACCCTGCTCAAGGTCGTTTTCTACCAGGTTCTTGCTTCAACTGTGGCGAGATGGGTCATTTCCAAAGAAATTGCCCAAAGCTTGCTAATGCAAATCCAGCACAGGGATGAGCATCTGACCGAATGGAAGACAATGCTGTTTAGAAATAATCAATCCATATGTATTATTTTCTTTAGTTGTCAAGGTCCAAGAAACAGTTGTTATCGTTGTTTATAAATAAATCTTTTATATACATTGAAATGTATTTATGTGGTTGCAAGTATAAACAACATATCTCTTACAATACCGACAATCAAGGAACCGTCCTTGAAGAACAAACTACCCCCAAAATTTTCCCATTCTATGATCTCTTACGTTTCCACTAAATTCCTAAGTACCCGTTTATTCTAAGGAAACGAAGTACAAGGCGCAAGTTACAACACTGAACGAATACCCAAAGTACCACTATAAATCCTTAATAGGGTACCTAAGGGTATTTCCGTAAATCCTAAAATTTGTCGTGTTCCTTAATTCGAATATTACGTTTCTTTGAAAACAAAATCGAATTTTTGGGAGATCTTCCTATCTCTTCAGATAGATCCCAGAGGACATTGAAGTCCATCGACTGGTTTCCATATCCGTTCTCAATCAATAACAAATTAATAACAAAATTAATAACCAAGTTAAACAACTATGTGATTATGTGCTTATGAACATTTCAAGACAAACTGTGCGGACTATGCAAGGAATTACGTAATTATGGATGCATACATAATTATGGAATTTAGTGTACAGAAACCACAGCGAGCCTTGTCATGTGCCTAGAAGTTAACTCTATTCCTTTCTGTTTCTGAGGAAGCACCCGTTGAAAATGACTCCGTTTGTTCATTTTCGTTTCTGAAGATTGTCCGTTGAGGAAATGAATATCCGTTTGTCTATCCTTTTCATTTCCATTTCTGATGAAGCACCCGTTGAAAATGACTCCGTTTGTTCATTTTCGTTTCTGAAGATTGTCCGTTGAGGAAATGAATATCCGTTTGTCTATCCTTTTCATTTCCATTTCTGATGAAGCACCCGTTGAAAATGACTCCGTTTGTTCATTTTCGTTTCTGAAGATTGTCCGTTGAGGAAATGAATATCCGTTTGTCTATCCTTTTCATTTCCATTTCTGATGAAGCACCCGTTGAAAATGACTCCGTTTGTTCATTTTCGTTTCTGAAGATTGTCCGTTGAGGAAATGAATATCCGTTTGTCTATCATTTTCATTTCCATTCCTGAGGAAGCACCCATTGAAAATGACTCCGTAAGTTCATTTTACGTTTCTGAAGATTGTCCGTTGAGGAAATGAATCCCCGTTTGTTTATTCCTTCATTTCCGCTTCTGAAGAATACTCGTTGAGGAAGATGACTCCGTCAGTTCATTTTTCGTTCTGAAAGATGTCCGTTAAGGAAATGACAGGATTATGCCTTACATATCTCTGGTGATTATTTGACACAAAGTCACAAATAGACTCATACGAATAAATTTCGGGACGAAATTTCCTAAAGTAGGGGAGACTGTGACACCTGTGTCACTGCGACCATCAAACAAATACCAAACCAATGAAATATTTTATTTCATACTTGGGATTTGTAAAAATATGTGTATCGTTTACACATATCAACTCTTGATCGATTTCAAGCTTTAAATCGCTTTCTGGAGGGTTATACGCGCACTGATGCGTAAATATAACCAGTTTAATGCAACGAACACTCCGGAATAGTGAAATAGGCTTAACATACCTTAAGTAACCTTTACATAACTTAGAAATAAGTTTTGAAGGCGTTGGTATGGCAAAATCTAGTTTATTCGCTTACAGGGACTAAACTTGACAAACTGCTAAAGTATGCCAATTTGAACTATAACGAACATTCCGAAACATGACCATAAGTTAAAAACACCTTAAATATCCTTTATATAGCTTAGAAAAAGGCTTTGAGGGGTTCGGTGTGCTAAAATAAACTTTTGGGTCATTCAGGGACTAAAAGTGTCAAAAAGTGCACAAGTTTGCACTTTTACGCATAACTTACGTTCTGAATACATCCGGACATCCAAAAATTTATGTAAGCACTATAATATTTTATTTTAGTGTTTGGCATAAGAAAAATCCATTCGTCACGCATTTTGGATAGTTTTTCGCGCTTATGCGCATTCCGTCGTAATTAAGCGAACATCGCGTTCGTACGACCAAACGAACTGACATCCGACATATTTTTGAGCATGTTTCATGTCCCCAATGTTTAGGCATCATTTTAGGGCCTTAAAGTTGGCTTTACGGGCCTTAGAAGTGTCGGGAATGGCCTTAAAACACAACAGGGACTGAAACTGTCATTTTTGAAACTTATTTTCTGATCAGAACCCCCATGCGGCCCGCATTAGTTTTGGTGTATCCTGAAGCGGGCCGCGTCAGCCTTCCAGACCAGGTTAACTTCATTTAACAGCAGTTTCCAGCTGTTTGATCCACAACCACACACTCACACTTGCTTAGTCAGCTGATAAGAACCCATTTTTAGTCACCACAACTTGCCAACACTTGTACGGATGAGATTCGAGCACGGTTTCCATGAAACGATCTTAACGGTTACCCGAAAACTATAAATACCCCATCACCCCATTGCAAAACTTACAAGAATTTTGATTTGAGAAACTCTAAGTTGAAACTATTGTTTCATACCTGAGATTTTTGAATCGAAATTAGCATTCGGGGACCCTTCGTAAGTATTCTTTCGTTCTTTTATTGCTTTTCGAGTCTTTTAGAGTCTGAAAGTCAAACTTTGTTTGACTTTCTGCATTGACCATTTATGGTCAATGCGAAGTTCGTTTGAACTTCGCAACGTGAGTGTAATCACGTAGGTTATAGTCCCTTGGGAATATTTTTAAACCATATTACACGAGTTTCCATACTCGTTTGGTTTACGAACCCTCATTCTATCCGATCTTCCGATTTAGGTCCGGTTTATTAACATAGTTACCTATATTAGGTGCCGTTTGATTCCGTGATCACTATCATTGTTTGATTATCACTCCAGGACTACTGAGTAATCACAAGTGAGTACATAGACCCCTCTTTTACTGTTTTCAAACTGTTTTGGGGTGAAACACATGTGCCTACTTGTTACTTTCATGCTTTTCTGTTTTGACATCATATACTTGCTATGTTCTTTAGTACATTTATAGTACATGATTTCAATACATTTTATGCTATGTATGCCCATTGTGTGCGTACTTAGTACATCGTTTTACATTACATTTTGTTGCATATGCTCGTCCAGTATATGAACACATTATATTACATTTTGAACCGTTTATAACTATTTGACTATGTGAACCGTTGAAATCATTTGACTATGTGAACCGTTTGTATCAGTGAACCGTTTGTATCTGTGAACCGTTTGTATCTGTGAACCGTTTGTATCTGTGAACCGTTTGTATCTGTGAACCGTTTGTATCTGTGAACCGTTTGTATCTGTGAACCGTTTATATCTGTGAACCGTTTGTATCTGTGAACCGTGTGAACCGTATTTGACAATACATAAACATTTCTACAATTGTTAAACATTGCTTTGGTGGTTTGGTTTGATTAAGTGATTAAGTAACGATGCGTGTGTAATATGATACAAGCATGGTGGATACGCCGCTGGTACTTCCTATATATAAGTGTTTGTATGGTATTACATATCGTAGTGTTATTTGAATCATTTCAGTTTGAGACATATAACATTTTATACAAATAACATACTTTTCACAAGACATTGATTTACAAACAACTTATCTTTTACAAACTCATTTTACAATGGTTATTCATTTAACCATACATTATTCTCTTATTTATACATATCATCTGATCTTATCGTTCTTCAAATGATTTACAAAACAAAGCAAATTACAAGGTTCATGACTAAACATTTTCTCAAACATAAGTCATGAAACCTATTTTCACAAAACCTATGTATCTCACAGGCATTTTTATGCTGACGTACCTATTTTCACATGTGTTTTCAGGAGCTGTTGCATAAGATGATCAAGATACACATAGGCAGACTTGGGCTTTAGTGACAATAAAAGATGCAAGACTAGTTAATTATGTTGTATTTCCTTGTTTGTTAAGACATTGTAACACTTTTAATCTATAAAAAAAAACTTCAATTGCCATGGATTTGAAACAATTAATTCTGTTACAACACTCCCCGACGTTTCCGCCACGTTTTGTATGTTCTACGTGGTCGGGGTGTGACAAAAAGGCATTATACGGAATGATTAAGCACTTTAACGAAACGGTATCTAATCGAATAACCGGACATTACCCGGGACACCAAATTTTTGCCAAATACATTGTTTTATTATTTCTTGGCTAGTCATGATCCCCGTTCACCATAACACCCACTAAATTCTCTAGTAACTAACATATGTAAACATATACTTGCATTTGAACTAATACTTACCATCTACCATCAAATGTTACAAATAACCCCCCCCCCCCATGCCCTCTTACGGTCACAAAGGACCCACAAAATCCCCACCATACTTCCAAGATATTATTTCAATATTATAATGAGATCTTTGCTTGTGATCTTGAACATATTATTAGAGAATGGTTATAAGTATGGTGAGTTCTTACAAGACCTTACCTTCATCATATCTTCACATAAAGTTCACTCCACCTCCCTCATCTCTCCCTCTCCCTCTCGGCTCAACATAACCGCCACCATCACCACCTTAACACCACCCAATTCTTCCATTTTTAAGCTTCATCCAAGTGCTAGAAGGTGAATTAAAGGAACTTGAAGTTGGAGATCATCAAGGAGCTTTCATACATTGTTTTCATCATCCATTTTCACCATCTTTTTCACTAGAGTTCTTCCCTAGCCTTTGTGCTAGTTGTAAGTCCTTGTTTATCCCTTGCTTATTTCTATTTTGAGTAGTTAAAAGTTATAGTATGTTGAAATTTACAAGAACACTAAAAGGGTTTAAACAAGAAACTTGAACATAAAAGTTTACATGAAGATGAAATGTTGTTAGTAGGATGTTGTAGTGAATATGTTGTTGATTGCATGTTGATTCTTGGTTATGTGATGTTAATCACCATATGGAACTTGTTAAATGATGTTTAGAAGCATGATTTAACAAGACTAGGAGGTGATTATGTGATACATGAAATAATCATCTTCTAGTTTAAACATGAACTTGAAAGAAAATGATTTTCTTGAAATATAATTAAACAAGTAGGTTGATGATCATGTAGATCCGAGTTCTACAAAAGACTTTTCTAAATAAACCAAGTTTAAAAATTGATTTTTAAAAGATTATGACTTTTACATACACTTACGCCATTTTTGGAAATGAAATAAGTGTAGAAACCTTTTAGTTACAAGAAGAGTTCAAAAGATTAATTTTTGTAAAAATTGTTTACAAGTTGTAAACACTTAACTCTTTTAAGAAAATGATTTTTAAAGAAGTGAATACATTTTGAAAGGTAACTAAGACCACTAAACGCATTACCAAGTTACTACGTGTTTTCGGGATATATCAAGTTCATGATTAATATGTAACGCATATAGTTTTTGCTCTCGGTGATGTAAAGTTGTTTAAAGGATAATTGTTGATGATTATTGTGATTATTTTGAAAAGAAAATGATATGCTTATTAGCATGGACGCCTCCATTTACAAAGGAAACTCTGGCGAAATTTCCTAAAAATTCCAACACTTAGAAATTATTTTCTAAAGAATGTTTGCAAATATGTTTTAAACATTGTCTTTCAAAATAAACTTCGCCATAAGTTTTGTTACAAAATTTCAAAGTGTCGGAGGTGGGTTTTCGTAAATAAAAGCGGACAAATATATATTTAGAATATATATTTTATACTAAAACGCTTGTGTGAATATTTGCATGATTTGGGAACTAGTTATATTACTTAGAGAAAAATAATATAACTTAACAAAATACCGTTACTAGTATATTTTGGATGGATAATATTTTGATAACGAAAAATATGATTTATCACAAAGTATAACATATTTTTGAACAAGTAGAAAATATATTATTTTGAGAAGTTATAATATATTTTCTTAGTATATTTGGAGAATATATAAATTTTGGGACAATGTTTATTTTCTTGGAAACACATTATTTTTGACAACTAAGTTATCATATACTTTTCTAAAGTGGGACTTAAGAGCACATAATATCAAGACTTTAAATCACAAAAATACATGTATAAAATACCCCCATCCTTGGGAAGGAAATACGCATATAAAATACTTGAGAAGTATGAATACGAAATAGTTGTCTAACTATTATTTCAAAACCTAAAAATATAATGTAAGTTAAAATAATTATTATTTTAACAATAAGTTATAACTTGGAATAATATCAAAGTAACGTAACTCAAACCGTAAATACAAAAGCAAGGCACGGCCCTTTCGTCTAATAGACATTAGTACGGTGTAGGTTATCGTGTAGCTGACAAGGTTTGAGTACGAGCACAGGAGACGCACTACAGTGAGTTCATGTCCCCCTTTTCTTTTAACGATTTTCAGTTTTATACTTCGGGGGTGAAATACATGTTACAATTATACAGACATTTTTATACATGGTATGGTTAGCTTAAGGAGGGCATACTACTTAGATCATGTGAGTGGGTAAGCGGATACTTAAGGCCATTAATCCTCGTTGTAGGACCGAGGGACATGAGTGATAGATCTATTTGGGTGTAGCGAGCCCACACCCATGAGGCCAGGGTGGCCCATAGTGGTGACTGTGTCTTACAGCCGGAAGCCCGGTGCAACTCCGCTAGGTTTGAGTTTTCCTGCATCACTTCACACATACCAGTGGCTTTGCAACCCATTGGTGATCTCTTTTTCCTTATTGCTACATACCAGGGACTTTCATACATACAGACATATTTCAAGGGTTTATACCTACTCACATACACATGAACTCGCTCAACTTTTGTTGATTTTTCAAACTACATGTATTTCAGGGAATTGATCAGATCTGGAAAGTGTCTGCATATGTGTCAAGCTGCGTACTAAATAAAGATGTCATCCAGGGTTGTAGGGTTTGGGAGGTGTAACCCTATCCTGGACGGGTCACACGTCTCCAAACCTCGTTTTATTTAAAGTCTTTTGTTGAGTCCTTGTGAGCTCATTTTAAACAAGTCAAGGTTGTATCTTATTTTGGGTTGACGTTGCAAGACAAGCATGTTATGGTATTTTCTAAACTATATTAATGGATGAACATCTCTTATTTTATTTATATAGCATTGTTATGGTTGTTGCTATGGTATTAAGAGCCAGGGTTTGACAGTATGCAATCAAAGACAATGTATCATGAAATCGTGTATCCTCATAATTCCTCACGAATCCTTTCTATCCTTCCTAGTCTATCCCAGACTAAACCATAAATGTAACCTTGCAATCATGTTTCTTGTCTTTCCTTTTGTAAAAATGTTTGTTCCATGGATCTGGTCATTTGGTGTATGCAATGAAAACATGTTGTAAAAATATTTTCGTGAGAGCCCTAATGATTGTAGTCTAGACTCGAGAAGGAATCCTAGTTCGCTACAATCGAAGCTCTGATACCAAACTGTCACACCCTGACTTTTGCGGAAGCGTGATTATGTGTGACTTCCTTAATATCATTGCATTCAACCATAACAAACAACTATATGATAAAACCAAGATGTTCATCCATAGGTAGTTTTAAAAACGTTACATGCAACATCGTTTTAAATCCCAAAACACAGACTTCCCATTCAGAATACAACAAGTTTTAAGTTCCATAAGGACTTCACAAAAGACACTAATAAACTAGGTTTTGAGCCATGTATCTTATCCAAGATAAAATACATAACCCAAACCCCTTTGACTTCGGATGACATCTTTTATAATAGACATGACTTGAAAACTTCAACGCCCGCCAGATCCATACTTAGTTTCCTGAAATACATGTAGTTTGAAAACATCAACAAAAGTTGAGCGAGTTCATGTGTTTAGTGTGTGAGCTCGAATAAATTTTGTAATCATTATAAGTAAGTATGTATTTGTAAACCCTGGTATGAAAGCAAACAAGGAAACAGATCAATTAATGGTTTGCAAGGCCATTAACATGTGTGCAACGAGGTAGGAAGGCTCAAACCTAGCAGATTTTGCACCGGGCCTGCCTGTAAGACATAGTCACCTCATGGGCCAAATCCCCGGTCCACATGGGTGTGGGCTCGCTACACCCAAATAGATCTATCACTCATGCCCCTCGGTCCACTTACGAGGATTAATGGTCTTAAGAGTGTGCCTACCCATTCACATGATCTAACAGTAAATTCCTTAGCTAACCATACCAATAGTAATTGTTTGTAAACATTTTGTAACATGTACTTCAACCCCGAAGTTATAAAACAAAAACAGTTAAAAGAAAAGGGGGACATGAACTCACTATTATGCGTTCTTCGTATCTAACGTAACTCACAGCTGATACTTGCTTGTACGACTACCTACAACGTACTACGGTCTATTAGACAAGCGGGCCGTGCCTTGACTTAGTATTAATTACTGTCTTTGAGTTACGTTTCATTGTGTCTTTAACATTATTCCAAGTTATATAATTATTTATTAAAATTATAATTATTTTAACTTAAATTATATTTACCAAATTTTGGAATAATGGTTAAAATAATATATTTTAACTTGTTATACTTATGTATTTGTACATGAATATTTCCCCAAGGATGGGTGTATTAGTATTCGTATTCTTATCCTTGTATATTTTTGCCAAGTATTGGTGGCGTATTCCGGTGTGTAATTATACGTACGAGAATACGTATTTCCATTGTGTTTATTAAGTATCCTTATACTTAATTTTTATATTAACTTTTCCGGAATAATATTTCTAATAAAATACATTAATATATATTTCCAAAATATATATTTTAAAAATATTTCATAGAAAAATTACTTATAATTTTCCCCTTGGCAAAAATATTTATAAATTTAATATAAGTCTCAAAAATAATATATTTTCAAGTTTAATTTGGAAAATATATATAAACTTATTTTTCACCCAAAAATAATGTATTTCATGTTTATTCAAGAAAATATATATTTTCTCCCAAAATTAATATATTTTCTAATAATTCCAAGAAAATATATATTTTTATTTACAAAAAATAATGTATTTTCTCCTTGTAAAAAATATGATTTATTTTGTAATAATTGTAAAAATCCTATTTTTGTTCTCTTGGTGTCCAAAATACTAGTTACCAAAATATACTTATGAATGAATTCCCGAAATATTTTTGTAAGGTATATTTCTTGTTTGGTTTCACCAATATTTTGGGTATGATTTATATATTCATTCTCTTGGAATTTTGTTAATATTTTGGGTTGTTATTTCTTGGTATTTTGGTGTGTTATATTATTTCAAGTCCTAAAATAATATAACTAATACAAATAATATACAAACAATCACACACAAGGTGACATCTAAATATATATTTCCTAACTACATATTTAGTCACTTTTATTTACAAAAACCAACCTCCAATGTTTATAATTTTTGTAACAAAAATTATGGCAAACTTTATAGGAAAATTCATGGTTTAAAATATACTTGTAAATATTTGTTTAAAAAATATTTTTCTAACTATTTAATTTCTAGAAAAATTTTGCCATAGTTACCCCAAAAAATGGAGGTTTCCATGCTTTCAAAGCATATCATTTTCTTTTATAAATCAACACAATCAACAACAAATTAATCTACACTTACCAATTTGCCAAAATCAAGCATAAACTACTACCTCATTAACTTGAAAATTTACAAAAATGCGTAGTAACTTACTAGTGTGTTTAGTAAGCCTAGTTACCTTTCAAAGTGTGGTTGTTTAGTTATGTGACAACCCGCACTAAACCAGGTATCCGTACGACTTAATTAATGATTAATTACTGCTTAATTATTGTGCTTGTTTGAACTAGCTGATGAACTGCTACTTGAATACTGATACATGAACTTACTTGCATCATACCTGCTTGCTGTCACTACAATATTTATATGCTGAACCTTAGTGACAAACATGATGCACAAAAAGCACAGTAGCACAATACACGGATAACCTATTGAACATGCTGATAAAGCCAGCATCAGGCAAACACTGCCTCCAAGGCCTATAAGAGCCTGAGATATCTGACTACACTGGTAGTGAGTGTAGGGTTATAAGGGTTGTGGAACTGCGTCTCTAGGAATAAGATACACTGATTGGATGTGCCAAAAACGTACTTTAAGTACAAAACACAGCACTTTAATAAATAATCCAGCTTCTAGCTGACTAGTAAAGTGCCAAAACATGGGGAAAATACTACTGGACACTTTCTAAAGTGTTAGAAACAAAATGTGTCACTAAAATAACAATAACGACACTTTAAAGCTTTTGTAACGCTTTAACGGATTACTATCCAACTGAACAACCGGACTTTACCCGGAACATGAAAATATTATTATTTTCACTATTTGTATTTTTCTGAGCTAGTTAGGGTCCCTGATTACCCTAACACCCGTCATAACACGCTATATATTACTAACGAGGTTAAACCCTTAACTTAACTTAGTTAACACAACTAACCTCCTAATTACTTAGTTACAATCGAACTAACCCCCCCTTCCTTATAACCGTCCCCATGTATGGGGGACATGATTGTACAATCAAGATTATTTTAATTAGCATTGCTTAAAATCTAAAGAACACATCTTCCATTGGACAAAACCCTTACATTTTGTCTATAAGAACAAGTGATTACATAACATAATCTTAGAACCATTTTGGGGCTGCTAAAGAAGGAACAACTGTACGCCAAATTCTCCAAGTGCGAGTTTTGGCTACGCGAAGTCCAATTCCTTGGGCACGTGGTAAATGGAGATGGAATCCACGTGGACCCAACAAAGATCTAGGCGATCAAGGATTGGGAAACGCCAAAGACGCCAACCGAGATTCGGCAATTCTTGGGTTTGGCTGGCTACTATCGAAGGTTCATCGAGGATTTTTCAAAGATCGCTCAACCATTGACGCTACTCACGCAGAAAGATAAGACGTTTGATTGGGGAATCAAACAGGAAGAAGCATTCCAGATACTGAAGGATAAGCTCTGCAATGCGCCAATCTTAGCACTACCGGAAGGTACTGACGATTTTGTGGTATACTACGACGCATCGCGTCAAGGATTGGGTTGTGTGTTGATGCAACGCCACAAGGTTATTGCTTATGCATCGCGCCAACTGAAAATGCACGAAAAGAACTATACCACACACGATTTGGAGCTCGGCGCAGTGGTTTTTGCTTTAAAGATCTGGAGACACTACCTTTATGGTACGAAGTGTACAATCTTCACAGATCACAAGAGCCTACAACATATATTCAACCAGAAGGAGTTGAATATGAGGCAAAGACGATGGGTTGAGTTGCTAAACGACTACGACTGCGAGATAAAGTATCATCCAGGGAAGGCGAATGTAGTCGCCGATGCCCTAAGTCGTA
Source organism: Helianthus tuberosus (assembly GCA_030545235.1). NCBI lineage: Eukaryota > Viridiplantae > Streptophyta > Magnoliopsida > Asterales > Asteraceae > Helianthus > Helianthus tuberosus. The sequence continues at coordinate 56,107,910 of CM060403.1, forward strand.
AAGAGAGAATCAAGCCCATAAGGGTTAGGGCTTTGGAAATGATCATACGAACCGATCTTTCCTTGCGCATTCGTGCAGCACAAAAGGAAGCTCTCAAGGAAAGGAATCTTGAAGAGGAATATCTCCGTGGGATGGAGAAGCTTTTGGTACCAAACGAGGAAGGAACGTTATGTTTTGAGAAAAGAATTTGGGTTCCTCTGTTTGGTGATTTAAGGGAAGTTATTTTCGATGAAGCGCACAAGTCACGGTACTCTATCCACCCTGGATCGGATAAGATGTACCAAGATCTCAAAGATTACTATTGGTGGCCTAGAATGAAAGGCGACGTAGCTGTCTATGTGAGCAAATGTTTAACGTGCGCTAAGGTTAAGGCGGAATACCAGAAGCCTTCAGGGCTGCTGCAACAACCTGAGATTCCCAAGTGGAAATGGGAACAAATCTCAATGGATTTTGTTACAAAATTGCCAAGAACGCCAAGAGGCCATGATATGATTTGGGTAATAGTTGACCGCCTAACAAAATCCGCACACTTTCTGCCAATCAAGGAGAAAGACAGTACTAGTAAACTCGCGGAAATTTACATGAGAGAGATCGTCGCACGTCATGGAGTGCCTCTCTCGATCATCTCTGATAGAGACAGAAGGTTTGTGTCAAGGATATGGCAATCCTTCCAAGAAGCCTTTGGCTCACAATTGAATCTGAGCACTGTGTTTCATCCGCAAACTGACGGCCAGAGCGAGCGAACGATACAGACTTTGGAAGACATGCTGAGGGCATGTGTTATGGATTTGGGCGGTAGCTGGGATAAACATTTACCTTTGGTTGAATTCTCATACAACAACAGCTACCACACCAGTATTGGTGTCGCGCCATTTGAAGCCCTCTACGGACGCAAGTGCCGATCACCACTATGTTGGGCTGACGCGGGTGATAGGCAGCTTGCTGGTCCCGAAATCGTCCAAGAGACGACAGACAAGATCGCGCAAATTCTTAAACGCATCGAAGCAGCTCGCCACAGACAAAAGGCCTACGCGGATCCAGACCGGAAACATGTGGATTTCCAAATTGGAGAAATGGTGTTATTGAAAGTTTCACCCTGGAAGGGGGTGGCACGCTTCGGGAAGCGTGGGAAGTTAAATCCGCGCTACATTGGTCCCTTCAGAATTCTGGAAAGAATTGGAACAGTAGCATACAAGTTGGACCTACCTGCTGAACTGAATGGTGTTCACAATACATTTCATGTATCCAACCTAAAGAAAAGTCCAACTCAAGTTAACGTTGCCGTTCCCACCGACGAGATTCATATTGACGACACGCTCCACTTCGTTGAAGAACCTGTCGAGGTCACAGATTGGAAAGTTAACAAGACCCGCCGGAGCAGTGTCAAGCTCTTCAAAGTTCGTTGGAATGCCAGACATGGTCCTGAATTCACCTGGGAACGTGAGGACCGGATGAAAGAGAAATATCCCCACTTATTTCCTAAGAACTCTGCATCTACAAGCAGAACTTAAATTTCGGGACGAAATTTATTTAACGGGGGGAGAATGTGACAACCCGCACTAAACCAGGTATCCGTACGACTTAATTAATGATTAATTACTGCTTAATTACTGTGCTTGTTTGAACTAGCTGATGAACTGCTACTTGAATACTGATACATGAACTTACTTGCATCATACCTGCTTGCTGTCACTACAATATTTATATGCTGAACCTTAGTGACAAACATGATGCACAAAAAGCACAGTAGCACAATACACGGATAACCTATTGAACATGCTGATAAAGCCAGCATCAGGCAAACACTGCCTCCAAGGCCTATAAGAGCCTGAGATATCTGACTACACTGGTAGTGAGTGTAGGGTTATAAGGGTTGTGGAACTGCGTCTCTAGGAATAAGATACACTGATTGGATGTGCCAAAAACGTACTTTAAGTACAAAACACAGCACTTTAATAAATAATCCAGCTTCTAGCTGACTAGTAAAGTGCCAAAACATGGGGAAAATACTACTGGACACTTTCTAAAGTGTTAGAAACAAAATGTGTCACTAAAATAACAATAACGACACTTTAAAGCTTTTGTAACGCTTTAACGGATTACTATCCAACTGAACAACCGGACTTTACCCGGAACATGAAAATATTATTATTTTCACTATTTGTATTTTTCTGAGCTAGTTAGGGTCCCTGATTACCCTAACACCCGTCATAACACGCTATATATTACTAACGAGGTTAAACCCTTAACTTAACTTAGTTAACACAACTAACCTCCTAATTACTTAGTTACAATCGAACTAACCCCCCCCCTTCCTTATAACCGTCCCCATGTATGGGGGACATGATTGTACAATCAAGATTATTTTAATTAGCATTGCTTAAAATCTAAAGAACACATCTTCCATTGGACAAAACCCTTACATTTTGTCTATAAGAACAAGTGATTACATAACATAATCTTTCACAATCAAACACCAACTTTCACACTCTCTCTTGCCCTCCCTTCACTCTCGGCCGAACCCCACTCTCACCACCATCACACTTTCGGTTCTTGTTCTTCACATTCCATCATCATTCAAGTGTTAGAGGTCACGTATTAGGAGCCTCGGAGCAAGCGGAACACGAAGAACCTCTTTCGTTAGCTTTTATCCACGCGTTTTTCATCAAGAATCTTCCCTAGCCTTGAGCTAGAGGTATAACATTTAAAACTCGTTTTTACACTTATCTAAAGTGGTTAAAAGGGTTCGTGTCGGTTAAATATCGTTAACATACATTTTGAAGTATTAAAGTCTAGTAAAAACTCTAAAGATGGTGGTTAATAGCTTACAACTTGTGTAAAAGTTGTAGTACTTGAAAGATGTGTTTATCTAGACCCGATCTATGATTGTGGTAGCTCGGATCACCATTTAACCCGGTTTGGTAAGATCGTTGATCTTAACATAAGCTTGTTTTGGTTAACACAAGGGTTAAAAGGTGAAACTCTACCACACAAGAGACATGAACTTGTGTAAAAATGTTTACTTGTGTAAAAGTGATTTAACTTGTACATTGGTGTTTAAAACTAGCGGATCTACGTATCTGCAAGTGGTATTTTCAAAGAACCACACATTTAAGAAACCATGTATTTTAAAGAAAGGATCTTACACTAACAAATATGATATTTTTATAAACCACAAGTGTGTAAATACTTGTGAAACAAAAAGATCCGACAAAGGACTAGCTTTGTCACTTGTTACTAGAAGTTGTAAAGACGGATTTCTCTAAACACGAGGTTTTTATGAGATTAAAGTTACTTTATATAAAGATCTACAAAATATAATGGGATTTACGTTATAGATGCGGAAAAACTACAAGTTCATGCGTTTATGCGATTTACATACTTGTCGACTAGTTTGATGTGACGGAAATTGTTTGATTGATTAAAGAAGTTGTTGAATTGATTTGTTAAAAGAAAATGATACGCTTGAAAGCGTGGCCACCTCCAGTTACAGAGGAAACTCTGGCGAAATTTTCCTAAAAACCTAACACTTAGAATTATTTACACAACAAGTGTTAGAACTATTTTTGACACATTCTCGAAATATAAATTTCGCCACGACTTTATTTATTAAATATTCGGAGGTGGGATTTTCATAAAATGCTACGTGATAAATTATATTGTCACAACACTGTTTATGATTATTTTGTGAAAATACGTAAATATTATTTTAGAGTAAAAATAATATTTACAAGCGTTAATGATTCCAAAACTTTGCGAACGCTTTCACTATGATTATATAAGTTACACCGGTAATTACATTACCACACGATGGTTAAAACGTAACTTACGCACATGTATTGTATTCCCCATCCTTGGGAAGGAGATAACTACCAAGTATTACAAAAAGTAAACACGAAATAGTTGCCTAACTATTTCCCAAAGACTTAAACTATAAAGCTAAGGCACGGCCGTCCGTCTAATAGAATTAGCACTTGTAGGTCGTCGCGCAGCTTTCTGATTCAGGGATACTTGGTAGAGACGCTTCACTGTGAGTTCATGTCCCCCTTTTCTCTAACTGTTTTCAGTTTTCTTAACTGCGGGGGTGAAATACATGTTACTTTGTTTACAAGTACTTTATACATGGTATGATTAACGTAAGGAGGTTTTAGATCATGTGAATGGGTAGGCAGAACACCGAGGGACTTAAGCGGTAGATCTATCTGGGTGTAGCGAGCCCAACTCTAGGCCCAACAGAACGGACCTCTATGAGGACCAACAGAACGGACCTTGAGTGACTTGGTTGCCCGACGCAAAAATCGGCTAGGGTTGAGTCTTCCTATTGCATTTCACGACATGCTAATGGCCTTGCAAACCATTGGCGATCACAAGTCCTCTTACACTGCTACATACCACGACAACTTTTATACTTACAAGTGTTTTACTTACTCACTTGCACATGAACTCGCTCAACATTATTGTTGATTTTTCAACTTACATGTATTTCAGGAAATTAACGAGATCTGGCACGGTATGGCATGTTTTCCGCTGCACTAGTTTCCGAGGTCATCCGGGGTTTAGGGGATGTGTCTCTTTCCTGGACAAGACACAATCCTTAAATCATGTTTATGTTATGTTTAAGTTGTAATTTCTGTTGAACAAGGTTATGGTTGTTAGTTAAAACAATGGTACTGTATTTGGTTTTCAAAACTTAATGGATGATCTTGCATGTTTTTAACTCATATAGCTTTGGTATGATTAAGCTATGGTATTAAGAAGTCACACCAAAATTAACCACGCTTCCGCAAAGCCAGGGTGTGACAGCTTGGTATCAGAGCTCTGATCATAGCGAACTAGGATTCTTTCTCGAGTCTAGACTATGATCACTAGGGCTCTCACGAAAACATTTTTCTGCATACCACTTAAGTCCAGATCCAAAACTTTTTACAAACAAATGTTGAGCACATTTTATAAATTATAGGCTCAGCTTGGAGGGCTGAGGCTCGGTCTGGAGGATCAAGGTGATCAAGGTTGTTGAGCACGTTGGTTTGTTATAAGGCTCGGTCTGGAGGATCGAGGTGTGGTCTAGGTGACCAAGGTAGTGGCCTAGCAAGGCTAGGAAGAGTAGGTTCAGTCATAACGACTGAATGCTCGGTCAAGGAGACCGAGGATCGATCTAAGTGATCAAGGTGGAGGATAGAGCAGTCTTATAGGCTGGATGAAATTGGCTAGTGAAACTAGGAGAATTATGTGAATGCGTACTTGGTGACTATGTGATTAACTGATTATATGATTAATTATTATACGTATATGCGTTTGTGTTACAAACATCATGCTTTCATCATATACTAGAAAGATGGACACTACGAATCCCATGGCCATAGTGTCAGACGACATAGTTTCAACGAAGCACGAGGTGTACATTTCCGATACTACCGGCACAGACAATGACGACTTTCAGCCCTTTTGCGCTGCCTGAAGTCGTAGCAGAGCCTACTGATGGCCATCTTGTTGGGAATTTGCCCCCTTTGCCGCTTATCCTGTTGTTGATATGCCCCCCCTCCCGATGTGGCCTCTGACGACGATAACGATCTACTGGAGGAGGACCCATTCGAGGGCAGGGCCCTATTACTGCTGGTATTAGACTACTGCATGCGGACGCTCCTGTAGGGGAAACTCATGTCCACTCCCCTATCCCAGACTCAATTGAGTTTCTGACATCCGCATCTTCGCACATACAGGGAATGCAGCACCACTCACACGACGCCGACCCTGATATGGCATCATCAGCTGCACCGGATCCCGCCCACAGCTTTGAGTTTGATCGCGATAATGAGGACAATTCTGTTTTTCCGCCTGGTGTTGAACCAGACCATGACATTGAGTTCATGCACTTAGACCAGCCCTTGGGGGATCCTGTAGCCCTGTCGACCCCTGTGGTTGCTGATCCAGCTGATTTTAAGATGGAGTTTTTGATTCGGAGCTAGCCGTGGCCCCTGAGCCAGGCGTTGCTCCTGACCCCGCATTGGAGCATGACCCTGTTCATGCCGATGCACCTGTTGTTGCTCCTTGATTGATCATCTGCTTGGATGAGAGAAAATTTGGGGTAACTGTGCAAGACGATTTATTATTACGGGGGCCCACGTAATAACGATTTGTAGTGCACAGGAATCCTGGTGGACTCTGCAGGTCAAGCTAATGATAACCAATGCAGCAGGAAATAACTTAAACACGAATGACCTAGGCGATGTAGCCTCGAGTTCATTCTATTACAAGCAACAAGCCAAATTGGCAAGCCTATGTGAAGACTCAGGAATTTACTTCCCCACTCATACAGTGAGTATATGTGCGTGTGAAATTGGGTGATTACCTGATGGCTTATGTTGCTTTATACACCTCATAGACAATTGAAACGTTGTCTAGCCCGCTTCACACCACTTCGACAAAAGGGAATGTCACCCAGACATGGCACAAACACCAGTACGTTGCCAAGGGCAGAAGCCGAGCTGCAAGGACGCATCTCACCGATAAATGCACGACACGAAGCCCTCCGCTCTAAGTACAACGATGGCATTACTTGAAATAACCATCCAACTGGCTACACCTATAAACAATTCCTGAACTGCAAGCCTTTGAACTTTGATAAAACAGGAGGCACCGTTGCATTTGTTCGTTGGTCCGAAAAGACCGACTCCATTCTAAGAATGAGTAACTGATCGCCCCAACAGAGTGTTACCTACATCTCGGGGATATTTCTAGATGGCACACTCTCTTAATGGAACCTCCAGGTTCAGACCCTTGGCACAGACGCTGCTTATACACTGAGCTGGGACGAGCTCAAGGAAACGATTGAGAAGAAATGTTGTTTTAGGACTGAAATTCAGAAGCTTGACGTGGAGTCCTGGAATTTGAGAATGGACGAACCAGAGACTCCTGAACATGTCCAGCGATCGCACGACTTGTCTAGGGTCGTCCCCTACTAAGTCATTGATGTCGTATGATATAGTGGTGTACTTGTAAGCTTTACATTGTGGTCTCGAATTGTGGCGATACAATCGCAGTATTCTCATCACTTGTGATGATTCAATCTATTGTTTATGTCCTATAACATGAGATGTTATGTGATTGATCTGTTGATAGCATGAGATGTTATGTGTTGATATTATTGAATGCATACGTACACTTCACTTGCTATGACCTAACCTATGTGAAACATCTTTTAGAAGATGCCGCCAAGACGCGAAATGCGCATGCCCACCTCTGAGGCAGAACTTAAAGAGATAATTGCTACAGCTATAGCACAGCACGAGGCCCTACGCTCCGAACCCAGCAAAGGCACCTCAGAAAATAACGGTTGTTCCTACTGGCACTTCCTCAACTACAAGCCTCCGAAGTTCGACGGCACTGGGGGTGCCATAACTTTTGTAAAATGGATGGAAAGTATGGAATCCATCTTTCGAATGAGTGGCTGTACGCCAGAACAACAAGTCCCATACGTTTCTGAGTTGTTTCAAGATGGAGCTCGATTATGGTGGAATCTTCAGGTTCGAATAATGGGCCTAACTACAGCATACGCGTTAACTTGGGATGAGTTGAAAGGAATGATGCATAAGAAGTATTGCCCCCAAACGGAAACCCAGAAGTGGGAAGATGAATTTCAGAGCCTAATGATGGAAGGTCCGAAGGTGTTGGAGTACGTGCAACGACTTCATGATCTGTCACAAATTGTTCCGTACCTGGTAAAACCAGAACTGAAGAAATTGGAACAATTCATTTGGGAACTGGCGCCTCAAGTCTTGAGCTTGATGACAGCATCTACGCCACCAACAACTATTGTTGCAAGTAAGATGGGTTTGGCACTCGTTGCGGAAGCAATTAGACTAGAAAAACTTGCAAACCCCGACAAGGAGACTCAGGTAGAGTCGTCCGGAAAGAACAAAAGAAAGCTCACCGAAGATACCCGAACGAATAATGATGGACAAAGATCTATTCGAGGTTGCTTTGACTGCGGGGACAAAGGGCATTTCAAGAAAGATTGCCCTAACAACAAACAAGCCAATGATAAGATTTACTTAGAAACTAAACCAAGATGTGCTGAGTACAAGTATCACCATGATTGTGGATGTCAGAAGCCTAGGTACGGGAGGGAAGGACACAACAAAGGAGGTTGTGGGATGAAGAGTCCCATACAAGGAGAAAACAGTAACAACGCTCTAGGTGGAAATGGGAAAGGAAATGGCCGAATGCTAGGATGCTTCCATTGTAGGGACGTTGGACATTTTAAGAGGGAATGTCTGAAGTTGAAACAAGACCGTGAAAGAAGATCCAACATCGGAGCTTGTGAGGCATGCCAGGATCCAGGTGTGGTTTCTGGTACGTTCTCTAACAACCAAAACTTTTGCATCTATTTTGTTTGATGCTGGTGCCGATTATAGCTTCGTGTCATTAGAATTTAAGAATATGCTTGGGTTAGCCGCTAGTAAGTTAGATATTCCTTACTCGATCGAATTGGCCAATGGGAAGTTAGTTGAAGCCAACGAAGTTATCAGAGGCTGTGTGATAGAATTGGGAGAACGTGAGTTTACTTTGGATCTACTACCAGTCCAATTGGGAAGCTTCGACGTGGTGGTAGGAATGGATTGGTTGTCTGGAAACAAGGCAGAGATAGTATGTCACGAGAAAGTTGTTCGTATCCCAACCGATGATGGTGAGACAATTGTGGTTCACGGAGAGAAGCGTGATACGCCACTAAGGATTATCAGCTGCCTGAAAGCAAGGAAGTGTTTACAGAAAGGATGTGTTGCCTTCCTGGCACACATTGTGGATAAGAAGGCTGCTGAGCCAAGAATCGAAGACATCCCTGTCGTAAGGGAGTATCCAGAAGTTTTCCCGGAAGACTTACCCGGACTGCCACCTCAGAGACAAGTAGAGTTTCACATTGACTTAGTTCCAGGCGCCGCGCCTGTGGCTAAGGCACCTTACAGACTTGCTCCGTCTGAGATGCAAGAATTGTCGACACAACTTCAAGAGTTGTTAGACAAGGGTTTTATCCGACCAAGCTTCTCGCCTTGGGGAGCTCCGGTCCTGTTTGTCAAGAAGAAGGACGGTAGTTTTCGAATGTGCATTGACTACAGAGAATTGAACAAGCTGACGATTAAGAATAGGTATCCTCTGCCAAGAATCGACGATCTGTTTGACCAACTGCAAGGCTCAAGCTTTTACTCTAAGATCGATCTTCGATCTGGATACCACCAGTTGAGGATTCAAGAAGAAAGTATCCCAAAGACAGCCTTCAGAACTCGTTATGGACACTATGAGTTCCTCGTTATGCCGTTTGGTTTGACAAACGCACCTGCAGTATTCATGGATCTAATGAATAGAGTTTGCAAACCGTACCTGGATAAGTTCGTGATTGTATTCATCGATGACATTCTAATTTACTCAAGGACGAAGGCTGAACACGAGCAGCATCTTAGAACCATTTTGGGGCTGCTAAAGAAGGAACAACTGTACGCCAAATTCTCCAAGTGCGAGTTTTGGCTACGCGAAGTCCAATTCCTTGGGCACGTGGTAAATGGAGATGGAATCCACGTGGACCCAACAAAGATCTAGGCGATCAAGGATTGGGAAACGCCAAAGACGCCAACCGAGATTCGGCAATTCTTGGGTTTGGCTGGCTACTATCGAAGGTTCATCGAGGATTTTTCAAAGATCGCTCAACCATTGACGCTACTCACGCAGAAAGATAAGACGTTTGATTGGGGAATCAAACAGGAAGAAGCATTCCAGATACTGAAGGATAAGCTCTGCAATGCGCCAATCTTAGCACTACCGGAAGGTACTGACGATTTTGTGGTATACTACGACGCATCGCGTCAAGGATTGGGTTGTGTGTTGATGCAACGCCACAAGGTTATTGCTTATGCATCGCGCCAACTGAAAATGCACGAAAAGAACTATACCACACACGATTTGGAGCTCGGCGCAGTGGTTTTTGCTTTAAAGATCTGGAGACACTACCTTTATGGTACGAAGTGTACAATCTTCACAGATCACAAGAGCCTACAACATATATTCAACCAGAAGGAGTTGAATATGAGGCAAAGACGATGGGTTGAGTTGCTAAACGACTACGACTGCGAGATAAAGTATCATCCAGGGAAGGCGAATGTAGTCGCCGATGCCCTAAGTCGTAAAGAGAGAATCAAGCCCATAAGGGTTAGGGCTTTGGAAATGATCATACGAACCGATCTTTCCTTGCGCATTCGTGCAGCACAAAAGGAAGCTCTCAAGGAAAGGAATCTTGAAGAGGAATATCTCCGTGGGATGGAGAAGCTTTTGGTACCAAACGAGGAAGGAACGTTATGTTTTGAGAAAAGAATTTGGGTTCCTCTGTTTGGTGATTTAAGGGAAGTTATTTTCGATGAAGCGCACAAGTCACGGTACTCTATCCACCCTGGATCGGATAAGATGTACCAAGATCTCAAAGATTACTATTGGTGGCCTAGAATGAAAGGCGACGTAGCTGTCTATGTGAGCAAATGTTTAACGTGCGCTAAGGTTAAGGCGGAATACCAGAAGCCTTCAGGGCTGCTGCAACAACCTGAGATTCCCAAGTGGAAATGGGAACAAATCTCAATGGATTTTGTTACAAAATTGCCAAGAACGCCAAGAGGCCATGATATGATTTGGGTAATAGTTGACCGCCTAACAAAATCCGCACACTTTCTGCCAATCAAGGAGAAAGACAGTACTAGTAAACTCGCGGAAATTTACATGAGAGAGATCGTCGCACGTCATGGAGTGCCTCTCTCGATCATCTCTGATAGAGACGGAAGGTTTGTGTCAAGGATATGGCAATCCTTCCAAGAAGCCTTTGGCTCACAATTGAATCTGAGCACTGTGTTTCATCCGCAAACTGACGGCCAGAGCGAGCGAACGATACAGACTTTGGAAGACATGCTGAGGGCATGTGTTATGGATTTGGGCGGTAGCTGGGATAAACATTTACCTTTGGTTGAATTCTCATACAACAACAGCTACCACACCAGTATTGGTGTCGCGCCATTTGAAGCCCTCTACGGACGCAAGTGCCGATCACCACTATGTTGGGCTGACGCGGGTGATAGGCAGCTTGCTGGTCCCGAAATCGTCCAAGAGACGACAGACAAGATCGCGCAAATTCTTAAACGCATCGAAGCAGCTCGCCACAGACAAAAGGCCTACGCGGATCCAGACCGGAAACATGTGGATTTCCAAATTGGAGAAATGGTGTTATTGAAAGTTTCACCCTGGAAGGGGGTGGCACGCTTCGGGAAGCGTGGGAAGTTAAATCCGCGCTACATTGGTCCCTTCAGAATTCTGGAAAGAATTGGAACAGTAGCATACAAGTTGGACCTACCTGCTGAACTGAATGGTGTTCACGATACATTTCATGTATCCAACCTAAAGAAAAGTCCAACTCAAGTTAACGTTGCCGTTCCCACCGACGAGATTCATATTGACGACACGCTCCACTTCGTTGAAGAACCTGTCGAGGTCACAGATTGGAAAGTTAACAAGACCCGCCGGAGCAGTGTCAAGCTCTTCAAAGTTCGTTGGAATGCCAGACATGGTCCTGAATTCACCTGGGAACGTGAGGACCGGATGAAAGAGAAATATCCCCACTTATTTCCTAAGAACTCTGCATCTACAAGCAGAACTTAAATTTCGGGACGAAATTTATTTAACGGGGGGAGAATGTGACAACCCGCACTAAACCAGGTATCCGTACGACTTAATTAATGATTAATTACTGCTTAATTACTGTGCTTGTTTGAACTAGCTGATGAACTGCTACTTGAATACTGATACATGAACTTACTTGCATCATACCTGCTTGCTGTCACTACAATATTTATATGCTGAACCTTAGTGACAAACATGATGCACAAAAAGCACAGTAGCACAATACACGGATAACCTATTGAACATGCTGATAAAGCCAGCATCAGGCAAACACTGCCTCCAAGGCCTATAAGAGCCTGAGATATCTGACTACACTGGTAGTGAGTGTAGGGTTATAAGGGTTGTGGAACTGCGTCTCTAGGAATAAGATACACTGATTGGATGTGCCAAAAACGTACTTTAAGTACAAAACACAGCACTTTAATAAATAATCCAGCTTCTAGCTGACTAGTAAAGTGCCAAAACATGGGGAAAATACTACTGGACACTTTCTAAAGTGTTAGAAACAAAATGTGTCACTAAAATAACAATAACGACACTTTAAAGCTTTTGTAACGCTTTAACGGATTACTATCCAACTGAACAACCGGACTTTACCCGGAACATGAAAATATTATTATTTTCACTATTTGTATTTTTCTGAGCTAGTTAGGGTCCCTGATTACCCTAACACCCGTCATAACACGCTATATATTACTAACGAGGTTAAACCCTTAACTTAACTTAGTTAACACAACTAACCTCCTAATTACTTAGTTACAATCGAACTAACCCCCCCCCTTCCTTATAACCGTCCCCATGTATGGGGGACATGATTGTACAATCAAGATTATTTTAATTAGCATTGCTTAAAATCTAAAGAACACATCTTCCATTGGACAAAACCCTTACATTTTGTCTATAAGAACAAGTGATTACATAACATAATCTTTCACAATCAAACACCAACTTTCACACTCTCTCTTGCCCTCCCTTCACTCTCGGCCGAACCCCACTCTCACCACCATCACACTTTCGGTTCTTGTTCTTCACATTCCATCATCATTCAAGTGTTAGAGGTCACGTATTAGGAGCCTCGGAGCAAGCGGAACACGAAGAACCTCTTTCGTTAGCTTTTATCCACGCGTTTTTCATCAAGAATCTTCCCTAGCCTTGAGCTAGAGGTATAACATTTAAAACTCGTTTTTACACTTATCTAAAGTGGTTAAAAGGGTTCGTGTCGGTTAAATATCGTTAACATACATTTTGAAGTATTAAAGTCTAGTAAAAACTCTAAAGATGGTGGTTAATAGCTTACAACTTGTGTAAAAGTTGTAGTACTTGAAAGATGTGTTTATCTAGACCCGATCTATGATTGTGGTAGCTCGGATCACCATTTAACCCGGTTTGGTAAGATCGTTGATCTTAACATAAGCTTGTTTTGGTTAACACAAGGGTTAAAAGGTGAAACTCTACCACACAAGAGACATGAACTTGTGTAAAAATGTTTACTTGTGTAAAAGTGATTTAACTTGTACATTGGTGTTTAAAACTAGCGGATCTACGTATCTGCAAGTGGTATTTTCAAAGAACCACACATTTAAGAAACCATGTATTTTAAAGAAAGGATCTTACACTAACAAATATGATATTTTTATAAACCACAAGTGTGTAAATACTTGTGAAACAAAAAGATCCGACAAAGGACTAGCTTTGTCACTTGTTACTAGAAGTTGTAAAGACGGATTTCTCTAAACACGAGGTTTTTATGAGATTAAAGTTACTTTATATAAAGATCTACAAAATATAATGGGATTTACGTTATAGATGCGGAAAAACTACAAGTTCATGCGTTTATGCGATTTACATACTTGTCGACTAGTTTGATGTGACGGAAATTGTTTGATTGATTAAAGAAGTTGTTGAATTGATTTGTTAAAAGAAAATGATACGCTTGAAAGCGTGGACACCTCCAGTTACAGAGGAAACTCTGGCGAAATTTTCCTAAAAACCTAACACTTAGAATTATTTACACAACAAGTGTTAGAACTATTTTTGACACATTCTCGAAATATAAATTTCGCCACGACTTTATTTATTAAATATTCGGAGGTGGGATTTTCATAAAATGCTACGTGATAAATTATATTGTCACAACACTGTTTATGATTATTTTGTGAAAATACGTAAATATTATTTTAGAGTAAAAATAATATTTACAAGCGTTAATGATTCCAAAACTTTGCGAACGCTTTCACTATGATTATATAAGTTACACCGGTAATTACATTACCACACGATGGTTAAAACGTAACTTACGCACATGTATTGTATTCCCCATCCTTGGGAAGGAGATAACTACCAAGTATTACAAAAAGTAAACATGAAATAGTTGCCTAACTATTTCCCAAAGACTTAAACTATAAAGCTAAGGCACGGCCGTCCGTCTAATAGAATTAGCACTTGTAGGTCGTCGCGCAGCTTTCTGATTCAGGGATACTTGGTAGAGACGCTTCACTGTGAGTTCATGTCCCCCTTTTCTCTAACTGTTTTCAGTTTTCTTAACTGCGGGGGTGAAATACATGTTACTTTGTTTACAAGTACTTTATACATGGTATGATTAACGTAAGGAGGTTTTAGATCATGTGAATGGGTAGGCAGAACACCGAGGGACTTAAGCGGTAGATCTATCTGGGTGTAGCGAGCCCAACTCTAGGCCCAACAGAATGGACCTCTATGAGGACCAACAGAACGGACCTTGAGTGACTTGGTTGCCCGACGCAAAAATCGGCTAGGGTTGAGTCTTCCTATTGCATTTCACGACATGCTAATGGCCTTGCAAACCATTGGCGATCACAAGTCCTCTTACACTGCTACATACCACGACAACTTTTATACTTACAAGTGTTTTACTTACTCACTTGCACATGAACTCGCTCAACATTATTGTTGATTTTTCAACTTACATGTATTTCAGGAAATTAACGAGATCTGGCACGGTATGGCATGTTTTCCGCTGCACTAGTTTCCGAGGTCATCCGGGGTTTAGGGGATGTGTCTCTTTCCTGGACAAGACACAATCCTTAAATCATGTTTATGTTATGTTTAAGTTGTAATGTCTGTTGAACAAGGTTATGGTTGTTAGTTAAAACAATGGTACTGTATTTGGTTTTCAAAACTTAATGGATGATCTTGCATGTTTTTAACTCATATAGCTTTGGTATGATTAAGCTATGGTATTAAGAAGTCACACCAAAATTAACCACGCTTCCGCAAAGCCAGGGTGTGACAAGTTAAAAACATCATTTTTGAAGAAATTAGTTCTTTACAACTTGTAATTAAATTTTCTAAAAATGTTTCTTCTTGAGTTTTTCTTGTTACATATATATTTCTACACTTGATTAACCACTAAAAATGTGGTTATTTTCTTTAAGAACCAAGATTAAGTAAACTTTTTATTTTTTTAACTTGATTTCTTGAAAAATCATTCTTGAAATCATAGATTTACAAGACTTTATGTTTACTTTGATCATCACTTAACAAGAAAAACAACTTATACTTTCAAGTTCATGATTTACATGAGGACGATCTATTGATCTTTAACATAATCATCCTCTCATCTTGCTAGATTATGTCTTTAATCACTATCTAGCAAGATCACATGATGATCTACATCAATAACATGAGAAATCAACAATCATAACAATACTTAAACAACTTGTTTTCTTATGTATTTTATCTTATGTTCAAGTTTCATGCTCTTGATTCATTGTGTTCTTTATGATTAACAACTTGTATCTTCTTTTAACCACCAAAACAAGATGTAAAATGAAGAGTAGAATGATCTTACTACTAGCTCAAGGCTAGGGATGATCACTAGATGAAAATGGAGTGGATAAAAGCTTATGTGAGAGGTCCTTTAGCTTCCAAGAGTTCCAAGCTTCCTTGTACACCTTCTAACACCTTTGTATATGTATGGATTGTATGAGAGGTGAAAGATGATGATGGTGGTGGTGTGGGGTGTCTTCGGCCGTGAGCAAGGGGAAGGGAAGAAGAAGAAGTGTGTGTTGTGTTTGTGAAGGAAATGAGATGGTTATGAACCTAAAGGTTCACTTATAATCTTCCACACTTTGTAATCCATTGGTTTTTATGTTTTTAAAGTTGAGACATGATCTATTTTATAAACAAATAAAATCTATAACGGGGGCCACATGTTGGCCGATTATAGGTGGGGGGGGGTGTGACACCTGTGTCACTCGAACCATCAAACAAATGCCAAACCAATGAAATATTGTATTTCATACTTGGGATTTGTAAAAAATATGTGTATCGTTTGCACATATCAACTCTTGTTCGATTTCAAGCTTTAAATCGCTTTCTGGAGGTTTATACGCGCTCTGATGCGTAGATATAACCAGTTTAATGCAACGAACACTCCGGAATAGTGAAATAGGCTTAACATACCTTAAATAACCTTTACATAACTTAGATGTAAGTTTTGGAAGGTTTGGTGTGGTGAAATCAAGTTTATTCGCTTACAGGGACTAAATTTGACAAACTGCGAAAGTATGCCAATTTGAACTGTAACAGACATTCCGGAACATGACCATAAGTTAAACACACCTTAAATATCCTTTATATAGCTTAGAAATAGGCTTTGAGGGGTTCGGTGTGCTAAAATAAACTTTTGGGTCATTCAGGGACTAAAAGCGTCAAAAAGTGCACAAGTTTGCACTTTCGCGCATAACTTACGTTCTGAATACATCCGGACATCCAAAAATTTATGTAAGCACTAAAATATTTTATTTTAGTGTTTGGCATAAGAAAAATCCATTTGTCACGCAATTTGGATCGTTTTTCGCGCTTATGCGCATTCCGTCGTAATTAAGCGAACATCGCGATCGTACGGCCAAAAGAACCGACACCCGAGATATTTTTGAGCACATTTTAAGTTCCCTATACTTTAACTTCATTTTAGAGCTTTGAAATGGGGTTAACGGGGCTTAAACGTGTCAAAAGTGCATCAAATAGCAAGTTTGGAGCTTCAGGGGCCTGTTCTGCCATTTTTGAAAGTATCAGACCTGCAAGGTCCTTGCGCACCGCAAGGTTCTAAGTCTTACGGTGCGCAAGCAGGGGTCAGACAGTAGAAACTTGTTTAAACAGCTGTTAACAGCTGTTACACTCTCCTAATCCCAATTGCACTTGCCTCTTCATGTTAATGAGGGGCCATTTTGGTGTTCCATGGGAATTCCAACAAGTGTAGGGGTGAGATTAAAGCCCGGATATCGAGAAACGATCCTAACGGTCTTGCATATCCTATAAATACCCATCCCATTCATTTTCAAAACCCACTTGAAATCTGAGAATTCTCTAAGTTGGGGTGTTTCATCACCTCATACCTGAGAATACTTGGATTATCAATCTTGTGGGGACCCTTTGTAAGTGTTCTTTCGTTCTTTTCTTTCGTTTTAGCGTAAAAGTCAAACTTTGTTTGACTTTCTGTGTTGACCAGTTTATGGTCAATGCGAAGTTCGTTTGAACTTCATAACGTGAGCGTAATCACGATGGTTATAGTCCCTAGTGACTATACCTACTGATTACCACGTTATCTAGGCTCAGTGACGAGTCGTAGTTTCGGCCAAAATGCGTGTTATTGCGTATTTTGTAACCAAACTACTCTTAGGTATCAAAACCGTTTGTTTTGATACCAAACCTGTTTTCTAAACTTAGTTAAGCATGTTTTAACATGCTTAGCTCGTCACTTTTAGTTTAGTGCTTATATAGGGTCGTAAGGTAAGCGATCTAAACAATCGCTTATACTTTCGAACCCGACCCGTTTGGTCGATCATTAGGATCCGACCAAACACATTAGGTGACCATAGTATATAGGGAATAACCTTCCGAGGTTATACCTTATGGTCACGATGTTTAGTTAGTTGTATGATAGGTAGTTTATATGCCTTAGGTAAATGACCAAAATGCCATTTTTACGCCAAAATTCATTTTAAGCATATGTAATATAACTTTTGGTATCTAAACTGATTTGGTAACAATATTAGACATGTTAAGGCATATTTTACTTATCATAGGGCTAGTTAGGCGTTCCGAACGTTTTTTACGCGAACGACGCGTTAAAGTAGCATAAGCTACCTAAACGGGTCGTAATGGGTCGTAAGCACTTAGGTTAGGTTTCATTGTAGTATGTAGGCCTTGTTAAACCATATTACATGAGTTCCCCTACTCATTTGGTTTACGAGCCTCAGTCTATCCGATCTTCCGATTTAGGTCCGGTATATTAACATAGTTACCTATATTAGGTGCCGTTTGATATCCGTGATCTCTAGCATTGTTTGGTTGTTACTCAAGGACTACTAAGCAATCTCAAGTGAGTACATAGACCCCTCTTTTACTGTTTTCCAAATGTTTTGGGGTGAAACACATGTGCCTACTTGTTACTTTCATGCTTTCCTGTTTTCACATCATATACTTGCTATGTTCATTAGTACATTTATAGTACATGATTTCATTGTGTTTTATGCTATGTATGCCCATTGTGTGCATACTTAGTACATTGTTTTACATTACATTTTATGCTATGTATGCCCATTGTGTGCATACTTAGTACATTGTTTCACATTACATTTTATGCTATGTATGCCCATTGTGTGCGTACTTAGTACATTGTTTTACATTACATTTTATGCTATGTATGCCCATTGTGTGCACACTGAGTACATTGTTTTACATTACACTTTATGCTATGTATGTCCTTTGTTGCATACTTAGTACATTTGTTATTCATCACATGCTTACATTTTGATATTGATATACACAATTCATGATTTACATTAGACATAAACATTTTGACATTGATATACACAATTCATGATTTACATTAGACATAAACATTTTGACATTGATATACACAATTCATGATTTACATTAGACATAGACATTAGACATGGTTTTCACACAAACATTTTGACATTTGATTATACATAAACATTTTACGTTGGTGGTTTGGTTTGAGTAAGTGATTTAAGTAACGAGGCGTGTGTAATATGATACAAGCATGGTGGATACGCCACTGGTACTTCCTATATATAAGTGTTTGTATGGTATTACATATCGTAGCGTTATTTGAATCATTTCAATTTAAGACATATAACATTTTATACAAATAACATACTTTTCACAAGACATTGTTTTACAAACAACTTATCTTATACAAACTCATTTTACATGGTTATTCATTGAACCATACATTATTCTCTTATTTATACATATCATCTGAACTTATTGTTTTTCAAATGATTTACAAAACAAATCAATTTACAAGGTTCATGACTAAACTTTATTAAACAACTCTTTCTAAACTTACAAGTCATGAAACCTATTTTCACAAAACCTATGTATCTCGCATGCATTTTTATGCTGACGTACTTATTTTCACATGTGTTTTCAGGAGTTGATGCATAGGACTTATCGAGACATACTTAGGCGGGCCTGTGCCTTAGTGACTTAAAACGAGACAAGAACTAGTTAATTTATGTTATGTACTCTTTATTTCTTGTTTAAAGACAATGTAACTCGCTTGTTTGATGAATAAAACGAAACTTTAATTTCCATGGTTGTGAAACATTAATTCTGTTACAACACTCCCCGACGTTTCCGCCACGTTTCGTTGATTTACGTGGTCGGGGTGTGACAGGGGGGGTCTTAGGCTAGGTGGTAACTAATAATTAGATTAAATGGATAAAATCTAATGTTATAGTTAGGTTATTTAGTTACTAGATGTTATATAGTGTGTTATGATGTTCGGGGACCTTAACTAGCTTGGTAATGTTAAAACAATGCTTCTAGTGAAAATTTGATGTTTCGGGTAGTGTCCTGTTGTTCGGTTGGTTACCGGTTCGTTAAGGTGCTAAACTATGCAGTTTAGTGTGCTTGGTGTTACCTTTTGTGACAGTTTTGATTCCCGACACTTAGGAAAGCATTCAGGACCATTTAACAATATTTTTGTATGATATTAAATTGTTTAAATGCTGAATTTTGCTGATTTCTACAGAATTCTGCAGTTTATGTAAGTTTCAGGCACTTTCCAGCACTTCAACTATCACTAGGAAAGTAGTTTTATGATCCTTACTTTCCTACACACTATACTAGTGTAACTCTTGGTTTCTGGCTCATTCTGTGTCTCAATACAATGTCTGTCTATGCACCGAACTCTGTCAGCATTTTTCTGATTTGTCTGATAACTGTAGGGATGGCAAAAATACCCGAGCCCGACGGGTATACCCGAAACCCGACACAAATGGGACGGGTGTACCCGATACCCGACGGGTATTGGGCCGGGTATGGGTTTAGTTTTAAAAAATTCAACGGGTATGGGTCGGGTATGGGATTAGGTGATACCCGACCCGATTACCCGAAACCACATACCCGTTTACCCAAACTATATACCCGATCATATACCCGAAGTTTTTAATTTATATTTTTGTTTTTCATTAACCCTTATCTATTACTGGTTTATTTTAGTATGTTCATAATATGAAAAAATAAATTTTCTTTTAGCATATGTATTTGATGATAGTATTTATATTTTATATGTTGTGAATTATATACATATAAGTGTATAAATATTATAAAGTTATTATTAATTTATGCTAAAACTTATATCTATGTAATGTATAGTTTAATTTATAATAGTTGTTGCATAAAGAAAATTATATAATAATTATAATAGTAAAAAATGTATTTGGAAATCCCAATGTATATTGAGCGGAGTTTCAACTACATAAGGGATGAAGTTGAAAAAGGGAAAGATATGTATTCGCAAAGTTCACACTGATCAAAATATTGCGGATCCACTCACGAAGCTCCTTGAATGGGCAAAGCATGAGAGGGTCATACTTGTGCCTTGGGACTTCGATATTCTAGTGATTGGATTTGATCTATTTCATATTTGGATATTGGAACAACTGTTATTATAACTCTTTATGGTATTTTGAGTTATGTTCCATTTTAGCATGTTTAAATCCGTGAATAAGTTGCTTATTCTAAATGTCAGTAGTCGATCATACTTGTGGGAACAAATATGAATGTAAGACTATTATGAACTTGGATTGGTGGATATTCATAAGGTATGAATATAGAGCAAAGTGTTGCTGCCAATGTTCATAGATATTTGTGGGATACAAATATTGGACTGACTCGCTCTCGAATATTACTGCATGGAATCATTTGTGATTGATCATAAGTAAATTTGAGTAAAGGAGAATATCATTGTATCCTCTGACCTGAGATACATATTGGGTCTTGATATTCACCAAATATTATACCTTGACTTATTTCTTCGTTGTCTGTAATAAGACAGTACATAAGGCTAAGCTCAGGTGTGGTACAAGGTGATTGTGAGAGACATGTGTAGTCAAGAAGGGATTTGCTCCTCTTATTCGTTGAGAGTAAGATGTCTAAGGCATGCTAAAGTTAAATCAACAGAGAATGATCACACTATGTCTCTGGATTTAACATGACATCTGTAACAAAGGGATAAATGATAGATTCACCTAAATCATGTTCAAGTAAGGGACTTGAAGGGGATGATGTTATTGAATGGGACATATAGTCATACGTATTAGGGGTAGTAAACTATAGTTAGGTGGTCTTTACTACTTGCATCAATCTTCTATGTATCTTGTGCAAGTGGGAGATTGTTGGACTCTGTATGCCCAAGACACATACTAAATTGATGTGGCTAGTACGTTATGATCCAAGTCGAGTCATACCCAAATACAAACTAGACAAACACTTAGAATATTTATTTGTGATATGATCAAACAAATAAATATTAACACTTAGAATATTTATAAATCGGTTTTCTAAATAATTGCACTTGACAAACTAATAAATTATATGGATAATTTATTTTGAGAGAACATTTTATCTTGTTATTTAATAGGTTAAATAACATTATAAAAGGTTGCATAAAGTCTTGTAAATATATAATGTTATATTTATAAAAGTTATAAATATATATATATCAAGACTTAAAGAGCAAAAATATTTTTTTTTTTTAAAACACCCCTATAGGGCCGCCCCCAAGTGGGTCTTCCCAAAGTTCTTTTGGCCAATCAATTTACATGCATTTCTTCCTAAAGGGTGCAAGATGATTGGGTTAAAAAAGGTGTGCTTCTCTCATGTTTTAATATACTTTTGAAGATCATTTTTATGATGATAAACTTGAGTTTTTGCTCTCAAAAAATCAGTCATGGGTCTTTTAATCCAAGGGTTTTTCAAGTTCAATTATCAAGTGCAATAACTCAAAATGTCCTTCTATTTTCGGCCATATGATGGTTTCAAGAGGGTTTCAATTGTGAGTTCATAAGTGTAGAAATCCTAGCTAAACATAAGGTGTTTGTTGGAAGGCTTGGGGTATACAAGCTTGAGGTCTTCTACACTTGAAGACAACCGTTCAAGAAGCATCATCTTCTTCATATCCTTTACTCCTTGGAAGGTAGTATTCTAAACACCCTATGGTTGTGTTTTAATTTTTTATTGCATGCATGTTCGTATATGGATCCGGGGATTGGGTTTTACATATAAAATGGATTTTATATCTTGTAAGTAACATGTTTTAAATAATATTTTCCGCTGCGTTTTTATTTTATAAGGATAAAATACTTTGATAAATATGTGAAAATCCCAACAAATACCCGAACCAAACCCGACCCATTGCCATCCCTAGATAACTGTGCTACCTTTGTTTCGTGCATCATTTGAATCAATAAATGTTGCATGCAATAATGATATGACATTTGCAATATATGATGCACATGTATATATGATAACAATAATCAGAAAGTATTCATGTCATAAATGTTAAATCAGCACAGTCATTAAGCACTAATTATTGTTTAATAATTGTACGGATGCATGCAAATTTGGCAATTGTCACAAAACAGTGTTTGACTTTCTGCTTTAACCATGAATTGGTCAAGTCAAAGTTCAATCGAACTTTGCAACGTGAGCGTAATCACAATGGTTATAGTCCCTTGTGACTATACCTACTGATTACCACGTTGATTAGTCGAAGTGACGAGTCAAAGTTTCGGTCAAAATGCCGATTATGCGCATTTTGCGACGAAGCTATTTCCGGGTATCAAAACACTTTTTTTTATATCAAACCTGTTTTCTAACTTCGTCACTTTTAGTCTAGTGCTTGTATAGGGTCGTAAGTCAAGCGGTCTTGACAACTGCTTAGACTTTCGAACCCGACCCGTTTTGGTCGATCATTAGGATCCGACCAAACATATATTGTGACCATAGTTGTATAGGGAATAACCTTCCGAGGTTATACCTTATGGCCACTTAGTTTAATTAGTTGTATGATAGGTAGTTTATATGCCTTAGGAAAATGACCAAAATGCCCTTTTCATGCATAATTTGATTTTAAGCATATGTAACCTAAATTTTGTCACTTAAACTGATTATGCAACATATTTAAACATGTTAGGGCATATAATACTTGTCACAGGACTAGTTAGGCGTCTCGAACGCTCTTTTGCGCGAACGACGCGTTAAAGTAGCGTAGACTACCTTAGCGGGTCGTAACGGGTCGTAAGCACTTAGGATAGGTTCCGATTTAGAATGTAGGCTTTGTTAAACCATATCACATGAGTTCCAATACTCATTTGGTTTACGAGATCTCATTCTACCCGATCTTCCGATTTAGGTGCCGATTTATTAACATAACGATCCGATTACTAGGTGCTACTTGATTTCCTTGGTTTGCCCGAGTTTTGTTAAGTTCATTTAATCGAGGATACTTTGCACTTCAATGTGATTACATAGATCCCCTCTTTTACTGTTTTCAATTGTTTTGGGGTGATTCATATGTGTTAAATGATTTCAATGATTTCAAAAACGATTACTATGGTTTAAATTAAACACAACGATTTCGATAATGTGAACGAACTTGTTGGGACGTAATTACATAACGAATGACATTCATTAGCTTTGGCCGAGCCGACCAGTAGTATGTTATGGTACCATAGGATCTGACAAATCCCGTTATCAAACTATCGCCATGGTTATGTGTGGGGATATGTGGGTAACGACAAAACCTGATGATTGTTAACCTACCCTTTGGTGGTTTGTTAATACGAGTTGAACGATGGATGAGTTACTAAGATTTGAATGTATTCAGTGAGACGACCAAAAGTAGTTTTCACAACTAAAACATGAACGATTATGAACGATTTGAATGATTGAACGATTTGAACGACTTGAACGATTTGGAACGATTTAAACGATTTAAACAAATAAATGATGGTCTATAACATGAACGGGTTGAATAATTTAAACGATTGGGTTTTTGGTGTGTGATTAGATAACGGGACGGGTGTAACATGATAAAGGCATGGTAGATACGCCGCTGGTACTTCTTATATATAAGTGCTTTTATCATATTACATTCCGTGGCGTTATTTAGTTCACTTGGACGAACGATTTCAAACGATACACGCAACGATGTTTACTAAATGATATAAACCATACGAGTTTTATTACGAGAACGATTTACAATTTGGTTTACATAACAAATGTTTTGGGTTAGGATTCATGGCATCGAGGATTTATAAACTATAACCAACTTGTTTTGAGTTGGTTATTCATTTTACAATACAAACATTTTACAAAACAATGTTTTCTAATATCAACTCATGTAGTTGAACGAGTTATTGCAACATGTATACGAGCCATGAATCTGACACTCTCACAAAACCTATGTGCTCACCGGCATTTCTTTGCTGACTTTATTTTTGCATATGTTTCAGGTGGTGTTGAATGATGTTGATTGTGACTAGGATGCATGCTCACTTAGGACCGGACGAGGCCTTAGTGACTTAATAACGATGATAGTCGATATGTGAACTTGTTTGTTTTAACTTTAAGACAATGTAAATATTTAATAATTCAATAAAACGAAACTTTTTGATCCAAGTATTGTGAAACAATAATTCTGTCGCTCCACTCTCCTACATTTCCGCCGCGATTTGTTGTTTTACGCTGTCGAAAATGTCGTTCACCTGACAAATAAAATCAAGAAAATTCGCGATAATCTTGTGACAGCTAGAAGCCATCAAAAGAGTTCTGCGGATATGCGACGCAAGCCCTTGGAATTTCAAGTCGGAGACCGTGTCCTACTCAAGGGATCCCCTTGGAAGGGAGTGGTGAGATTTGGAAAGAAAGGAAAACTTGCACCACGATATGTTGGACCATATAAGATTGTTGAAAGAATCGGAAAGGTTGCCTATCGACTAGAGCTACCTCCTGAACTTGGGAATATTCACCCAACATTCCATGTGTCCAATTTACGAAAGTGTTTAGCCGATACTGATCTTCATATTCCACTCGACGAAATTCAAGTTAATGATACGATGCACTTTGTCGAAAAACCGGTGGAGATTATGGACCGTGAAGTTAAGCGATTGAAGAACAAGCGAATACGATTAGTCAAGGTTCGCTGGGAGTCCAAACGTGGCCCATAGTTTACTTGGGAGCGTGAGGACCAAATGAAAGCGAAATATCCACATTTGTTTTCACAAGTTTCCTCTAGTTAAAATTTCGGGACGAAATTTCCTAAAGTAGGGGAGACTGTGACAATTGTGCTTTGTAAACGATGTACAATGTAAAACAATATCAATTATCAATGAAACGATGTGTTTTGGTGTCAATATTTGTGTATTTGTGTTTGACGATTTTACGTTTTGATTCTAGTTCGATTTCAAGCTTTAAATCGATTTCTGGAAAGTTATACGCAAACTGATGCGTAAACTTAATCAGTTTAATGTGACAAACACTCCGGAATAGTGACATAGGCTTAACATACCTTAAATAACCTTTACATGACTTAGAAATACGTTTTGGAGGGTTTGGTGTGTCGAAAACAAGTTTATTCGATCGCAGGGACTATTTGTGACAAACTGTGAAAGTATGCCGATTCGTATAGTAACGAACATTCCGGAACATTATCATAAGCTAAACATACCCTAAATATCCTTTACATATCTTAGAAATAGGCTTTGAGGGGTTCGGTATGCGAAAATATGCTTATTTGATCAATAGGGAATAAAAGCGTCAAAAAGTGCATAAGTTTGCATTTACGCGCATATCTTACGTTCTGAACATATCCGGACATCCAAAAATTTTTGTAATCATTAAAATATTTTATTTTAGTGGTTGGAATGAAAAAATACCATTCGTCGCGCAATTTGGATCGTTTTCACGTCCGTTTGAGTTTTCGTCGTAATTAACCGAATAACGCAACCGTACGACCAAACGAACCAACATCCGAGATGTTTTTATGCATATTTCATATTCCCTATGCTTTAACTTCATTATAGAGCCTTGAAATGGGGTTAACGGGGCTTAAAAGCATCAAAAACAAAGTTTTAAGCATGCAGGGGCCAAAACTGTCAATCTGTGAAAGTTCTCTCGCGGGGCGCATAAGCCTTAGCTGGCTTCTATGTGGGGCGCGACTGACCTGCAGAACAAAAACATTGAATCTGGTTGAAACAGCCTGTTCTCATGGTTTTAATCCCTGATTTAGCATTCCGTTTGCTTGTTTTTGTGCTCCACTTGTATTGTAATCTATGGGTAACATGTGTATGGTTGAGATCAAGCCTTGATCCTTGCAAAAACACATGTAATGATCTTGTGAATTCAAGTTTCCTATAAATACCCATCAAGTTTCATTCTTGTTCCTTGCTCAAATTGATCTAATCTGCTCTAAGTTGAAGCTAAGGCTTCATACCTGAGTGTTTTAGTTCAATTCTTCCTAGCTTGGACCTTTTGTAAGCTTCTTTCACGCTTGTTTATGCTTTTCAAGCATGAAAGTCAAACAGTGTTTGACTTTTGCTTTGACCATGAATTGGTTAAGTCAAAGTTCAATCGAACTTTGCAACGTGAGCGTAATCACGATGGTTATAGTCCCTTGTGACTATACCTACTGATTACCACGTTGATTAGTCGAAGTGACGAGTCAAAGTTTCGATCAAAATGCCGATTATGCGCATTTTGCGACGAAGCTATTTTCAGGTATCAAAACACTTTGTTTTGATATCAAACCTGTTTTCTAACTTAGTTAAACATGTTTTAACATGTTTAACTCGTCACTTTTAGTCTAGTGCTTGTATAGGGTCGTAAGACAAGCGGTCTTGACAACTGCTTAGACTTTCGAACCCGACCCGTTTTGGTCGATCATTAGGATCCGACCAAACATATATTGTGACCATAGTTGTATAGGGAATAACCTTCGGAGGTTATACCTTATGGCCACTTAGTTTAATTAGTTGTATGATATGTTGTTTATATGCCTTAGGAAAATGACCAAAATGCCCTTTTCATGCATAATTTGATTTTAAGCATATGTAACCTAAATTTTGTCACTTAAACTGATTATGCAACATATTTAAACATGTTAGGGCATATAATACTTGTCACATGACTAGTTAGGCGTCTCGAACGCGCTTTTGCGCGAACGACGCGTTAAAGTAGCGTAGACTACCTTAGCGGGTCGTAACGGGTCGTAATCACTTAGGATAGGTTCCGATTTAGAATGTAGGCTTTGTTAAACCATATCACATGAGTTCCAATACTCATTTGGTTTACGAGACCTCATTCTATCCGATCTTCCGATTTAGGTGCCGATTTATTAACATAACGATTCGATTACTAGGTGCTACTTGATTTCCTTGGTTTGCCCGAGTTTTTTTAAGTTCATTTAATCGATGATACTTTGCACTTCAATGTGAGTACATAGATCCCCTCTTTTACTGTTTTCAATTGTTTTGGGGTGATTCATATGTGTTAAACGATTTCAATGATTTCAAAAACGATTACTATGGTTTATATTAAACACAACGATTTCGATAATGTGAACGAACTTCTTGGGACGTAATTACATAACTAATGATATTCATTAGCTTTGGCCGAGCCGACCAGTAGTATGTTATGGTACCATAGGATCTGACAAATCCTGTTATCAAACTATCGCCATGGTTATGTGTGGGGATATGTGGCTAACGACAAAACCTGATGATTGTTAACCTACCCTTTGGTGGTTTGTTAATACGAGTTGAACGATGGACGAGTTACGAAGGTTTGAATGTATTCAGCGAGATGACCAAAAGTAGTTTTCACAATTAAAACGTGAACGATTATGAACGATTTGAACGATTGAACGATTTGAACGACTTGAACGATTTGGAACGATTTGACCGATTTAAACAAATAAACGATGGTTTATAACACGAACAAGTTGAACGATTTAAACGATTGGGTTTTTGGTATGTGATTAGATAACGAGACGGGTGTAACATGATAAAGGCATGGTAGATACGCCGCTGGTACTTCTTATATATAAGTGCTTTTATCATATTACATTCCGTGGCGTTATTTAGTTCACTTGGACGAACGATTTCAAACGATACACGCAACGATGTTTACTAAATGATATAAACCATACGAGTTTTATTACGAGAACGATTTACAATTTGGTTTACATAAACAAATGTTCTGGGTTAGGATTCATGGCATCGAGGATTTATAAACTATAACAAACTTGTTTTGAGTTGGTTATTCATTTTACAATACAAACATTTTACAAAACAAGGTTTTCTAATATCAACTCATGTAGTTGAACGAGTTATTGCAACATGTATACGAGCCATGAATCTGACACTCTCACAAAACCTATGTGCTCGCCGGCATTTCTTTGCTGACTTTATTTTCGCATATGTTTCAGGTGATGTTGAATGATGTTGATTGTGACTAGGATGCATGCTCACTTAGGACCGGACGAGGCCTTAGTGACTTAATAATGATGATAGTCGATATGTGAACTTGTTTGTTTTAACTTTAAGACAATGTAAATATTTAATAATTCAATAAAACGAAACTTTTTGATCCATGTGTTGTGAAACAATAATTCTATCGCTCCACTCCCCGACGTTTCCGCTGCGGTTTGTTGTTTTACGCGGTCTGGGTATGACAAGAGGAGTTCTATAACGAGTTCTACAATGCTTTCACATCTGAAACAACATCTAAAACTAATGAACATCCGAAACGAATCATATCGAATGCTATTTCCGAAAAGTTAAAACATGAGAATACATACAGAAGTCATCAAAAACCACCTAAACTAATGAATATTGAAGATTATAACTGGTGGAAAGATAGGTTCGAAATTTGGGTGAAAGCATATGCTTATGATTGTTGGTCGATGTTACATTTTGGATATGTAGAACCAGTTAATGAGAAAAATGAAATAATCCCACTTAGATTATAGAAAGATGCTGATAAGGTTGAATTCTCTAACGAACAAAGAATGATCGCATTGTTACAACAGTCGGTTAGGGAAGACATTCTTAGTTTACTATAACATGAAAAAACGTCTAAATCTATGTGGGATGCGCTTAAAGTGAAAGCTGAAAGTGGCAAGGAGATCAAGAAGAACAAAATATCTTTGTTGAAAAAAGGAATTTGATTTGTTCAGATGCATGAAAGGAGAGACTGTCCGACAAATGATAGAACGTTTCTGTCATTTGAAACTTGAGCTAGAACGATTTGGAATCACAAAGGACAGAGAAGAGATCGTCGACAAACTGAATGAAGCTTTACCACATGTAGATGATTGGCAAACGTTTGTCATGATACTGAAAAATGATGCCAAGTTTGACGAGATCACTTTCGATAGTTTGATTAAAAAACTTGAAAGCCATGAGCTGGATCTGAAAAAACAAACAAAATGACCAGTTTAACTTATCAGCAAAATGTCAATCTTTACTATCGTGGTAGTATGCTGAACAGTCAAGCACCAAAGATTGGTACAACATTTAGTGCTGAGAACTCCGGTAATTCATCAAAGAGCAGATCTACGAACTATGATTCTGGTTATCATTCATCTTCTTCATCAGATAAATCCAATCCGAATCTGGTTCAATGCAATATTGCTCTAAATTTGAAAGATTCTCCAAATATTAACGCTGATTCAGCCAGGCAGCAGATGAGTTTTTTAGCATCTATTTTGGAATCGTATGAAAGTCTGGTAGCGGGTAGAATTAGAAACCTGAATATGACGAAAGAAGATTATGACCAGATCAATCCAGGAGAGATGGAGCTCATTGATATTCGATGGTGCATGGCGAGTGTAATCAGGAGGGCTCAACGGTTTATGGAGATCACTGGCAGGCAATGTCTTGAAGGTCCAAACATGAAACTGGGATTTGACAAATCCAATGTTACATGTTTCAGATGTAAGCAAAAAGGATACTTCAAGAGGGAGTGCACGAATCAGGGAGTTGATGAGAGTGTGAATCCATTCCATGAAGACTACTACAAGAAAGCAATCTACCATCGCAACAATGAGCAACCATATAAGATTTTCATTGAAGCAAAGAGTGAAAATAGATGGGATAATGCAAGGAAGTGCTATCTTGATCCTGAAGGGAATCCGTTAGTTGATCCTGATGTGGTAGATTTTGAAGCTCTTGTTACTGCTATTCCTACTGCAGGAGTGTTTTATTCAAGAATTCAAGAGGATCCGAACTATGAGAAAGAAGTTGAGGAGGGTATAAGAAGGTGATATATGCCAGTGTCGAGAAGAAGAAGAGTGTAGAAGAGATTGTTGACGAGAGCCAGAAGCTGAAGGATGAGATTCTAAAGAAGAAGACCGACAACACAACAGTGGCAGATCAAGTTGAGGTAACAACTCAAACTGAATCTACTAAGTCGTCTGATAAGGCTAAGTCAACTAATAATAATGATGAAATTGATAACAAATCTGAAAATATAAATGAAGTGCAGTGCAGGAAGTGTATAGAAACATGCAGTCCCTGTACTGAGAAGGATGAAAATTTAAGATCCAGAAACATCGAATTTACTAAAATAGAAAATGTTTTCTAAGAAAAATGTAAAGAGATGTTTGAAATTGAAAAGTTTTTGAAACAAAAAGAAGAAGAACTGACACAAAAATGTGATGATCCTGAAAAAGAAAATAAAATTTTAAAACAAAAGTGTTCAGCAGATTGCAATGAGTGTTTACAAAAAGATAATATTATTCAACATTTGCAAAAAGAATACGATGGAATGAAATTGTCATATCCTACTGTAAAAGAAGCTTTTGAAACTTTGAAAAGTGAAGATAAAAGTATGGAAAGAAGACTTTCTAAATATATTGAAACAACTAGATTTCTTGAAGCTAATTATGAAAATAAACAAAAGGTTTTGAATCAATATATTGATGAACTTACTGAAGTTAAACGTGAATTAGCTGAGAAAGAAAAGAAAGTTAATAAATTTCAAAGTTATTATGCCTCTTCGTATATTCTCGAACGTATTTTCAACATTATACCAGATGATCATGATTCTGAAAAGAACAAAAAGAGAATTGGGTCAGAATTTCATCAGGTATCACCACCGTTGGAGAATAATTATACATTCTATGATGACGAAAAGGTGGTAAAAGCTATAAACATAGTTGACCAATTGCCTGACAATATTGATGTGACTTAATCCAAATCTGATGATCTTGTTGATTCAGAGGTGGTAGGTAAGGTTGTTGAAAGCGTTCTTAAAGAATATTCTACCAAAAATGATAAGTCTGAATCATAGGATGAAAATGAGGAAAGTTTCATGAAAGTTTTTTTAAGAATTCAAAATCTGAGAAAAATGTGAATGATGATCCGATAATTTTGGCATATTATATGGTTGGGTCGGACAAATTACTCTCAGATATTGAAGTTCCGATTCAAAATGTCATTGCGGATAAAATTGACAAAGTTTTCAAACTGGTAGAAATCGAAAAGTTTGAAATTGCAAAATTTGCCAGTAAAGCGAGCAGGAAAACTTTTTATAATAAACCTAGTTAACAAAAAGAAAAACATGAAGACTGGGTTGGGTTATAAAAAGAAATAAAATCTGAAAAGGTTTGACAAGAAAAATCTTCAGAAAAAGACGAACTTTGTTCATTGAACAAGTTCAGAAGAAGAGAAAGAAATCCGATTTAGTCGACATAATTCTATGCTCAGAAAAAGAAACAACAACAGGCTAAAAAAGTTTCAAAAAAAAAACATTCTTTAACTGTGAACAAATTGGACATGTTGGTCGCAAATGTCTAAATCTGAAGACTGTTGATGTTGAAAAGAAGAAACAACAATCTGAAGCTGTGAAACATAAGTCAACCAAGTTTGAACCGAAACAAACTTGGAAACCAAAAACACCCAAATTTGAAACGAAACAGATTTGGAAACCAAAGGTTGATATTTCAAATCTAAAACAAAATTGGAAGCCAAAAACATTCAAGTTTGAATCAAACCAAATCTGGAAACCTAAGAATAATCTGTCAAAACGAAACGTTCAAAGTGATTCAAGATTTTATCAAATGAATGTTTCAAATGGACAAATTTGGGTAGTCAAGAAATAAAAGACTTCTGTGAGTGACAATAAATGGAAAATCGATTCAACCAAGTAGGTTGAAAATAAGAAAGAAAAAGTGTTTGTTAAAAATGACAAAGATTTTCCGAAGTTAAACGATTCGTATTGTGTCACAATACCCAAGGTCAGATAGGCATGGGTTGCATTATTCAAGTGATTGAGTTAGTTGAATGTGCAGGTGCTCCAGAAGTTAGCAGAAGTGCCTATGAAGGTTAAGGGTTTACAAGCCATGAAGTGTTTGAACAAGAACGTTGGCTTAGGTGTTTCCACCTTGGAGTCAACTGAGTCATTTGGGGGTTTCGGTAACTGGTGGGGTTTGGATGTGCTAACAATATCAGGGATGACCTTGGCCATCTGCTCGGCCATAAACTCCACAAGATCCTTCTTCGATAGTGTGTCCTCGTTGTTGGAACCCTTCTTTGAACCAGACCTTGATTTGGACTTCTTTGATCTCTTAAGGTTGTTGGAAAGGCTGTGGGAAGACATCTAAAGAATCAAAAGAGGAATAGAGGATGAGACTTGATCATAACATAAAAATAACGTTTTGCATGTATGAGGATGTAAGTATTCATGTAACACGTACGATTCACATAAATTGCATGAATTTAACAAGTATTCATAAAGTATAAACACGTATGAATGCGTAAAGGAGTGTAAATTTAGTTTGTTCACGAGGATTATTATTGTTTCTGATTGCGAGAGACGTGCAAATTGTGCATCGGTTTTGAAATGAATGAGGTAACAAGTATTAAAACACATAGAAATCGAGATAACATAAAAGAGAGGTCTCGTAAAATATGGAGTGTCACGAAACGTAACTAACACTTTTCTAAAGTAAATCGAAGATCCTTTCAAATTAGGGAAACGTGCTTTGGCCTATAGGTAAAATACTCTCGTCGAGAAGCGATTAACGGTATTTTACCCTTCCAGTTACTACACATCCCTAATCAATTGAAAAATTAAAACTTTGGCGGGATTGAAAATCGAGGAATGGGACTAGTTGACAAGATGCGGTTTCACCCCTAACTTGACAACATCGTACCCTAAGTGTGGTTGGTACTCGTCGGGTCAAGAAAGTTAATTCCGACACTTTGACGAGGGTCCACTAGAGTTAGAATTGGAAGTTTACCATCAATATTTGGATTTCACTCCTAACTTAATGGCGTAATTTCATGCAAAAATCGAATAAGCGAATTTAGAGTCATTCACCAAATTATGGGTTTCACGCCTATTTTGGTGAAGTCGTCTCGTTTGTATGATACGAGTGTCTTCAAGTCTTCAACGTGTATTGTGTAAATGTCTTAGGAAAGACATGTTGTAAGATTAAGACAAAAGAAGTAGGAAGAAGCAAACATGAAGAAGTAAAATATTAAACATGAATCAAGAATGGTCAAAGTATGGTACCTACAATAGACTAGGTCGAACATGGCAATTCTACCTAATTCCCTATAGTTATGGCTCTGATACCAATCTGTCACACCCCAATCGATGGCAGAAACATCGGAGTGAGACAAACGAGATTGCTCGAGACTTCAAACACTATTGTGACAATATTTAATTCAAAACTGATTTCATTCCTAGATAATAATTGTCAAGTTACATCAAAGGAAACCAAAGTATGACACGGAAAAGATAAAATACAACAAAGTTCATGTTAGGATCTGAGTCTCTTTAGATTGTGTTTGTTTGAATTAATTGATGTAAAATGGTAGAACAGAGATGTGATAATTGCAGCGGAAATAATAAGCAAACTTTATAAACACAATCACGGAAGAAAAGCTTTAAGCAAACATGATTTCCACTGAGTCGAATGATTGTATCAAATTACAATAATCAAAACAATTGCATGCATGCAACTAATCTCCCCTTCAGCCTGAGCTCACTAGTTAGTTCGTACAGAATGAGTGTGTGCAAAAGAGCTGATAGAACAGTACAGATATTGTTCTATTTATAGTACAAATCTAACCACTGAGCATCTTTGCTGACATCACCTAGACAGTGACTTCTAACAACCTAACAACCTCTAAACACTGATCTATTACAAACACCGATTACAAATAGACACTGATACATAAACATTGATGATCTTTCCACTGTTGTTTGCCTAAGCACTGATGTTGCTCATCAGTGCTTTCTTCGTAGGTTGATCAGGCCTTGAGAATAGCAGTGCTTTGTCTTCATCAGTACTTTGATAAGCAGTAGTTGTTGGGTCTTAAGTCCTTAGGATCAGCGGTTGTAGAACAGTTGTTGAGTGGATCAGCACTTAGTGTTATCAGCTGATAGAAGGACTACCATTAGAGGGAAACTAGAACATGCTCTGCTTATGATGATCAACTGTTCTGAACTAGTTTTGGCTTTCCTTATCATCTGTTCTTCTGGGCTTGAATGCATGGACCAACAATCTCCCCTAGAACAGATGATGCTAAAACACTTCATTATTCATGATCTTTATTGTCTCATCAACATTTCCCTAACTTGCCCCTTGAATTGAAGTTCAAAGTTAAGGGAATCTTCATCATCCTCATCTCTGTAAAGTTGAAGTTCTAAGAGATCTTGGAGGTCGGCTACACTCAGGCCTAGTGCATCCTCCCTTGATATGTGTTCAACTACTCCACTGGACTTGAGCAAGGTCAATACATTGGTCTTTTGATCAGACTTCCACTTTAGTATTTTTGAGTTCAGTGGGTTTCTTGGGAGAGATTTTATTTTTGATGAGTTTGGTGATGGAGGCATGCTCATGACTCTTTTGGCAATTTCTAGTAACTTTGCTGAGTCAGAATTTTCTACAATCATCTGCTTGAGGACCACTTTCATAATATCAGCTTCTCTTTCTGCATCTTCTTCATCAATCTGCTTTTGCATTTTTCTTTGATTTAAGGCAATGATGGAAGTGTCAGATGATGTGAACAATGTTTTTAAAGAGAGGGCCTGCTGCTGTGAGTCATCAGCTTTCTTAATCTTGTATGTTGGTTTCTTTGGAGCTTTAGGATCTGTCTCTCTTAGTTTTTCCAGCTTCTCATACACCATGCCAGTGTACTGCCTAGACCATATTGAAATGTTCTTTGTTGAACCATACTTGGCTGCAACCAACTCAGCCTTCTTTCTTTTATATTCCAGGGTAAGTTCTGCAATAGTCTTTTTGTACTTATTCCAATCTGGTGCAGATCTTTTCATACTGGGATCATTTCTTACCCTTTCAATTATGTTTGCTTCAGCTTTGAGTGCAATGAGTGGCCAGTCTTTGAATTGTTCAGCTTTGGCAGGATAGAACTTGTCTCTCATGATTAGCTCTAAGAGATCTTTCCTCATCTCCTTTTGCAGATCAGCATTTGGTGGTAGATTGGACATCTCTTTGCTTAAGTCTCTTGCATAGTCTTCTAATTTCTTTACTTTACTAAGACAAATCTGCATTCGACTTGAGATTCTACTATCACTTTCCCCTTGACCTTCATACTTGGCATGTAATTCAGCTTGCTTGGCTTTAAGTTTCAGATATTCTTCCATGTGCTTAGGAGGTCTGAAACCATGAAGGGAAGTAAATTTTCTTTTTGCGATCATCCACTGTATAGAATTGCCTCATTTCATTTTTAACTGCATGCAATTCCAGAGGATAGTCTGCTGCTAATGGAACAAATCTTGAAGGATTATGTCCTTCAAGTGTTTTTGGGTCAGTGATTGGGTTTGATAATGATGATGGTGGAGGAATGAATGGTTAGGATGATTTAGGAGTAGGTGCTGGTATGTCATCATCATGCACCTGAAACTTCCTTTTTCTGGTGTAAACCTTTGTAGGAGAAGGGATTTTTGTTTGGGATTTTGGAACAGAAATGATTATAGCTTGGGAAGGATTATTTAAGTGGTGTATGGCTGACTAACAGTTGTTGAGACAACTGGTGCCTTAACCACTGTTGTCATAACAACTGTTGAAGTGTCAGCAGTTGTCTTCTGCTTTTTGGCAGGTGGTTTTTGTGGTGAAGGTGTAGTTTTGGGTGTGTCAGTGGTTGGTTTTTCTGAACCATCAGTGGTTTTGAGACCAGCAGTGGTTGGCTTTTTGGGTTTTGAGAATTTTGCAAGTGGTGGTTTGTTATGTTTGAAAGATTTCTTCCTGGTGGAAGTGCCAACATCCTTTGTTTTCATTTCCCATTCTTTTCTTGCATTTTGTTCCTTTCTCCACTGCATTTCCTTTGTCTCATTCTGATTCTGAATTGTCTTTCTGTTTTTTCTCCATTTCATCTGCTAGAATATTAAGGGTTTCATCAACTCCCTTTTTCTTTTCTTTGACAGGTGTTTCAGCAATGATTTGGTCTGGTGGATGAGACTTCAGGAAGATCAGATCTCTTTTGTATGGAACAATGGCATTAAATGGTGAAGGCTGCAGATGTGAATCATCTGAGCTAACAATTGTTGGTGACTTTGATGATCCAACAACTGTTCAAATGGAGGTGGAGGGATAGAAGGAATTGGTGTGACACAATGTTGATTTTTATCCACTGTTGGTAGATTTTTATCAACAGTGGTTGAAGATATGGTGGCAGAGGTTGAAGGGCTTCTTTGGTCAACAACTGTTGATGTAGCAGTGGCTGAGCTTTGACAACTGTTTTGAACATCTGCTGCTCTGTTGATGGATGTGAATTTTTGTTGTGGGATTACAACTTTATATCCATTGTTTGTGTCACACCCTGGCTTTGCGGAAGCGTGGGTTTATTTGGTGTGACTTCTTAATACCATAGCAACAATCATAACAATGCTATATGATAAAAACATAAGATATTCATCTATTAATAAAGTTTAGAAAAATCCCATTTTCAACCATCACAAAATAAGTTTACAAACCTTAATTTGATTAAATTGAGTTCATAAAGACTTAGCAAAAGGCTTTAAACAATACTAGGTTTAGGGATATGTAACCCGTCCAGGAAGAGGTTACACCTTCTAAACCCTGGGTGACTTCTTTATTCAAACGCAGCTTGAAAATACGTGCATACCGTGCCAGATCCGTTAGTTTCCTGAAATACATGTAGTTTAAAAAGTCAACATAAAGTTGAGCGAGTTCATGTGTAGGTGAGTTTGTATAAACCCTTGTAAAAATGTCAGTATGTATGAAAATCCCTGGTATGTAGCAAATAAGGAAAAAGAGATCACCATTGGGTTGCAAAGCCAATGATATCTGTGAAGTGCAGTAGGAAGACTCAAACCTAGCAGATTTTTGCGTCGGGCTCAAAGTCACCACCTGGTTCATTCAGCGGACTCAGGGATTGGGCTCGCTACACCCAGATAGATCTACCGCTAATGACCCTCGGTCCTACAATGAGGATTAATGGCCTCCAGTCCCCGCCTTCCCACTCACATGATCTAAGTAGTAACCCTCCTTACGCTAACCATACCATGTATAAAAGTATTCGTAATCATAGTAACATGTATTTCACCCCCGAAGTATAAAACTGAAAACAGTTAAGAGAAAAGGGGGGACATGAACTCACAGAAGTGCGTCTCGAAATAGTATCTCCCAATCAACCTGCTGCGTGACGACCTACACGTACTAACTTCTATTAGACGGACGGTCGTGCATTGGCTTAAGGTTTAACGTTTTTGGGAAATAGTTAGGCAACTATTTCGTATTTCCACTTCTTAATTATTTAATAATTATATTCCTTCCCAAGGATGGGGGTTTTAATACATGTGCGTTTTTGTAATTCCAAAAATATATTATTAAGTCTCACTTAATAAAATATATTTTTATTCATTTGTCTAAAATATTCTATCTCCAAAATATACATATTTTTCCCAAAAAATATTATATTTTATTCCATACAATTTTCCAAAATAATACTTTTATCAAAACACGCATTTAAGAGTATTTTTCCGAAAATACATAAGTTACATTTTTAAAGTTCGTGTGGTAATAATAATACCGGTGTAACTTAAATATTTATTTGTGAGGGCGTTGGTATTATTTTGGAGTCGTTACTTTTTAGTGTGTACGAGTTATATTATTTTTACCCTAAAAATAATATATGTGTAGTTCACAAAATAATCATAAAATCACACAAGCGTTTTACTATGAAATATATATTCTAAATATATATTTAACAAGTTTTATTTACGAAAATCCACCTCCGAATACTTGGTTATTTTACAATAAAAATCATGGCGAAATTTGTTTGGGAAAACAAGTCAAAAATATATTTATAAACACTTGTCACAAAAATATTCTAAGTGTTATATTTCTGGAAAAATTTCGCCAGAGTTTCCTCTGTAACTGGAGGTGGCCACGCTTACTAGCGTATCATTTTCTTTTTAAAATTCAACCAACAACTTTTCAACCATCAATATTCAATATTCAAACATCAACTAGTCAAAAATAAGTATAGATCGCAAACACATGAACTTGTAAGTCGTGTAAAATTATGTAGTAACCTTCCAACATTTCTAATAGATCTTGTTTTCTTTAAAAACATGTTTAACTTCTTAAAAACTTTGTTTTCAAAGAATATGTTGTTTTACAACTTCTAGTCAAAAATTACGGAAATATTTCTTTGTTAAATCCTTTTGTTACACAAGTGTTTACACACTTGTTTGTTCACAAAAACACCTTTAGTTTATGAAAGATCCGGCTTCAAAATAAGACTTGTATATTTTACTTGGTTCTTCG
This sequence comes from Helianthus tuberosus, assembly GCA_030545235.1. Lineage (NCBI taxonomy): Eukaryota > Viridiplantae > Streptophyta > Magnoliopsida > Asterales > Asteraceae > Helianthus > Helianthus tuberosus. The sequence continues at coordinate 56,146,743 of CM060403.1, forward strand.
AAAATACCACTTGTAGATCTTTAGATCTACTAGTTTAAAACTCTATTTTACAAAAAAAAAACATCAACTTTACACAAGTTCATGTTTATGTATGGAAGGGTTTGTCATCTTGTATCTTCTACCCTTAACATATTGCTAGTTCATGTTCCATGAACATGATCTAGCGTGGTTAGATGACGATCCGTTCCATTACTAGCAACCATCAACATAAAATAACCATAACTAAACAAGATTCACAAGTTTTACACCATTATTTACCCTTTAACCAACAAGTTTATCATTCTTACAAGACTTTATGCTTTGATCTTAAGTGTTCTCGAGTTTTAACCGTTAAACTTCTTATTAACCACTTTAATCATGAACAAGGAAGTGTTTAGAAGCGCTTACTACTAGCTCAAGGCTAGGGAAGAATCAAAGCGAAAGCTAGGTGGATAAAAGCGATTTCCGTAAGCACCGGGTCTCCTCGTATGATCTCTAGCACCTTTGCGTGTATGAAAATAGCTTGAACAAGATTCGAAGGATGGTGAGGTGATGGTTGTGGTGTTCGGCCGATCCAAAGGAGAGGAGAGGGAGAGTAGTTTTTTTTTTGTTTAAGTGTTGGTGAGAATGAAATGTGTAGTCTCTTGGTCTTATTTATAAACCATTTAACCTTATTAACCACCATATAATATGTTCACAAGATATTAAACATCCTCAAATAAAATATTCAAAAATTGTGTGGTGTGTCCCCACATGGGGACCGATTCGGTCAAGGGGGGTGGGGTTATGGTTCAATTTGAACTAGATAGTTAAGTGTTAGTTTGATTAGTTAGGAGTTTAAACTAGTTACTAGTGTGTAGTGTATTATAACGGGTGTTAGGGTGTTCGGGGACCCTAACTGGCTCAGAAAAGGAAAAACAGTGTCATTGACAATATTTTTATGTTCCGGGTAAAGTCCGGTTGTTCGGTTGGATACTGATCCATTAAAGTGCTAAATAAGCATTTAAAGTGTCGTTAATATTAGTTTTAGTGACACAATGAATTCCCGACACTTTGGAGAGTGTCTAGTATTATTTTCCCATGTTTTTGCACTTTACTAGTTAACTTAAAAGCTGAATTTTGTAATAAAGTGCAGGATTTTTGTAATTAAAGCATGTTTTAGGCACATCCGGTCACTATAACTATCACCTAGTGACGCAGTTCTACAATCCTTACCTCCCTACACTCCCTACTAGTGTAGTAATCTATTCCTGGCTCATACTGGCCTCAGAGACAGTGTCTGTCTAGTGCTGGCTATGTCAGCATGTTTACTGGGTTATCCGTTTATTGTGCTAATTGTGCTTTTGTGCATCAAGGTTGTCACTGATGTTTGTGTGTAAATAATAGAGTAACAGTAGTAAGGTATGATGCATGTATATGTATGTATCAGAAATCAAGAAACAGTTGAACCACAGTTGTAAGCAAGCACAGTAATTAAGCATTAGTCAAATATTAATTAATTGTACGGATACCTGGTTTTGTGAGGGTTGTCACAGTCTGGTGGTGGAGATTGTGGTGTACCTGCATGGTTAGTTTTGACAGACACATCTTCAAAAGTGAATTTATCTAAATCAAACAATTCAGCAGGGTTTGCTGGGATTTTCAGAGATGAAAGTTCATTGAACTTAACATTCAAACTCTCTTCCACACACCTAGTCCTAGTGTTAAACACTTTCTAGGCCTTGGCAGTGGTTGAGTATCCCAGATGATAACCACAATCTACTTTGGCTGCAAATTTTGAAATTGAATCTTTTAAGTTTAAAATGAAACATGGGCAGCTAAAGATTTTAAAATATGAGATCAGTGGTTTGATTTTATACAGAATTTCATAGGCAGTCTTTTGATGCCTGGGGTTGATCAAGACTCTGTTCTGGACATAACAGGCAGTGTTTACAGCCTCTGCCCAAAAATTTAATGGCAAACCTGAATCTGCAAGCATAGTTCTGGCAGCCTCAATCAGAGTTCTATTTTTCCTTTCAACCACCCCATTTTGCTCTGGTGTTCTTGGAATGCTATACTGCCTTACAATCCCTTTTGACACACAAAACTCATCCAACTCCCTATTTCTGAAATCTGTGCCATTGTCACTCCTAAAGACTTTTACTGGCAAGTCAAATTGCTTTTCAACTTGTTTGACAAAGTCTTGCAAAATGCTTGCAGTCTCATCTTTAGAATGTAAGAAATAAGTCCATGTAAACCTAGAAAAATCATCTACAATTACCAAGAAGTATCTTTTCTTTTTCAGGCTCATGATTGTTACTGGGCCAAACAGATCCATGTGCAGCATTTGCAAACACTTGGTTGTTTTGGACTCTTCAATGGACTTATGTGAGCTTTTATGTTGTTTGCCTTTTAATTAAGAAACACAATGCTCGGGACAGATGAACAATATTTGTGGAAGACCTCTTACAAGGCCTTGTTTTGACAAAGCAGTGGTTATCTTGAGATTTGTGTTCCCCAATCTTCTGTGCCATAGTTCTGTCTCTTTGTTAGAGGCAGCTGAGAACAGACACGCATCAGTCATAGGGCTCTCTTTTGACAAATCAACTACATAAACATTGCCACTTCTTTGAGCAACAAGTTGAGTTTTTCCAGTTTTTATTATTTCTTCAATCTTTTTTACCATTTCTGGTCCAACAATCTTGCAACTCTCCTTAGTAAAGAATGACCCATAGCCTTTGTCACTCATTTGTGAGACACTAAGGAGGTTGAATTGTGACACCTGGGTCACTGCGACCATCAAACAAATACCAAACCAATGAAATATTGTATTTCATACTTGGGATTTGTACAAATATGTATATCATTTGCACATATCAATTCTTGTTCGATTTCGGGCTCTAAATCGCTTTCTGGAAGGTTATACGCGCACTGATGCGTAAATATAACCAGTTTAATGAAACGAACACCCCGGAATAGTGAAATAGGCTTCACATACCTTAAATAACCTTTACAATACTTAGAAATAAGTTTTGAAGGCTTTGGTATGACAAAATCAAGTTTAATCGCTAACAGGGACTAAATTCGACAAACTGCGAAAGTATGCCGACTTGAACTGTAACAGACATTCCGGAACATGACCATGAGTTAAACATACCATAAATATCCTTTACATAGCTTAGAAATAGGCTTTGAGGGGTTCGGTGTGCTGAAATAAACTTTTGGGTCAATCAGGGACTAAAAGCGTCAAAAAGTGCACAAGTTTGCACTTTCGCGCATAACTTACGTTCTGAATACATCCGGACATCCAAAAATTTATGTAAGCACTAAAATATTTTATTTTAGTGTTTGGCATAAGAAAAATCCATTCGTCACGCAATTTGGATCGTTTTTCGCGCTTATGCGCATTCCGTCGTAATTAAGCGAACATCGCGATCGTACGACCAAACGAACCAACACCCGACATATTTTTGAGCACGTTTCATGTCCACAATGTTTGGGCATCATTGTAGGGCCTTAACGTTGGCTTAACGGGCCTTAAACATGTCAGAAATAGCTCTAAACACCAACAGGGACCAAAACTGTCAAATCAGCAAACTTGTTTCTGATCAGAGCAGCCCAGGCGGGCCGCGTAACCTTCTGGTGTTCCTTACGCGGGCCGCGAGGCCCTCCCAGACCAGATTAATCTGTATTAACAGCTGTTAACAGTTGTTATGCACTCCAAACTCAATTCCACATGTTGATACCTGATCATGGGGGGCCAATTTGAGTTACCATAGTATTTCAACAAATGTAGGGATGAGATTGAAGCACGTTATTCGATAAACGATCTTAACGGTTCCAACATTCCTATAAATACCCAACCCATTCAACCCCAAAAACCCACACCTTTGAAATCTGAATTTGCTCTCTAAGTTGTTGTGTTTAACACTTCATACCTGAGAGTATTCGGATTCAAAACTTCCGTTCTTGGACCCTTTGTAAGTGTTCCTTCGTTCTTTTTATTCTTTTAGCGTTAAAAGTCAAACCTTGTTTGACTTTCTGCATTGACCAGTTTATGGTCAATGCGAAGTTCGTTTGAACTTCATAACGTGAGCGTAATCATGATGGTTATAGTCCCTAGTGACTATACCTAATGATTACCACGTTATCTAGGCTCAGTGACGAGTCGTAGTTTCGGCCAAAATGCGTGTTATTGCGTATTTTGTAACCAAACTACTCTTGGGTAACAAAACCGTTTGTTTTGATACCAAACCTGTTTTCTAAACTTAGTTAAGCATGTTTTAACATGCTTAGCTCGTCACTTTTAGTTTAGTGCTTATATAGGGTCGTAAGGTAAGCGATCTAAACAATCGCTTATACTTTCGAACCCGACCCGTTTGGTCGATCATTAGGATCCGACCAAACACATTAGGTGACCATAGTTGTATAGGGAATAACCTTCCGAGGTTATACCTTATGGTCACATCGTTTGAGTAGTTGTATGATAGGTAGTATATATGCCTTAGGCAAATTACCAAAATGCGCTTTGAACGCCAAAATTCATTTTAAGCATATGTAACATAACTTTTGGTATCTAAACTGATTTGGTAACAATATTAGACATTTTAAGGCATATTTTACTTATCATAGGACTAGTTAGGCGTTCCGAATGCGTTCTACGTGAACGACGCGTTAAAGTAGCATAAGCTACCTAAACGGGTCGTAATGGGTCGTAAGCACTTAGGTTAGGTTTCATTTTAGTATGTAGGCTTTGTTAAACCACATTACATGAGTCCCCATACTCATTTGGTTTACGAGCCCTCATTCTATCCAATCCTCCGATTTAGGTCCGATGTATTAACATAGTTACCTATATTAGGTGCCGTTTGATATCCGTGATCTCTAGCATTGTTTGGTTGTTACTCAAGGACTACTAAGCAATCTCAGGTGAGTACATAGACCCCTCTTTTACCGTTTTCAAACTGTTTTGGGGTGAAACACATGTGCCTACTTGTTACTTTCATGCTTTCCATGTTTTCACATCATATACTTGCTATGTTCATTAGTACAATTATAGTACATGATTTACATTACATTGTTTTGCTATGTATGTCCATTGTGTGCATACTTAGTACAATGTTTTACATTACATTTCACGCTATGTATGTTCATTTGATTACATACTTAGTGCATTGTTTTCACATGCTTACATTTTGGTATGACAATGACATTTGGTTTATTTAAATGGGACAATATACATTCATTAACATTGATCACGCCGCTCGTTAGTAGGTAATGGTACCATAGGACTTGACAACTCCCATTCCTGAACCCTAGGTTTGTTTGGGTGGAAGGAATGACCGAATTCGAATACATTTCTAGGTGGACCTTAGACTTTGTGCTAGGGTTTATTCTACAGTCACAAGGCTTGGATGTATGCATTATAACAATACCGCATAGATGTTTGTATCAGTATAGCATGCATTTGTTCCACAAAACATAACTTTGATTTAAACCATGTTTTACTTCAATACCTTGTTTTTGTGCATTTTACATATGGTTTAGTTGATATATTTCACTTACCATACACAATATTTTGGATACACATTTCATGATTTACATTAGACATAAACATTTTGACATTGATATACAAAATTCATGATTTACATTAGACATAAACATTTTGACATTGATATACACAATTCATGATTTACATTAGACATAGACATTAGACATGGTTTTCACACAAACATTTTGACATTTGATTATACATAAACATTTTATTTTGGTGGTTTGGTTTGAGTAAGTGATTTAAGTAACGAGGCGCGTGTAATATGATACAAGCATGGTGGATACGCCGCTGGTACTTCCTATATATAAGTGCTTGTATGGTATTACATATCGTAGCGTTATTTGAATTATTTCAATTTAGACATATAACATTTTATACAAATAACATACTTTTCACAATACATTGTTTTACAAACAACTTATCTGATATAAACTCATTTTACTTGGTTATTTACTTAACCATGTATTATTCTTTTATACATATATATCATTTGGTTTATTTATCACTTTTCAAATGATTTACAAGACAAAGCAAATTACAAGGTTCATGACTAAACATTTTCATAAACATAAGTCATGAATCCTATTTTCACTAAACCTATGTATCTCACAGGAATTTTTATGCTGACGTACCTATTTTCACATGTGTTTCAGGATATGATGCATAGGATTTATCAAGATACACTTAGGCGGACTTGGGCCTTAGCGACAATAAAAGATGCAAGACTAGTTATTTATGTTATGTTTCTTTGCTTGTCAAGACATTGTAACTCTTTTAATCAATAAAACAATATTTCAATTTCCACGTGTTATGAAACAATGATTCTGTTACAACACTCCCCGACGATTCCGCCACGTTTTGTTGTTTTACGTGGTCGGGGTGTGACATGAATTTTAGTTTGTCAATGAGATTTGTTGGTGCATACATCTGTCGACTTCGTCTTGTATCGAGTCTTGTATTGTATTAGATAGATCAGGGCACGCAAAACGAGAAAAGTGTGTTTGTGGGTATTTCGCACGAAATAACACATAGGTTATTTCGTACGAAATTAAGTGGTAATTTCGCTTGGGTTATTCCGTGCGAAATTAGCTCTCCTATAAATATCTTTGATTCCTTGTCATTTGTAACTTTCCGGTTTCAGTACCGAACTGCTGCCGAAGTGTCTACTCGCTGTAAATCTTTGTCAAATCAATCAAAAGACAGTTTAAAGTGAATATCTAGCTGAATTGAACTTGATACGTTTGTTCCCGCCTTTCGTATTGAGCAAAAACTCTTCTGATCGACTCATTCGGGTCAGAAAACGATCCTACAAGTGGTATCAGAGCTCAGGAGGAAGAGTTCATACCAATTCAGCTGAAAATTCTGATTTCTACACCTTTTTCAAAATTAACAAGTTTTCACGGACAAAATGACTTGAAATTTACACATAATGTGCGAAACTGTATTTTAACAAATCCTAGAAAGTTTCAGTTCTTAAAACGGCTTAAAACCTAATCAATTTTGGCAAAAACAGCTCGAGATGATGACATCGGCAGTATTTCGCATGAAATAAGCGTTATTTCGCACCAGATTGGAATTTTGTTTGAGAGTTCCACACAAAATCAGTTATTTCGCATCAAATTGGAATTTCGTTTGAGTATTTCACACGAAATCACCTATTTCGTTTGAAAGGGTGTTATTTCGCACGAAAACAGTGATTTCGCACAGGATTGGTTATTTCACTTGAAAGGGTATTTCGCACCAAAGGGTCATTTCGTTTGAAAGTAGTTGATTTCGTTTGAACATTCTAATTTTGTGAAATTGTAAAACCGAATCATGGAAGAGGAATTTTACAACGCCTTTGCTACTCCGATCAGCATTGTCCAAAACACAATGTTGGAAAACGAAACGGGTACCATGCAAAAACCGCCAAAGCTCATGAATATCGAGGAGTATAAAGGATGGGAGGAACGATTTGAGAATTGGGTTCAAGCAAATTACTTGGATGCTTGGGAATGTGTTGAAACGAAGTATGTTAGACCGATGAATGATGATGAGGAGATTATTGCAATTAAAGATCTTAGTGCTGAAGATAAAAAGAAATACAAAGATGAAAAAATGATGACAAGTTTATTGCATCAAGCTGTGAAAGAAGATATCTTGGTTTTATTGCAACACAATGGAACTGCATATTCAATTTGGAAAGCATTAAAATCAAAGTTTGTTGGAAGTAAAGAGATGATTAAGAACAAAAAGTCACTTTTAAAAAAAGAGTTTGATCTATTTCGTGGTTTGAGAACTGAAAGCACCAAGCAGATCATTGAAAGATACTGTAATTTGTTAGTAAACATGAAGAGGGTGAGCATCACAAAAGATAATGAAGAATTGATTGAGAAGTTGGCTGATGCGTTGCCACATGAAACTTGGGGCACATATCTCATGATGTTGAGAAATAAGAAAGATTTTAGTAATTTGACACTGAGTAAGTTCATTGAAAAACTTGAAGCTCAGGAAATGGAACAAAGAAAGATTTCAAGAATGAAAGATTTTGTTGGAGAACAAGATATTAGTCTTTATTACAAAGGAGGTATTAGTGATAAGACCAACATGTCACCAAAGGTTGAGACTGCCTTCAATGCTAAAAGTTCATCCGGAGGGTCATCTAAAGGATCAAACAGCAAAACAAGTTTTTCTTCATATCCATCATTTGATCCAAACATTTCTGCAACCAAGAATGGCAAGATGTTACAATGCAACATTGTATTAAACCTTGAAAATGATCAGAATTTCTCTGAAGAGGTTGCAAAAAGTCACATGTCTTTGTTAGGGACTGTGTTGGAGTCATATGGGAGTTTAGTGGCAGGAAGGATCGGGAATCCAATGTTGACAAAAGAGGATTACGATCAGATTGATGCTGAGGAGATGGAATTGATGGATATAAAGTGGTGTTTGGCAAGTGTGTTAAGAAGAGCCGAAAAGTTTAAACAAATTACGGGAAGAGATGATTTCCGTGATGCAAATATTTCTACTTTAGGTTTTGATAAATCTAAAGTTACTTGTTTTCGTTGCAGGGAAAAAAGACATTTTAAGAGAGAGTGCACAAATCGCGAAGCAAGTGGAGCTCAAAATCCATTCAACAACAATGATTACTATCGGAAAGCAATTTATCATCAAGTTGCTCAACAACCACATCAACAACCACCACAAACTGCTCATGCCAGGAAGGAGATTGAAGAATCATCAAAGAGAGCTTGTATGGTGAATCAAAATGATAAAAAGTCAACAAAAGGATACAATTGGGATAAATATATTTCAGCTGACAGCAAAGCATGTCTGATAGATCAAGATGATGAAAGACTACCAGAAGGTTTTAGCTGGAAAAATTTCAGTTGGGATGACTATGATCCTAACAAAACTCCAAATCACAAAGCTTTTGTTGCTCGAGTTGCTGAAGACAGTGATAATGATGATGATTATTATGCAAGGAGAATGGAAGAGCATTTAAGATTGATGGAGGAGAGTGATAGTGATGATGAAAAAATTCAAAAGAAAAAGAAGAAAGTTAAGAAACATGTTAGCAGTGATGATGAAGAAATTCCTGTGATAAAGAAAAAGATAGAAAAAATTCCAGCTTTCAAAATTGAAGCAGAAGTTGATGCAAGAAAAATTCCTGTTAAATGTGAAAATTGTGAAGCAGTGAAGAAGCAAAACAGTACATTGATTCACAACATGAACAGATTAAAAGAATCTTATGATGTTCTCAACAAAGTAATGAATCAGTACAATCAGTCAAGCAGTGAACAAGCAACAGCTATGAAAACACTTCAAGGAGCTTTCATGACAAAGCAGAAAGTGGTGAATAATTACATCGAGAAGTGTGCTGTTCTGGAACAAAAACTGGAAACTCAAAGAATTGAAACAGAAAGAGTAAATAGATTGTTAAAAAGTTACTCATGTACTTCTTATGTTATTGACAGGATTTATCCAACAGTGGAAGGAATGAAGACATTTGATGAAGAAGTATCTGAAGATAAGAAGAAGTATCTGAAGATAAGAAAAAGGATACTGAAGTAAATGATTCTGGTAAGAAACAAGGTTTCAGTTATACCAAGTGTCCGCCTCCGCTTGAAAATGGATATTCTCCTAGAAATCCAAATTCAGAAAGAGTCAAAAAGGCAATCAATTTACAGTGGGAGTCTGAGTCTTCAGATAATTTGCCAGACAATATTGATGTTACTTTTACTTCGTATGACACTGATCATGAGTCCGAATTAATAAAGAAAGTGGTCGATCAGGTGTTGGATAACGATGAAACCGAGGAGTCAAAGTCGGAGTCAAATTCAAAGTCAAAGTCTGAAACGTCAAGTCCAACAGTCAAAAAGGGCAAACGGGTTTACAATAAAGAGTTTTTGTTATCAAAATCTAATTTGAATGATGAAACAGTCAAGGTAGCATATACTTTGAATGATTCTGACAAATTATATTCTGATGAAGAATTTCCAATAAGAGGTGTTAAAACTGAAATGATAAAAAAGGTTTTCAAACTAACAGAAATTAACATTTCTGAAATAAAAGATATAAATCTTTCTGAAAAATCTAAAAAGTACACCTCAAGAGATCAACAACGGTTAAACAAGAAAAAGGGTTACAGTTTTGGTTCAGGTTTTCAAAAGAAACCAAATCATAATGGTAATTTCAAAAGGAAAGGTCTTGGATTTATTCCTCCGAAAAATCATAAAAATGAAAAAACTTATAAACCAAAAATTGTTTTTGTTTCAGGAATATCAACTGAAGAAGAAAAAGTGCAATTGTTCAGAAAGCAGACAAACAAAGAATTCCTTGCTAAAAAGCAAGAAGAAATAAAGAAGGATGTTGCTCAGAAAAATGAAATGAGAACCTGTTTTCAATGCAAAACAATTGGTCATATTGCCAGGAATTGTCCAAAGGCAATTCAAACAAAACAGGGAGTTTCTCTTAAATTGAAAGAAAAGATGGTTGAGAATGAACCACCAACTAAACAATTCAAAGTTTTCAAAAATTCGAAGTTTGAGGTTGGTGAATGTTCAAAAAGGTTTTACAAGAGAAAAGCAAATCTTGACAACCACAAGTGGGTTGTTAAGAAATCTGATGATAGTTCTAGCAATGATTCTGATTCATCAAAATCAGAGGAGCTATTTTCAAGCGATGAATCTGATTCCATAAAGTCAGAGGAGCCACGTGTTGAGTTAAAATTGGAAACATCAGTTCCGCCAATGGATGATGTCAATTTTCCACCATTGAAGGCTGAGAATTTTAAACAAAAAGTTGGTAAAATTAAGATTTCAAATCAATTTTTCTCAGAAAAGAAAGAATTTGATGTTGAAAAAGCCTTTAACCCCACAGTTCAAAGTATTTTTGGAAAAATGGTTGACGGGAAGGTCAAAGGGGTAAAGGAATTTTATGAGAATAAAACGAAGAAACCAGGTAAAGATGGGTCATCCCAGGTTTGTGACTGGGATGGAACCTATTATGATTGAAACCCAGGACTTGTCGGAGCTCCCAGGTTGGTAAGTGTGGAGCAGGTATCGGCATCTGTCTTGAATTTTGTATGTTTGAGAAAATCTACAAGTGGTAAATCAGGGACATTAAGTTGTACTTGATTTTCTACAAGTGATCTTTGTTGATTGAACTTAAAATTGTTATATTTTTTAAAAAAGGTTGAAGTTGAAAGAACAAAGGGATGAATTGATCTCCTAACCTACAAGTGGTTTATGAAAATCAACAAAACTAATTTTCCGGAAAAACCATTTGATTAAAACAAACTTAAGTGTTTTGAAATCATAATGAGAAAATAGTTTGTTGTTAGGGGGAGTTCTGATTGTTTATGCCAAGTGGATGGCAATTTGAAGAAATTCACAACTGTTGTCAGTTTATTTGTACAGTTTGTTTTCAAATTTCTTTAAATGATTTTGAATTTTAGGGGGGGTAAGAAATTTCAGAAAATCCAAAAACATTAGAAAATTTGAAAAAGGCAAATACATGATAAAATTTTTAAAAAAATGAGTTTTGTTGTAAAAAAAGAGGAAATGATAGTACATCAGTGGACTATCACAGCATGCTAAAGAATTGGAAAGTCAATTGTGATAAACGGTCTCACTGATGATGTGCCAGTAGGTTTTTGCACATTTAGTAGATTGTGTCGAGATATAAACCTAAAATTTCAAACTTACTTATCTCGTGGGGAACATCTCTCGGATATATGGGTAACCCCCGAAATCTTGATTGAAAGGTCCCTCTTTCTGAGATACTAGGTCTTTATACTCAGTGATATATGGGGTATTATCCCGGGACTTCTGATTTTGCGGAAGCAATGGCCTAGTCCCCGTATAATACTTTTCTCTTGCTTGAAATATAGCATCACCCTCAGTACAAAAAATGATGAAACATTGAAAAATGCTAATCATGTGCTGTTGAAGAAAAGATTCTCTAAAGGGAACACACCAAAAGTCGAAGCCATCATCTCTCTGATTTTGCGAAAGCAATAGCCTGAGCTCTCGTGGCCCTCGCATTTAACCTTTACAGATATCATCTAGGTATACTCACCTGTAAGACTGAATATTGGGATCTGGATACGGGAGTATATTCTGAGGTGGGACACGCGTATAAGTTTAACTATCTAAAACATTAATCTCGTATCTCGAAACCGTTGAACTTTGTGTGAAAATTTAAAGTGGATCAGTATACTGACAATCTAAGTGAATTGTTTAGAACTTAAAATGTATAAAGCTTAACGGTCTTAGTGATTTGTCTCAAAAACTAATATGACCCTCTTACACAAACTCATAAAAATATTGTTTGTAAATATTTTTTATTGTTTTTCGTTAAAATAAAAAATTCAAAAAGATTTTCTGTGTGTTTTAGCATAAATTTTTGAAAATACAAAAAGATTTTCGACAACTGATGTTGAAGAGCTGATTTTCAAAATTCCGGGATGAACAGGTTTGGGAGAGTTTGTGTGAAGAAAAATTTACAAGTGGTTTTCAGAGAATAAACAAATTTTGATTGTTTACCTACAAGTGATCATCAGAAATTTTTAAATGATAAATCATTCTATTTCTGCTTGAGATTTCTAAATTTGTCAAAGTTTAAATTTAAGAAATTTACCTTGAGGTAGAGAATGTGCAGGTTAGCTAGATTCTGATACCTGAGCTGATTGAGAGCCAGGTCACGATCTTGGAACAAGAACTATTTCAGACTATGATCCCAGGTTATCGAAAGGGGGAGTCTGAAGACATCAAGAGGGAGTTTGAAGATTATAGAGCCAAGTTTAGATCCTGAAGTTCACGCTAGCTGATGATGCTAAAGAACTTAAGGAATCAAGAGATCTGATAAAGACTGAAGATTGAAGACTCGACACCGAAGACTTCGTCAACATCCGAGGGGGAGTCTGTTGGTGCATACGTCTGTCGACTTCGTCTTGTATCGAGACTTGTATTGTATTAGATAGATCAGGGCACGCAAAACGAGAAAAGTGTTTTTGTGGGTATTTCGCACGAAATTAGATTTCGTATGAAACTAATTTCGCTTGGGTTATTTCGTGCGAAATTAGCTCTCCTATAAATATCTTTGATGCCTTGTCATTTGTAACTTTCCGGTTTCAGTACCGAACTGCTGCCGAAGTGTCTACTCAATCTTTGTCAAATCAATCAAAAGATAGTTTAAAGTGAATATCTAGCTGAATTGAACTTGATACGTTTGTTTCCGCCTTTCGTATTGAGCAAAAACTCTTCTGATCGACTCATTCGGGTCAGAAAACGATCCTACAAGATTGACATTTTCAAACTTGACTTTTACAGACTGAACTGTTCCAGACCCCAACACCTTTCCCTTACTATTATTACCAAAAGATATATCACCCCCTCCATGAGTTTTGAATTCTTTGAGTAGGGCTCTACATCCAGTCATGTGCCTCCAAAGCCAATAAGGCTTTGGATGGGGTCACAACAGTGTCAGAGTCAAGTCCAGGAACATGGACAGTGGTTAGCTCAGGGGTTTGAACAGCTTTTGAAGCATTTCTCTCTAACCACTGTTGTGGGCCATTTCCTATCAGATGTTGATATCCAAAGGGATGCCTGTTGACTTTTGGTTTAGAAGGCTTTTTTTTAAACCTCATAAACATGTGGGACCCTTTGGTATGGAGGTTGACCTTTCCCTCTTTGGAATTGGTTGGCAGGTGGTGCATCTGTCACTTGCACATCTCTTGGGACACTGTTTTTGTTCAGCTGTTTTATAACAGCTGTTTGGACATACACAAATGGTTGTTGTTTTATGACAGATTGTTTTGATGAGCTCATGGGTGTTTTTGTAGTGTATTCTTTTCTTTTAACCTCAAAGGTTTTGAGGTACACACACTCATGAGTGAGATGGTTTGATTTTCCACAGATGGTGCAGCTTTTTGAAGGCCCAATGATGCTTGTTTTGTTAATGTCATAGGCTTTTAAGTGAAAACAATCTTTTGTTAAATGATTTTTCTTTTCACAAAGTCAGAAAACAAATTTTTAACTTTTTCTCTCTTTTTCCTCTTTTCAGATTCCTTTGCAACAGAGTCTTGAACCAATGTTGGGATGTCCTTAAGAGGAATTACCTTGGCCTTTGGTGCTTTCACCCCATCCACTATGGAAAACCCCATGGGTTTGAAATTCTCAAGGATGTCACACTCATCTGACCAAGTGGGTTTGAATTGGTATTTTTCAATCTCCTCAAAGGTTGAGGACCCCTCTGGTCTTTCAAGAGTGATTTTGTTACCATTTTTATCAGTTATTTTTATTTCTTGACCATCCTTGTTTGTTGGTATTATCTCAATAGTGTTTTGAACAGATTCATTTACAGCAGTGTTTTCAACTTGGTCATTTTTCCTGAAACCCATGCCAAATTTTACATTGCTTTTGATCTGTTTCTCTAGCATAACTTCATAACCTTTGTAGGACTCCACCCATATTTCACATGTGATTTGGGTGGATTCCAACTCCTTTTTACAGGTTTGATATTTTTCTATCATGGCCTGGAGTTGGTCCTTGGTTATGCTATGCTCATGCTTGAGGCTGCAAATTTCATTATCTTTTTCTGACAATTTGATTTTCAATTCTTTTAAAGACTTTTCAAATTGTACTTCATCTTTCAAAATTTTATCTTTAAGGTTTTCATTCACCTCTTTAACATTAGCAAATGCTATGATGCATTTGTCTGAACATAGGTGTTTAAGGACCTGAGGTGATACCTTAGCTGCAGCCATCATGGCACAGTCACAGACACTATCACATTCTTTCGGCTTCTTCTCTTCTTCTTCAACAGAACATGGGTCAGACAGTGGCTCCATCAGTGGTTCAGGTTTATCTTCCAACAGTTGTTCATCAACAACATCAGTAACCACTGCTTCAGCAATTGCATCCATTGTTTCTGCACTGGATTCCCCTTCTTCAGTTTCCAGCCCTTCTGGGATAGACTCTAATGCTGCAAAACAGAATTCATCACTAGAAACATCATTCTTAGCATATAGAGCAAAATTTTCATCAGCTAAATCTTCAGGCAAGCTACTCCAACCAACAAAGCCTTGGGTAAAGAAGCTTTGCTGATCTGCTTGAGCAGATGTTTGGGTAGCTTGTTGAGGTGCAACTTGTTGCACCTGAACCTGAGGAGATGGGGCCTGGACATACTGTATCTGAGGGAGAGGGGATTGGACATAGTGCACAGGAACAAGTGTTACAGGGTGTGCACAATGAGCAAGGTTTACATGAGCAGCAGGGGCATATTGGGAATAATGAACAGTGTTTTGGGTATTTTGAGGTCTAGGGCTAGGATGTGTAATGATTGGTCCATTAATTTGACTCCTACACTCTCTAGCAAAATGACCTAACCTATTACACTTGTAGCATTTTATCTTTGATTTATCCAACCCCACTTTCAAGTTCTCATGTAACCCTGGAAATTTTCTCCCTGTTCACTTATAAAACTTGCTGGTTCTAACACTCAGTAGTGCAAGTTGGTGCAAAATATCCATTTCCTCCAGATTAGTTGGATCAAAGTGCTGAAGATCAATGAGTTCAAAAGACATATTATCAGAATTCTGGTTTTCTCCATTAGCTGTAAAAGCATAGTTGGATGAATAAGAATCAGAGTTGTCAAAAGCTCCACCAGCTGTTATGTCAATATAATGATCATAACCCTGATCCATACTACCACCAGATTCTTCCTGACCCAGAAGAGCTGTGTTACCGAAAGTGTAATTGTCAGCTACCTTCCCAGACTATTGTAACTTCTTTTTCTGGTTCAACTCTCTCTCATAGGTGAGGAGTCGACCATGAAGTTGGGTCAGACTAAGTTCTTTGAACCCAACAGAGTTTCTGATTACAAAAGCAATTGTGTCCCATTTTTCAGGAAGTGGTCTTAGAGACCTACTATTTAGAGTTGATTTAGCAAATTCAACATTAACAAGTTTCAATTCACTTATGAGACAACTAAAACGTTCAAATTGTTGTGTTAATGATTCACCCTTGACATGACAAAAGGTTTCATACTGTTGATTCAAAACCTCCCTGTTATTTTCAATTACTTCTTCAGTACCACCAAATTGTTCCTTAAGTGCATCCCACAATTCCTTGGCACTGTTACAATGTAACAGCCCAGCATAAATATCATTGAGGAGTGCTGAAGCTACTATGCTAAATGCCTTTGCATCTAATTCAATTTTTTGATAATCCTGTTTGGAATAATTTTCGATGCTTTTGGGCACAAAGCCTTTTGGATCTTCAGTGCTCGGCACCATCGGAACATGTGGTCCAAAGGTAACCGACTTCCAACATCCGGTATTTTGTTGAGCCAAAACGTGACCCATCCTACGCTGCCAGATGTTATACTCAAATCTGACCAACATAGGTGGTTTAAAGAGTGTGCCAGTGTTGTGAGTGTCTTTTGAATGTGACGCCATTCTGGTTGTTTTACAGGTCTTGAATAATCAACTTTTATACGTGATTATACCTTACTCTGTTTTTCAACTAAATACGAAAAACTGAAAGTATCAATGAATTCGAGCTGAACTTTTACGTCAAAATGATTGTTAGATCAAATTTGACTGTCCAAAGCTCTTATACCAGTTGTTAGGATCTGAGTCTCTTTAGATTGTGTTTGTTTGAATTAATTGATGTAAAATGGTAGAACAGAGATGTGATAATTGCAGCGGAAATAATAAGCAAACTTTATAAACACAATCACGGAAGAAAAGCTTTAAGCAAACATTATTTCCATTGAGTCGAATGATTGTATCAAATTACAATAATCAAAACAATTGCATGCATGCAACTAATCTCCCCCTCAGCCTGAGCTCACTAGTTAGTTCATACAGAATGAGTGTGTGCAAAAGAGCTGATAGAACAGTACAGATACTGTTCTATTTATAGTACAAATCTAACCACTGAGCATCTTTGCTAACATCACCTAGACAGTGACATCTAACAACCTAACAACCTCTAAACACTGATCTATTATAAACACTGATTACAAATAGACACTGATACATAAACACTGATGATCTTTCCACTATTGTTTGCCTAAGCACTGATGTTGCTCATCAGTGCTTTCTTCATAGGTTGATCAGGCCTTGATAATAGCAGTGCTTTGTCTTCATCAGTACTTTGATAAGCAGCAGTTGTTGGGTCTTCAGTCCTTAGGATCAGCGGTTGTAGAACAGTTGTTGAGTGGATCAGCACTTAGTGTTATCAGCTAATAGAAGGACTGCCATTGGAGGGAAAATAGAACATGCTCTGCTTATGATGATCAACTGTTCTGAACCAGTTTTGGCTTTCCTTATCATCTGTTCTTCTGGGCTTGAATGCATGGACCAACAGTTCAATAACATAACAAGAACAAAATCTAGTATTTCGATATGTGTTTCTAAAGTTGTCCCTACTAGATTTCATCAAGATCATCATCATCAACCTGCAACATGTTTAAAAGTATAGTTCAACACACAAAGTATTGGCGAATACACAAGTTTAATATAGCATAAGTATGAAAAACAGATTAAACGAATCCACATGGCAAAAATATTTTAACAAGATAAATGTATCATGGCATGCAATTTAACAAGTCAACCCTCTGATTACCGCAAAAAAATAAACTTATCATGACCACAAGACTACAGGCGATGCGTTACTCCTACAACGCTATACATGTTAAGGGGAGGCTCGTACGAAGTTAATGACAAGTAAATCACACAAAAGAATCATCCAAGTATACAAATCAAGTTTCATGTATTTAATAATGTATGATGGATTATTTGTGTTTGCATAAAGTATAAGTGTGATTGTAAATTTAATAGGTTAAATATATTACACCCAAAAAGTGTAAAACGTAAAAAGGGCTTTCGAGTGTACTCACGGTTTTGCAAAGCTTTCCTTTGTAATCCCGTGAAGAGTTTAAGAGTTGGAGGATGGAACACCGAGGTCACCCTACATGGAGTAAATGAAGATGCGTAAGTAACAGAATTAAGAAGGAAGATTCGGTTTGGAATTTAAAGTACAAAAAGTATATATGCCTAAAAGTATATCTAGTCTAAGTACTCGTTTTGACACTAAGTTGTATGTGGTTTCATGGGTCCTAATTTGCCCATTAGAATCAACAAGAGACTTAGAATCGTAGATAAAGTAGCCTAATTTTATAGCGAATAGTCATAAACCGATTACCATCATAAATTCAGCCATGTTCATACATATATATATATATATATAGTTATAATAATAATCCTTAAACTATATCCATCAAGAGTATCATAGATTGTCATGTAAGTCAAGCATGGAGGATTAACCTCATTGTATGATTCACCACTACACAAATCATCACAAGGATGATTCGGAAGATCATGAATGAAAATCAATAAACAACTAACTAAGACATTATCAAGTAGCCAAGTAAGACCTAACCCAGGTGAGCTAACACAACATGGAAAGAGTTAAATAAGTGTTGGAGGTTAGAAAGGGTTATGTTACTTTGAGACTAGCAAGCTACTTGAGTGTTCATACACAAGGCATACAAGTGAGGTAGTAGAACTAGTTTGGAAAGCCAAGGCTCCCACGGTTCACACTTTTGACAAACACAAGCTCATCTATATGGAAAATGGTGAATCTTGGTTGTTTTTCAACACTTGGAATATAACATGTATGAACTTAAAGTAAAGAGTTTTTGAACTCACTTCTTGGTGGAAATCAACCTCAACACAAACCCACAACTATGAACTAAGTTGTGAGCTTGGTGGGTACAAGATTTCACTAAGTTTAGTAAAGAAATAGAAGATATAAGAACTTTGAACAAAACAGAATTTAATCTTACTTTGGACCTCAAATATGGTGAGGTTTCACCTTAGTTTGCCATGGAAAACTTGTGAAAACCTTCCTAGAGGTTATCCAAGTAAGATGATAGAAGAAATAAGAAAGAAATAAGTAAAGAAGTGAGCTATAACTCACTTAAAAGTCTTGAAACATTCTGCCTAAAATCAGAATCTTTGAGTGTTTTTGAGAGGATTTGAGAGTGAATATGGTGTTTGGAAAGTGAAAATGAGGGTTAGGGATGTTGTATTTATAGTGGGGAAGATAGGTTAAGAGTTAATGAGGTTTTAAAAGAAGTTAGGTGGAAGTTAGAGTCCAAAACGGAGCCAATCCGTATTTAAAATTCGTTTGGCTGCGGATCGACCCTGTAGGCGGCCATCTTTCATGTTTTGACAAGAACAGCCCCTAAACTTTGGTTTTGAGCATATTTTAAGTAGTAAACATGTATAAAAGCATAGGTTAAGCATTCTGAATATATAATTAAGTATTGGTATGTTTAAAGTGTATAAAAACATGTATTTACGATAGTTTGTTTGTAAGATAAGTATGTGTTTACGAGAATGATGAACATGTATCAAGTATGTGAATAAATCGAATGAAAAACAAGTATGATTATTAAATGTATAATTCATATAAAATGATCAAGTTTTATTACGATCAAAGCCTCAGTTTACAATGATTGGAAACGAAATATGATTACAAGAGAGTACAAGTTTCAAGAAATAGAAATACAAGACAAACTTTCTAATTAAGGAAAGTTACAAAAGCGAGGAGTTACAAGTTCGATTCTTGAACTGAGCGGGTTTTACCTCACCGCACTGTCGTGCCTTCTGGCGAGTGTTTACGGGCTTCGGCCCTAGGTGAGGGTTTTCCCAGATTTGGAAGGCGAGTGTATCCCGATGTGGTGAATTTCGCCAGTAGCCCATTTGGAGGATTCGTTGGCCGTTCAAAAAAAATATCTGCACATCTTTTAACATATACAATGAAATAAAAATCTAATAATTAATACTTTTAAACAAATGATTTTAGGTAAAATCTTAACGTTGTGATCGATCGTATATATATATATATAGGTACGGGATCAGGAGAAAACGCCCTAAAGTATGAGAATGGATCCTGGCCTAACACGTGGCACGCGACATAGTGAAGGGCGGAGGGGCTTTTAAACGCGTCTCACAACACCTCTCCATTTTTTGGCGTTTAACAAATACATGGCGTTTTTATTGTTTTTTTAGATCAGGATCATAGTAAATATTTTGGCGTTATATGTGCACCCCCGAAATTGAATAAAATCATTTAGTAATTATAAGTTATCTTCCTCCATGGCGTTTCCCAAATTCATTAGACGTTTTTGTATATTTCAACAGTTTATATAGGTTATCAAGGTAAATTTCTTGGCGTTCATGGCGTTTTTTAAATTCATTAGAAATTTAAAAGAGAACAGCTAAGACGAAATCAAACAAAAACTAATAGTCTTCTATGGATGGTATTACATCTGAGATGTAACCATCGCTTTGTTCATCACTCTTCTCAGACTCATCATCATCATCATCTTGTTCATTGGCGTATTACGCCATAATCACGTCTCTTCTTTGTTCCATCCTATACTTAAATGTATTCACAAAGCTGGATCTTGCATTGTTCGAAGGTGCTAAATCACAGAGTTGTTCGATAAGATCTAGTCTATCTGTGTTCAGCAGTTCGTCCATTGTAAATGAATAATCCCTCCTGTGTTGAAAGCTCACCCTCGCCGTTCTTGCTTGTTCATCCAGAATCCAACTGGTAACTTTTGGTAGATTAGTATCTTCAACATCATCATCATCATCATCATTTGCTGGAATTTTTCTCTCTAATCTTTTTATTACCCTTCGATTCCTCTCACAACCGTAGGCCACTGGGACCCCAAGGGCTAGAATATCCCTCTGAACGGATTCATCCATACTAAGTATGGCTTTGATTGTTTTGACTTTCACCCTTCTCCTGTCAGAGAACTTAATGACGAAACGTCCCTCTGACCTCTCAAACCTCCATGCAATAACATGTACCATTTTTTTTAAATTATATGGCGTTTTAGACAAGATGTGTCATTTTTAGTGAATGTGTGGAGTGTGAAGCTTTTGTTTAGCTGTTGTACTTATATAAAGAGCTTTTTTTTGGCGCCAGGTAGATATTTGTTTTTGGCGGTAAAAAACATCAGTAATTTTTCTTGATGTGTATTTTTTTTATCAATTGTTGTGCCATGCAGGGTGCAGACCTATAATGTGACAGGCAATTATGGCGTTTTGAAAAGATAAATAAATTCAATTTCCCATGTAGTGGCTTTTAATATAATAAATGTTTAGGAATTATGTTCCCGTCTCTTCATTTTACTGTTTGCAGATACTATTTCGTTCAGTTTCATTTGTCAATTAGTGTTGTTTTCTAATAATACATTTTTTGGCGTTTTATATAGCAACAACGTGCTTTGCTAGCATCCGTTCTCACAGTTATGATACTATCAGGCGTTTTGGTGTTTGTAGTTTTTGGCGTTTTATATTCAATTTTTTTTATTAGTAGAGAATTAGATAATAAACAACAGAGAATTAGATAACAAACAATGGGAAATGAAAAAAACATTTTAAAAATGCTAATCTAATTTCTCATCCAAATCTTCACTGTCATCAGCCTCTTCTTCTTGAACTTTTTTGGCGTTTTGAACATTTTTGAATACCTTACCTAGATGCCAATTTTCCTACATAATGCACGTCTTTAAAAGAACCTTATTTTTAGTGGCATCCTGTATTTTGGTTTGATATATTCTTGTTTGGTGACATGTTGAAGATCAACGCCTGCTCGAATGCTATTATAATAATGGAGTCCAAAATAGCATTTTTTACACTGGTATTGATCCATTCATGCCATCAATATATACATCAAGAACAAAGTGACATGATGACAGATGTCATCAGTCTCTTTTTCTTGAATATTTGTCTATCTCACTCAGCAAAAGCTTATAGAGATACCCACCTCAGAGAATAATTCATTCAGTGAAACTTCATTCAGAACAATACTCAATATAGAAGAAACAAGGTTTCCCATCTGTGGTTTTTTTAACTATTTTTTTGGCATTTTTAAAGTGAGTGGTTTCTAGGAAACATGTCGTTGTTTTTGGGTGTGATCAATTGATTGTGTAGAGACGTCTCTCTTATAGGATTTTTTGGTGCGTAGTTTAGGCGGAATTTTATTATAGTAAATGATATTAATAAAGTAACCGTCTTTTCAGTTACTGTGTGTATTTTACTGTTTTGTTTAGCTTTTATGAGTTTAGGGTGATAGGCGTCTCATCTTCCAAGTTTGGTGTTTTTTAATGGCGTTACGTAGTTTTTGGCGTTTTTTTTTTGAGTTTTTAATAATACTTGTCCAAAGTAATTTTTTTATAGTTTGGAAGTTTTTGGCGTTTTATGGCATGATGGCGTTTCACAAGCATTTTGTCTGTGTGGCGTTTTTATTAAAATAATGTATTTGTTCTTAGCTGAAAAATACATAACAAACAACTGAAAAAGAAAATTAAAAAATAAAAATAGAAACAATTCATCTTCCAAATATTCACTGTCACCAGTCTCTTTTTTCTTTGAAACATCTTCACTGGCGGTTTGACTTTGGTATGCTTCATTTTGTTTTTTTGTTGTTGAAATAACCTTTTTGTCGCCGTTTGGAATCACAAATGACGTGAGTTTTTTGTTTGAAGTTTATCTTTATCTTTATTTTTATCTTCAACCCACTCATCAGTGTCATTCGTCTCTTCATGCCATTCAAATATTCATCAAGAACAAAGCACAGAAAATGACATAATTCTGACATCAGCATCTTTTTCTTGAAGATTTGTCCATCTCATGCAGCAAAATGTTATTGTGTTACACCCCCTCAGCTAAGAATGCATTCTGCAAAACTTCGCGTAGAACAAGATTGAATATACAAGAAACGATGTTTGACATTTTTGGCGTTTTACTGAGAAAATAGTGTATCTAAAAGAAACGTTGATTTGAATCTTTGATGTTTGGGTTTTTTGCCGTTTTCTAAGATGATTGATATATAGAAAAATATGGCATTTTGAGTTTGGTGTGTTTGATGTTTTGGGTTTTTTGGCGTTTCTAAGATGAATGGTATATAGTAGTAAATATGGCGTTTGGGGTTCGGGGTGTGTTTAATGAATGTCTGAGATGTTTGTTTATATAGGATATGTTTTGGCCCGTAATGACGTTTTATTCATGAGTTTGGCGTTTTGGGTAGAGAAGTCTAAAGACCCTTTTACCCTTAATGAAGCGTGTCCACTTAATAGAATTGGTGTTATTTACGAAAACACTGTCGCGCCAATCTAATCCATAGATTCTTTTGATCGGACGATCCATAACCGTTATCACTGTTCTCACACTTTTCACCGTTTTCTCTAAATCCTGACCCTCTATATATATATATATATATATATATATATATATATAGGAGAATGATCCGTTAGGAACCACCCTTTATTGCGAGAACCGTGAGAACCAATGTGAACACAACCAAAAAATACCTAAAAAATCTAAAAACACAAAAAAAAAAAATTTACTATTTGTTTGGAAAAATCGCTATATTTCGTCAATAATAAAAAAAATTTCAAAAAAAAAAACCGAGTAACAGTTATCCATGCACATGTGCATTTGTATCATTTCTTTGACAAATTCCGTAATTCATTACAAATATCAGATAATTTCACTTTCATTTACACTACCATTCATAATATACTACTTTTTACATTAACAATAATAAAAATGCACATGTGCATCTATATGTATGACCTTGTTATAACATTAACAACACTAGAAATGCACATGTGCATCTATATATATGAACATGTTATAACGTGTTTTAGTACACCACTTTGAATACACATTCCCTTTCATCTATCATACCATCCATACTACACTACCATTACCTCCTACCATCCGTAATACAATACCATTGCTTTTTACCATCCATAATACAATATTATTACCAATATTTCACTTTATTATATGTACATCAACACCCTTTATACCATCCAAACAACATATTACATCATAAAGTGACAAATATAATCAAACCATCAACCACTAGATATAACTAACCAAAACACATGTATATGGGCCTACTTCATCATTTAAAATCACAAACTTTTTGTACCAAAACATCTTATTTCATGTTGATATATATAGATGCACATGTGCATTTCTAATATTAGTAATGTAAAAAGTAGTATCTTACATATGGTAGTGTAAATGAAAGTGTATTTTTCTACTACTGGTAATATATTATGGAATTTGTCCAAGAAATGATACATATGCACATGTGCATACATAACTGTTACTCGAAAAAAAAACGTTTTTTTTTTTTTTTTTTTGGTAACAAAATATAGCGATTTTTATTAGAAAAATATTAAAAAAAATTGTGGGTTTTTTGGATTTTTTTAGGTATTTTTTTTGTGTTCACATTGGTTCTCGCGGTTCTCGCAATAAGGGTGGTTCTCAAATGAACCTTGCCCTATATATATATATATATATAGGGGAAGGTTCATTGGGGAATACTAAAAAAGTAGGGAACCGGAGAACACTCAAAAAAATTGATTTTTAACATGTTAAGTTAAATCTTTAAGAGTGTTCGCCGGTTCCTCACTTTTTAGTGTTCCCCAATGAACCTCACTATATATATATATATATATATATATAGGGTAGGGTTCCAGCGTGAACAACATCCCAAGAGTGAACTGCGTGAACAGATATGGACCCTTGATTTCCTTTTTAGTTGTTAAGGGTAGGATTGTAATTATATAAAAAATTAGATTTAAATCATTATTTTAATAATTGAATTAAGTTACATATTTCCTAATTTAAATTCATTATCCATATTATGTTTATTTATTAATAAGATAATTATCAAAACAAACAACAAATCACCAGATTTCAATTTTAATTTTTATTTCAGATTTTATCACTAGAATTCAAATTTTGATTTTTAAGATCCACGTAACCTTCATATTTCAACGGTATACACATGTGTACTTGGATATAAATAGAACAGTACACATGTGTACTCAGCATCGTACATATGTGTACAGTAATTCACAGGTGTACATCAACATTCAACACAAAAAAAATTCCGAGATATCACAAAAACAGACGATATACACATGTGTACATCGCATTAAAAATAGGGCAAAATCAGAATACACATGTGTACATCGCATTTAAACAAATAATTATTTTAGTAATTGAATTAAGTTACATCTTTCCTAATCCTTGATTTGATTTGTGAGAGATTTATGCAATCAATTTAAGAGGATAATTGATTACTTGATTTGTGAGAGATTTATGCAATCAATTTAAGATTGAAATTACACATATACCCTTTTTGTATTTAATTAAATGGAAAAAATTAACCAAATAATTACCATCATGCCACTCACTTTAATCTCAAGATCATAAAAATCAAGGGCCCATATCAGTTCACGCAGTTCACTCTTGGGATTTTGTTCACGTTTGAACCTAATCCTATATATATATATATATATATATATATATATATATATATATATATATATATATATATATATATATATATATAGGTACGAGATCAGGAGAGAACGCCCTAAAGTGTGAGAACGGTGAGAACGCATCCTGGCCCAACACGTGGCACGGGATATGATCAGGGCGTGAGTGGTTTTTTTGTCTTTTCAGTCTTCTTTTGTTTCCCAATTTTGCGTAACATGTTGCTTCATTTTTGGCGTCTAAGATTATTTTGGCGTTAATTATATTCATTAACTAATTGGCGTTTTATTTTTTCTTAAATCTGTCACGTTGAATTAATTGTTTTGTGTCACGTAGATAATTTTTCTGGCGTTATAGCGTTTCCCTGGTCAATTTTTTTTGGCGTTTTATGGCGTCGTATAATAATTCACTACGAGTCATTAATATTTTCATAAGATTACAACAAGCCCAAATGTTTTTTATGGTGTTTAGTCAATTTTTTTGGCGTTTAATACATTGACAAGGTGCTTTGCCATCACCCGTTCTCACAGTTTCAAACTATTAGCGTTTTGGTGTTTGTAGTTTTTGGCGTTTTATATAATAATGTATTTTATTAGTAGAGAATTAGATAACAAACAACAGATAATTATATAACAAAACAAAAGAAATTGAAAAAGAAAAAAAATTAAAAATGGTAATCTAAATTCTCATCCAAATCTTCACTATCATCAGCCTCTTCTTCTTGAATTTGTTTTGGCGTTTTGAACCTTTGAATACCTTAGCTAGAAGCCAACTTTCCTACATAAACCTCATCTTTTTTAGACGAAGCTTGTTAGTGGCATCCTGTTTTTTGGTGTGATATTCTTGTTTGGTGGCATGTCATTAAAGATCAACTCTTGCTTGAATGCTATTTATAATAATGGAGTCCAAAATAGCATTTTACACTTGTGTTGATCCCTTCATGCCATGCAAATATTCATCAAGTACAAATCTCACATGATGACATATCACTGTCATCAGTCTCTTTTTCTTGAATATTTGTCCATCTCATTCAGCAAAAGATTATAGAGATAACCACCTCAAAGAAGAATCCATTCAGTGAAAGCTTTGCCATCTGTGGTTTTTTTAACTAACTTTTTGGCGTTTTAAAGTGAGTGGTTTCTAGAGAACATGGCGTTTGTTTTTCTGGGTGTGATCATTTCATTGTGTATAGACCCCTCTCTTATAGGAGTTTTTTTGCGCGTAGTTTAGGCATGATTTTTATTATAATAAATGATAGTAATAAAGTAACTGTCTTTTCAGTTACTGTGTGTATTTACTGTTTTGTTCAGCTTTATCAGTTCTAGGGTGATAGACGTCTCATCTTCCAAGTTTGGCGTTTTTTTTTAAATGGCGTTATGCAGACCAAGATGACAAAATACAATAACGGAGAAAATATTAAGCAGGAAATTTTTTTTTATTATTTTTGGCGTTTTGTAAGCAATAACTTTTTGTAGTATTTTTTTGGTGTTTTGCAGCTAAATAGAGAAATATATCATTTAATTATCTTAAGAAAAAAAAAAGATTACACATATGAAAACTAACAAAAAAACAAAAAAAAAATTAAAACTCTTCGTCAGAAGGTACTTTATCCGAGAAGTATCCATCACTTCCGTCGTCTTCTTCTTCCTCGGAGTCTTCATCTAGACCTTCATCCATGTCATCACCTTCACTTTCATCGGCTTCTTGTTCCTGAAGATTCTAAAGCTTCCATTTGAACATGTCTTGCATTAGCCCATTTTTGAGTCCATGTCTGTGTTCAAACAAGTGGCGTTGTGCAATTCTTCCATGAACCCAAGCCCCTGCTTTGTCCTGATGTTTTCAAGCAGGTAGTCTTCCTACTCTCCGCTGTCGTATATAACGGTCACCATGTATGTTTCATCATCAAGAAGCCATGATGTCATGACAGGGTCCGGCTTTCCATCTGCTTTGATTGGTCCAAATTTCCTTGTTAATGTTTTCATAAGCTTATGTGTTTCATGGTATTCGTTATCCAGAGCGATGCCAAGAGATATGATACCCCTATGTACCTCTTCTTCCATCTTCAAAATTGCCTTGATCGTCCTAACATACACCCTCCTTCTGTTGTCAAAACGTAGGACGAATCTCCTGATTGCCAGAGTGTATCTCCACCAAACGATGGTTGCCATTTTTGGCGTTTTGGTTAAACTTGGCGTTTTTGGTAAAAGATGTTCTTGCAGAATGATAGATTAAAGTGATTATGGAAGCGATGTTTAACGTCGTTTATATAATGATGTTTTTGGCACGTAATTTAGGAGGGAATTTCTTCTAATAAATGTTAATAACTGAATTTCAGTTACTGTGTTGTTTCCTCTTCCTATATAGGGTTAGGATTTAGAGAAAACGGGGGAAAGTGTGAGAACGGTGAGAACTGTTATGGATCGTCAGATCAAAACAATCAATGGACTAGATTGTGCGGTGGCGTTTTCGTAAATAACATCAATTTTATTATGTGGGACGCGATTCATTAAGGGTAAAAGGGTCTTTTACCGCTCAAATTCAAAACGCCAACAAAAAAATGATAACACGCCATTCAAAAAAATAAAACGCCATTAAATACAAAGCGCCAAAAATTAGTGATAAAACGCGTTAGAGATTACAGGAAGAGGAAACAACATAGTTGCCACACCCCAACCGATGGCGGAAACATCGAAGCGTGGCACTGAGCGAAACAGATTGTCCAGAAGTTTCCATAACAACTATAATTACCAATTATTTAGGACAACATGTCCCATACCATGTCATAAAAGATAACATAATTATTACAGCCAAGATCTAGTCAAATTGTTATGTTCCGACAACTCAGATTTTTATTACAGACATTTGTTTATTGATCTAGGTCTTTCCTAGCCTCGATTTCACAGCAAGCTAAGCAAATAAGCATCCTAAGCACCTGTCACATACGTTAAAGTAAAAGTCAATACACATAGTGTAAAGGTGAGCATACAAGTTTAATAGATATAATAGAGTTCGAAATCGTTACGCATAACCAGCATGTACACAGTGTAAAATGAGGCATGTTAGTTATCGACATGAACCTATCGATACCAATGACTGCGGGTTGACTGCCCAAGGCAGTTCGTAATACACACTCACCACTATGAGCCATGTAACAAATTGTCCTTAACAACCCCTGAGTGAACAGGTGCTGAGTCCAAACAAATAGTACTACCGTTGCTAAGGCAGGTAGACAGCATTCCATGTGTAAACATAACAAACAAGCATTCATTAAGTCACGAATAACATGCAGTAATCGGTTAGCGTTTAAAGTATTGCGTATTGTGATTTTAGAATAAGTAACGTATGTAACACCCAAAAGTGCGTAAAGCAAAAAGGGATCGAGTATACTCACAGCGGTTGATGGATTGAAGGGAGCGCTAGAGAGTAAGGTTAGCCTGAACAGATTGAGAGCATAACGATAAGCGACACGTAAAATGTGTAACAACTCTAATCAAAAGTCATAATTATTAAATTAATTAGTCCAAAAGGAAACCCTAATTTAGACACCCAAGTGATTCTGAACAAACCCTAAAATTTTCAGAATTTTCAGAATCAGGATTAGGGCCCCTAAAACTCAGGGGGGGGTTAAACCCTATTGACGATTATCCATTTTAAACGTTGGCAACAAGGAATTATCGAAAACTGTCAACTCAGCATAGCTAGTCCCAACCGTGGCAACCTATACCTAAAAAATAGGTCTCACGCGGCCCGCCTCAGGTTAAGCTTATTTCTCACGCGGGCCGCCTCAGGGTAAAATTTCACCTATAAATAGTGGACAGTGGGACTTGAATTCTGAAAGAAAAACGACGTAAAAATTCACTATACACTGCAAGTTACGTTCGAATTACTACCACAGTTCACAAATCAACGCCGCAAAACAGGGTATTAGCACAATCGCTGCTACGATTCATTTTCCGACGATCAATATATCCAATGGATGTTTAAGTGCCGCCCACATTAGGGTTATACTTTATCGTTCGTCATTAATTTGACGGATCATCGTTAATTCGATGGATGAAGTATTATACTTTGTCGTTCGTCATTAATTTGACGGATCATCGTTCATTCGATGGATGAAGTATTGCACTTTGTCATTCATTGTGAGAATTTGATCTCGTAAGTTATCGTAATTGCTGGATTGATTACTAACCCAGTTTTGTGTGCATTGTTATTTAAATTAGGTTAACAAGGCTAAATCATAGACTAAACTCTGTCCGTATTAAATCAGCAATGTGAGTCATTCTCTTTTTATCAAATCTATTTACAAAACCTTATTTATTTCAAAGTTATAATTACAGGGATTAAGTTTATGTAATCACCATATTACAGCCGGTATGTGGGGTTTTGTATACATTACTTGATAATCGTCACCATTGGGGCAGCCAAATGGGGGATATGACCATAGTCACAGATTCGGTCGAGTGACAAATACCGTGGGTAGTTGGTTGATAATAGAAACATTGTAATCGCTCTTAATACTGTAAATTATAACAAATGTGTCATTTTAGTAAATAGAATGATTCACTCAGTATTTCCCGCTGACAAAACCTTTTTCAAACATGTTTCAGGTGATTTGTTGTAATTCAGGAAAAAGTGCTGGGGAGCATTTCAAGCTTAAGATTGTGGCTCATTATAAAAATAAAGAAATAAGTTTTGTAACATAACGATTTCATAGTAAAATCATACTATTGTAAATTATCGGGGTTTTATCCCGAATTGTGAAATAAAATAATCGGGGAAAATTTTAGCTTTAAACGATCCTGATGAAAACTTCCGCTGTTAAACTTAATCAATTAAATACCGCAGTATTTCTGTCCCGCGGCTCCTGAAACGGGTCAAACCGGGTCGGGGGCCGTGACAGAAAAAGGTGGTATCAGAGCCACTGAGTTAAGCTAATTAAGTATTTAGAAATGCTTAAATTTTTCCTGATTACTATTATGTGATTATGTGTTTATTAACTGATTATTTGTTAGTCACAGTATGGGTAAGAAAAAGCTTTCAAGTATCTATCTTAAATTAGATAGATCATCCAACGAGAAGGGAAGTTCATCTCGAACAAAATCCTCGAATCAGGCTGAAATTCCTGAAGAAGGAATATTTGTGCGAAAGGCACAATACGAGGAATCACTTTCTCCTAGAAGAAGGGAAATGATTATTAAGAAAAGTAAAGAGAAAATTCGAGAAAAGAAGATTAAACGGGAAACTCAGAAATTAATTGATAATTCACCTTGGGAAGATAAGCTAGATGAGAAATGGGCAAACTTATATATGCTAGCCACAGTAGCAGAAAATATAAATCTTTAAATACTTTAAAGTTTTAGCACCTTACCCTTATAATCTAGAAACCCTGTAAAATAAATAAAAATTTTAAGTGTGTTTTCCAGTTATCTTTGTAATCAATAAGTACACAGTATGTAATAAATTAAAAGGTTATTTGTAAATTTTAACTTAGTATTTTATGCATTTTGCATATATGTTACATCAGCATGAGTGGGATATCCGAAGCTTTTCAGAACCTTAATCTTTACCCAGTGAATATCGAAGCTTCCAAAGAATATACTAGCTACTTTCCCGATATAGAACAACCAGTAGAATTCAAAGTTCCACCTGTGAACAAGCCAAAACGAAAGAAAAGAAAGAATTACGTGTGGGGGAGTCGTATACGTAAGAAAAAGCCAGTTCCAAAACTTCCCAAAATAAACAATCCTTTGAAAAAGGGAAAAGAAATTATAACCGGCGAAAATTCTAAACAAAAGGAAATGGAAACTGAGGGCAAGGAAGAAGTTAAGAAGAAAGGAAAAGAAATTGTAACCAGGAAAAGTCCTAGACTCCAAGAGATGGAGACTGAAGCCAAAGAAGATTCTAGGCAAATGGAAAGGCAGTTTGAGGAATACTCTAAGGACATAGAAATGGAAGTTGGGCAAGGCTCTAGACCAACTCAGATAGAAATCGGAGAGAGCTCCAATCAAAATCAGGGAAGGACCTTTCAAGATGAGATAGATTTCCTATTGGCAAGCTGTGAAACAATTCAGCCTGTCAATACTAATAATAATAATATTTTTACTTATCCTCTTGAAAACCAACTCCCTATGAATTGGGAACCAGCAATTCCAGACCCAATAGTCCACTCCCAACCCATAGGAATGGACGAATGGTGGACAAACGATTGGCAATTTCAAAATATTGTCAACGATCCTTACTCTTTTCTTCCACAATTCGATCCAGAACCCCTACCTAATCCACCCATGAGTAATGAAAACATGGCTGAACTTCGCCACTTTGGTGAAGAGTTGTTTGATGCTGGAACTAGAATCAGGGAAATAGGGGGACAGATTGCCTGGAAGTACGATGAGAGGGAACTGCGTTTTTAAAACGGCAAGTGACGAGAGATAGTACGATGGTAAAACGATGGTTGTATAATAGTAATAGTAAAGTTAGTTTGTAAATAACAAATAAAACTCTGTATGATATTTGTGAGTAATGATGCATACTATAATAGATATAAAATGAAATCGAGAAATCGATTGTTTTGACTATATCTGTATTATAAAATTTTCTGATTGTTTGTGTGTAATTATTATTTAGCAGATACTAATAAAATTTATATATATATTATCAGATGGCAAACATTGAAAATGAACCAGTAAATGAGGATAATCAGTCTGAGCAACATCCAGGAGATCAATATATGACTCGGCAAGATATTGAAAACATTGTTGCTCAAGGGATAGCCAATGCTATTCCAGCATTCGTTGCTGCTATAAAGAATCCACCCGAACCACAACAAATGGTCCCTAGTAAACAAATTACTGAAGATAACTTCAGTAATAGTGTAAATGGAGGCAATAATCATGTTAATCATAATAGGGAACCACATCAAGCTCCATTACCCAAGAAAACGAAAACTGCAACGCCTGGTTGCACTTTCAAAGAATTCCTTGCTTGTAAACCCACTGAATTTGCAGGCAATGAAGGAGCAACTGCATCACTGCGTTGGTTAGAGAAAACCGAAGCAGTCATTGCAATAAGTAAATGTGGTAAAGATGATCAGGTCATGTATGCATCCAATCTGTTCAAAGAAGGAGCACTCGAATGGTGGAACACTGTGTTACAATCAAAAGGAAGAGTAATAGCTTATGCTATGACTTGGGAAGAATTTAAGGGTTTGGTGGAAAGAAAATTCTGTCCCGAGTATGAAAAAGAACAGATGGCGAATAAGTTTCTAAATCATCGGATGATGGGTGTGGATTGTCGTGGGTATACCTCGACATTCTTTGAATATGCAAGAGTGGTACCAACACTGGCTTCGCCAGAACCGGTACTCATTTCTCGCTATATTTGGGGGCTAATTAGTGAAATCCGCAATATTGTTAACGCTGCGAGACCTCGCACTATTGATGATGCGGTAGAATTAGCTAACACTCTAACCGATGAATTGGTGCGCACAAGAGATGAAGATAGGAAAAAGGAACTAGCTCAGAAAATTACCCAAGGATTTCGTGTGGGTAATAATAACAGCTTCAAGAGAAAAGGAACAGGGCAATCTCCAGCTCCGTCATTCTGCAGGAAATGCAAAAAGAAGCATTATGGAAGATGCGATATCACTTGCAATTTTTGCAAAACTGTAGGACATCGTGAAGAAAACTGCAAAAAGAAAACCGTAATCTGTTTTAACTGTGGAGAAGCGGGGCATTATAAAACAGAATGTCCTAAATTGGTCAAACCAGTAGATAACAAACCCAAGGAGACCGAAGGAACCATAAAGAAGAATGCCAGAGCATTTCAGTTGACCACTCAAGAAGCAGAACTCATTCCGGATGTGATAGCGGGTACGTTCTTAGTTCACAACGTGTACGCAAAAGTATTATTTGACTCTGGTGCAAACCAAAGTTTTATAAATACTTCATTCTGCCAAGCTCTTAGTTTACCTTTAACCAATATTAGGCAGATTTTTACAGTTGAAACAGCAGACGGAAATTCAGTTAAAATAGATAAAGTTTTGCAAGAAGGAAACATAGAACTTTTAGGACATAAATTCTCTGCAAAACTATTGCCAATGAAATTAGCTGAATTTGATGTGGTATTAGGAATGGATTGGTTAGTAGCCAACCATGCTAGAATCCTTTGTGATCAGAATTCCATAGAAATTCAATCACCTACCGGAGAAATGATTAGGATTACAGGAGATAAACCACGTAAGCCCATGAAGTTCATATCAGTAATGAAAGTTGCTAGTTATGAACGAAAACAAGGAATAGTGTATATGATTTCGATAATCATTAACACTAAGGGAAAAGATCTTAAGGAAATACCAGTAGTCTCAGCATATCCTGATATATTTCCAGAAGATTTACCAGGATTACCTCCAGATAGGGAAGTAGAATTTAGGATTCATCTAATTCCAGGAACTACACCGATAGCCAAGGCACCTTATCGGTTAGCACCCACAGAAATGTTAGAACTGAAAAAGCAATTAGATGAATTACTAAGTAAAGGATTCATACAACCTAGCTCATCCCCTTGGGGAGCGCCAGTGTTGTTTGTAAAGAAAAAGGATGGTTCAATGAGAATGTGTATCGATTATAGAGAATTGAATAAGGTCACAATTAAGAATCGATACCCATTACCTAGGATTGATGATCTTTTTGATCAACTTCAGGGGGCTAGATATTTTTCTAAGATAGATTTACGCTCTGGATATCATCAATTAAAGGTACAAGAAGAAGACATACCTAAAACTGCTTTCAGAACTAGGTATGGTCACTACGAGTTTACAGTCATGCCCTTCGGGTTAACAAATGCACCTGCAGCATTTATGGACATGATGAATAGGATCTGTAAACCGTACTTGGATAAGTTTGTAATTGTCTTTATAGACGATATACTTATTTATTCCAAAAGTCAGACAGAGCATTGTGAACATCTTCATGCACTCTTAACTTTGTTAAGAAAAGAAAAGTTGTACGCCAAATTCTCGAAATGTGAATTTTGGCTAAAAGAAGTGCAATTCTTAGGACACATGGTAAATCATGAAGGTATTCATGTAGATCCTGCTAAGATAGAGGCAATTACCAAGTGGAAGGTTCCACAAACAGCAATGGAAATTAGAAGTTTTATAGGATTAGCTGGGTATTATAGACGGTTTATTAAGGATTTTTCCAAGATAGCTGTACCATTAACTAAGCTAACCTGTAAAGCCACTAAGTTTGAATGGGGACCCAAACAAGAAGAAGCTTTTAGAATTTTGAAACAGAAACTAACCCATGCTCCAATCTTAGCCTTACCAGAAGGAACTGAAGATTTTGAAGTATATTGTGATGCTTCAAAATTAGGATTTGGATGTGTGCTTATGCAACGCAAGAAGGTAATTGCGTACGCATCAAGGCAATTGAAAAAGCACGAAGAAAACTATACGACTCATGATTTAGAATTAGGAGCCGTAATTTTTGCCCTTAAGATTTGGAGACATTATCTGTACAGAAGTAAGTTTACTATCTATACAGATCATAAGAGTTTAAGATATATATTTGGGCAAAAAGAGTTAAACATGAGGCAAAGGAGATGGATGGAAATCTTAAGCGACTACGACTGTGATATTCAATATCATGAAGGAAAGGCAAATGTAGTTGCAGATGCCTTAAGTCGTAAGTATTATGAAAAACAAAGACGAGTTCGTGCTCTCAGATTAAATCTACAAATAGATTTAATGGAACAATTGAAGAATGTTCAAACTACAGCAATCAAGGATGATGCTGAAGGAATGAAAGGACGAATCAAGGAATTAGAACAAGGAGTAGATGGAATTTGGAGATTCCACAAAAGTAGAATTTGGGTACCTAAGCAGGGAGACTTAAGACCTAAGATTTTAGAAGAAGCTCATAAATCTAGGTATACTATACACCCAGGAAACAATAAGATGTACCAAGATTTAAGAAAGAACTTTTGGTGGATAGGAATGAAAAAGGACATAGCCAGCTATGTTTCTAAATGTCTTACTTGTTCACAAGTTAAGGCAGAACATCAGAAACCTTCAGGATTACTACAACAATTAGAGATACCAGTGTGGAAATGGGAACTTATAACAATGGATTTTGTTACTAAGTTACCCAAAACCAGAAAAGGTAATGATGCGATTTGGGTAATTGTGGATCGCTTAACCAAATCTGCTCACTTTCTACCTATGAAAGAAACCTTTAGCATGGAAAGACTGGCTAAATTGTATGTAGATGAAGTTGTATCCTTACATGGAGTTCCACTCTCCATTGTTTCGGATAGAGATAGTCGTTTTACTTCCCATTTCTGGAAAAGTTTCCAGCAAGCTATGGGAACTCGACTAAATTTGAGCACTGCATATCATCCCCAAACAGATGGGCAAAGTGAAAGAACGATCCAAACTCTAGAAGACATGCTCCGAGCATGTGTGATAGACTTTGGTGGAAGTTGGGATGATCATTTACCATTAATTGAATTCTCCTATAACAATAGTTATCATTCAAGCATTGAAACTGCTCCATTTGAAGCACTATATGGAAGAAAGTGCAGAACTCCAGTTTGTTGGGCAGAAATAGGAGAAAGTCAATTATCAGGTCCTGAAATAGTGCAAGAAACGACTGATAAGATTACTCAAATCAAGGAAAGACTGAAGACAGCTCGAGATCGCCAGAAGAGCTATGCTGATAATAGATGCAAGCCATTAGAATTCCAAGTTGGAGACAGAGTACTGTTGAAAGTTTCTCCTTGGAAAGGAGTTGTTAGATTTGGTAAGAAAGGAAAGCTAAGTCCAAGATACGTAGGACCATTTCCAGTGATCCAACGTATAGGACCAGTAGCTTATCGTTTACAGCTACCAGAAGAATTAGCTGGAGTACATGATGTATTTCATGTATCCAATCTAAAGAAATGTTTAGCAGATGAATCTCTGGTAGTACCTCTTCAAGACATAGAGGTAAACGAAAAATTAAAATTTGTGGAGAAACCTATTCAGATAGAAGACAGAAAAGTGAAGTTTCTCAAGCACAAACGACTAGTGTTAGTTAAAGTAAAGTGGGATTCAAGGAGAGGACCTGAATACACTTGGGAGCTGGAATCAGAAATGAAGAGAAAATATCCTCAATTATTCCAGTAAATCTCGAGGACGAGATTTTTATTAAGGTGGGGAGAATGTAACAACTCTAATCAAAAGTCATAATTATTAAATTAATTAGTCCAAAAGGAAACCCTAATTTAGACACCCAAGTGATTCTGAACAAACCCTAAAATTTTCAGAATTTTCAGAATCAGGATTAGGGCCCCTAAAACTCAGGGGGGGTTAAACCCTATTGACGATTATACATTTTAAACGTTGGCAACAAGGAATTATCGAAAACTGTCAACTCAGCATAGCTAGTCCCAACCGTGGCAACCTATACCTAAAAAATAGGTCTCACGCGGCCCGCCTCAGGTTAAGCTTATTTCTCACGCGGGCCGCCTCAGGGTAAAATTTCACCTATAAATAGTGGACAGTGGGACTTGAATTCTGAAAGAAAAACGACGTAAAAATTCACTATACACTGCAAGTTACGTTCGAATTACTACCACAGTTCACAAATCAACGCCGCAAAACAGGGTATTAGCACAATCGCTGCTACGATTCATTTTCCGACGATCAATATATCCAATGGATGTTTAAGTGCCGCCCACATTAGGGTTATACTTTATCGTTCGTCATTAATTTGACGGATCATCGTTAATTCGATGGATGAAGTATTATACTTTGTCGTTCGTCATTAATTTGACGGATCATCGTTCATTCGATGGATGAAGTATTGCACTTTGTCGTTCATTGTGAGAATTTGATCTCGTAAGTTATCGTAATTGCTGGATTGATTACTAACCCAGTTTTGTGTGCATTGTTATTTAAATTAGGTTAACAAGGCTAAATCATAGACTAAACTCTGTCCGTATTAAATCAGCAATGTGAGTCATTCTCTTTTTATCAAATCTATTTACAAAACCCTATTTATTTCAAAGTTATAATTACAGGGATTAAGTTTATGTAATCACCATATTACAGCCGGTATGTGGGGTTTTGTATACATTACTTGATAATCGTCACCATTGGGGCAGCCAATTGGGGGATATGACCATAGTCACAGATTCGGTCGAGTGACAAATACCGTGGGTAGTTGGTTGATAATAGAAACATTGTAATCGCTCTTAATACTGTAAATTATAACAAATGTGTCATTTTAGTAAATAGAATGATTCACTCAGTATTTCCCGCTGACAAAACCTTTTTCAAACATGTTTCAGGTGATTTGTTGTAATTCAGGAAAAAGTGCTGGGGAGCATTTCAAGCTTAAGATTGTGGCTCATTATAAAAATAAAGAAATAAGTTTTGTAACATAACGATTTCATAGTAAAATCATACTATTGTAAATTATCGGGGTTTTATCCCGAATTGTGAAATAAAATAATCGGGGAAAATTTTAGCTTTAAACGATCCTGATGAAAACTTCCGCTGTTAAACTTAATCAATTAAATACCGCAGTATTTCTGTCCCGCGGCTCCTGAAACGGGTCAAACCGGGTCGGGGGCCGTGACAAAATGAAACAAGTGTCAGTGGGTCGAACAGCAGTCCGATCGGATGGCAGTCCGTTTGGGCAGCCGGTCGTTCGGGTGACAACTCGCTCGGACGGTCGTCCGATCGGGTGACCGTTCGAGTGGATTGTTTCTTCCTTTGGGAAAGATGTGTTTTTGTATGATGGTTTGGCTTTTGAAGTTTTCGTTGTAGCATTTTGAAACTTAGAAGTATCTCTACCTTTCAGGTCGATCGATCGAACGACCGTTCGATCGGGCGACAGTTCGATAGGTTGGGCACTTCAGCGAGAACAAGTTCACAGCAGGTTGTCACTCGATCGGACGGTTGTTCGATCGGGTGGCAACCCTTGTGCATTGAACGTGATGAAAAATTGATTAAGTATTGAAATTTCAAAACACCACATAGTCGGATGGTCGGTCGATCGGGTGGTAACCCGATCGGACGGCAATCCGTTCAGTGTTCCAAAACTCTTGATTTGAAAACTAAAAGTGGGGCCAAGGTGCAAGTCGTTCAGGTGGCCGGTCGTTCGGGTGGCTGTCCGTTCGGACAGCAGTCCGATCGGACGACACTCCATCCTGGTCGACCTGATCGTCTTCTTCCTTGGTCATTCTGGTAGTTTGTCGTTTTATCGAGACGATTTGATGTCGTATTAGACAACAGAAACCTCGTCACGACTTAGTAACCTGATCGAACAGGAATCACCCAAATCCGGCCGGTTAACTGTTCGGGACGGTGTTCCATGTTTAACTCGAAATCGGTTATCTCGTGGATAGAATCCAGATCTTGAACCAACACATCAACATGCAAGAGTAGAAGGTTAGAACAAGCTCCGATTCTATCGGTTTTTGAGGCATTGAGTGTAAAAGAGCTGAAAGAAAGTCAGAAACCATCTTTCAATCCTTTTTCACCATGAATATGTTTAGATCTATGCAAGATCTTTGTTTATTTGTGTGGAAATCATTCGGATCTAAGTTGTTCTTGGTGGATTGAAGCCAAAACATGAAGTTCATAAGAACAACATGATGACATCATCCTAGAACACCTCCAATCTAGTGATTTATCGGTTAAATGTTAAGATTCAAAAGATAGAAGGGTGTAGGAGTGCGTGTAGATCAAGAAAGTACAGGATTTAGGTTGAGATCTTACCGGAATCGTGAGAAATCGAAGAAAAAGTGAGATTGGAGCGCTGGTCGGACAGGAGTGTGCAAATGTGGTAAGTTTGATGTTGACAGGGGTATTTATAGGGTTTCCCAAAAAGGAAAGGAAAGGGGAGGAGAGGGGCTGGTCGATAGAGTGGCAGCCTGATCGATTGGCTGGCCGATCGAGTGGCAGCTCGATCGATTGGCTGGCCGATCAAGTGGCAGCTCGATCGAACGGCTGGTCACTTGGTCGATTAGCCACTTGGTTCGAGTGTTCGGTGCAACGAGTTTTGCCGTTTCGATTGCGAATGCGAGCGTTGCGATGCGATGGAGTTTCCTAGTTAAATTACTTTTAATCCCAACTACTATATCTACATACAATCATCCTTATTTCGTATTCGTTTAGCGTTTGCGATTCGATTGCGATTGAGTTTCGATTGCGTTTCGATATAACATAAATAATCATGCACAAGTAACACATAAGGCACACACACACGTATAACAATATCCAGAACGCGTAATTCGAGTTGCGAGTGCGATTGCGATAAGCGATAAAGCGATAAAACATGCGATAAATATCGAATAAACCTCGATTATTAATAAGTACTCCACATAATACAACTAACGTAAGGCATAAAGTAGATTATCTACAAGTCAAAGAAGTCAAAACAGGAATTGAGCAAGGAGTGACAGATCGCAATTAGCAATCTTGTCTCCCTTTTACTTCAATCTTGACTTTGACTTTGACTTTCGAAACACGGGGTGTTACAATAGTAACTGAAATTCAGTTATTAACATTTATTAGAAGAAATTCCCTCCTAAATTACACGCCAAAAATATCATTATATAAAACGATGTTAAACATCACTTCCATAATCACTTCAATCTATCATTCTGCAAAAACATCTTTTACCAAAAACGTCAAGTTTAACCAAAACGCCAAAAATGGCAATCATACGCCAAAAAAAATTGACCAGGGAAACGCTATAACGCCAAAAAAATTATGTATGTGACACAAAACAATTAATTCAACGTGACAGATCTAAGAAAAAATAAAACGCCAATTAGTTAATGAATATAATTAACGCCAAAATAATCTTAGACGCCAAAAATGAAGCAGCATGTTACGCAAAATTGGGAAATAAAAGAAGATTGAAAAGATAAAAAAACCCCTCACGCCCTGGTCATATCCAGTGCCACGTGTTGGGCCAGGATGCGTTCTCACCGTTCTCACACTTTATGGCATTTTCTCCTGATCTCGTGTGTATATATATATATATATATCGTAGGATTCATGAGTGAAAAATTATGTATTTGTGAACAAAATGTACTTATCCTGACCATTGATTTTGTAGATATAGATTTTTCTTTAGTGGCAAGATTGTAATGATCTTTTGTAACTTACATGTATTTTAGTAGACACAAGGGTATAATTGTATTTTTCTCTCTCCATTTAATTAATTGATTTTTTTCTCTCCTGATTTCTCTTTCCAATTAAAAGAATATTTAATTACATTCTCCATACTTTTTTCTCTCACGAATTACCTAACTTAATATTTGATAATTAAAAAAATACAAACATTATCAAATATTGTTCAATCTAGAACACGATTAAAAATATTTAATTACATTCTCTCTATATATATATTGTCACACCAGCTCAGAGGCGGAAGCTCAAGGTGTGATCGTGATTGATTTTCATTGCACAGGAATAAGCAAACATACTATATGAATAAAAGAAACTCCAAATGCCATTCATAATTTCAAGTTTCAAAACACAACCATAAGTTAATAATATTGTTTACATCCCTTCAAAAGAAATTAAGTTTTAAAATGTCGTATAACATAATTCAAAGTTTAAAAGATCAAGGTTTTGTTCCCTATATCACCGCAAGGAGGAGGAATATAACAAACAAATCCTATAAAAGGTGGCATGGAGTTTCTAGCACTTGTCATCTTGATATGAAATCCCCGCAAGTTCCACTAATTTCCTGAAATACATGTATGTTTGAAAAATCGTCAACAAAATTGGTGTGAATTCATGCAGTTAATTTGTATAAAATGTATGAGTTGTATTTGTATAAAATGTGGTATGTAACTGTAAAAAAAAAATGTAATAAATAAATGCAAAATGTAAGGAAATCGAGATATCTAATGTTTCGCGAGGACATTAACATGTGTGACGACGTAGGAAACATCCAAACCTAGGCGATTTATACGTCGATTGCCATTCGATTGTGACACAAAAAGCACTCTTTCGTGTTGGTCAATGTGGACCAAGAGTGAGGCTGCTAATACCCGATAGATCTAACCTTTTGTTCTTTGGTCTAAACTTAGATTAATGGTGCTTACGTATCCCCTATTCGCACATGATCTATTGTATCATTCCTTAGTTTAACATACCATTGTACATGTATTTTCCCCAAAGTTTAGAAAACTAGAAAACGTTTAAAAGTAGGGACATGAACTCACTGTTTTGCGTCTTCGTGCATCCTAACTTCACCGGTGATCACCTTGGGTCGTGACGTAACCTATAAATGTTCTACGTATGTTAATCACCTAATCTTGTAATTTACTAGGTACAAGTTATTCATCTTGTCTTATGTGTTCGTTTTGTCTTAGATGTATATGTTCTTGAATTGTTAATATATATTTTATAAAAAAAATATATAATTTTGTATATGTGTGAGTCGTGTTAACGGATCTAGTTGTTATTGCGTCTTCGTGCCACGCACGAGTAAGGTGTGCATGTCCGAGACATGTGTGGGTCGTGCCCAATATTTTCGGGTCTCGCCCGTTCGTCGAGTTATCGTTAATTTAAATTGTATTTATTATTTTTCATTATATATTTTTATCCTCAAATATATATATATGTATATATATAGGATTTAAAAGCGATATGTGTTAAAAATGATTTATTTTTAACTTAACCTCGTATACGTATACTTGTATTATTTCCCAAAATAAATATAAGTAAATTGTTAAATAATATTCCCAATATTATCTTTAGTATAAGTATACTTATATGGTTATTTGTATAACTTGTCATTTTGTATAACTATGTGCACCATGTATAGGTGATTATGTGTATATTATTCTTGAATATTTCCATTTTGTATTTTTAAGTGTATTTGGTGTTTATACTCCTTGGGAGTATTTAGTGTATTTTAAATCCCTACATGTACACTAATATATATATATATATATATATATGCACATAAAATACACATAGCACATAACTTTGGTGACAACTAAATATATATATATATATACTTGTTTTAATCTTTGAAGAAAACTCTATTTCTTAACTTATATTTTTGTATAAAAATTAGGGGAAAACCATGTTTACTTCCTTAAACATTTTAGTGGTAAAAAGTCTTGCAAAAATTTATATTTTTCTAAATGTCAAAATTTTATAAAAATTTTGACATAGTTTCCCCCTAAAATTAGTGATTTCCCATGTTTAAAAACATGTGTTTATTTTCTTTTAAGCTCAAACTCAATCATCAACAAATTTTGCAAGTAACAATCACCAAATTCATCCATACTTTTTCATGTAATAAACTTGAAGTTTCACATAAACTTGTAGTAGTTTAGATCTACACTTTAAACATGTAGATCTACTTAAAACAAAGCTCATTTGTTAATTTTACAAACTTTGTTGAAACTTTATTTTGTAAACTTGTTCATCCACTTGGTTAATAGGTTTATGAACATGGTTATTTCCTTTTTAAACAACTTACAAGTTCATTTTTAAGATCTTCAAGTTTACTAACATGTTTATCATGGATCTTTCAAGATCCATGCTTACACTTGTTAGATCTATGCTTCTAACAAGCATGCATGTGATGGATCTTAACAAAAACACAAAATTAACAACAACAACTTCATCACATACTTCATATAACACTAGAAACACTTTATTTTCTTTAGATTATGTTGTTTCTTTAAGTATTCATCTTTCAAAGTCAAGTCTTCTTGATGGTTTAACTTGTACATTATCATTACACTACTAACAAGAAGCAAAAATGAAGATTAGAAGACTCACTACTAGCTGTTGTGGCTAGGGAAGTTGCAAGGGAAACAAGAAGATGAAAATGATGCAAAGTTGGTGGTTAAAAGCTCCACAAGAAGGTCCTTGAGCTTCCAAGACTTGATACCTTCCTTGATGATCTTCTTACACCTTAATATAAGCTTGGAATGGTTGGATGATCAACGAAAAAATGGAGGTGAA
This sequence comes from Helianthus tuberosus, assembly GCA_030545235.1. Taxonomy (NCBI): domain Eukaryota; kingdom Viridiplantae; phylum Streptophyta; class Magnoliopsida; order Asterales; family Asteraceae; genus Helianthus; species Helianthus tuberosus. The sequence goes on from CM060403.1 coordinate 56,190,123, forward strand.
GTGGGGATGCTTGAGCCGTGAGGTAGAGGGAGAGGAAGGAGGTGAATGTGTCTTGAAATGTGTTGTATGATTGTGAAGATAAGGTTACGTTATAAGGACCCTTACATTCTTTATCTCAATCATGTAACTCTAATAACCATTAGAACATAATTCACCATTTGGAGACAAAATGTGGGCTTGGGGGACCTAATATGTTGACCATTTTCTAAGGGGGGGGGGGATAAGATGATCAAGTTTGGAAGTTGAAGGTTTAGGATGTAACTTGGTGCTTAATTTAAATGTTAATTGGTTTTTAAGTGTTTTTTTTTAGTGTTAGATGGTGTTATATGACCATAACTAGTTCTTTAATACTAAAACAATGTTACTAGCACATAATTGGTATTTTGGTAGTGTCCGGATAATTGTTCGATTGTCGGTTCGTTAAGATATTGACTTGTGTAATTAATACGGTATGATGTACTGTCATGTCATGATTTCATTCCCAACATTTTTCAAGTTATTCTAGATGTTTAATACTATTTCTGAATCTAGTATAATTAGTTAAATGCTAAATTTTGTTGAAAAGGTGCTTAAATTGTTATTTATAGTTCGTTTTGGACAGTTTTTAGTGCTTGTAATATTTCCGGAAAGTGTTAACATAAATCCTTGTTCTCCCACTTGGGATTTGGTATATTTTTTATGTCGGACCTACATCTAAGTCCTAGATCTACCATTTAGCTGAGTACTGAGGCTGTGTTGACACAGCTTGTCTAACCGGTGAGTTTACTAATTGTTTTGACGCAACGCTTAAATTGTTTCACAATGCGATAAATGAAATGCATAACATGCAAGATTTAAATGTATTACATGCAAACATATAATGTTCACGTTAAAACACATAATTGCAGACAATAGATAATTATTAAATAGTACGGAAGCTACCGGATTCGTGCCGTTTGTCACATACTCTCCCCGTTAAAAGAATTTTGTCCCGAAATTCAAGCAGAGTTATCCTTTGCAGGAGTTTCCTCGAACAGGTGGGGGTACTTGGCTTTAAATTGATCCTCACATTCCTAAGTATACTCGGGTCCGTATTAAGAGTTCCAACGGACTTTGACCAATTTAATGCGACTTCTCCTTGTTTTCTGGACCTTCCAGGCCATAACCTCAGCGGGTTCTTCTGTGAATTGGAGTTTGTCGTCGATGTGTACCTCATCCGTAGGGATGATAACCGTTTCTTGTGTTGGACTCTTCTTGAGGTTCGACACGTGGAACGTATCGTGTATGCCATTAAGTTCTTCCGGTAGCTTCAATTTATAGGAAACAGTACCAATCTTCTCCAAGATCTCAAATGGCCCAATATATCGCGGATTTAACTTTCCATGCTTCCCAAATCTGGCTACACCCTTCCAAGGAGAGACTTTTAACAAGACCCTGTCTCCTACCTCGAAGGCTAACAGCTTTCGTCTTCTGTCGGCGTAGCTCTTTTGTTGATCACGAGCCGCCTTGATACGGTCTCGGATCTAAAAGATTTTATTGGTCGTCTCTTGGACTAACTCGGGACCGATTAACTGTTTATCTCCAGCTTCCGCCCAACCTAACGGAGAACGACAATTGCGACGATAAAGAGCTTCGAACGGTGCGGCTTGTATGCTCGTGTCCTGTTGTTATAGGAAAACTCAACCAAAGGTAGGTGGGTATCCCAATTTCCGCCTAAATCCATTACACATGCATAAGCATGTCTTCAAGAGTTTGTATGGTTCGTTCACTCTAGTCGTCGGTTTGTGGATGGAAGGTCGTGCTCAGATCTAGGCGAGATCCAAAGGCCTGTTGAAAAGATTGCCAAATTCTTGATACAAAACGACCATCTCTGTCTTAAATTATCGAAATAGGCACTCCATGACGAGCCACTATTTCCTTAAGGTACAGTTCGGTAAGCTTTCCTATACTATCATTTTCCCGTATCGGCAGGAAGTGTGCAGACTTGGTTAGCCTATCGACTATTACCCATATCATGTCCTGTCCTCTGGGGGTCCTTGGTAATTCCGTTATGAAATCCATATATATTTGTTCCCACTTCCAAACGGGAATCTCAGGTTGTTGCAGCAAGCCCGAGGGTTTCTGGTACTCGGCCTTAACTTTGCTCAAGTTAGGCACTTTCCAACGTAGGCAATGACGTCGTTTTTGAGGTTAGGCCACCAATAGTACTCCTTCAAGTCTTGGTACATCTTATCCGATCCTGGATGGATCGAGTACCTCGACTTATGTGCTTCATAAAAAATAATCTCCCAAAGGCTACCAAAGAGTGGAACACAAATGCGTCCCATAAAGTATAAGGTTCCATCTTCCTTTGGCACTAATTGTTTCTCCATACCCCAGAGAAGTTCAGCCTTGATATGTTCCTCCTTGAGTGCTTCTTGTTGTGCGTCATGAATACGCGTGGTAAGGTTCGTTTGAATCGTCATCCCTAAAGCTCGAACCCTTAATGTCTTGACTCGTTCTTTTCAACTCAAGGCGTCCGCTACAACGTTCGCCTTTCCTGGATGGTACTTAATTTCACAATCGTAATCATTCAACAGCTCAACCCAACGGCGTTGACGCATATTTAACTCCTTCTGATTAAATATATGCTGAAGACTTTTGTGATCCGTGAAGATAGTGCACTGAGTACCATAGAGATAATGTCATAATGCCGCCAAATCTTTAAGGAGAATACCACCATGCCTAACTCCAGGTCGTGAGTGGTATAGTTCTTCTCATGAACCATCAATTGATGCGATGCGTATGCATTGACCTTTTGTCGTTGCATAAGCACACAACCCAAACCGTGACGTGAAGCGTCGCAATATAGCACAAAATCATCGGTACCTTCAGACAATGATATGATCGGTGCGTCACATAGTTTATCCTTGAGAAGCTGAAATGCTTCTTCTTGCTCCCCCCCCCCAATCAAACTTCTTGTCTTTCTACGTGAGGGAAGTTAGCGGTTGCGCAATCTTAGAAAAATTCTCGATAAATCTATGATAGTAGCCCGCTAATCCCAGAAATTGTCGTACTTCAGTTGGAGTTTTGGACGCTTCCCAATTTTTTATTGCTTCTATCTTCGATGGATCCACATGTATGCCCTTTTCATTCACAACATGTCCAAGGAATTGTACTTTGCGAATCCAAAATTCGCACTTAGAAAACTTCACGTAAAGCTTCTCTTTCTTTAATAGTTCCAGAATGGTTCTTAAATGTTGCTCATGCTCCTCCTTCGTTCGTGAGTATATCAATATATCATCCATAAACAATATCATGAGTTTATCAAGATACGGCTTGCCCACGCGGTTCATTAAATCCATAATAACCGCCGATGCGTTTGTCAAACCGAATGGCAAAATAAGAAACTCGTAGTGCCCATAACGAGTTCTGAATGTCGTCTTCGGTATGCTCTCCTCTTGAATCCTCAACTGATGGTAACCATACCTTAGGTCTATCTTGGAGTAGAAGCTTAATCCTTGCAATTGGTCGAATAAATCGTCAATCCTCGGTAGCGGATACCGATTCTTGACAGTGAGTTTATTCAACTCTCGATAGCCGATACACATCCTGAAAGTTCCATCCTTCTTCTTTACGAACAATACTGGAGCTCCCCAAGGCAAGAAGCTTGGTCTAATGAATCCTTTATCCAACAACTCTTGAATTTGTGTGGATAATTCTTGCATCTCGGATGGTGCGAGTCGATATGGTGCCTTGGCCATAGGTGCATCTCCCGGTACCAAGTCAATGTGAAATTCGACTTGTCGTTGTGGTGGTAATCCCGGCAAGTCTTCGAGGAAGACTTCGGGGAATTCCTTAACCCCAGGAATATCTTCAAGCTTCGGCTCCTCAATCTTCTTGTCAACCACATGAGCCAAAAAGGCAACACATCTTTTTCGCATACACTTTTGAGCTTTTATACAATTGATGATCTGCAAGGGCGTGTCATGCTTCTCTCAGTGCACAATGAGCGTTTCCTCATTCGCAAGCGGAATGCGAATAATCTTCTCATGGCAAACAACTTCAACTTGATTCTCGGATAGCCAATCCATGCCAACTACTACATCAAAGCTACCTAACTGGACGGGTAAGAGGTCGATGCTAAATAGCGTTCGCCAAGTTCCAATAAGCACCCTTTAACAACTTCTCCCGACTCAACAAGTTTACCATCGGCTAAATCTATCGAATAAGGAACATCTAGCCTACTAGACTCCACGCCGAGTATATTTTTAAATTCCACAGACATAAAGCTAAAATTGGCACCAGTATCAAACAGTATGGATGCAAAGTGATTGTTAACAAGAAACATACCGGTGACCACGTTAGGGTCTTGGCGGGCGTTCCTTGCTCCTATGACAAAAGCTCTTCCTTGAGCATTGTCATAACACCTCGTGTTACGAAAGTCAAAGTCAAGATTGAAGTCAAAGGAAGAAAAGATTGCTAATTGTGATCTGTCACTCCTTGCTTAATTACTAATTTGACTTCTTTGACTTGTAATCGAATCTTTTATTTGTTCTGCTTTAGTTGTATTATGTGGAGTATCTGTGAATAATCGAGGTTTAATCGCATGTGTTATCGCTTTATCGCTTATCGCATCGCGATCGCATCCGCAACTCGAATTATGCGTTCTGGATATTGTTTTACGTGTGTGTGCTATTTATGTGTTACTCGTGCATGTTTATTTATGTTTATGTTTTATGGTGATTAATCGAAACGCAATCACAACTCTATCGCAATGCAATTTAATCGCAACCGCTAAACGCAAGTGTAATCATCCTAAGTAACTTGATGATTGTATGTTAGATATAGTATTTGTGTGTTTATTATTAATCTATCGCATCGAACCCCGCTTAAACGCATTGCAATGCTCAACACGCGAAACGAAACGCTAAAACACAACTCGTCGGAGCCACTCGATCGGATGGTCAACCGATCGGATTGCCATCCGATCGGATTGCCATCCGATCGGATTGTCATCCGATCGGAGTGTGATCTGATCGGTGACCTCCTGTTAGACACTTATGCACTTTCCCTTTTTGGCAACCTATAAATACCCACCTGTCACATCATTTGTGATGTGACAGCTCCCTCACTCGACCAGCAGCACTCAAGGCCTCTTTTCTCTCGATTTCTCGCGATTCTTGTAAGTTTTCAACTCAAATCTTGTACTTCTATGATCTACACACCCTCCTTCATCTTTTTCACCTATGAATCTTAACTTTTAACCGTGAAATCAGCGGATTTGAGGTGTTCTAGGATGATGTTATCATGGAGTTCTTATGAACTTCAAGTTCTGGCCTCATTCCACCAAGAACAACTTAGATCTGAAGGATTTTCACATGAACAAACACTGATTTTGCATAGATCTAAACATTTTCAAAGTTAAAAGGATTAAAAGATGGTTTTCCAACTTTCTTTCAACTCTTTTACACTCAATGCACTCAAAACCGATAGAATCGGAGCTCGTTCTGATCTTCTACTCATTCTTAGTGAAGTGTTGGTTCAAGATCTGATTTCTACCTAAGAGACAGCTGATTTCGGGATAAACATGAACAACCATCACGAACAGTTAACTGAATGGACTAGGGTGATTCCTGTTCGATCGGATAACTTGGGTCATGATGGGGTTTCTGTTGTTTAGCACGTTGTCATACCGTCTCGATCAAACCGCAAAACCTTCAAAACTTAACAACTTTCAAGTTTGCAAAAGATCAGATCGCGGGACGGATCGCCGTCCGATCAGATTGCACTTGGACCTTAACACTTAAACAATTTTCAACATGTTCAATACATAGTCAGTTCTAACGGATTGCCATCCGATCAGTAGACCATCCGGTCGAGTGACAACCCTGCTATGAACTTGTTCTCTGAGAAATGTCTCGCCGAATGGATCGCCATACGATCGAACGACCTGAAAGGTAGAGATACTTCTATATTTTCAAAATGCTACAACGAAAACTTCAAAGCCATCATACACAAACACATCCTTACCAAACAAGATGTCAATCTGACCGAATGGCCATCCGATTGGATTACCGTTCGACACTAGGTTCTTTTGCAACGTTTTACGCGCCGTTCTTCGCTTATGCTATCGTTAACTATTCAGGCTAATCTCTCTCAGCGCTCCCTTCAATCCAAGAGAGTGTTTACTTGTTAAACGCTATCTGTGAGTATACTCGATCCCTTTTTCCTTTACGCACTTTTGGGTGTTACATACGTTACTTATTCAAATCATAATCGACACACAATGCAACACTATCTATACCCTGACCGTTATTGTATGTTACGTGTTATTCGATGAATGCTTGTATGTTATGTTAACACAGTGATTGTTGCCTGACACCTTAGCAACGATAGTACTATAGTTTGGACTCAGCACCTGTCATGGACAGGGGTTGTTAAGGGCTTTACTTCACGTGTCCCAGTGGGGATATGTGTTGCGCATTCTACAACTCACAGTCACGTCTGTGCATATTTCTCTGTCGATAACCTACTAGCCTTGACTTTGTTACATGTTACATGCTGGTTATGCGTAAACGATTTCGAACTCTATTATATCTAATAAACTTGTATGCTCACCTTTACACTATGTGTATTGACCTTTACTTTAACGTATGTGGCAGGTGTTTAAGATGCTAGGATGTTGCTTGCTTTCAGGGAAACAAGTAGGAGAGTCTAGAAACAAAGACAATTTATTTATTTAAATCTGAGTTGTCGAAACATGTTATTTGTCTTTGAGATATCGATGTCTGTAATAATTATTTGACTTGATGGGTTATGGTATGGGACATAATATTAACTATCTGGTAATTTAGTTGTTATGGAATTTCTCTTGGACAATCTGTTTCGCTCAGTGCCGCGCCCCGATGTTTCCGTCGCCGGTTGGGGTGTGACAGTTTTTTTCCTTCGAGCAGTCTTTCTTGAAATGTTCCTTACTGCCACAGCCATAACATCCCTAGCCGCGTCCATTTCCATTCCCATTACCGTTCCAGTTCCCATTTCCATTACCATTACCATTCCCGTTTCCATTTCCGTTACTTGAAGGGCATGTTAAAAAGTATAGTTCAACATAAAAAGCATTGGCGAGTACACAAGTTTAAGTATATATAGCATAAGTATAAAAAGGTTTAAACGAATCCACATGGCAAACTATGTTATTCAAGATAAGCGTAAATCTAGCATGTGATAAACAAGTCAAACCAAAGTTCACGCAAGTAAAAGATTCTTAACATAACCCAACATTCACAGGCGGTGCGTTACTCCTATAGCGCTATACATGTTAAGGTAGGCTTGATCGAAGTTAATGACAAGTTCAATCATAAAACGAGCTAACCTAGATAGACGTATCAAGTATAACGTATGCATGCATGTATTGGATTGTTTGTGCATAAAGATAAAGTTTAAGTGTTGTGATTTTAATAAACTAACATGTTGCACCCAAAAATGTGTAAAACGAAAATGGGTCAAGTGTACTCACGGTTTTGCAAGCTTCAAACTTGATAATCCCGTGAAGAGTTGTTTGTTAAGGTTGAAATCACCAAGTCACCCTACATGGGGAAACAAGGTGTGTAAGGTTATGGAATTGGAATGGAAGATCTGGACTTGGAATTTAAAGTAGTAAAAAGTATGTATACGAAAATAACATCTAGTTCTAAGAGCTCGTTTATGACACTATGTTAAGTGATTTCATGGGTCCCAAATTGCCCATTAGAATCATAACACGTCACTTAGAATCTTAGACATATTAGCCTAGGTTTGTGATGAATAATCATGACTTGATTAACATCACAAATTCAGCCATGTTTTATATAGTTACATATAGTTTATATAGTAATAATAACATCCTAAACTTAAGTCCAATCATAGATTATCATATATGTTAAGCATGGAGGTTTAACCTATTTGTAGATTCACCACTTCACAAACCATCACAACGATGATTCGGATGGTCATGAATAATAAGGATTCACCACTACACAAACCATCAAAATGATGATTCGGAGGGTCGTGAATAACAAGGAAATAAACCTATCTAACATAAGCTCAAATGACCAAGTATTCTCTAAGGCACAAGAGTGTTCATACACAAGGTTCAAATGAAGGAGTGGAACTTAGTTTTGAAAAGCCAAGGCTTCCATTTGTTCACACTTCACAAGTCACAAGTTCATCATATGGAAGATGATAAATTGTGCTTGTTTTCATCATTGATTAACCATGTATAAACAGAATTTAAATGGGTGTTTGAACCCAAAACTTTGATGGAAATCCTCTCAACACAAACCCACGACCATATACTAAGTTGTGAGCTTGGTGGGAACAAGATTCCACCAAGTTTTCTATCAAAACATGAACATATAAAAAGATAAAAACAAGCAAAAAAATAAAGTGCACTTTGGACCTCAAAAGTGGTGAGGTTTCACCTTAGTTTGCCCAAGCAAACTTGTGAAAACCTTCCTAGAGGTTATCCAAGTGTCTTAGAAGAATAAACAAGAAAGAATTAGAAGAAGAAGAAGAAGTGAGTTAAAACTCACTTAGAATGGCTGAAACTTTCTGCTGAAACTCAGCTGAGTTTAGGAGTGTTTTAGAGAGTGTTTTGAGCTTGTAAAAGTGGTAAAAAGGTTGGGGAAGGGTGGTTTATATAGGGAAGCAATTAGGGTTAATGTTGGTTGAGCATTTAATGTTGATTAGTTGAGAGAATGCAATTAAAAACAAACCAAACTTAGGCTTGAAGGCTGCGATCGGACTGTTGTCTTCTTTTTTTTTATTTTTTTATTTTTTTGTTGTTTAAACATAATAAAATTCATAATTGTTGAGTATATTATGTAATTAATGTGTTACATAATATTTAGTGTGTGTCTTAACATGTAACAAGGTCTAAAAATGAATGTAAAACATGTTTTAATTGAACAAAAGAATGTGATTTACAAGCATGTATAATTTGGTTGCAATTGTTTGAAACGAATTGATCAAGAATCATGTTTAGGTATTAAAACAAGTATACAATCATGGATTATGTATTGCGGGAAGTAATTGCACATAAACAATGATTAAAATTACGAATACACGATCGTCGTTTGCGAATTAAAACTATGTTTATGAGAATCATGAATCATGTATCAAACGAATGTATGTATCAATGTATAAATATGTATAAACGATGTATATTTCACATAAATGATCAATTTTATTACGATCGAAGTCTTAGATTTACAATGATTCAAAATGAGATACGATTACAACGGAAACGAGTATCCGAAAATAGAATTACGATACAATCTTTCTAAAAACGGAAAGCTGCGAAAAGCGAGGTGTTACAAGCAGTGCCAAGAAAGAGAAGGCTCAAGCTTCTACAGCAGCAATGAAAGCCGAGTCCGCCAAAGAAAAGGAGGAAAAGGACTTGGTAAACAGCATACGAATTCAAAGTCAAATTGTGACCGTTGTCAATGTCGTGGCTCATTATAAATCCCTCAACCGTGACCTAATCAGAGAAAAAGAAAGAGTTTTGCAATTTAACAAAGAACTGAAACAAAACGAAGCAGCATATCAGAGAAAGTCGAACTCAACTTTAGCTGAAATGCAAACTTTGAAGGAATTTGTTTTCAAAAAAGATTTTGTCATAAACGATTTAACGGAAAGATTAGAAAAATCCAAAAATAAAAACAATAAATTGCAAATCACAATTGGTAAATGGAATGTAAGCAAAAATGCACTGGTTGATATTAAAAATTGCCAACGACCGACATACGTGAAGGATGGAATTGGGTATAAAGATAAGCTTGGAAATGAAAGAAAAATATTTCATCCTCCTCACAGCAGAAACTATGTACCCATGCCATCTCCTCATCCTGATAACGATTTAATTGATGAAAATGATTTAATTGCTCAAAATATCACTTGCGAAAATGATAAAATTACTAACATTTCTGAAAGCAATGCAGATGTGTTTGAGCGTGAGGAGGATGTGTGCGATGAGGATTGTAGAGGATCAAAAATAGGAATAGGATAATCATGCGACAATTATTCTACTGTTAACTGATTCGCCTGGAATTTCGAAAAAACAAACAAAACTTCTATTCGGGATGAATGTAATAATTTAACTAGGACGGATGTGTAACACTCATCTTATAATACTACTGTTTAATCATAAAATAACGGGCTTTTTTTAAAAAGAAATACATAGCTAACAAAAACTTAGTTAATAAACTAAGATGTACTTCATTATAGCATTTGAACATAGTCAACTAACTAGATTAAAATATTCAACATTTAGAAGTGTTTACAAAACAACATGGTTTGAACTAGATTAGATTATCGCGGAAGCATTCAAAACTTGTGTTCGGTTCTTGATTTCCTTGCTTGATTAACATCCACAACGAAACGAGCATTACCTAGGGTCAAAACCACATCAATTATTAGTTTTGACATCATAATATCAAATAAATTCAAGTTCTATTGCTAAACAATGAAAAACAAACAAAATCAAAATTTTATTTCAAACCGACCGTAGGTTACGGTTTGCCAAGCTCAAAACAGGACTGCCAGACTGTGAGCCACGGTTCAGAACCGTGGCCTACGATTCGCCCAGCTCAAAGCAGAACTGCCAGACTGTGAGCCACGGTTCAGAATTGTGGCCCATGGTTCGCCCAGCTCAAAGCAGAACTGCCAGACTGTGAGCCACAGTTCAGAACCGTGGCCCACGGTTCACCCAGCTCAACCTTCTTTATTATATTTTTTTCTCGCTTAATTTCTCATAACTTTTTATTTACATATCCGTTTTAGCCGATTCTTTTTCCTATGTGTCCGTATTAAGATTACGGATCCAACCATATAAATTTCACTTAACGAAACCCGGATTGTGAATGAATGGCCCACAAAATCCTTGTTTCGATTATTCGACCCGTTTGCTATGTGGCATAATTTTTATCATTCAGTTTTATGGATTTGCTAGACTTATTTACCCATTCCCGGACTTATCAACTTTGACGTATCATCACCATTACATGGTTTTACGCTCGCAATAGAATTCCATGCTCGTTTTTCCACATTCAAGCATGCCGTTTTATGCGATTTTGCAAGTTATTTCTAATTGTTTGACCCAATCTCAAGGGTTCATAAAAATCAACTTGGTGCAACCAATCCCTTGAGATATCGCATTCTATCACTAACATATTTATCCATTGTTTGACCCGTTTTGGTTATTTGATGAACTTCATCACTTCAACTATATATCAAGCTCACATAATATGCTAATTCAAGGTCGACTAACAAAAATACATAATTAACATAATATAACGAAACCATAGTTCGTACTTGCATAATTCATCAATATTGGTTTATAACCATAATTACCCATTCCCGGGCTTGTCAACCTTAGCGTATCACTTCCATTCCATGGTTTACGCTTTTATAACTCGGATTTAACGAATATTACCATTTCGATCATTATTTTAACTCGTTCTTTATCTAGTGAGTTACATCACTTTACTTACATTCCCAATATGACTAGTTAAACAATATTATCAATAAACTTATCTAACCAGCTACTTATTTTGACCCGTTTGGTTTGTCGAGTGAATTCCATCATTTCTTAGACTTACCAAACGATTACAATTTCACTATTTCGACATCATACATATTCCAACTATTTCTCTATAACAACATTAAACATATCTACAACTAGGCTTGTCTACATAAATGTAACGAGATGACAAGTCGCGTACCTTTAAAGCGTTCCCTTCAAGCGTGTGTCCGCTCCGGCTTGTCCGCTTAAAGACCCGGTTTCCTTGCCTAAAGAGTTCAATCCACAAACCGTTTAGAACCCTTTTTATAAGTCTTAACGTATAATTTTCCATATCCATCAAACATGCGTTTTTGTTCGATTTTCAACATTTATCTTTCATTTAGGCATTTTAGCGAACACCTAACGGGTATAATTTTACATATTTAAAATCAAGTTCATAACTTGTTATTTTTGCCCAATATAAACATACATTTCAATTCCATCATGTCAAGCATGCATACTAATCTCAGAATCATTCCATAGAAATCAAGTAACACCTCTTTTGATAGTCATGATTCTTGTGTTCATCTTATTTTTACAAAACCCATTTAACTTATCAATGGAGTATCATGAATTTCATAAATTAAACACTAATTCAATATGTTATTGACTAGTGTTTACTCCTAGACATGTTTTCATTACTAATTTCATCTAAACATCAAATAATCAAGCCCAGATTTCGATTTCACAAATCATCAAGAATTTGAGATGAAACAAAATTGTAAATTTTGACATACCTTATGATCACTACACTGAGGTGATCACTAATTTATGCTTGGATATCGATTTGGGGCTGACTTGGCTCTTCAATTTGTCAATTTTTGAGCTAGTTAGGGTTTGATGTGGGGAGCCCCTGGCTTCTCTGGAGAGTTCGACCAGAAGGTGTCTAGTGTTTTAATTAAAACAAACTTCTTTCAAGTTTGCTATAGTTGGCCCCTATACTTTATTCCAAGTTACATAGAGTGTTATATTAACCACTTTTTTTTATTACTACAAGACAACTAACTAACTAACTAGGTTATTCATTCCTAGTTAGTTTATTTTGCTTATTACTAACATTAAATTTTTAAATATAAAAATTTGTATTTTCGGGGTGTTACAAGTCTACCCCCCTTAAAGAGGTTTCGTCCCCGAAACCTTCTTTAAATAGTTCTTTGGTTTGGACCAAACTAACTTAGTCTTGTTTTTAAGGCATTCTTTCTTTTGTCAAAAGTTATTCTTTGCCTCGACGCATGCGTCTTTCACGTGTAAGTCCTCACGGACTGTTACTTGTATCTTGCATTTCTTATTTTGTCACCTATTTGACCCAATTCTCAATTGACCACTCAGTAGTATGAGTTCGTCAACATGTTTGCCCCATACTTATCTTATACTGACAAGTGTTTTGTATAAATCACGTTACTATTTGACTTTGGATGGTCTTATCGGCTAGATTGATTAATCACCGTCATTTCATGCCCCGACATGATTATATTATGTATTTCTATATCACTCTTGTGACTATGATCGCATCGCATCAGGTCATGTTTAAGTTTTTATAAACTTTTCATTATCAAAAATCTTCTTTCGAACATAGCGTCTCACACCTATCGGTGTTGAGACCTATATTCTTTAATATTAACTTTTTTTTTCTAATTTCTCTGTAATATTCATATTTGTTAAACGTCACTTCTCACTAAAACTGAATTTTAGTTTAACGTCTATCTTTTTAACTTATGTCAAATTCTCATAACCAGGAATTGACGACAAGAATTTATTCTTTTCCGCTCTTATATTACGCGAGGAATCGTAACTAATCCCCATGTTTTACCCCAAGTGACTCGTATATTCTTTTACTTACCCTCGTAGGTTATTCCGTTAGGCTTTCACCCCTTTTTGGTTTATTTCTTCTATTGCTGACGCGTGGTTCACTTAGTCCTTTAAACCCTTACTTTGTATATAATCTCAAAGGTTATGATGATCCCGTAGATCATCTTTTGCTTGTGTCATTTCGTATTCTTAGAATTACACTTCTGGTGTCAGGGCACCCTTTTAAAGCCTAAAACTCATTCATTTTCATTTTCGAATTTTATCGATTTGACCGTAGTCTAAGGCTACACCCGTTTCCTTTTTGAACTATTCTTCCGACTCTATGACTTCTTCCGTCATTTACACGTCGGTTTGTTCTTCGCTTACCGTTATCCGGTTCATACTTATTTTTCTTTACAACCCATTACCCGGGTTCTTTATCTTAATATTTTTAACTCTCCAGTTTCACTGGTTTGCGTTTTCTTTTATTATAAAACATTTTACTTATTTGATCCGAACACCCGTCTTTCTTTTGTTAGCGACCCTTAGGTCCGTCTCTTTTATTAATGTCCTGAAGGTCCATTTCATAAGCCTTATTTGATAAAACCATTGTTATTGTTATACGGCTTTTGGGGTTTTACCCGTTTTCGTTCCAACACTTTAATACGTTTATTTCACTAATCTTTTATACAATCACACCCATCAGTGTGATCACCGTTCTTCCTCGTAAGAATTTGATTAATAATGTCTTACTTGGGCGGTTATTCATACCCAAGTTTCTAAATCCGCATTTATTGATACTTTATTATTCATAGTAGCAAATAATACGTATCATCCATTTAGTTTTCCTGGAGGGTATTTTCTGCCGAAGTCTTAATTTCTCATTCATAACCTTAATCCATTATCTTAATTGTCACCTAACATTATTTTGTTGTAATTTTATAACGTGTACCTGCGTTACTCACCCCGACGGGCTTTCTCCCAATTCGTTCATCTCTTCTTTCCTTGCCGTCATCATGGTGACTTGTAGCCCTTCCATGATTCCGGGTTACACGGCTTCAATAGCCTTTCCGACTTTCCCATAGATCCTTTTTGCACGTCTCCTCAGTCATGAGGGTTATCGTGTCGTCGCCAACTGCGGTTGACATCATTCCATTGTAAGAATAACCAAATTCAACTTATTTCATGTCGTATGAAATTTACCCACACCGTTTATCAATATAAACGATGTTTCTACGTATTTTATTAGGTTTAGACAAGTATATAACCTTGTCTTCACCGCTTACTTACTATTACAAATCCCGGGTTCGGGTGTAATTACACTCCTTCCCAATACTACGTTTGTTCGCTTCATTAAGTTCCCGGGTTCGAGTGTACGCACACTCCTTCCCATTATGACAGTTATCTTTTATTGCATTCCCGGGTTCGAGTGTACGCGCACTCCTTCCCATTGCAATATTTATCGAGATCACTTTTACCTCGGTTTCACATACTTGCCATTATTTATTTATTTATATATATATATACATACATATATATTTTTCTTTTACATAATTCATTCATTTCACTAATCATATATGCCCATATGCAACTATCGTTCATTATGTGAATTGTTGCATTCTACTTGTCTTATCGTAATTTAGAACGTGTACCTGATTGATACTCGCCCTGATGTACTCCGTTGTCTCAAGTCATCACTTGATTTAGGTTCTTTGCTAGCATGTTCTTTGTCATGCTTCCGAACCTTCCGCCCTTTAGATTACTTATCCCCCGTCATCTTCAGATGCGGTCATCATATCATTCGAACATTTCTAATTTATTATTAATCTTGCTATTCAATGTTGCCCGTATTATTATACGAGACATTCAAATATACTTACTTTACAAATACTTATTTTATATTCAATCTATGATTAGGATTTATACTACCTAATCATTTTTTATCGACACTAGACATTTCGAATCTGCAATGTTTATGTCAATTGTTAAACATTTCGTTTCATTATCATTTGCATCTTTCACTTTGATTTAGCCAAGTTTGTAACTTGCTTAAACCGTTTGTGTTTAGTGCACTTTCCGGGTTTGAGTGTATTAACACACCCTTCCCATGCACTTTAATTCATATTCTTTTCCTAATATTTTATTACAATCTACTCATATAAATAATTCTTACCAGATGTTTGATCAAGCTTCGAACCGAACACACTTTGTCAACAACCTTGAGCTCTGATTACCAACTTGTAACACTCATCTTATAATACTATTGTTTAATCATAAAATAACGGGCTTTTTTAAAAAAGAAATACATAGCTAACAAAAATACATAATTAACATAATATAACGAAACCATAGTTCGTACTTGCATAATTCATCAATATTGGTTTATAACCATAATTACCCATTCCCGGGCTTGTCAACCTTAGCGTATGTAATATACGAAAATTCAGGGGGGCGGGGGGGGGGGGGGGGGGGGGGAAACCCCTAAGATAATAAATATCGAATTAAGATGTCGGATTTTAAATGAGAGTAATCAATATCATTTTATGCGTAGCGTTTTATATTTAATAACGAAATCATGTTATTGAACTAATAAGTAAATAATGTTAACATTTAGTTAAGTTATAATAGTTTTGGGCTTTTTAAAACTTGAAGTAAACTAAAGGGTTTGTTTTGTAACTTGTTGAGTAGTCTAGGGTTAAAAAAATGAAACCCTAATAAAATTCATCTCCTTCATATAAACATGCCGCCTGCGACAAAGACCCATCACCCATCCATTTCGAAATCCGCCACAGCCTTCATGAGCATCGCATCACTCACATTCTGTTCGGTCGTCGTACAACATTGGTAGCCACTGCACCCACCAGAAGTTCGTCGTTGCTGGTTCAAACCGCATCGACGTTGGCGCGGTTGTTCTCATAGTACCAGCCCCTGTCCCTGTTATTAAACCGTCATATTATCGCCGCCACCTCCATCCGTTTATGTAGCCGACCATGCTAATCGTCTCTGCGAAACTAATATAGGTTGAGGTAACGGTTCCAACCCCACGGTGTATTTTATTAAATCTTATTTATTGTAACTATGTTATTTGAGTACGGCGTCTGATGCCGTTAATCCATGTCCGGCGATTTAGCGTGAGGGTGGGATCTGGGTAATTTCTGGCAACACATTGAGAGTGAAGCCGGTGTGTGTGTAAAACAATTAATGTGTGTTAATATGTACGTGTGTTAGGTGTATGAATATTGTGTGTTTGTATGGGAGTACAGCATGCGTGTGTGTGAGTATGTATGTGTGTTTGTTGTGTGTGTTGCGTAGGTGTTTGTTATGTGTGTGTGTAAACTAATACTATATCCATGTATATAATGTGTGTGTTTGATGCATGAACATGTGTGTTTGATAAATTTGTATGTGAGTGTGTTGGTGTGTGTACAGTGAGTGTATGGTGGTATCCATGTGAGAGTGTTGTGCATGTATGACATATATGTGATGTGTGTGATGTATTGTCCAATTTATGGTGTGTTTGTATTGGTGTGCATGAGTGTGTACGGTAGGTTTGCATGTGGGTGTGGTTTATTTTAAGGTTATTCTAAATAATTCTAATAGTTATCGAATCAAATGATTATAATAATTTTGATTTTAATATTTATGTATTAGTATATTTTATAAATTATTCGGGTTTGTTGCGGTCGCCGGGGAAAAGTTCTTAGAACCAGTTATAAATGATTTATAGATAATAAACTGATCACGTAAATGCGGGGTTTAGGTTTGCATAAATTTTGAGGACGACTCGATTAGTGGATTTCGTATTTTTTTTTGTGCTTGCTAAACCAATGTACGGATTCTGTTTCGTTTACATCATAGTATAATTTTATTTTCATTACTCTTGGTACGGATTCTCATTTTTGACATCGTAGTATTTTTTATTTGTTATCTTCGTCACTCCTTGGTACGTATTCTTTGGTTCTCTCATGTTAGTACATTTTTTTTATTATATCCGTTACTTTGCAGTACGGATTTTGTCGGTTTCCGTTAGTTGTTTCATTTCACATTTATTATTTGATAAGTTCATAGTAGCATGCAATAGACCTTAGCATTTGTAATCATTGTTGCATGTTCTCGTTAGCTTTAATTGTTGTACTCTGTCAGCCGAGCATGTTTGGTTTGGTTTGGTTTGGTTCGGTTTGGTTTGGTTCGGTTTGGTTTGGTTTGGTTTGTGGAGATGGAACAATGGGTGCACACCGCACTCACCGTCTCATAGGTGCATGGACTAGCTAGCTGTGTACCTGTTTGGTTGTTTAGGCTCGTGGGTGCTTCTGTCTGACGTGACTTAATTTATTTTTAAGTGTAGTCACGTAGTGTGACATCTATATATGTTTGAGATGTTTCTGATTTTTGCTATGATATGTTTCGATATGTGTTCGTTTATGTTCCAGTCAAGTATTGGGTTATACCTCGGACTCTGATCAGTTTTGTTTTCGTAGAAGTTTGGTTTCTGGTCTAAAATAAAGTCTGTTTGGATTTCATCCTTTATTATGCCTGTTCTTTACTTGTACTGTTGTTTTCTCCGTTACTGAGCAACATTTGGCTCAGCCGTAGTTTTTTTTTTCTTTGTTGTGTTGTCTTGTTGTTGACAGGTAATCCGGGGAATGTCGGGAACTAGTGATGAGGAGAGTAAAAATGCGGTTCAAGAATAAAGACTTTTATTTATTTAAGAATTTTGAATTAATTAATACTTAGGATTCTTGGTTTGTTTTCGAAACTTTTGGTTGTCTTTTGGATCCTATTTTTTCCGTGTTAAACGGCTTGAGTTTGGTTTTTTTTATATCTGTAATAGTGACACGTCAGCCCTATTCGGGTTGGGGTGTTACAGTTATGGTATCAGAGCCCAGGCTCCTTCCTGTAGAAAATCTTTACATTAATAATTAAACGTGTGAGTTAATGGGTAGACATCGGGTTAAGATATCTCTCTTTCTTCTTCACGTAATTTGAAAATTTCTCCTCTCATACACGTATCTCCTTTCAGATGCCTCCTAGAAGAAGTGTGAACAATCGTCGTAACGAGAATAACGACATCCCTATTGAGACCCTCATTGCTAACGCTGTCAATACGGCCATCGCGGGTTTGGTTCCTAACTTGTTGCAACAGCTTCAGCAAAATAACAACGGACCACCAGGAGGTAATAACAACAACGGACCACAATGGGGTAATAACAACAACGGGCCTCAAGGCGGAAATGCTAACCCTCCTGTTGCCATTCATGATTGGCTTGATCGCTTCCAAAAGTTAAAGCCAAAATCGTTTACTACTGCTGCCACCCCGGTTGAGGCGGAAAACTGGATTGCTCATATCGAGAAAAATTTTGAAGTGTTGGGTGTGAATGACGAATTCAAAGTCAGGCTTGCTAGTTACAAATTGGAGGACGATGCTCATAGGTGGTGGAAGACTTTGAAGAATGCTTGTGGAGGAGATAATTATGCAGCCACACTTCCTTGGAATGAGTTTCACACATTGTTCTATCAGCAGTATTTCACTGATGCTGACCGCAGTGAATATCTATGAGAGTATTCCTCTATTATGCAGGGGGGACGATGAGCCTATTATAAAGTTTAAGACTCGTTTCTGTCGTTTGGTCAATTTTCTGGGTCCGACTGCAGGTACGCTAGAGTAGCAAACCAACACTTTCAAGTGGGCTATATGTGACCGTGATAGAAAGTATATTCTGAATCTTCGTTTCGCTGATATTAATGAGATTGTTGATGCGGTCAAAAACTTGGATAATGATAAGAAGCATCGCCAGATGATGTTGGATGATAATCGTAAGCGACCAAGGGAAGATAACCAGAGTAATTCTTCTTTTCAAAATGGCAGTGATCAATCTCGAGACCGTAGGCATCATTCTGACAGGAATTCGGACAATCAGATACAACAAGACAAACAAAACCGGCCACAATACCGTGACCCTCCTTGTGCCACTTATGGGAAACCTCATAGCGGGGTCTGTCGCCGAGCTGAACATCTCTGTTTCAATTGTGGAGATGCAGGTCACTTGGTTAAAGAGTTCCCTAAGTTTAACCCTAGAGCTAATACTAGGGGAAATGCCAGACTTGCTGCTAATGATGCAGCTAATACCCCAGGTATGATTTTCTGGTTAATTGCATATTAGTAAACGTGACATGTGTGCTCTATTTGACACTCTTGCATCAATATGTGGTATTGCTTCTGTTTGCTAAGTACTTGATGACTAGGCCTATTGCTTTAGAGTACCCTTTGTGATATTTACCTCTTCAAGAGGCGCTGATGTTATAGAGATTATGTGGTTCGATCCAATTCCATTATCCGTTCCATAACATTCAACTTGACTTGTTATTTGTCCTCACTATCTGAATACATTGCTCTGATAATTGATATGTTTGATTTTTTCCGATCTCATACGAACCCTTACTCGTTTTAGTCCTCGTTTACATGTCATTTCAGTAACTCATATTTTTTTTGGGTGCGTGGTGGACAAGTATAAAATTGGCAATTTGTTCCAATGTGTATGTCTGAATTTTACTCTTGGTCCGTGCTAGCAATTTCGCGGACGAAATTTTTTTTAGGAGGGTAAAATTGTAATATACGAAAATTCGGGGGAAAAAAACCCCTAAGATAATAAATATCGAATTAAGATGTCGGATTTTAAATGAGAGTAATCAATATCATTTTATGCGTAGCGTTTTATATTTAATAACGAAATCATGTTATTGAACTGATAAGTAAATAATGTTAACATTTAGTTAAGTTATAATAGTTTTGGGCTTTTTAAAACTTGAAGTAAACTAAAGGGTTTGTTTTGTAACTTGTTGAGTAGTCTAGGGTTAAAAAAATGAAACCCTAATAAAATTCATCTCCTTCATATAAACATGCCGCCTGCGACAAAGACCCATCACCCATCCATTTCGAAATCCGCCACAGCCTTCATGAGCATCGCATCACTCACATTCTGTTCGGTCGTCGTACAACATTGGTAGCCACTGCACCCACCAGAAGTTCGTCGTTGCTGGTTCAAACCGCATCGACGTTGGCGCGGTTGTTCTCATAGTACCAGCCCCTGTCCCTGTTATTAAACCGTCATATTATCGCCGCCACCTCCATCCGTTTATGTAGCCGACCATGCTAATCGTCTCTGCGAAACTAATATAGGTTGAGGTAACGGTTCCAACCCCACGGTGTATTTTATTAAATCTTATTTATTGTAACTATGTTATTTGAGTACGGCGTCTGATGCCGTTAATCCATGTCCGGCGATTTAGCGTGAGGGTGGGATCTGGGTAATTTCTGGCAACACATTGAGAGTGAAGCCGGTGTGTGTGTAAAACAATTAATGTGTGTTAATATGTACGTGTGTTAGGTGTATGAATATTGTGTGTTTGTATGGGAGTACAGCATGCGTGTGTGTGAGTATGTATGTGTGTTTGTTGTGTGTGTTGCGTAGGTGTTTGTTATGTGTGTGTGTAAACTAATACTATATCCATGTATATAATGTGTGTGTTTGATGCATGAACATGTGTGTTTGATAAATTTGTATGTGAGTGTGTTGGTGTGTGTACAGTGAGTGTATGGTGGTATCCATGTGAGAGTGTTGTGCATGTATGACATATATGTGATGTGTGTGATGTATTGTCCAATTTATGGTGTGTTTGTATTGGTGTGCATGAGTGTGTACGGTAGGTTTGCATGTGGGTGTGGTTTATTTTAAGGTTATTCTAAATAATTCTAATAGTTATCGAATCAAATGATTATAATAATTTTGATTTTAATATTTATGTATTAGTATATTTTATAAATTATTCGGGTTTGTTGCGGTCGCCGGGGAAAAGTTCTTAGAACCAGTTATAAATGATTTATAGATAATAAACTGATCACGTAAATGCGGGGTTTAGGTTTGCATAAATTTTGAGGACGACTCGATTAGTGGATTTCGTATTTTTTTTTGTGCTTGCTAAACCAAGGTACGGATTCTGTTTCGTTTACATCATAGTATAATTTTATTTTCATTACTCTTGGTACGGATTCTCATTTTTGACATCGTAGTATTTTTTATTTGTTATCTTCGTCACTCCTTGGTACGTATTCTTTGGTTCTCTCATGTTAGTACATTTTTTTGTTATATCCGTTACTTTGCAGTACGGATTTTGTCGGTTTCCGTTAGTTGTTTCATTTCACATTTATTATTTGATAAGTTCATAGTAGCATGCAATAGACCTTAGCATTTGTAATCATTGTTGCATGTTCTCGTTAGCTTTAATTGTTGTACTCTGTCACCCGAGCATGTTTGGTTTGGTTTGGTTTGGTTCGGTTTGGTTTGGTTTGGTTTGGTTTGGTTTGTGGAGATGGAACAATGGGTGCACACCGCACTCACCGTCTCATAGGTGCATGGACTAGCTAGCTGTGTACCTGTTTGGTTGTTTAGGCTCGTGGGAGCTTCTGTCTGACGTGACTTAATTTATTTTTAAGTGTAGTCACGTAGTGTGACATCTATATATGTTTGAGATGTTTCTGATTTTTGCTATGATATGTTTCGATATGTGTTCGTTTATGTTCCAGTTAAGTATTGGGTTATACCTCGGACTCTGATCAGTTTTGTTTTCGTAGAAGTTTGGTTTCTGGTCTCAAATAAAGTCTGTTTGGATTTCATCCTTTATTATGCCTGTTCTTTACTTGTACTGTTGTTTTCTCCGTTACTGAGCAACCTTTGGCTCAGCCGTAGTTTTTTTTTCTTTGTTGTGTTGTCTTGTTGTTGACAGGTAATCCGGGGAATGTCGGGAACTAGTGATGAGGAGAGTAAAAATGCGGTTCAAGAATAAAGACTTTTATTTATTTAATTATTTTGAATTAATTAATACTTAGGATTCTTGGTTTGTTTTCGAAACTTTTGGTTGTCTTTTGGATCCTATTTTTTCCGTGTTAAACGGCTTGAGTTTGGTTTTTTTGATATCTGTAATAGTGACACGTCAGCCCTATTCGGGTTGGGGTGTTACAGCGTATCACTTCCATTCCATGGTTTACGCTTTTATAACTTGGATTTAACGAGTGACGTTTAAGTCACTTCGAATATTACCATTTCGATCATTATTTTAACCGGTTCTTTATCTAGTGAGTTACATCACTTTACTTACATTCCCAATATGACTAGTTAAACAATATTATCAATAAACTTATCTAACCAACAATTTATTTTGACCCGTTTGGTTTGTCGAGTGAATTCCATCACTTCTTAGACTTAACAAACGATTACAATTTCACTATTTCGACATCATACATATTCCAACTATTTCTCTATAACAACATTAAACATATCTACAACTAGGCTTGTCTACATAAATGTAACGAGACGACAAGTCGCGTACCTTTAAAGCGTTCCCTTCAAGCGTGTGTCCGCTCCGGCTTGTCCGCTTGAAGACCCGGTTTCCTTGCCTAAAGAGTTCAATCCACAAACCGTTTAGAACCCTTTTTATAAGTCTTAACGCATAATTTGCCATATCCATCAAACATGCGTTTTTGTTCGATTTTCAACATTTATCTTTCATTTAGCCATTTTAGCGAACACCTAACGGGTTTAATTTTACATATTTAAAATAAAGTTCATAACTTGTTATTTTTGCCCAATATAAACATACATTTCAATTACATCATGTCAAGCATGCATACTAATCGCAGAATCATTCCATAGAAATCAAGTAACAGCTCTTTTGATAGTCATGATTCTTGTGTTCATCTTATTTTTACAAAACCCATTTAACTTATCAATGGATTATCATGAATTTCATAAATTAAACACTAATTCAACATGTTATTGACTAGGGTTTACTCCTATACATGTTTTCATTACTAATTTCATCTAAACATCAAATAATCAAGCCCAGATTTCAATTTCACAAATCATCAAGAATTTGAGATGAAACCAAATTGTAAATTTTGACATACCTTATGATCACTACACTGAGGTGATCACTAATTTATGCTTGGATATCGA
The DNA here is from genome assembly GCA_030545235.1 of Helianthus tuberosus. Lineage (NCBI taxonomy): Eukaryota > Viridiplantae > Streptophyta > Magnoliopsida > Asterales > Asteraceae > Helianthus > Helianthus tuberosus. Next base: position 56,213,481 of record CM060403.1, read on the forward strand.
TTTGGGGCTGACTTGGCTCTTCAATTTGTCAATTTTTTAGCTAGTTAGGGTTTGATGTGGGGAGCCCCTGACTTCTCTGGAGAGTTCGACCAGAAGGTGTCTAGTGTTTTAATTAAAACAAACTTGTTTCAAGTTTGCTACAATTGGCCCCTATACTTTATTCCAAGTTACATAGAGTGTTATATTAACCACTTTTCTTTATTACTACAAGACAACTAACTAACTAACTAGGTTATTCATTCCTAGTTAGTTTATTTTGCTTATTACTAACATTAAATTTTTAAATATAAAAATTTGTATTTTCGGGGTGTTACAGGATGAATGTATTAAACCTAGTTTAAATATACGGGATGACTATAATAGGCATGTGCCTAAACCTATGACCCGCAACCATGAGAATGTAGTGGTTGAATGCTTTGATAAAGCAATCAAGATGAACACACCCAAAATATAGCAATAAAACCCTTTAAAATGATTTGCAAAAGATGAATACAATTTAGCCTCCAAATCTCTCTCTCTAAGTGTGTTGCCTAAAACCTAATCATCTCTTTCTATTTATAGCCTAACCTACTTAGGCTAATTATATTTAGGTCCCTAGAGATAATAACTTATCAAAAGTAGCACTAAACATGAAAACTAGGTAACTAAGATAATAAATATATTTTGTCTAAACAAAATATATTTAATTAACCAAAGCAATATAACTATCAAATCTCAAACTTCCACACGCCATATCTTTCTTCGATCTTCTCGTGTCAACTTGTGTGTTGACTTTGACTTGTTGGCATTGACTTTGTTGACTTGATTCGTTGATAACATTATACTACACGTTTTAGACCAAACAATCTCCCCCTTAGGCTAATGTTATCAAACTCTTGTATCATCTTTAGAACCATCAACTTCATGCATATTGTAATTTTCAATTTTGCAAGCTACAGTCTCAATTTTAGACCTAACAGCGAGCTCGACTTCGTCCCGGAGACACAAACGGAGACACAACCAGAAGAATAGGAGCCGAAGACGCAAACGAACAAATCCAAATGCAACACACACGTCTCCCATAAAATGAAAGAAGTAACCGAGACCCGAATGAGAAAATTCGTGCAACCATGGGATGATAAAGAGGAGTACGCGTTAGCTCGAGCCTGGATCAACGTGTCGGAGGATCCCGAAATTGGTAATATTTTTATACTTTTTTTATTTATATGTATATAATTTGTTTATTAAAATTTGTACTAATTTTTTTGTATTTTTTTAGCGAACAACCTAAATAAAACATTTTTTTGGAAACGAAACCGAGAACTATTTTTCGGTCTCATGGGTAGGGATGACACATACCGGCAACCGGATTCAATTTCGGGCACGTGGACCGATATCAACACTAAGTACACAAATTTTCAATCAATTTATCAACGTTAAAGAAACGATTGGAAAAGCGACGAGAGCGACGAGAATATAATGCAGTCGGTCTTAGTAGAATATCAAGCAACATGAGGGAATTCCCCCTACATTAAGGTTTGGCAACTTCTTCATAATAACTCTAAATGGGCCAACGTCCCTTCCACGGTAGGAACATCTTCGGGTCGGCCGATAAATAGAAGGCCGTCAAAGAGGTCAAAAACCACCAAGTCGGCTGAACCCGAAACGCCAACGACCGAAACTCGAAATGTCAACTTAAACGATGTTAATCCGTTATTCACGGGGGAGGAAGGGGCGGATGAGCCGATGGAGGAGCTACCACGACTACCCGGTAGAAGAAGAAGTGCAAGATCGAAGAGGCCAGAGTCATCGTCGAGGGGATCCATCCAACTTGAGTCAAGCATTTTCGGAGATGAACCAACGCTTTCAAGGCATACGTGACGTCGGGGCTCAACGTATATAGGAGAACCGGGAAGTGGTCGAGCTTATGTGGGATATACAATTTGAGAGAGACTTTGACTTCTACTCGAAACCGCACGACCACCTAACCGGAAAGACGTTGGAAATGGCTATAAAATGATAGGCGGTCATCGAAAAAAATATAATATTTAAGTTTTAGATTGTTTTTTAATTTTATTGTAATGTTTTTTTACTATTGTATTTGTTTTTAATTTAATGAAATGTTTTTTTTTTATTTTATAAATTTAGAGATTAAATAAAAAAATAAAAAAATAATAATTAAGTAATGATGGGTATGTGTTTTTTTTTTAACGGCCAACAAAAATTTTATACATCCAAATCTAGAGAGCGGCTAGCACCACATATGCATACACCAAAGAAAGAAAAAAGAACATAACATAAACACACCCTAGTGATATAACCTTCCCCATAACCCTTTTCTTGCATTTTTTTTCCATTTGTCACATAACCCTCACCAAAAAAGGTTATGTGGTGTTACCACTACACATGACCTAAAAGACATGTTTATTATCCCTCTACTAAGTAGGATTAGCCTCACATAAAATATATTATATTTAAGTTTAACATGCATATATTCTCTCAAACATGAACTAATATAATTCATTTATTATGCGCTCCATATAAGTAAAGGTAGTTGGGATTTCCTTCCGACGCGAAAGAGCCTTAACGGGGTTTGGAATAATATAGTTAAAACATTCGCTAGAACCATCATTGATGGGACTCCAATTCGCAACTTCTTTAAAGGAGAGTCGGGAAACGGAAAAGCAATCTCCTTTTGGTTGGAACCTTGGTTACACAATGAGCCGCTGAAAGACATCTACCCCAACATGTTTACTTTAGATGCTGATGGATGTAAGGTGGCGGCTCGGATCAAAACGCTAAACGGGGAAAAGAGTTTGTCATGGAGATGGGCTAGAGGGTTGAGTTCTTTCGCTGAAATATCCGAATTTAATTGGCTCCTAAGATCGTTGGACTCGGTTGCGGTCTCCCATTAGAAAGATAGGTGGACATGGATAGGGCAAGAAGATAAAGATTTCTTAGTTGGGGCTGTCAAAAGGCTTTTATCGAAAGGAGTGGACCATAGCAACAACTACGTGATGAATTGGGGTAAACAAGTTCCGCTCAAGTGCAATGTTTTTGCTTGGAGAGCTGAGATGGGACGTATTCCAACGGCTGTTGTGCTCAAGAATCGGAACATTGCGATTGAAGACGACTCGTGCCCCCTATGCAATTCAGGGGAAGAATTGGTCTCTCATCTGTTTTGTTTTTGTTTAACTTCTACCCGAGTGTGGCAACATGTTGGGGTGTGGTGTAAGGTTGCGCCATTCATCGCCTCATCTTTTAGAGATTTGCTGGAGCTTCACAAGAAGGTTGGGCTTAAAGGTGGTGCTAAGGAAGCTTTCGAAGGTATTGTTAAAGTTGGTTGTTGGTGTATCTGGCGCGCTAGGAACAAACTAAAATTTGAAAACAAACAAGTGAGAGCGGAAGACATCATCTGCGATATGAAGGCGATTGGGTATTTTTGGTTTTGTAATAGAACTAAATATAGGTCTGTGTCTTGGACCGAGTGGTTTAACTTTGTAATTATGTAGTGTGTGTTGTTGTTGGTTCGCCGCTCCGTTTTGTGGGTTGGTTGGTGTTTTTAATGAAGTTTAAGTTACAAAAAAATATAATTTATTTATATATAATTTAGCTCTACAATGTTTCATAAAAGCATCACTTTCCAACTCTATATTAAAGAGAAAACGCTTTCAGTAGAATGATAATTTTATATGTTCTTTACTAGATTGAGAAATATATTTAGGTTGTCTAAAAAATATCAATAACAATTAGGCTACATTATATGGGGCGTAATTGCCTTCCACCTCAGCAAATTTTTTTATTAATAACACCCCTCACACCATATCATGGGTGCAATTGAGGGGGCACTATTAAAGGTTAGCCACTACAATAACAAGCATTCGCGAGGTATTTTGTTGTAACGCCCCAAAATCCAAATGTTAATATTTGTCGTGTGTTCATAAATGACACGTCATGAAATAAATAACTAGGCTATTTAACCTAGTTAAGGGTAGGGTCAAAAGTATTAAATGATAAAGGTAGGGTCAGTTATGTGTTAAAAGGCAAACCCGAGGGGCTAGAGTGGAACAGATGAATGTTGACTACTAATTAAAAGGGGTCAATACACACACAAACACACACATACGTGCGTGTTCTTGAAGCTTCAGGAGCTCTCATGAGCTCCAAACCCTAGTTCCACTAAAACACCAAATTAAAGGGTGAATCGAAGCTCAAATTCAAGAAGGAACACGGATTAATGATCACCTTCACGAGGGGATCATAAGGTATGTCTTAAATCTAAGATTTGTGATCATGTGTAAGGTGGGTTATGTTCTAATCCATGAGTTTAAGTGGAATTGAGCATGAGTATGTGTTATAATCAACATATAGAACATGAATTATGAATGGTTTGTGTTAATTTGATGTTTAGATGATAAACCCATTAGTTATGGTGATGAAGATGACTAGACTCATCACCTATGTCCAATTCTTGTTGAAAGATTTATGTATTATGTGGGTATGATGAATACTTGTTAGAAGAATTAGGAGAAATGTGGTGATGATATGCTTGATGTGTATTTGGGAATGATACATGATGATTAGTAGTGGGTTTTGATGGGTTATGTATGAGTTTAGAAGATTTGTGCATGAAATAGTTGTACGTTATGCTTAAAAGGTAGTACTCACATCAAGTGTATGATGAAATGTATATAGTGTCGTCCGTATAGTCGATTATGATGTTGCGGGTATATGTTAATAAGTCGATGATTACATATGGTTAATAGTTGACTTTTGAAAGTCAACAAGTATAAGAAACTTGATTTGACTCGTTGTCGTAAAGGTAGGATTATAGGAAGTCGTTTGGTACATGTTATGTTAATATGCGTTATGTGTGATTACATGATGAATTACATGAGTTGGAAAGGAGATGAAGTTGATTTCTATGTAGTATGCTTGTTAGAATTGACTAAGGGAAGTTAAGTGTGGATTATGCGATTGGTATGATTGTTAACATGTACAAATGGGTATGCTAACAAGAATGTGGTTTCGATGACATGGAAGTGTAGGGACCATGTCGAGACGGGCTCAAACAAGATGTGTTGACGGGTCAAGAAGAGGCAAGGAATCGGATACAAGCACGGACGCATAAGGTAAGTGATTTCCGTAATCACTTCTTAGTTCAAGTAAGTAGTAAAGTGTTGTAATTAATTAAACATGATGTTTGAGGTCAAATATGCGTTAAAGTCTTTCGTCGTAAATGATGGGATTAAAGTTGACCAAAATGCCCTTGATGGGTATTTTGGGGTAAACGATCTTAAAAGTAGCTTAGAAACAAGTTATTCGATTAGTGTAATGTTTTGGACAAGTATGGAAGTGGGGATTTTGGTTTGGTTAGTCGTAGACCAATTAATGCGCGAATACCCTTAACGGGTCAAAAATAAGCATATGAACGATAAGGTGTTAAGAGGATGCAAGACATCCAAGAATTTAGGAATTTATGATAGACGTCACCGATATTATTATGTTTATAAGAGGTTATGGTAAAATGAACAAGTTATGTTGATGTATGCATGAACGGGTCAAAATGGTAAAAGGGTAATAAGCCGAAGAGTTAAAAGTCTGAAATTTTGTTAAGTCGGATGTCGGATTTTAGTTCCATTAGATGGAGAATTAAATTACGGACATGTAGGAAAAAAAATCGGGTAAAACGGATCAAAAATGAGAGAGTTATGCTTGTTTCCGTAAAACCGGATCGTGCTGAAAATATGCAGCAACCAGCTGCAATGTTTCTGTCGTTTAAGGGGGCTCGCGTCGCGCGACGGGTCATGTTTGTCCGAAATTTGTTTTCGTGCCTCGTTTTGTCTTGGGAACTCGTTTAAACGCGTTTTAAGTTGCGTATGACTAATTTAACTTATGTTTTATGACCATTAGGGTAAGAGCACTTGTAGATAGGTATGTATGCATGTTTGTATATCTATATAGACGTATATAGAAGTGTATGTAAGCGTGTATGCGCGAATGTATGTAAGATTATAGTTTGTAAGCAAGTACATAAGGAAATATGAAGACGTATATGAGTGGGCAAGTATGAGTCGGGTGTATTGCAATGGGTGAGTGAAAATATAAATGTAGGTATGTATGTCGGGATAGACGTATGTATGTTTTATAAGTATAAGCGTATGTATGTAGGGGTGTATGTAGATAGTATGTATATGTACGCAAGCGAGTATGTACGAAGGTATACACGTATGTAAGTTGTGAGAAGGCATGTAGTAAGTATGTATGTATGTATGTATGTAAGTATGTATGTCTGTATGTAGGAATGGATGTATTTAGGTATGCACGTACGTAGGTACGTACAATAGAATGTAGGTACGTAGGTATGTAAGTTGCTAGGTGTGATCGTAAGTGTATATATAAGTTTGTATGAAAGTATGTACGCATGCAATCAATGAAATTGTGTATTAACGATAATAACAGCGTGCCATGTGATGAAGTGTAACGCAGGAATACCAAGGGAGTCTCACTACGGATCGTATGATCAGAGGGAAAGCCGGGGAGTAAAGAGTTAATGAAATGAAAAGTAAACGTGAACAAATCTTATATGCTTATAATACGCACTAACGTTATGAATTTTATGTGGTGAGTGCAGGTAGTACAAGCTATGAGGATTACCAAGGAATAGAGATCGAAGATCGAGTCAATTGAGAGATTGTACGGGAACGTTGACGTGTATATTGTATTAGGCATAAGCTATGTTTTTAATTAGTAAATAAGAGGGTGACGGATTTATGAGAAAGAACTATGTTAAAGTTAAATTTTAAATAGGTTGGGGTAACTATAATGAAAGAAATTTTATAGTTCGTGTTTTTCCGCTGCGACTTTTGTCATGTACGAACTAGGGTGTTACATTTGTGTGTGAGTTATTAAAGGTAGGGGCGCCATGAGAATAGGAAAGGGAGGGGCTTCATCCCATACCATGCTAACTATTGAGAAGAGACAATGAAACCCCCTTATTGACGTGACACGTGTCACAATGAAGCCCTAAGGGGCTTCAACTATACCCTCGAGCCAGCCTTAAGAATCTTTTATGTCTTTATAATATAAAAATTGTGAAAGTATTCATCTATATGGAAATATTTTTTTTTTTGAATGACAAATTTATGTCTTTATCATATAAAAATTGTGAAAGTATTCATCTATATGGAAATATTTTTTGTTGAATGACAAATTTATTTTACTCTTACATGACTTGAACTCAAAAGTTCCCCACTCAAGATATTTAAAGGTTTTATATTTACCAATAGACCACCACTCGTTAGCATCTCTATGGAAGAAATATTATACCACTAAAATCATGTCGCTACAATTATTCAACGTATACAAACCCCATGAGGGGTAATAGTATTGTATGGCTATTGGTGGGTTTGGGCGGCCACCTTTCTTTTTTTTTTTTTTTTTGAATAGTTTTCTTTTATGATTGGTTAAAAGTGTCGGTGCTATTTTCTTTTATTAATAAGTTTATAATAGTTGTCTATAACTTCTGCTAAATTACAACTTTATCCCAAGTTTAAAATTACAATTTTCCCCCCGTTAAAAATAAAATTTTTATTTTGCCCTTAGTTAAAATTATGATTTCGCCCCCATCTGCGAAATTACGATTTTATCCTCGGATTGAAATTACGATTTCGTTCCCAGTTCAAAATAAAATTTTGGTTTTGCCTCCAGCTAAAAATTACGATTTTTGCCCCCAGTTCAAAATAAAATTATGGTCTGCACTCGGTTCAAAATATGCTTTTGCCTCCATTTCAAAATTACGATTTCACCCCAGTTCAAAATTGCAATCTTGCCATCATTTTTTTTTTTTGGCAAAACTATGATAGTGTTTTATTTTACTTGGTTCACTCAATATAGTTTTTATTCGTGCCAACAGCCTAGCACTCGCTAATTGGTCCTCGCAAATTATTGTTTTGCCCCCAGCTCTAAATTACATGCTTGCCATTGTTTTAGTTATTTCTTAAGCATAACTATGATAGTGCTTTGGTTTAATTGGTTGACTCAATGCATCTTTCTTTGAGATCGTGTTACAAGTAGCATGTATAAGTAACCGAAATAAAGGCGTACATGTTATTAAACTAGGAAATATTCGGTTTGGCGCCCCGCAACGCGGACGGCGCATAACCCTAGTTTAATGCATATAATTAATACTTGTGTGACAATATAGTCGTGTATTAAAATCATGTGCGACCCTGATTTGAGTATATAACCGTTCCATGCGTGTATCTTCTATAAAAGTTCTAATCTTTGAGTTCTAAAAGAACACTAACCTCTAAAACAAAAATGTAGTAGAAAGATGGTAGTAGATATCAATTCAATTATAAAGCTACGTGAAACTTGATATTGTAAGCGACTATTATTTGCATATTTAACTACCACGAAATTGTGTCTAGTACGATAAAAATGACCTGGGAAAATATATTTATTACCACACTAGGTTATAACCCCGTGTATTACACGGGATGAATAAATCTATACTATATAATAAAATAAATCATTTTTATTCTATAAATTGACACCTAACCCTTTCGATACCCATATTTATTTTATTGTATTCTCTTTCAATAAACTGACACTATATCATTATATCACGGTATCTGTATTCATTTTTATGCTTTCCGGGTTTTTTTTTTTTCACTTTATCCACTTTGTCTGCGACAATATGAATATTGGTACAACTATTGTGACTCTCAACCGATTGATAGCGTTTGAACAACATCGGTGCTGGTACCAGTGTTTGCTTTTATCATTTTTGATCGATGTAAACATATGTTAATTTCTATATCGAGTGCGTATATCGTACTGATACCGTAATAAACCGAATTGATATCTATCCAATAAAAATCAATTAACTAATAAAACAATCAAAATTATAAACAATATTATAAAAATCTTTGATTACTATTTATGGAGACTTGCTTTTAATATGTATAACTAGTGTATTTCCCCCGCGCTACGCGGCGGGAACTCGGTTAGTGTTGGTTTGGTTCGTTTCGTATTTTACATAAATCGAAAACCATAAAAATGAATACCGGTTTCGATACTACCGATACCGGTACCAATGCTGTTTTGTCAAAGTTGTCATGGTACTAATATGGTGTTGATATATGTATAGTTTACCATACAAAATAATGCGTTTTTATGAATCCAACTCCGTTTCTAACAAAATTTATACCAAATTGTCAAGAAAAAAATTAAGCACAACTACGTATTCAGTTTTTTATAACAACTTAACAAATGCAAGTTATTAGCGAAATAATCAAATTAAATTATAAAGCAATTAATATTAAAAATATAAAAGAAAATATTGAAAGTCTCTATTCATTCGTATTTAGCATTAACATATGTTTATAATTAATTATTAAAGTTCCCACCTAACATCTTAATAATAAAAATCAATCATCTTCTTCTTATAAAATACTTTGATAATTATAAAATTAATAAAAGAACTAAAATATATGGTATTGTTCATGAAGACTCTAAATTCATATGTATAACTAGGGTATTTCACCGCGCCTTGTGGCGGTACGTTATCGCGAGTATTGGATCGGTATCGGTTTGGTTTCTTATAGTACTAGTACGATACACATGCACTAAGTATAAAAATCAACACGTGTTTTACATCGATCGAAACGATAAAGATGAACACTGGTACCGACACCGGTGTTCGAATGGTACCGATCATTTCAGATCGTCATGATACTGGTACCGATATTCATATACCGTCGCAGATAAATTTGTAGAAGTAAAAAAGTATCTAAACCTAAAACAATAAAAATGAATATAGGCACCGGTACCAATGTTGTTTGATATGATACGGTGTAAGTTTATTGAAAGCAAACCCTATAAAATAAATACTGGTACTGAAAATTATATTGTTTGTAAGGTTTCAGTACAATTCACAACGGTAGCGACACGACATCCGTTATTAAACATGAAGCCATAAAAAGGAATACAACTACCGTTACCGATCTTGTTCAGTACGCTATGGTAGCGATACGATGTCAGTTTATCGAAAGTAAAACACAATAAAAATAGATATCCACACCGATACAGATGTTGTTCGGTCATTTCAGTTCAGTTTGGTGCGATAGCAACATAATTATCGTTCTCAATAAAAGTTATATCGTAGTACTGAAAAAAAAACATAGAATGCAAGTTATTATGGAAAAAATAAAAATAAGTGATGAATAAAATTATATTAAATAAATGAATAAATACTTCAAGATAATAAATTAGCATTTATTGTCGGTTTCAGTTTGGTTTGGTACGACAACAATACAATATCCATATTCAATATAATTATATAGAAATGTTGAAAAAAAGTAAACATAATTGCAAAGTTTGATTTTTTAAATAAGTTAATGAACGCAACTTATTAAAAAACAAATTAAATAATAAATAAATTTTCATTAAAAAAGTATATCAAAAAAATAAATAAATAAATAAAATACTATTCATCAAGACTATTGATTCATATAACCAAATTTATAAATATTTATGAATTAGAAGTATATTTTATATATCTATATCTATATCTATATCTATATCTATACTACTTTAATAAGCATATCCAATGGATAGAATGGTAATTTAACAATGTGTTGAAAACACACTTAATGCACAATGTACAAGATTTAAAGCACAAGAAAACACAAACAATTTACCCTTCACCCGGATCATTATCAACCGTCCATTCTTTTCACTTTTTCAGACGGATCACGATCTGGACGGCTGATATTCACTTCACACGGATCAACCTTTTCATCTCCTCTCTCACAACTCACACATCTCACAAAATTCATCAGACCTTCTCTCATCTCTCTTTTCTCTCAGGCGACTCAAGAACATCATGGCCAGACCGTCCATTTTCACTTCACACGTATCATCATCATCCACCTTTGTCTCTCACATCTCACACTTGATTCCAAATGTTGAGCAAGTAAAGGGTGTAGCAACATCAGTTACCATCTACCGTCGGATTTCATATAGATTTTGTTAGTGCACTACGTCTATTGACTTCGTCTTGTATCATGATATAGTATGAGATAGGATAGGATAACCAGTGTTCGTGGTGTTAGAAACAGTTTTTGAGGAAATAGGTGAAGATTTCGCTTGAAACTGTTCAAGCGAAATCATCCACAATAGATTTCGCTTCAAGTTCAAGCGAAATCAACTACAACAGATTTCGCTTCAAGCATTCAAGCAAAATCTTATCCTCTATATATAGGTGCACTTGGTTATTCATTTGTAACTTTTGAATCTGAGTAGCGAAGCTCTGCCAGATCGTCTCCAGGTTGTAAACCAGTTTCATATCAATATAAGAGACATTATGTAGGTCCCGAAATCTGAGGATCGATTACGAACCGAATCTCTTGTTTATAGTAAACACGGTTACGTGTGCGGAATCCACGTAACTATGCCAAATCAAACATATATAGCATAAATAACAACGGATTAATCAACGAAACACAATCTATTGATTAACGGGATGAGAACCGATAACAACTGATACAAACACAGTTCAGACTAAATTTCGGCAGAGTTTTGTTACTATGGTCTGTTTCTCATCTCTAAGTTCAAATGAACACAAAGTGTTGCTTATATAGTCCCTGGGCCACTGATGTCGACGAAACACAAGAAGTGTTTGACGAATCTGAACATGGGCCAGACATTGGGCCTGGAACAGCCCAATACATGACGAATCAAGGTCTGATTCGTCATGACCTTCAACGAATCAGAAGTCTGATTCGCCATGAAGTGTTACGACGAAACAGAAGTCTGTTTCGTCGAGGACTGCAACTGTTGTGTTTGTTCCTGTTATCAGACAGCAACAATCAGCAACATATAAACATAGTAATGACAAAACTACCCTTTAATGCAACATGCATTGTTCATAATACATTACATACCAAAAGAGACAACTAAGTTGTACACAAGTAGATAGGAGGATATCTGACTTGGTCAACATAACATACAGACTCGATAATTAATAAAAGACCATTACAAAATACATCGTTAAACAAGACTAGTTACAGACACTAAAAAATGCATCAACAAACTCCCCCTTGTTTGTTACTCGTCTTTGGTCTTCTAATCTTCCTTCAGTGTTGTTCGGACCACGTACTGCCCGAATGAATACCCCTGTAGTAGCAAAAACACGCTACTCTCTGAAACTTTAACGCTTGACGTTCATCTTGGTCTTCATAGAAAATATCATGACGATATAATCTTCCAATATCAGCTTCAGACATGTTGACGATCCACATCGGATCCAACATTCTGTAGTTAGCACGACCATCTCTGAACACAATAACAGCTTCATGAGTATCCGAGTCGTAGCACCACAATGCCATGTCTTCCAGAAAATCCTGCTTCATAGGCATCAATGGGATTTTATCTACTACCCTCGGAGGCTGATATACCAGTTTATATCTGCAAGTGTTGGTGTCCGGATCAAGAGTAAACTTGATCGGTTGATAAACAGGAAATTGTGGCTTGTAGGATTCATCCTTCCAGCCTGACTTCTTGTTTACTTTCACCAGACGCTCAAATAAAGTAGCGCCATCGTATTTTGCACGATTGATAAGTTTAAGCCTTGTCAACGCAGAAACATCATAGAATGGTAAGGAAAGAATGCTCAGTAGTGAATTGAAATACAGAATCCCATATTCACGTTTAATAGCAATGCAGTGAATATCTTGAACAAACATCCAGCATAAGATCCTTCCACTAGGCTTCTTTTCAAATTGCATATAATCTACTTGAGCTTTTTCAGGTAACGGCTTGGACACTTTGGATAAAAACTGTTTTCTCCATTCAGCAAAAGCATTTGTGTCTTTTTCAGATGAATTCCTATTCTTCAAGTGCTCGTCTATGTCATCAATGTTTTCTTTCATCCAATTTTCATCAAATGATGCAAATTCAGTACCATCTTCTCTGACATATGTTGATTTTGGAGCTTCACTTTCAACCACAATTTCATCAATCTCTTCAATATTCGTTGTATCAGTCTCAGTAGACATTTTGTCTATCTCAGCATCATCTACTTCTCTCATAGATTGTAAAATACTCAATTGCTCCGGAGAAAGATCTTCTATCAACTCCCCATCTTCAAGCAACTCTCCAGTAAATGGATGAACAACTTGTAGAGCAATATCAGCACTGCTAAATATAGAAGAAGTACCTTCTATCTGTTGTACTTTTCCAGTAGATGTTCCCTGAGATGATTCAACAACGGTAGGTTGAACTGTAACAACTTCAGAAGCAAGTGTGGTTGGTTGTTTCTGTGATGTACCAGAGGTATCAGGATTTCCTTGATCTTCTGTATCATCATCCTTTTTCTTTAACACTTCTTGTTGTTTGCAATGATAGTCCCACAGAATGGCAAGCCTTCTCTCTTTCTCTTCATCAATAGCCTTCAAGCGAGCATTTTCAGCTTTAAGCGCATCAATTTCACCTTGTTGTCGCTCTATAACTGTTTGCTGTTGACCAACCATTGACTTCAATTTGTTAAGTTCCACAGATTGTTTAAGTTGGTCATGCTTAGTGAGATTTCCAAAATGAGATTGCCTTTGAAGACGATCAGCAGCCGCTTCAAGTGTAGAAAACAGATAGTTGACCTTTTCATCTTGAGAAAATCCGGCAAAAGTTCTATGACGTTCAGCACTGATTTCCGAAGTAGTTGCCCTGATAGCTGAAGCCATAGATCTTATAGGAACTTCCTGAGGACCAACAGATGGAGTAGCAGTAGCTGGTGTAACAACTGGAGCAACTGGAGTTTCCATAGCTGAAGTAACTACAGTAGGAGTTTCTTGCACAGGCTCCTGAGGTACAGATTGTACAGGCTCCTGAGCAATAGATGAAGACTCCTGAGGCACAGATTTCCGAGTATAAGTACTCAGATATCTCCTAGCTTTCTTCTTTTGTACTTCAACAGCTTTTTCTGCTCTTCTTTTTGTTCTCCTTTCACCTTCAGGATCTTCTGGAACATACTCTGGATCATCCTCTGTTCTAATCTTTCTATACCTTTTTACTCCACGTATATCAATATACATTTCATAACCAGGTTCAACTAAATGATCACTAGAACTCGAATCAGTTCCATCATCACCACTCGCTGATGAACTACTTTCTGATGTACCAGAAACAGCACCCTTGCTTGATGTTCCAACAGCAGTACTAACAGCACCTGCATCACCTGCATCACCTGCATCACTATCTCCACCACTTTCATCATCATCACTACCAGATTCATCTGAATCAACTGGGTCAGGATCAAATTTTTCTATCCTTAACCTTTCCAACTCAGGTTCTTCATTGTCTGATTGACTATCTTCATGACGCCATTTGTCATTTGCAGGAGCAACATAATCAGGATTCACTAGAGCTCCAAAAAGCTTCCTTGGAGGAACACTTTCTTTGTATCTCTTGGCCGCCATAGTCTTGATTAGTCGTAAGGAGTTGAAATTCATTGCCTCTATTTTCAACAGATCATTTTCATCTTTTGGAAGGTCTGGATGCTGAACATTCATTATCATTTGCAGAAACCGTGGATACATCCAAAACTTGTTTCCTGTGGTTCTACTACCAGTCCTTGTCATGTTCTCTTTCATGTTGCTAAAAATGTACTTCGAGATGCTAAACGGTTTGTTTAACACTAAAGCAACCATGAAGCCAACAAGATCATCTCCCGCCATATCATATCCAGATCGTCTATTGCTGAGACTCTGAATAAGAACATGTAATAAAAACTTGTATCTTAATGGAAGATCACCTTTGTTGATTTGTTTGACGAAAAGATCTCCTTTGCATTTCATCCTTAGTAAACAGCCTCGCGAACACATGATTGGTATTGAATATGGTGCATTCGGTTGATCTTGTAATTGAAGAACTTGATTCAATATCTCCGGAGTAACAACGACATACAGATCATTAACACGACCTCTTGTTTAAAATCAAACTTGTTCGGTTTTTTATCAAGTATTTTGTGTGCGTTTTTCTGAAAACTTGTTCTTGAAAAATTATATTTTCTGGAAAAATATTCATAAATCTGCTGTTTTAGTGTTGTTTGCTACAGATTTTTATCAAAAACCTAAGTTAGATTGTTTGTTTATGCTTTAAACCGGGTTTTTAGTGAAAATCTAGTGTATTTTCGTGTTTCGGAAATTTATCGGTGATCGGAAAACTCATCGGAAACTTCATGTTCTTGAGTGTGTTCTTCATATATTCATAAGTGTTCTTGTTATAAGCTGAGCATTTGCTCTGATACCACTTGTAGGTCCCGAAATCTGAGGATCGATTACGAACCGAATCTCTTGTTTATAGTAAACACGGTTACGTGTGCGGAATCCACGTAACTATGCCAAATCAAACATATATAGCATAAATAACAACGGATTAATCAATGAAACACAATCTATTGATTAACGGGATGAGAACCGATAACAACTGATACAAACACAGTTCAGACTAAATTTCGGCAGAGTTTTGTTACTATGGTCTGTTTCTCATCTCTAAGTTCAAATGAACACAAAGTGTTGCTTATATAGTCCCTGGGCCACTGATGTCGACGAAACACAAGAAGTGTTTGACGAATCTGAACATGGGCCAGACATTGGGCCTGGAACAGCCCAATACATGACGAATCAAGGTCTGATTCGTCATGACCTTCAACGAATCAGAAGTCTGATTCGCCATGAAGTGTTACGACGAAACAGAAGTCTGTTTCGTCGAGGACTGCAACTGTTGTGTTTGTTCCTGTTATCAGACAGCAACAATCAGCAACATATAAACATAGTAATGACAAAACTACCCTTTAATGCAACATGCATTGTTCATAATACATTACATACCAAAATAGACAACTAAGTTGTACACAAGTAGATAGGAGGATATCTGACTTGGTCAACATAACATACAGACTCGATAATTAATAAAAGACCATTACAAAATACATCGTTAAACAAGACTAGTTACAGACACTAAAAAATGCATCAACACATTATAATTACATCGAGTGTCCGTATCTTTGATTCCGCCTCTGATTCGGATAAAAGACTCTTCTGATCGACTCAGTCAGGTCGTATAACGATCCAACAAGTGGTATCAGAGCTCAGGAGGAAGAGTTTAGCTCGATTGCAATTAGATTCTGACTTCTACACCTTCTTTTTCAAACTGAACGAGATTTCACGGTCAAAATGGATTGAACTTCTCACAGAATATGCAAAACAACAGTTTAACAAAGCCTTGATAGTTTGAGACCGAAATTCGCATTAAAAGTGACTGAATTGGATCAAAAACTAGATTTCGCTTGAATAGTGTTCGTGGATTTAATTGATTTCGCTTCAAGTCAGACATTTTGGACTGATTCGCTTGAAACATCTGAAGCGAAATAGTTAGGTTCGCTTGAAACTGTTCGAATTGGAACTTGTATTGTTGAAGCGAAATAGTTCATTTGGGATTTCGCTTGAAGGATCTAATCATCTTGAAGCGAAATTGAAGTTGCTGGTTTTCGCTTGAAGATTTTAATCAGCTGAAGCGAAATAGCTGATTTCGCTTGAATCAAGTTTGTTAGCAGATTTCGCTTGAAGTCTTGAGATTTCGCTTGAATTTCCTAGTTTGATTGAAAAGATTATTTCTCGTCAACAGGGTATCAATCTATTTCAGGATATTATTGTGTATTCTGATTGTTTGTTTGTTTGTTTGCAGGTGATTTACACGGCACAAATATCAAGAATTCAAAATGTTTGATGAACTGGAAAACACTAAATTTGAAAGAATGAACAATTGGACTTGTTGTTCTTCTTCTGATAAAAAGGAGGTTTTAGTTGAAAGATTTGAATATTTCATGTGTCGAAAGGATGAAACGTTGGATGAGTTGGAAATACGGTTTAAAAATTTAATGGACAGTTTGAGAAACAAGAATATTAGAATATCAAATGATGAACAGATATCGAAATTGGCAAATGCATTACCTGCTAAATGGGATAAATTTTTGGTTGAGCTAAAAAGGGAAGATTTTTTTCAAGAACTTTATCCAAAACAGTTCTTTAATGAGGTTAATGGAGAGTTTCGTAATGAAAATAGGAAAAAGAAGGAAATTTTAACCAAAATGGAAAAGAATTTACAAAAATTGGAATTGGATGTTATTACTGAAATTGATAATAGAATTCGTGTGTGTCTTGAAACAAAGAGTATTTTGAAATATGATATTAAAAGGAAATGTTATATTGATGAAAGTATGAATCCTTTTGATTTCGTTAAACTCTTTTGTGCAGGAACATATAAGATGGAAACAAAGGATATTCAAAAGAACGAAGAATCTTTGAAGCTTGGATCTTCAAGTTCAGAATCAGTGTGCTCTAAATGTGACAACTTTAAGGCTGAAAATGACAAACTTTTGAAGGATGCAGAAAGTTTGACATCAGAAGTCGAGAAGTTGAGAGATGAGAAGCAAGCTGATGATAAGCAGATTCTTATTTTGAAAGAAAATAGTGAGAAGTTGAAAACTGAAAATGACAAACTGTTGGGTAATTTGAACAGTTTGACAGTAGAAAACAATGTTTTGAAAGAGAAAGAAAAGGATTTTGAAAGCAAAGAGAAATCTTCAGAAGATGAAGATTTCTGGATAAAACTTGAGAACAAAAATTTGAAAACAAATGAAACAAAATTTCAAGAACAGATAAAAGCTTTGGAAAATGAAAAGTCTGTTCTTGAAAACATTAAGATTGAGAATGAAAAGACAATCAAGTCTCATTTTGAGAGAATATCTCAGCTTGAAAATGAAGCTGAGAATTCAAGGAACAAAATTGATGAACTTGAAATGAAATTGAAAGGTTTTGTGACTTCTACATCACATGTTTGTCCAAAACCAATCAATTTCAAAATTGAAAATGTCACAAACTTTGACAATGTCAAAGTTGAAGATTGTGATGAGATATCTGATGAAGAAAAATTTCAAAATACTGTTCTGCAATCTACTGAAACAGGTGAATGTTCTAAACAAAAACCTGTTAAAAAGAATGCAGAACAGAAACAAAAAGATAGAAATTTGAAAAATTCTAAAATTGAAATTACAAGCTCATCAGATAAACCATCCAATCATTATCAAAAATCACAAAAAGTTAAAAATGAAAACTCACAAAATGTTGGTAATAAGTGGTGCAGGTTTGACCACAGTGCTCAAAAGACAAATCCAGCATTGAAGAGGAAAAATGATTATTACCAAGCCAAACAATGTTATGATTTGAAGGTTTGGACTGACAAAAGTGGATGGTATGATAACAGAGTGTGCTACACCTGTGGTGTTAGAGGACACATTGCTGTTAATTGCCAGAATTGGAATTATGAAACAAGAAGATGCTACAATTGCCATATCAGAGGACATATTGCAAGAGATTGCCCAAGGAGATCGATGGGTAGATTGAGGGTTGAATCTCAAAGAACGGTAAAGAAGCCAGTCAAAGTCAAGCCCCATGAACAGAAGGTTCTAAAACCTAAAGTTCAGGATCAGAAAATTCAAGAAAAGAAAGTTAAACTTTCACAGGGGCAGAAAGATAGACTACGAAAGAAAAGGAAGAAGTCGAGAGAGTATCTTGAGAAAATTTTGTCTTCGGGTTCACCGGTTGGTTCAAATAAAAGTTCTGATGAATCGATTCATTCGACAGCAAAGTCAAGCAAATCGAATTCTTCAGATACAAATCTGAGGACAAAAGAGAAAAAGGAAAAGAAGAAAATGGTCGGCGATGAATCTGATATTTCAAAGTCAGACAAGCCACCATCAGGCGATGAATCTGACTCATCTAAGTCAGATAAGCCAAGTTCAGGCAATGAATCTGATTCCACAAAATCAGAGGAGCCACAAGTTGAGGTAAAGAAGGAAGAAACTGTTCTTTTGATGAATGATGAAAAATTTCCTCCATTACAAGCCACAAACACAAAATCAAAAGGTGTTGATGCTGGAAAAATGTTTAATAGCAATGTTAAACATATTTTTAGTAAGATGGTTGATGGTAAGGAAAAAGGAGTGAAAGAGTTTTATGAAGAAAAGAGAAAAGCTCAAAATACACCCAAGGACAGTCAGGCTTGGGTGAAACTTTTCAAATAGAAAAATCTGACTTGCCGGAGCTTCCAGGTTGGTAAGTGTGAAGCAGGTATCGGCATCATTCTTGAGAAATTCACAGGATGGTAACTGTGATATTTCGTGTTGCAAGTGGTTAATCAAGGACATTAAATTGTACTTGATTTTCTACAAGAGATAGTGGTATTTGTTCTTATATTGTTAAAATCTGTACAAATTGGTTAAAAGAGAACAAGGTAATGAGATAACCCCAAACTCACAAGTGATGGGTAAACAAACTAATTTTTCCGGAAAAACCATTCTGATTAAAACAAACTTAAGTGTTTTGAAATCATTATGGGAAAATAGTTTGTTGTAAGGGGAAGTTTTGATTGAATATGCCGAAACCCTCACGGCTGAACAAACATGATTACTTTCATCAGATTGAAAAACGGTTTTCAAACTGTAAAAATCAATGTGTTGTAAATCATGGGGGTATGTATATTTTCTGCAAATCAGAACACGATAAGCAGAAAATGGATGGCGAGACAAAGCTATCAGTATTGGTTGTCAAATTTTCTTTATATGATTTTGCATTTTAGGGGGAGTAATATTGTCAGAAAATACAAAAACATTTGAAAATTTGAAAAAGCCAAAAACATGATAAAATTCAAAAATTGAGTTTTTTGCGTAAAAAGAGGAAATGATAGTACATCAGTAGACGGTTACAGTACGCTAAAGAATTGGAAAGTTTAAATGTGTTAAACGATCTCACCATGGATGTGTCGATAGGTTTTTATACATTTAGTAAACTTTTTCGGGATATAAACCTAAATTCAAACTTGCTTATTTTGTGGGGAACACTACTTGGATATATAGGTAACCCCTGAAATTTCGTTTGAAAGGTCTCTTAATCTGATATACTAGGTCTTTATACTCTATGATGTCTGGGGTATTATTCCGGGACTTCTGCTGAACGGTAGTTCTGACCTAGTCCTTGGCTAATACTTTCTGCAATGCTTGAAACACAGCATTAAACCCTCAGCATGCCGATGAAACAATAAATTTGATAGTCGCTGCTGTTGTAAGCAAAAAGATCCTCTAAAGGGGACATATCTTAAAGTCGAAGCTGATATCTCTCTGTGTATACGGAAGTATCGACCTGAGATCCCTCGGCCCTCGCATACCTAATTTATATACAGATATCATTGTAGTATTCTCACCTGTAAGACTGATTATTGGGATTCTGGATACGGGAGTATATTCAAGAGGTGGGACACATGAATGGGTTTAAGTTCCTAATATACCTAATTCGTATCCTGAATGAGTTGAAGTTTGTATGAAAATTTAAGTGGATCAGTATATCGACAATCTAAGTGAATTGTTTAATGTATAAAGTGATTTTAAGCTCAACGGTACTTGTGACTTGTCGGTAACTGATATGATCCTCTAACGCATACTCAAACAAAAATATTGTCTGTAAATATGTTTGTACATATTTCTTTATTGCTTTATATTTTCAGAAAATACAAAAAGATTTTTGATTCTGCTTTATTTTCGACAACCGATATCTGAAATGCTGAGTTTCAAAATCTAAGTAAGCTGATTGTGTTTCTGAAAATGAAACAAGTTCATTAATTTGAAACTTGATTTAAAATTCAAAAATTTCAAAAACAGTTTGTGATATCTCCAAGGTCATTAACTTGAACTTGGATGATTAACTGTGAGGGAGTTGGATTCTTTAATGCTGCTAAATCTATAAAGTTTGTTGATAGGAGGAGTGGATTAGAGAATTTGATTGGAATTGCCAGGTTACGATTCCTGGATAGTCTAAAATGTTGTTACTTATGAATGTATGAGTGATTGCAGGAAAAAGTCCAGATTACGATCCCGGAAGTTGAGTCTAAGGGGGAGTCTGAAGACGAGCTCAAAGCAAGGGGGAGCTTGTATACGGAAAGCTAGGTGTCGATCCCAAAGCACGGAAGCTTGATGAAAGGAGGAGCCTGAAGCTGATAGAAGATAGAGAAGTGATGGATGCTTATAATGTTACAATCTAAGTGATAATGTAGAATGATCAAGACTGAAGATGTGTCATATTGAAGAATAGTCACTGAAGACTGCGTCAATATCCGAGGGGGAGTCTGTTAGTGCACTACGTCTATTGACTTCGTCTTGTATCATGATATAGTATGAGATAGGATAGGATAACCAGTGTTCGTGGTGTTAGAAACAGTTTTTGAGGAAATAGGTGAAGATTTCGCTTGAAACTATTCAAGCGAAATCATCCACAATAGATTTCGCTTCAAGTTCAAGCGAAATCAACTACAACAGATTTCGCTTCAAGCATTCAAGCGAAATCTTATCCTCTATATATAGGTGCACTTGGTTATTCATTTGTAACTTTTGAATCTGAGTAGCGAAGCTCTGCCAGATCGTCTCCAGGTTGTAAACCAGTTTCATATCAATATAAGAGACATTATAATTACATCGAGTGTCCGTATCTTTGATTCCGCCTCTGATTCGGATAAAAGACTCTTCTGATCGACTCAGTCAGGTCGTATAACGATCCAACAGATTTGTAGGCGGATATGTTCAATAGTGATGATTTGGGTTCTGATTTGTGACTGCAGGGTTTGATAAGAGGAGATTCCAGTGGTGGAAGCTTTGAAGATCGACAGTGACAAAGGCGGTTAGGGTTCCGGCCGCGAAACCGTCTTTCTGGGGTTTAATCGTTGATGTTCATCATTCGGTAACAACATTGGTTCCTGCATATTTTATAAAATTTCATTAAACTTTCAAACCCTAATTTTGTTCTATTTTACTCTGCCCAGATTTGCTCTTTGCTTTGGAGATATCGTTCAACAGATAGTAAGCCTTCAATTTCATAGTTCTTTTTGTGATTTATTTCATTTAGTTTTTTTAGATCCCGAGCACTCAAATCTTGAACAAAACCACAGATAAAAACCCACCACACCATCTTTTAGTTTTTTCGTGGGGTGAAGAACAAAAAAATTTGGATTTTCTTTTGTAAGGTGTTTTGATTGAGTGGTTTTTAAGAACCCACATAATTATTATTTGTGTAGTTTGATTAAATGGGTTGTAAGGTGCTTTGATTGATCGAATGAGTGGTTATCATGTTCTTTTTACTAAACCCAAATTAATGGTCTATAAACGAGAAGGTAACAAACTCACATTGGATGTGGTGGTCTGTAAGAGTTAGTTTTGCTTTGGAGAAGCCATACATACATATATTATAAACATATATATGAGCAATTGGGAAGAACAAAAAGGTCTTATCAAAAAGTTTTTCGAGTATCTTGCTATACGTATGTTGGGTGATGCTTGTATGAAGTTCAAGTCATTCTTGTTTTGAACAACCTCAGATTCGCTCAACTGCAGGTACTGATACCTCTTTCTCTCTTTTTTATAATGGTGGGTCAGACAGACCTGCTGGTCACAATGGGGCGGGATGAAGCAAAAATGTAAAACATTTGTTTTCTCAAAAAAAAAAGTGTATATAGTTAGGGGGTGTTTGGTTTGACGTTTGGATTTGAGGGTATGAGTTTGATAGTGTGTTTTAGTGTGTTTGGTTTAAACGGATGAGGTTGATAGCTATAAAACTGGATATCCTTCATTAGTGATGCTCAGAAGCCATTAAGGCATTGAAACGGACCGAATTACCCAAGCCAAAAAAATTGACCGGTTTGAGGTTTACATGGTTTGATTCAAGTTTGAAACTTGGAACTGTCGTGTAAACTGAACCGGCTGTTTACCTTTTTTTCTCTTTATCTATTTGTTGAATTTATATTTTTTACACAAGAATAGTTATTCTTGCAAAAAAAAAAAATAGATAGATCATCAACATATAATCGTGAATGGACCCGTTTTCATTGAACTTTTTCGGTGTGAAACAGGGGCAGCTTGTTTCGCCTGATACATCGACCAGCAGCTGGTGAAATCATGGATCAAAGACGACGTTTACGCATTGCTTTAGATGTGGTTTATGCTAGATTTTGGATACTTACTTTTATTTCTACTTTGAATTCGAAAAAGTCCCCACTGTATATATCTATATACATGCAGTGTTGAAAATGATTATTGAATTTGCACCTTAAAATAAAGATTTAAACCTGTGAAAAAAAAATCTGACCCGTTCTTTTCTGCAGGCAAAGGGAGTAAATCATCTTCATTGTCTTAGCCCTCTGATCATTCACTGGGATCTCAAGTCTCCAAATCTATTAGTTTATAAAAACTGGACAGTGAAGGTTTGTGATTTCGGGTTATCAAGATTTAAGGCAAATACTTTCATATCATCAATATCTGTTGCTGGAACGGTAAGTGTTTCTAAATTACTAAGTGCATGTGTAGTTGTCAAGGTTGGTTTACTTGTCTTAAAATTTGAGTGCTTATTATATATAATTCATAAAGTTATATTACACTTTAGGATGAACAGGTGTGTTTATGTTTATGTTTCCTCATATTTTACACAACATATGTTTTCTTATTGGTAATGCTTATGTTTTGCTTTGTGATAGGAGTGGGCAGTACGTATGGGAAGATCATCGTCCTAGGTCGGGTATATAGAAAGGTAGTAATGGCGGCGAGGTTATTTCCATAAATGGTTGTTTTGCTTATGGGAGCTTATTAAGCTCCATGCGTAATGCCATTCGTAGTTTTCGACTTGTTTGACCTATATGACACGTTTCTTTGTTGAACTTCTCAGAATCACCATTGATCTATGTAAGGACTAAGGATAATTAGTGCCCGTTTTAACTTTTCCAAGAATCAATATAGGGAACTAATGTATTGTGTCATGCCAATCATGCTCGAAAGTTTGAACTTATGATATGCTTTGTTGAAATTGTTGTATACAGGTACGGGGGATGCTATTTGCTAAAGATGTCCGTAAACAGCTGTCTCAAATAATGCAGAAGATTGCAAAGGGTTTGCCATAACAGACTTGAAGGTTACAGAGATTATATACTTGTACGCAAGTTTTTGGGTTGGATTTCAATGCAGTTCATCTGTCAGAATTAGAAAAATAGCTGGAACCAAAAAACAAACTGGAATCCTTTCAAGGTCTCAAGGTATGATCAGAATGACAAATCCCAGAATTTTATTTAAATTTAGAATAATTTATGTTTTTTCAGGATGAGAATGTGAAATTTATTGACGAAATTCAACCTAAAACTCCACAAATAACTAATAAGAGAACTGCACTGAACAGTGTTTCCACCACGACTGCAACGAGCCGAATTTCATTGGAAAACAGCAACAAGAAACTGGTCCAGCGATGACAGTTAATCAAGAGGGAGTATTGGCTACTGCCTACAGTTAATCAGGAGGACGACCGGTACGACATATAATTACGCACGTTCATTTGAAAATCACGCACTTTATAAAACCGAAAAACCCTAATCAAGCATGTTGGAAACATAAATCACGCACGTTATATACCTATAATCACGCATGCCCTAACTCCCAGTTCAAAAATCGCATCCCCTATTCTACGATCTGAAACCATTGTTACTGCCATCTAACTCCAATCAAATCAAATCAAAGCTTGGTCATGTTCCTGCATCCTCTGTTCTGCGGTCTGGATCAAAGCTTCGTCGTGGTCTTGCATCCTCTGTGTGACAACCCTCAAATTTACATGTAACTGTACAATCTATTAATGTTAATTAAAGTACTTGATGACTGTGCTGAATCATTTAACTGCTCTCTGATTACTGTGATATGCTTACATGTATTTGTTAACATACTAGTAGTATACAGAAAAGTTACTAAATAGTCCGGTATGCCTTCCTGAGTGTTAAAAATTAAAAACGTTGCAAAAATACATATATAGGACACTTTACGGATTAATTAAGCACTTTAACGGATTAACATACAACCGAACAACCGGACTTTACCCGGAACATAAAAATATTGTCAATGACATTGTTTACACTTTTCTGAGCTAGTTAGGGTCCCCGAACACCCTAACACCCGTTATGTTAAATAACACACATGAATGTACTAACTAAGTTCTTTTGAATTTCAACTAAACACTTAACTATATCATCAAAATCAAACCATAACCCCCCCCCCTCTCAACCGATCGGTTCCCCATGTGGGACACACCCCACCATTTTTGATTATTTTAATCCTAATGGTTTGATATCTAGGCTACACATTACATGGTGGTTAATAGGATTATAGTTATAAGTAATCACCAAAAGATTATAACATTCCATTTCACAAAACACTAACTCAAGATTGCTCTTCTCTCTCCCTCTTTGCTTACCTTCGGCCGCCACCACCTCACCATACAACCACCATCATCAACCTTCTTTCAAGCCATTCTCATACACACAAAGGTGCAAGGGTTCATACGAGGAGGCTCGGTGCTTTCGGAATCTCAAGAACCCCTCTACATTGCTTTTATCCACCTTATTTACGCTTTGATTCTTCCCTAGCCTTGAGCTAGTAGTAAGTGCCTCTAAACATCATCTTGATCTTGTTTATGGTGGTTAATAAGTGATTTAACGGTTAAAATTTAGAAACACTAAAGAACATAACATAAAGTCTTGAACATAAGATGAATAAGATGGATAAAGAGAAGTTACGTGTGTAAATCATGTAGATCTTGTGTTGTTATGATTCTTGATTGATTTCCTGCTGATCTACTTGTTAATATTGATGTTTGATGTTGTTGTGGTCACTAAACATGTTAACGGAATCAATCGAACACGAACTAGAAAGCTAAAGGCTGAAAACAGAATCTGTCCAAGCTTTTACAGCCAACTTCAGTTGGCTGTAAACAGGTCATAACTCAACAAAAAACTGATATTTTGAGTCTATAACGTGTTATTATGAAATACGGTTCTAATGGCACTGGAATCATAATTTTTGGACTTCGTTTACTATTTTTAAAGTGTCATTTCGTAACAGCAGCTAGAGCTGCATTTTTCTGCTGAAAATATGCGTTTTGTTTTCTGTCATAACATGAATCCTGTGTAGAGTTAGATCATGAAACTTGTACTGTAAATGACCACTGATGTATTTGTAATCCTCTCATTGGAATTTCGTAAATCGGACTCTCGATGAATTTTAAATAAATTGTTCCGTGGACTGTGGTCAGAAAAAGATAAATCTGAGTTCAGTCCGGAAAATGAATTTTTATAAAATATTAGTAATGAACTGGATGCCGATATTTTTACACAATAAAATTTAGAACGTTTAAGACATTCTGTAAAAATTTGGGAATTTTTGGAATAAGTTAACTATTTTATTAAAATGTCCGAATACAGCCGGTTTTGAATATTAATGCTGAAATGACATAAGTTGTAATTTGCATGTCTAAATGTCGGGTAGGTTATCTGTGAATGATATAACATGTTATATGTGTTATGTGCGTCATCGTATGTTTGTTTATGAGTGGGGAATGGATGGGAAACTTATATGGGCATAAACCGTTAAAGTGATGCATGTTATGTGATAGATACGTGTAGGAACTTTGTGCTCTATCTAAAAATCACTAAATGACTAACTGGTAATCATATTAGGATGTGATTGACCGACCTTGACTGTTAGCTATATTTGAGAATCTAACCGAGCAAACCGAGGTGAGTTCACACTTTCTACAAGGCATGGGATTCCCGGTGGTTTGGGAATGGGTTAAAGAATTTAAAACTAAATCTACATATCCCCTTGGGAGGATATGTACGGACATCCTCCATAGATAGGATGCCATTATTAATCCTACGAATTCTCCTGGTGCAGAATACGTACGTTCGTCCTCCTGGTGTAGGACAACAACCTTAAAAACTAGCTAGACAAAACTCTATCAATAAGTCCCTCTTCATTATATCGACTTAATCGCCGAGGCCAATGGCGAGCGGGTCATTAGTTAATAGCGCTATTAGGTTTAACAAACCTCACACCGTGCCGGTCGGACGGGCGTGTACTAATGAACTATGGCAGACTATCAGTGATGATAGACGCTGATATAGGGCACAACTTATTTGCGTAGTAGTCGACATCATACCGTCTAGTAGTTCACATGGGGAAAGCCCCCACTGATTATGGTTATGGTTTGGGTAATGAAAAAGGAACTGGTTAAACATACTTTCAACTACGGGGTAACCCCCACGGCAATTAAGCCAACGAAAGTCAAACCACGTTTTTCAGAAACAACTTAAAACTAAACAACCAAACGTGAACTCACTCAACTTTGTTGTTGACTCGTTGTTACATGCCTTACAGGTCGCTAAACGCTTGGAGCTTGCACGAGGAAGGAGTCGTTGTGGTGTACGGACTGTTATGTTCCGTGCTTATTATTTAAATCCTTATGAACTTATTAAACTTGCGTTTTGAACTTTAACTTATAAACTATGGACTTATGCTTTTGGATTTACTTTTATGCTTCCGCTGTTTAAACTAAACATGGTTAACTAGCTTTGGTCACCAATCGTATTGTGGTTGGTCTTATTTACTTAATTACGATGTTCAATGTGATTGGTGGCTCGATCCTGGTCACGTCACGCCCCTAAGCGGTGATACTCCGCATGGTGAATTTTGGGGGTGTGACACTCTGTTCTACGGTCATTGTTTGGGTCGTCATTTTTTGTTTGAAAATTTTTAAAAAAGATGAATTTAAACGCAATTCGATGAAGTTGACCAAACAATGACCAAGTTGAGCTGAAACAAAAAGAAAATTGAAACGAATTGGAAGGAATTGATCAATCCCAGGCTAATTGAAATGAACGCTAATCACGCATGTCGTATCAACAAATTACGCATGTTATTTTTTTGCCGCGTACTGGTCTCACGTTAAAGGGTATTGTATTTTACACACACTCTCTCTCTATATATATATAGAATAGAGGTAAACTAAATTAGTTATAACAATAATCAACTATAATAATAAAAAAATTAGATACAATAATAAATTAATAAAATAAATCTACTTGTTCATCAACATAATAATTTAATAAAATAAATCTGCTTTCCATAAACACTTATGATTCATATTCATATAATAATAATTTAAGAAAACAAATCTACTGTTCATGATCATTTTTAATTCATATGTATAACTAGTACCGATACATGTATTCATCTTTATGGTTTCCGGTTATTTTTTTCATTTATACGAATCTATCTGCAACAATAAATGAATATCGGTACAAGTACCATGACAATACAAACATATCGATACCGTTCGAACAACATTGGTGTCGGTATCGGTGTTCGTTTTTTACCGTTATTAGTTGATTATATCGAGTGTGTGTATCGTACCGGTACAATAACGAACCGAATGGATACCGATCCAATGCTTGAGGTAACGTATCATCACCGACAACAATGTTGTTCGAACGGTATCGATATGCTTGTATTGTCATAGTACTTGTAGCGATATTCATTTATTGTTGCTGACAGATTTGGATAAATGAAAAAAATAATTGAAAACCATAAAAATGAATACATGTATCTGTACTAATGATGCTCGGTATGATATTGTAGCGATACAAAAGAAAAAAAACAATAAAAATAAATATCGATATATATTGAACTGGTTTTTGTCACGACCCCCGACCCGGTTTTACCCGTTTCAGGAGCCGCGGGACAGAAATCCCGTGGTATTTATTTAATTGAGTTTAACAGCGGAAGTTTATCATCAGGATCTTTTTAAAGCTAAAATTTTCCCGATTATTTTATTTCACAACTCGGGATAAAACCCCGGTAATTTACAATTATATGATTTCACGGAGAAATATTTATTTTACAAAACATATTTCTTTATTTTATAATGAGCCACTTTCTTAAGCTTGCAGTGCTTCACAGCACCTTTCCTGAATCACAACAGATCACCTGCAACATGTTTGAAAAAGGTTTTGTCAGCGGAAAATACTGGTGAATCATTCTATTTATTAAAACGACACATTTGTTATAATTTACAGTATTAAGAGAGATTACAATGTTTCATATATCAACCAACTACCCACAGTATTTTGTCACTCGACCCATTGGCCAATTCGTCCAATGGTGTCTGTGACTATGGTCATATCACCCCTTGGCTGCCCCAATGGTGAAGATTATCAAGTAATGTATACAAAACCCCACATACCGGCTGTAATTTGGTGATTACATAAACTTAATCACTGTAATTATAACCTTTGAAAATAAACATGATTTCAAAAGTAATTTGATAAAAAGAGAATGACTCACATTGCAGATTTAACACGGACAGAGTCTAATCTATGGATTAGCCTTGTTAACCTAATTTAAATAACAATGCACACAAAACTGGGTTAGTAATCAATACAGCATTTACGATAACTCACGAGATCAAACCCTCACTACGAATGACAAAGTGCGATACTTAAACATCCATCGAATTAACGACGAATGACAAAGCATAACCCTAATGTGGGCAGCACTTAAACATCCATTGGATATTTTAACCGATCGGACAATGAATCGTAGCAGCGATTGAGTTATTACCCTGTTTTTGTAACACCCCGAAAATATAAAACCTGAAACTGGAATTGGTAAGGTTAAATAAACGAGAATTTACTAACTAGGAATTTTAACCTAATTAGTTATAAGTCTAGAAATAACCTAAAGTAGGGTTAAATGTAACTAAAATCAATATTTATCAAAGTGGAAGGGTTTAAGTTGTTAAAATTGAAACTTTAAATTCTAATAAACAAATAAAACATAAACTTAAACCCCACTTTGAAGCCCTGGTCGACCAAGAACATCAGGGGCGACACCCACCTTCAACAAACCTTAGAGTTCTACTAAAATCCTCAAAATTGAAGGAGCAAATCTGGTCCAAACGAAAATCTGAGCTTAGAATCGTGATCCTCATCGCAAGAGGATTACAAGGTATGTAAAATTTAGTAAAAACTCTTAAATCGAAATTCTCATGAATTGGGAAAAATCTGCAATTAAGCTTGCATGTATGTGTTATGATGATTAAGGAACAACTATAGTGTTTAGGGACGAACCCTAGATCAATATAAGTTGAAATCATAAGAAATTTTATGAAACCTAGAACACCATTGTAGGTGATTTGTGAATTATATGTAATTTGATGAATACTAGGATCTTGGATGTTGATTTTGTGTAATTTGACGATTTGAAAGTGATTTCAGAAATTTAGAAGTTAACAAACATGTAAGATGTTGATTGAAGTGAAATTAGGGCTAGATGTTAAGCTAGAAACTTGTCATATAATCTTGTGAAAAATCTGCCTTTAAGGTGTTTGTGAAAATGCCCCAAAGAAGGCTTAAAAATAGAAATTTAAAGCTTTAACGCATAATTATGATGTTCGGTATATTATGCGAAGTGATGTCTAAATAGAGTTCTAAACATGTCTTGAATTGAACTCTATAGGAAAAGATACCGG
This sequence comes from Helianthus tuberosus, assembly GCA_030545235.1. NCBI lineage: Eukaryota > Viridiplantae > Streptophyta > Magnoliopsida > Asterales > Asteraceae > Helianthus > Helianthus tuberosus. Next base: position 56,243,957 of record CM060403.1, read on the forward strand.
AACGTCGAGTGGACAAGCCGGTGGTGATTCGCGGTTGAAGGGCGTACGCTAAGGTATGTAACTTGATCCGTTACAATTGGTGAATTGTTGTTAAACCTTGCATTGTTGATAAAATCGTGTTGGTTGTGGTAATCATGTATGATACTTAAATCTGTAGTTTAAAAATTTGGTTTGTAGTCGTTTGGTTGCCATCAAAATGGAATATTACCTTAGATGGATCAAACGGGTCAAATCATGATACCTTGTGGTTTCAATATTGTAAAGTTGAAAGTAGAGGCGGAAATATTCACAAGAGCACGAAATCATAAAGTGTTAAGATATGTGAATAATAATAAGCCGGATGTTGAGCATAGAGCGTCATAGGTCTAATAATTAAATGGTAGCAAATTGTATAAGGTTAGAATGGGTCGAATAATCATATATGTACATATAGTCTTTTGACCCGTAAACAAGTTTTTCGGTATGAATTTCATAATGGGCATGTCGGTAACGAATTTACAGACATATAGGAAAAGGAATCACCTAAAACGGACTTACGAGTCAAAAGTTATGACTATTTAAAGTTGGGACTAGATTGCACTTGGAGCTGGAAATATTCAGCAACAACAAACCTGACTTTCTGGAAAAACAAGGGCCTCGCGTAGCGCGAGACCCCGTCGCGTCGCGCGACGCCCTTGTTCCGAAATTTTATTTTTTTTTCTTATATGTTGATGCTTGGAACTTGTTTACAACCCTTTTTACTTGATCAAAACTAACTTGTGATGTGTTTTGATCCTAGGTGTCGATATTAACAAGCCGGAAGATGGTCAAGCTAACTTTTGAAGAACCGAACACTATTTATTAGCTTCCGCATCGCTTAAAAACTTAATTAGACTTTATGTATGGTTGTCAACAAATCTTTAACAACTTTTGTAATCTTTTAATTTAGTCGTTAGTTGACTTTGGTAGACGCTACTTATGAACGTCTTTTATGAAAGTTAAGTTAATACAACTAATGTCTAAGTCCATTATTGTAAATTATAATTAAAAATCAATTTTAATTAGACGGGTGTTACAAGTTGGTAATCAGAGCTCAAGGTTGTCAATAAGTGTTCGGTTCAAGCTTGATCGATCGTCCGGTAAGAATTAACTTATTTTGTTAATAAATTAAGTATTACGTATAGAATAAGAGATGTACAAATATGCATGAAAAGAGTGCGTAAGCTCACTAAAAAAAAAACAAGAAATGCATGAAACAAGAATGATTAAATCAAGTATAAACTTGATTGAATCAAAACAAGAATGATTAAATCAAGTATAAACTTGATTGAATCAAAACAAGAATGATTAAAACAAGCTATAAACTTGATTGAATTGAAGCAAGAATGATTAAATCAAGTTATGAACTTGATTGAATCAAAACAAGTAAAGCATGTGTTATAAATAGAATGTTTAACAATTTGTGTAAACATTTCAGAAATAGAGATGGCTGACGGAGGTAATGATAATGCGGTGCCAAGAGTCACCGAACAAATGAGGGAAGTGATTGCCGAAGAGGTTGGTAAGGCGATCGAAAACAGTTTGTCGGGCTTTATTGATAAAATTCAAAACACAATTTTATCAATAGTAGAAGATAGAATCAAGAAGCTAGAAGATGATTCAAATGTAGCAAAGGAAAAGCGTGGAGGACGAAAGCCTTGTTCATACAAGGAATTCATGGCTTGTAAACCACCAATATATAATGGGGAGGTTGACCCAATAGTGTGCCAACGATGGCTAAGTGACATCGAAGGGGTATTCGAGAGAACCCATTGTGACGAAGAAGACTACGTAGCCTATGGTACGGGTCAACTAAGGAGTCAAGCGAAAGATTGGTGGGATAACAAAAAGAAGGAGATTGGAAGTGAAGCGGCTAAGGCCATGACTTGGGAGGAGTTTAAGACGCCGTTTCTTAAACACCATAGTCCCAAGGCGGTCATAAATAAAATCAAGGAAGAATTCATGCAACTCAGACACAAAGGTGAATCCATAGACAAGATCACGGGGATGTTTATGGACAAAATGAAGTTCTGTGATGATTTGATAACGAATGAAGAGCAAAAGGTCTATTATTATCATAACATGCTAAGCGCGGAGTATAGAGAGTTCATAACCCCTTCAAAGTACGAGACCCTTACCGAGATTGTCAATGCTGCTCGGGAAAGGGAGATCGAATTGAAAAAGAGTATAGAACGGGGTGAACGAAGGGCACAAGATGTGAATCCAAGCCCTACCAAGAAAGCAAGAACGAATGAAACAGCAAAGAAATCAGATGCTAAAGGTAGTACACCAGGTTGCAAAATTTGTGGGAAAAATCATAAGGGTGAATGCCGTTACAAGGATAAGCCTTGTCCTATATGCAAGAAAACGGGACATATGGCTATGTCATGCCCGGAGAAAGTGATGGTTTGTTACAATTGTTATCGAACGGGTCACAAGAAGTCAGAATGCCCGGAGCTGGTTGGAAAGAAGGATGGGCAGGAACCGAAAGGTGAAGCCCCGAAAGCGAAGGCAAGATCTTTTCAACTAACCGCCGCAGAGGCAAAGGAGGAACCTGATGTGGTCTCAGGTATATTTGCTGTAAATTCAATTCCTGCACACGTGTTATTTGATACGGGTGCGAATAAATCCTTTGTTTCATATGGACTTATTCGACATCCTTCATTTGTTCTAACAAAATTACCTGTGCCTTTAGAAGTAGAGATAGGTAATAACAAGAGTTTTATTGTTTGTGATGTATGTGAAAATTGTAAACTGAGCATCGACGATGAAGAATATTTGATAAATCTAATCCCGATGTCGATGGGAGAATTTCAAGTAGTCGTTGGGATGGATTGGCTATCTCGACACCATGCAAAGGTCGTGTGCTTCCGTAAAGAGATAAAACTAACATCTCCGAGCGGGAAACACGTCACCATTTATGGCGAAAAAGGAGGCAACCCCATAGTATGCTCAATGTTGAAAGCTCACAAGCTAATGAAGCGAGGATGCAAGGCATTCATGATATACGCTAATGAGCCCGAGAAAGAATCACGAAAGATTGGAGATGTACCGGTAGTACGAGATTATGAAGATGTTTTTCCGGAAGATTTACCGGGGATACCGCCTGAACGGGAAATAGAGTTCGGGATCGAATTGATTCCGGGCGCGAAACCCGTAGCAAAGGCCCCGTACCGACTTGCACCGTCGGAATTACAAGAATTGATGTCCCAAATTCAAGATTTGCTTGATAAGGGATTCATAAGGCCGAGTGTGTCTCCTTGGGGCGCACCGGTGTTGTTTGTGAGAAAGAAAGACGGGAGCATGCGCATGTGTATCGATTACCGGGAGTTAAACAAACTCACGGTAAAGAACCGATACCCGCTCCCAAGGATAGACGACTTATTTGACCAACTACAAGGCGCAAGCTGGTTTTCAAAAATTGACCTTAGGTCGGGGTATCACCAACTAAAGGTCAAAGAAGAAGATGTGCCGAAAACGGCTTTCCGCACGAGATACGGACATTACGAATTTCTCGTGATGTCATTTGGGCTAACAAACGCGCCCGCGGCTTTCATGGACCTCATGAACCGGGTTTGCAAGCCAATGTTGGATAAGTCGGTCATCGTGTTCATCGATGATATCTTGGTGTATTCGAAAAGTGAAGCCGAACATGCACACCACCTACAAGAAGTGTTAGAGACACTTAGACGAGAGAAGTTATATGCAAAATTCTCTAAATGTGCCTTTTGGTTACGAGAGGTACAATTTCTCGGCCATGTCATAAATGCCGACGGAGTTTTGGTGGATCCGTCAAAGATAGAAGCGGTGTCAAAATGGAATTCCCCGAAGAACCCTTCTGAAATTAGAAGCTTTTTGGGGCTTGCTGGATATTATAGGAGATTCATTCAAGATTTCTCCAAGATTGCATCGCCGTTAACAAAGCTAACCCAAAAGAAAGAAAAGTTTATTTGGGGTGCCGATCAAGAAAAAGCGTTTCAAACGCTGAAAGAAAAGTTGACTCAAGCTCCGGTATTGACATTGCCGGACGGCGTAGAAGACATGGTGATTTATTCGGATGCTTCACTATCGGGGCTCGGTTGCGTGTTGATGCAACGGGGCAAGGTAATAGCCTATGCCTCGAGACAATTGAAGATACACGAGAAGAAATATCCTACGCACGATCTCGAGCTGGCAGCGGTGGTATTTGCATTGAAAATATGGAGGCATTACCTGTATGGGGTAAAGTGCACCATATTCACCGACCACAAGAGCTTGAAATACTTCTTTGATCAGAAGGAGTTAAATATGCGACAGAGGCGATGGCTGGAAACGGTGAAAGACTACGATTGTGAGATACATTACCACCCCGGAAAGGCTAATGTAGTGGCGGATGCTCTAAGTAGAAAAGCGGACTACGTCCCAATACGAGTAAGGTCGATGCAACTCGTGGTGACCTCGGGTATACTTGAACGTATTCGAGAGGCGCAGTTAGAAGCAGTAAAAGAAGAGAATTGGAAGAAAGAAAGAATAATTGGTCAGTTGAAAGATTTGTCGGATGGGAATCACGGGTTGAAGACTCGGTCCGGAAGGATATGGGTCCCACATACTTGTGGGGTAAAGGCGCTTCTACTTAATGAAGCTCATAAATCCCGATATTCGATTCATCCGGGTGCGACCAAGATGTACAATGATTTAAAACAAAATTATTGGTGGCCCGGAATGAAGAGGGACGTGGCAAAATATGTGGAAAAATGCTTGACATGTTTACAAGTCAAGGCGGAGCACCAGAAACCATACGGCAAACTCCAACCGTTAGAAATTCCGGTTTGGAAATGGGAACATATTACAATGGACCTGTTAACCAAGTTGCCTAAGACAAATCGTGGTTTTGATGCCATATGGGTAGTGGTGGATAGATTGACGAAAAGTGCTCACTTCATTCCGATTCGTGAGACTTATACGTCAGAAAAGATGTCAGAAGTGTATACCAATGAAATCATAGCACGTCATGGGGTGCCGGTGTCCATTGTGTCTGATAGGGATACCCGGTTTACTTCGAATTTCTGGCGAGATTTCCAAGAGCAAATGGGGACTAAATTGTTCATTAGCACTGCGTACCATCCTCAAACGGATGGACAAAGTGAAAGAACGATACAAACATTGGGGGACATGCTACGGGCATGTATAATCGACTTTGGAGGCAGTTGGGATGTTCACTTACCGTTAGTCGAGTTTTCGTATAACAACAGTTACCAATCTAGTATTAAGATGGCACCATACGAAATGCTTTACGGTAGGAAGTGTCGAACCCCGGTGTGTTGGGGTGAAGTGGGTTCACGTGAACTCGCTCACCAGGATATAGTACGAGCCACGAATGAAAAGATCGATAAAGTTCGAGCACATTTGAAAGCAGCTCAAGACAGACAAAAAGCGTATGCTGATAAAAGGAAAAGGCCAATCGAATTCCAGGTTGGCGACATGGTCATGCTAAAAGTTTCCCCTTGGAAGGGCGTTATTAGATTCAGAAAAAGGGGGAAGCTAAGCCCGAGGTTTATTGGGCCATTTAAAATTATCGGAAGAGTTGGCAAAGTGGCTTACCGCCTTGAGTTACCGGAGGAATTGAGTGGGATACATGGCACGTTTCACGTGTCACAACTAAGAAAGTGCTTAGCAGATGAAACAGACTATATCCATTACGATGATATCGAAGTGGACAATAGTCTGAATTATGCGGTGAGACCGGTGGAGATTTTGGACCGAAAGGTCAAACATTTACGAAATAAACAAATCGATCAAGTCAAAGTCAAATGGGAGCATAGGAAGGGTTCGGACACTACATGGGAGTCCGAAGAGGAGATGCGACGTCTTCACCCTACTTTATTTGGTACGTATTACGGTTTCGGGGACGAAACCTTTTTAAGGGGGATGGACTTGTAACACCCCGAAAATATAAAACCTTAAACTGGAATTGGTAAGGTTAAATAAACGAGAATTTACTAACTAGGAATTTTATCCTAATTAGTTATAAGTCTAGAAATAACCTAAAGTAGGGTTAAATGTAATTAAAATCAATATTTATCAAAGTGGAAGGGTTTAAGTTGTTAAAATTGAAACTTTAAATTCTAATAAACAAATAAAACATAAACTTAAACCCCACTTTGAAGCCCTGGTCGACCAAGAACATCAGGGGCGACACCCACCTTCAACAAACCTTAGAGTTCTACTAAAATCCTCAAAATTGAAGGAGCAAATCTGGTCCAAACGAAAATCTGAGCTTAGAATCGTGATCCTCATCGCAAGAGGATTACAAGGTATGTAAAATTTAGTAAAAACTCTTAAATCGAAATTCTCATGAATTGGGAAAAATCTGCAATTAAGCTTGCATGTATGTGTTATGATGATTAAGGAACAACTATAGTGTTTAGGGACGAACCCTAGATCAATATAAGTTGAAATCATAAGAAATTTTATGAAACCTAGAACACCATTGTAGGTGATTTGTGAATTATATGTAATTTGATGAATACTAGGATCTTGGATGTTGATTTTGTGTAATTTGACGATTTGAAAGTGATTTCAGAAATTTAGAAGTTAACAAACATGTAAGATGTTGATTGAAGTGAAATTAGGGCTAGATGTTAAGCTAGAAACTTGTCATATAATCTTGTGAAAAATCTGCCTTTAAGGTGTTTGTGAAAATGCCCCAAAGAAGGCTTAAAAATAGAAATTTAAAGCTTTAACGCATAATTATGATGTTCGGTATATTATGCGAAGTGATGTCTAAATAGAGTTCTAAACATGTCTTGAATTGAACTCTATAGGAAAAGATACCGGAACGTCGAGTGGACAAGCCGGTGGTGATTCGCGGTTGAAGGGCGTACGCTAAGGTATGTAACTTGATCCGTTACAATTGGTGAATTGTTGTTAAACCTTGCATTGTTGATAAAATCGTGTTGGTTGTGGTAATCATGTATGATACTTAAATCTGTAGTTTAAAAATTTGGTTTGTAGTCGTTTGGTTGCCATCAAAATGGAATATTACCTTAGATGGATCAAACGGGTCAAATCATGATACCTTGTGGTTTCAATATTGTAAAGTTGAAAGTAGAGGCGGAAATATTCACAAGAGCACGAAATCATAAAGTGTTAAGATATGTGAATAATAATAAGCCGGATGTTGAGCATAGAGCGTCATAGGTCTAATAATTAAATGGTAGCAAATTGTATAAGGTTAGAATGGGTCGAATAATCATATATGTACATATAGTCTTTTGACCCGTAAACAAGTTTTTCGGTATGAATTTCATAATGGGCATGTCGGTAACGAATTTACAGACATATAGGAAAAGGAATCACCTAAAACGGACTTACGAGTCAAAAGTTATGACTATTTAAAGTTGGGACTAGATTGCACTTGGAGCTGGAAATATTCAGCAACAACAAACCTGACTTTCTGGAAAAACAAGGGCCTCGCGTAGCGCGAGACCCCGTCGCGTCGCGCGACGCCCTTGTTCCGAAATTTTATTTTTTTTTCTTATATGTTGATGCTTGGAACTTGTTTACAACCCTTTTTACTTGATCAAAACTAACTTGTGATGTGTTTTGATCCTAGGTGTCGATATTAACAAGCCGGAAGATGGTCAAGCTAACTTTTGAAGAACCGAACACTATCTATTAGCTTCCGCATCGCTTAAAAACTTAATTAGACTTTATGTATGGTTGTCAACAAATCTTTAACAACTTTTGTAATCTTTTAATTTAGTCGTTAGTTGACTTTGGTAGACGCTACTTATGAACGTCTTTTATGAAAGTTAAGTTAATACAACTAATGTCTAAGTCCATTATTGTAAATTATAATTAAAAATCAATTTTAATTAGACGGGTGTTACAGTTTTGCGGCAGCAATTCGGGATTCGTGTGTGTTTTTGTAGTAAACAGAACGTAATTCAGTGTGTATAGCGAGTTTCTACGTCGTTCAAGTGCCCAGATTCCAGTCCCAATCCCCTCTATTTATAGGTAAATTTTGACCCCCCTCGCGTGACGCGAGGGGTCCCCCTAGGGGCTTCGCGTGACGCGAAGGGTCATACTCTATCATAGGGTAGCCACATCCTCAACTAGCCTTGCTGACTTGACAGTTTCGTAAAATTCGATTTTGACAGATAGTTATGTGGATAATCGTAACTAGGGTTTTACCCCCCTGAGTTTTAGGGGCCCTGATCCTGATTCTGATTATTCTGAAAATTTTAGGGTTTGCGTAGAATCACTTGGGTGTCTCAATTAAGGTTTCCTATTGGACAAATTAATTTAATAAATATAACTTTTGATGAGAGTTGTTACATCCTCCCCACCTTAATAAAAATCTCGTCCTCGAGATTTACTGGAATAAGTGTGGATACTTTCGCTTCATTTCAGATTCCAGCTCCCAAGTATATTCAGGTCCTCTCCTTGAACCCCGTTTAACTTTGACTAGAACTAGTCGCTTGTGTTTGAGAAATTTGATCTTTCGATCTTCAATTTGAAGAGGTTTCTCAACAAATTTTAACTTTTCGTTTACCTCTATGTCTTGAAGAGGTATCACCAAAGATTCGTCTGATAGACATTTCTTGAGATTGGATACATGAAATACATCATGTACTCCAGATAACTCTTCTGGTAATTGTAAACGATAAGCAACTGGTCCTATACGTTGGATTACGGGAAATGGTCCTACGTATCTTGGACTTAGCTTTCCTTTCTTACCGAATCGGACTACTCCTTTCCAAGGAGAAACTTTCAATAGTATCTTATCTCCAACTTGGAACTCCAATGGCTTCCTTCTATCGTCTGCATAACTCTTTTGACGATCTCGAGCCGTCTTTAATCTTTCCTTGATTTGTGTGATCTTATCAGTAGTCTCTTGCACAATCTCTGGACCTGATAATTGACTTTCTCCTATTTTTGCCCAACAAACTGGAGTTCTGCACTTTCTTCCATACAGTGCTTCAAATGGGGCAGTGTCAATGCTTGAATGATAACTATTGTTATAGGAGAATTCAATTAAAGGTAAATGGTCATCCCAATTTCCACCAAAATCTATCACACATGCTCTGAGCATGTCTTCCAGAGTTTGGATCGTCCTTTCACTTTGTCCGTCTGTTTGGGGATGATATGCAGTGCTTAAGTTTAGTCGAGTTCCCATTGCTTTCTGGAAACTTGTCCAAAAATGAGAAGTGAACCGACTATCCCTATCTGATACAATGGAGAGTGGAACTCCATGTAAAGATACTACTTCGTCTACGTACAATTTAGCTAACCTTTCCATACTAAAGGTTTCCTTCATGGGTAGAAAATGAGCTGATTTAGTTAATCGATCTACAATTACCCAAATCGCATCATTACCTTTTCTGGTTTTGGGCAACTTAGTAACAAAATCCATTGTTATAAGTTCCCATTTCCATACTGGCATTTCTAATTGTTGTAGTAGACCTGAAGGTTTCTGATGTTCTGCCTTAACTTGTGAACAAGTAAGACACTTAGAAACATATTTAGCTATATCCTTCTTCATGCCTATCCACCAGAAATTATTTCTTAAATCTTGGTACATCTTATTGTTTCCAGGGTGTATGGTATACCTAGATTTATGGGCTTCTTCTAAAATCTTATCTCTTAATTCTCCCTACTTAGGTACCCAAATTCTTCTTTTGTGGAATCTCCAAATTCCATCAGCTCCTTGCTCTAAATCTTTTATTCTTCCCTTCATTCCTTCAGCATCATCCTTGATTGCTGTTTCTTGAAAATGCTTTAATTGTTCCATTAAATCTAATTGTAGATTTAATCTAAGAGCACGAACCCGTCGTTGTTTCTCATGATACTTACGACTTAAGGCATCTGCAACTACATTTGCCTTTCCTTCGTGATACTGAATATCACAGTCATAGTCACTTAGGATTTCCATCCATCTTCTTTGCCTCATGTTTAACTCTTTTTGCCCAAATATATATCTTAAACTTTTATGATCTGTATAAACAGTAAATTTACTTCCGTACAGATAATGCCTCCAAATCTTAAGGGCAAAAATTATGGCTCCTAATTCTAAATCATGAGTCGTATAGTTTTCTTCGTGCTTTTTCAATTGCCTTGAAGCATACGCAATTACCTTCTTGCGTTGCATTAGCACACATCCTAATCCGAGTTTTGAAGCATCACAATATACTTCAAAATCTTCAGTCCCTTCTGGCAAAGCTAAGATTGGAGTATTGGTTAATTTCTGCTTCAAGATTCTAAAGGCTTCTTCTTGCTTAGGTCCCCATTCAAACTTAATGACTTTACAGGTTAGCTTAGTTAATGGTACAGCTATTTTGGAAAAATCCTTAATAAACCGTCTATAATACCCAGCTAAACCTATAAAACTTCTAATTTCCATTGCGGTTTGCGGAACCTTCCAATTGGTAATTGCCTCTATCTTAGCAGGATCTTCATGAATACCTTCGTGATTCACCATGTGTCCTAAAAATTGCACTTCTTGTAGCCAAAATTCACACTTCGAGAATTTGGCATAAAGCTTTTCTTTTCTTAACAAAGTTAAGAGTGCATGTAAGTGCTCACAATGTTTGTAACACCTGTGCCTCCACGGCCATCAAACAAATACCAAACCAATGAAATATTGTATTTCATACTTGGGATTTGTAAAAATATGTGTATCGTTTGCACATATCAACTCTTGTTCAATTCCAAACTCTAAATCGCTTTCTGGAAGGTTATACGCGCACCGATGCGTAAATATAACCAGTTTAATGCAACAAACACTCCGGAATAGTGACATAGGCTTAACATACCTTAAATAACCTTTACATAACTTAGAAATAAGTTTTGAAGGCTTTGGTATGGCAAAAACAAGTTAAATCGCTTACAGGAACTAAAGTTGACAAACTGCGAAAGTATGCCAATTTGAACTGTAACAGACATTCCGGAACATGACCATAAGTTAAACACACCTTAAATATCCTTTATATAGCTTAGAAATAGGCTTTGAGGGGTTCGGTGTGCTAAAATAAACTTTTGGCTCATTCAGGGACTAAAAGTGTCAAAAAGTGCACAAGTTTGCATTTTCGCGCATAACTTACGTTCAGAATACATCCGGACATCCAAAAATTTATGTAAGCACTAAAACATTTTATTTTAGTGTTCGGCATAAGAAAAATCCATTCGTCGCGTCATTTGGATCGTTTTTCGCGCTTGTGCGCATTCCGTCGTAATTAAGCGAACATCGCGTTCGTACGACCAAACGAACCAACATCCGACATATTTTTGAGCATGTTTCATATCCACAATGTTTAGGCATCATTTTAGCGCCTTAAATGGTTTTACGGGCCTTTGAAGTGTCGGGAATGGCCTTAAACACGTGCAGGGGCTGAAACTGTCATTTTTGAAAGTTATATGCTGATCAGAAGGGCCATGCGGCCCGCATTAGATTTGTCTAATCCTGAAGCGGGCCGCCTCAGCCTTACAGAATAGATAATATCGAACAGTCAGCAGATTCCAGCTGTTTGATTCACATCCACACATTCCCAACTGCACATTCAGCTCATTTAGACCCATTTTTAGCTACCATGAGTTTCCGACAAGTGTACGCATGAGATTCGAGCATGGTTTCCATGAAAAGATCTTAACGGTTACCCGAATACTATAAATACCCAACCCCACCCATTGCTAAAACCACTAGAATTCTGATTTGAGAAGCTCTAAGTTGAAACCTTTGTTTCATACCTGAGCTACTTGGATCGGGATTAGCATTCGGGGACCCTTCGTAAGTATTCTTTCGTTCTTTTATTTCTTTTCGAGTCTTTTCGAGTCTGAAAGTCAAACTTTGTTTGACTTTCTGCGTTGACCAGTTTATGGTCAATGCGAAGTTCGTTTGAACTTCGCAACGTGAGTGTAATCACGTTGGTTATAGTCCCTTGGGACTATGCCTACTGATTACCACGTTGTCAAGGGTCGTAGGGTAAGCGATCTAATAAATCGCTTATACCTTCGAACCCGACCCATTTGGTCGATCATTAGGATCCGACCAAACACATTAGGTGACCATAGTAGGTAGGGAATAACCTTCCGAGGTTATACCCTATTGTCACATCGTTTGAGTAGTTGTATGATAGGTAGTTTATATGCCTTAGGTAAATTACCAGAATACCCTTTTCATATATAATTGGTAATTAAGCATATGTAACCTAAACTTTCATCACATAACTGATTATGTAACATGTTTAGGCATATAACACTTGTCATAGGACTAGTTAGACGTCTCGAACGCGCTTTGCGCGCACGACGCGTTAAAGTAGCGTAAGCTACCTTAATGGGTCGCGATGGGTCGAAAGCACTTAGGTTAGTCTCAATGTAGTATGTAGGCCTTGTTAAACCATATCATATGAGTTCCAATACTCATTTGGTTTACCAAGCCTCATCCTATCCGATCTCCCGATTTAAGTCCGGTTTATTTATATAGTTTTAGATTGCCGACTGATTCCGTGCTCCCTCTAGCTTTGTTTGGTTGTTGTTCAAGACCTCTAAGCATTCTCAGGCGAGTACATTATTCCCCTATTTTACTGTTTTCAATTGTTTTGGGGTGACTCATATGTGCTAAATGTTTTCAAGGTGATAACGATGGTTTCAAAAACGATTAAGACGATTTATACAAAACTAATAACGATTTCAAAAAGTGAACAAACTTGTTGGTTGTATTTACATAACAAATGACATTCATTAGCAATGATCAAGCCGACCAGTATTAGGTTATGGTACCATAGGATCTGACAAATCCCGTTATTTACTACACCCGTAGTTATGTGTGGGTGTTGTGGGTAGCGACTGAATCTGTAATTGTTAATTTACTCTTTGGTAAGGGTTGATTAATGCGAGTTGTTAATCTATCCTTTGGTAAGGGTTTATTAATGCAAATTGTTAATCTATCCTTTGGTAAGGGTTTATTAATGCGAGTCAAGAAGGTTTGAATGTTATTAGTGAGACGACCATTTAAGTAGTTTCACGACCTAAAACGAATTTTAACGATTGGGTAAACGATTGGTTTTCACACGATGTTTTAACGATTGGGTAAACGATTGGTTTCAAAGCGATATACGATTGGTTTTTGGTTAAGTGTTTAGATAACGGGACGAGTGTAATGTGATGAAAGCATGGTGGATACGCCGCTGGTACTTCCTATATATAAGTGATTTCATCATATTACATACCGTGGCGTTATTTAGTTCACTTGGGTAAACGATTTACAAACGATGTCACACAAACAAGGTTTTCGATATGATATAAACTATACGAGTTTTTACGAGATTTATTAACGAGTTTTATTAACGATTTATTTCGAGATGTTTCACAATTTGCTTTACTAAAACAAATGTTTTTGGGTTAAGAGTCATGGCTACGAGGTTTTATAAACTATAACCCGCTTGATTTGAGTTGGTTAATTAAGTTGCAATATTATACTCTTTTCAAAACAAGGTTTTTAATAAAGTATTGCAACATCTAAACTAGCCATGATTTCGACACTCCTACAAAACCTATGTATTCGCCAGCATTTCTTTGCTGACCTCGTTTTCACATGTGTTTCAGGTATTGTTGAAAGATATCGATTAATAAGATGCATGCTCACATAGGACTGGACAAGGCCTTAGTGACTCAATAACAATGATAGACTATGTTTAAATTGTGTATTTAGATTTCCAGACGATGTAATTATTCAATGTTTAATAAAACGAAACACTTTTTGGTATCCATGGTTATGAAACAATGATTCTGTTGCAACACGCCTCGATGTTTCCGCCATGTTTTGTTGTTTTACGTGGTCGGGGTGTGACAGAAAAGTTGGTATCAGAGCCAATGGTTATAGGGAATTAGGTTATTAGTAATTCTTTGACCTAGTCTATAACCTTCTTAGGACCCTAACGCGAAGAAATTTGCGTTTAGATTTCTAAAACAAAACTGTCACCTATCCTTAGGTGATAACCACAACAAGAACACAATTTTCGAATCTGCTTTGAAAACTAATCATCTGTTCTAGGATGATTTATTACTAGGTTTTGAACCCTCTGTTGTAAGGTTTTGAACCCTTTGAGTTTTCAAAATCTCGTCAAAGTTTGGGTCTAAATAATGTGAACATGTGCAAACTGGAAGGGTGAATGCCTGTATTCTGGGTTTTCTGTCTAGGCAAGCATTTCGTATATATCTCATCAGACGCGAGACCAGTTGTGCTTACCTGGGAATTCCTGGGATGAGTGTTCACTTATAGGCAAGCATGTCTTCAGTGATACATTATTTTTGACCCATTTACTTTGATTAGTCACCGTCTCATTTGTTTGCCTTAGGTAACAAACAAATGATCGCAATTTTCATGCGTTATCATTCTGTTTTGATTGTCCAATAACCTTTCACCTGTTTCTCCCTATGCCTTTCTTTTTCTTCAAGAATGCCTCTTCATCACGATGACGCCCAGATATCTGAGCAAGCAGCCAAATTCGCTCAGCGAATAGGCAAAGTAGTCCTGAAGACTGTTGAATTATCTACTGCCATGTATCGTCTCCAGGATGAAGCCACTCGAGAGTCACCAAGACAGGTAGGACCTAGTCAGGCGACAACACCATCAGCCAAGAAACCAATCGAGGAATCAAAGACCATGGATGAACGATCCCCTAAGAAGTCAAAGAAGCGAAAGGCTTCTCAAAACTTCGCCATGATCGCTCACAATGGTAAAGCCGTCCCCAACCAACCAGCTCAACCCCCTGCTAGGAAGCCATACAACGGAACTGCACCCTTGTGCAACCAATGTAGCCTCCATCATCACCCTAGTGTGAGGTGCCGCAAATGCCAGATTTGTGGACTTATAGGTCATACAGCAAGGGTTTGCCCAACTGCAGCTGTACCAAATCAAGCTGGCGACAATCCTGCTCAAGCTCGTTTCTCACGAGGGTCTTGCTACAACTGTGGTGAGATGGGCCATTTCCAAAGGGATTGCCCAAAGCTTGCTAATGCAAATCTGACCCACGGATGAGCAGTTGGCTGAGTATAAGATGTTGCTGTCTTATGCTTTTGTTTCTTTTGTTTTCTTGTAATGTGAAACAATCTGTTGTGTTCATAAATAAATGTTTGTTCACAGATTCTGATGTACAATTGTAGTTACATATGTGTAGGATTTTTCCTATGATACCTACATCAAGGAACTATATTCCTTACAAACTACTCTTGTGATTTCTCTCTTTCAAATGATCGCTCATGATTCCCTCAAAAATTTTAAGTACTCGTTTCATTCTAAGAAACAAAGTACAGAAAATAAAGTGACATTATGAGTGATCATGCTTCTGCACATCTGTACCTTTGAATCCTTGGTTAGATAACTAAGGATATTTTCAAATCTCATACCCATTACATTTTGATTTTTCAACATACACAGTACAAGTATTTCAAAAACAATCTTCATGATCTTAAAATGTTTCATATGGTCTGAAAACAATATTAACACAGTATATTTTCTTATCAAGTGCATGATTTCGAAAAGCATCATTTATGTTTTCAAAAACCTTATACATAATTTCAAAATTTATCTTGCATGATTTTAAAACATTTTTGTAAATATATCTACCTAATACACCTACTTCATAATTTCAAAAATATTATATATAAGGTTTCAAAAACGTTAAACACATTTTTTCTTAAAAGAACCCCATGCATAGTTTTCAAAAATATTTTCCTCATACATTGAGTTAACCTTCAAATTCTGCTTCATATGTCGCCTTGACATATCTAGCATCACAACTTCATAAGCATTTTCACTTCATGTGTTGACTTAAGCACATCCAGTGCAAGATTTCAAAACATCTTCAACTTCAAAAATCCATTGGGGATCTTTTTATCTTCACAATTAGATCCTTGTGGATAATTATCATACAAATCAGAGTCCTTAATTGGATTCCTTATGTACCTAAATTCGAACATTTCGGTTCCTTATAATCGAAAACGAATTTTTCTTTAAAAAAATCTTTCTATCTTTATAGTTAGATTCTTGATAACGTTTAAAGTACCAAATGAAATCCACGGAATGGATTCCTAGTGTGCTTTAAATGCATGTACGCAATTTACAAGACAAATTAACAAACAACTTTGTGGTTATGTGTTTATGTGTTCTCCTCTATGATTTTGTGTGATCCGATTTTCAAATCCTCATAGAATCTTTCGTATCTTTATATGAGGGATTCATAATAGGATATTCAAAAGGTACTACCTTAAATCCTTAATGGGCTTCTACGTTGTAGTTAAAGACCCTTGGGATTATATGGTACCATTCCATGATTCGAAGAGAGACCTTGAGTGGTCTAGTTAAAGATTGATTCAAGATCTGGTTAAGAATGGCATGTGATGATACAGCTGAAAGGACCCTATGGTGGTCCAGTCACGCTCATCACAGGTTCATTCATATGGTTTTCCTCTACACATTATTGAATACACTGTGTGAACTATGCAAGGAATTGTCTAATTATGGACGCGTACATAATTATGAAATTTAGTGCACAGAAACCCAGTAATATTTATTATGTGTAAGAACCGATAGTGGCAACAATAACGGAATGTGAACGATGTAATGGAGGTACGGTGGACGCACCAATGGCGCTTCATATACTTGTATATAAGTGTCCCTCTTGCATTGAAAGCATAATGTTATTTAAAGTTACTAGAAGTTCAGAACCCTAACCAGTGTTGTTTTGTCTTTTCAACTTCATGTTTTCAAGCTCTCACAAGTTTCCTTTAAATAAATTTCGGGACGAAATTTCCTAAAGTAGGGGAGACTGTAACACCTGTGCCTCCACGGCCATCAAACAAATACCAAACCAATGAAATATTGTATTTCATACTCGGGATTTGTAAAAATATGTGTATCGTTTGCACATATCAACTCTTGTTCAATTCCAAACTCTAAATCGCTTTCTGGAAGGTTATACGCGCACCGATGCGTAAATATAACCAGTTTAATGCAACAAACACTCCGGAATAGTGACATAGGCTTAACATACCTTAAATAACCTTTACATAACTTAGAAATAAGTTTTGAAGGCTTTGGTATGGCAAAAACAAGTTAAATCGCTTACAGGAACTAAAGTTGACAAACTGCGAAAGTATGCCAATTTGAACTGTAACAGACATTCCGGAACATGACCATAAGTTAAACACACCTTAAATATCCTTTATATAGCTTAGAAATAGGCTTTGAGGGGTTCGGTGTGCTAAAATAAACTTTTGGCTCATTCAGGGACTAAAAGTGTCAAAAAGTGCACAAGTTTGCATTTTCGCGCATAACTTACGTTCTGAATACATCCGGACATCCAAAAATTTATGTAAGCACTAAAACATTTTATTTTAGTGTTCGGCATAAGAAAAATCCATTCGTCGCGTCATTTGGATCGTTTTTCGCGCTTGTGCGCATTCCGTCGTAATTAAGCGAACATCGCGTTCGTACTACCAAACGAACCAACATCCGACATATTTTTGAGCATGTTTCATGTCCACAATGTTTAGGCATCATTTTAGCACCTTAAATGGTTTTACGGGCCTTTGAAGTGTCGGGAATGGCCTTAAACACGTGCAGGGGCTGAAACTGTCATTTTTGAAAGTTATATGCTGATCAGAAGGGCCATGCGGCCCGCATTAGATTTGTCTGATCCTGAAGCGGGCCACCTCAGCCTTACAGAATAGATAATATCGAACAGTCAGCAGATTCCAGCTGTTTGATTCACATCCACACATTCCCAACTGCACATTCAGCTCATTTAGACCCATTTTTAGCTACCATGAGTTTCCGACAAGTGTACGCATGAGATTCGAGCATGGTTTCCATGAAAAGATCTTAACGGTAACCCGAATACTATAAATACCCAACCCCACCCATTGCTAAAACCACTAGAATTCTGATTTGAGAAGCTCTAAGTTGAAACCTTTGTTTCATACCTGAGCTACTTGGATCGGGATTAGCATTCGGGGACCCTTCGTAAGTATTCTTTCGTTCTTTTATTGCTTTTCGAGTCTTTTCGAGTCTGAAAGTCAAACTTTGTTTGACTTTCTGCGTTGACCAGTTTATGGTCAATGCGAAGTTCGTTTGAACTTCGCAACGTGAGTGTAATCACGTTGGTTATAGTCCCTTGGGACTATGCCTACTGATTACCACGTTGTCAAGGGTCGTAGGGTAAGCGATCTAATAAATCGCTTATACCTTCGAACCCGACCCATTTGGTCGATTATTAGGATCCGACCAAACACATTAGGTGACCATAGTAGGTAGGGAATAACCTTCCGAGGTTATACCCTATTGTCACATCGTTTGAGTAGTTGTATGATAGGTAGTTTATATGCCTTAGGTAAATTACCAGAATACCCTTTTCATATATAATTGGTAATTAAGCATATGTAACCTAAACTTTCGTCACATAACTGATTATGTAACATGTTTAGGCATATAACACTTGTCATAGGACTAGTTAGACGTCTCGAACGCGCTTTGCGCGCACGACGCGTTAAAGTAGCGTAAGCTACCTTAATGGGTCGCGATGGGTCGAAAGCACTTAGGTTAGTCTCAATGTAGTATGTAGGCCTTGTTAAACCATATCATATGAGTTCCAATACTCATTTGGTTTACCAAGCCTCATCCTATCCGATCTCCCAATTTAAGTCCGGTTTATTTATATAGTTTTAGATTGCCGACTGATTCCGTGCTCCCTCTAGCTTTGTTTGGTTGTTGTTCAAGACCTCTAAGCATTCTCAGGCGAGTACATTATTCCCCTATTTTACTGTTTTCAATTGTTTTGGGGTGACTCATATGTGCTAAATGTTTTCAAGGTGATAACGATGGTTTCAAAAACGATTAAGACGATTTATACAAAACTAATAACGATTTCAAAAAGTGAACAAACTTGTTGGTTGTATTTACATAACAAATGACATTCATTAGCAATGATCAAGCCGACCAGTATTAGGTTATGGTACCATAGGATCTGACAAATCCCGTTATTTACTACACCCGTAGTTATGTGTGGGTGTTGTGGGTAGCGACTGAATCTGTAATTGTTAATTTACTCTTTGGTAAGGGTTTATTAATGCGAGTTGTTAATCTATCCTTTGGTAAGGGTTTATTAATGCGAATTGTTAATCTATCCTTTGGTAAGGGTTTATTAATGCGAGTCAAGAAGGTTTGAATGTTATTAGCGAGACGACCATTTAAGTAGTTTCACGACCTAAAACGAATTTTAACGATTGGGTAAACGATTGGTTTTCACACGATGTTTTAACGATTGGGTAAACGATTGGTTTCAAAGCGATATACGATTGGTTTTTGGTTAAGTGTTTAGATAACGGGACGAGTGTAATGTGATGAAAGCATGGTGGATACGCCGCTGGTACTTCCTATATATAAGTGATTTCATCATATTACATACCGTGGCGTTATTTAGTTCACTTGGGTAAACGATTTACAAACGATGTCACACAAACAAGGTTTTCGATATGATATAAACTATACGAGTTTTTACGAGATTTATTAACGAGTTTTATTAACGATTTATTTCGAGATGTTTCACAATTTGCTTTACTAAAACAAATGTTTTTGGGTTAAGAGTCATGGCTACGAGGTTTTATAAACTATAACCCGCTTGATTTGAGTTGGTTAATTAAGTTGCAATATTATACTCTTTTCAAAACAAGGTTTTTAATAAAGTATTGCAACATCTAAACTAGCCATGATTTCGACACTCCTACAAAACCTATGTATTCGCCAGCATTTCTTTGCTGACCTCGTTTTCACATGTGTTTCAGGTATTGTTGAAAGATATCGATTAATAAGATGCATGCTCACATAGGACTGGACAAGGCCTTAGTGACTCAATAACAATGATAGACTATGTTTAAATTGTGTATTTAGATTTCCAGACGATGTAATTATTCAATGTTTAATAAAACGAAACACTTTTTGGTATCCATGGTTATGAAACAATGATTCTGTTGCAACACGCCTCGATGTTTCCGCCATGTTTTGTTGTTTTACGTGGTCGGGGTGTGACAATGTTCGTCCTGACTTTTTGAATAAATAAGTATATCGTCTATAAAAACAATCACAAATTTATCCAAATACGGTTTACAGATTCTATTCATCATGTCCATGAATGCAGCAGGAGCATTTGTTAATCCAAAGGGCATGACTGTAAACTCGTAATGACCATACCTAGTCCTGAAAGCAGTTTTAGGTATGTCTTCCTCTTGTACTTTCAATTGATGATATCCGGAACGTAAATTGATCTTAGAAAAATATCTAGCTCCTTGAAGTTGATCGAATAAATCATCAATCCTAGGTAATGGGTATCGATTCTTAATTGTAACCTTATTCAATTCTCTATAATCAATACACATTCTCATTGAACCATCCTTTTTCTTTACAAACAACACTGGCGCTCCCCAAGGGGATGAGCTAGGTTGTATGAATCCTTTACTTAGTAACTCATCTAATTGTGTTTTTAATTCTATCATTTCGGTAGGAGCTAACCGATAAGGTGCCTTGGCTATCGGTGTAGTTCCAGGAATTAGATGAATCCTAAATTCTACCTCCCTATCTGGTGGTAATCCTGGTAACTCTTCTGGGAATACCTCTGGGTATTCTGAGACTACAGGAATTTTCTTAAGTTCTTTGCCCTTAGTACTAATGATTACTGAAATCATATATACTATTCCTTGCTTTCGTTCATAACTAGCAATTTTCATTACTGATATGAACTTCATGGGTTTACGTGGCTTATCTCATGTAATCACGATTACTTCTCCAGTAGGTGCTTGAATTTCTATGGAATTCTTATCACAAAGAATTCGAGCATGGTTGGCTATTAACCAATCCATTCCTAACACAACATCGAATTCAGCTAATTTCATAGGTAACAGATTTGCAGAAAATTTATGACCTGAAAGTTTTATTTCTACTTTTTGCAAAACCTGATCTATTTTAACTGAATTCCCATCTGCGGTTTCGACTGTAAAAATCTGCCTAATGTTGGTTAAAGGTAACTTAAGAGCTTGACAGAATAAAGTATTTATAAAACTTTGGTTTGCACCAGAGTCAAATAATACTTTTACGTAAACGTTGTGAACTAGGAACGTACCAGCTATCACATCTGGAATGAGTGCTGCTTCTTGAGTGGTCAGCTGGAATGCTCTGACATTCTTCTTAGTAGCTCCGTCGGTCGCCTTGGTTTTGTTGTCTGCTGGTTTGGCCAATTTAGGACATTCTGTTTTAAAATGCCCTGCTTCCCCACAGTTAAAGCAGATTATGGTTTTCTTTCTGCAGTTTTCTTCACGATGTCCTACAGCTTTGCAAAGGTTACAGGTTACATTACATCTTCCATAATGTTTCCTTTTGCAATTCCTGTAGAAAGGCGGACTTAAGGATTGCCCTGTTCCTCTTTTCTTGAAATTGCTATTATTACCCACCCGAAATCCTTGGGTAATTTTTAAGACAGTTCTTTCTTCCTATTTTCATCTCTTGTGCGTACTAGTTCGTCAGTTAGGGTGTTAGCTAATTCTACCGCATCGTCAATAGTGCGAGGTCTCGCAGCCTTAACAATGTTGCGGATTTTGCTAATTAATCCCCAAACATAGCGAGAAATGAGTACCGGTTCTGGCGAAGCCAGCGTTGGTACCACTCTAGCATATTCGAAGAATGTCGAAGTATAACCGCGACAATCTACACCCATCATTCGATGATTTAGGAACTTATTTGCCATTTGATCTTTTTCATACTCGGGACAGAATTTTCTTTCCACAAGATTTTTAAATTCTTCCCATTTCATGGCATATGCCTCGATCCTTCTTTTCGCTTGTAACACTGTGTTCCACCATTCTAGCGCCCCTTCTTTAAAAAGATTTGACGCATACATAACTTGATCTTCATCAGCACATTTACTTATAGTGATTACTGCCTCAGTTTTCTCTAACCAACATAATGCTGCAATAGCCCCTTCATTACCTGCAAACTCAGTTGGTTTACAAGCAAGGAATTCTTTGTAAGTGCAACCAGGTGTTGCAGCTTTCATTTTCTTGAAAATTGGTGCTTGCAGATCATTATTGTTATTAACATGATTACCGCCTCCGTTTATACTATTACTAAAATTGTCGCCCTGGGTACGTTTACTAGGAATGATTGATTGAGGTTTAACAGGTTTCTGGACAGCAGCAACGATTGCTGGAATAGCATTGGCTATTCCTTGTGCAACGATATCCTCTATATCTTGTCTATTTAACAATTGTTCTTCCTGAATTTGCTCAGATTGATTTACTTCATTTACTGGTTCATTACCAATGTTTGCCATCTGATAATTAATTTATAGATAAATAATTAGTATAAAATAAATAATCCAATGTCACAATTAATTGCACATAATCATGTAAACGAATATACAAACAAAATTGTAAATTTTCTAAAATTTCATTTGTTTTATAGATTATATCATGCTTCTATATACAACCGTTTTATTATTTATTTTACACATACTGATTTTACTATTACTATTACACAACCACAGTTTCATAACCCTACTATCTTTCGTCATTTGTTTTCCTAAAAACGAAGCTCCATTTCATCATATTTCCAGGCAATTTGTCCCCCTATCTCCCGGATTCTATTTCCTGCATCCATTAACTCTTCGCCAAAATGGCGAAGTTCAGCCATATTCTCGTTACTCATCGGTGGATTTGGTAGGGGTTCTGGATCAAACTGGGGAAGAAAGGAATAAGGACTGTTGATAATGTTTTGGAATTGCCAATCATTTGTCCACCATTCATCCATTCCTAAAGGTTGGGTATGGATGATTGGTTCTGGGATTGCTGGTTCAAGATTTATAGGGAGTTGATTTTCGATAGGATTAGAGTAAAAATTATTATTATTGACAGGCCTAATAGTATCGCATCTTGTCAATATAAAATATAGTTCCTCCTGAAATGTCATTTCCTGGGTTTGTTTAGAGCTTTCTCCAATTTCCATCTGGGTTTGTCTAGAACCTTTTCCAACCTCCATTTCTATTTCCTTATAATATTCCTCAAACTGTATTCCCAATTGCCTAGAATCTTCCTTGACTTCAGTCTCCAATTCCTGCTGTCTAGAACTTTCTCCGGTTTCAATTTCTTTTCCTTTTTTCTAAGGGATTGTTTATTTTAGGAAGTCTCTTAGCTGGCTTTCTCTTATGTACACGCCTCCCCCATACGAATCTCTTTCTTTTCTTTAGTTTTGGCTTTTCCAGAGGTGGAGCGTTGAATTCTATAGGTTGTTCCACATCAGGAAAGTACCCAGTAAATTCTTTAGAAACTTCTATGTTTACAGGGTAAAGGTTGAGATTCTCTAGGGCTCCAGATAACTCATTCATGCTGTTTAACATATATGTAAAAATAATAAATTAAAATTTTATAAAAAATTTTACAGATAAATCTCAAATATTATTGCATATTCTGTGACTAATTTAATACAAATGAAAATTGACAATTTAAACATACTAAATTTTATTGAAATTTTTATTTATTTACTAGATGATATTTATGGCTTATAAGTTGCTAATACGGAGTCAGGGTATTCTAAAGATTAGCATTTACTGCTACAGTGGCTAGCATATAAAGATCCGCTCATTTTTCATCTAAAGTGTCTTCACATGGTGATTTACTGATTAATTCATGGGTTTCCTTTTTAACTTTCTTTTCTCGGGATTTCCTTAATTTCTCCTGACTTTTTCTAATAATCAAACTTCTTTTATCAGGAGAAAGTGGTTCCTCGTATTGGGCTTTTCGAACAAATATTCCTTCTTCAGGAGTTTGGGATGAACTTCCCTTCTCATTTGATGACCTATCTAATTTAAGATAGATGTTTGAAAGCTTTTGCTTACCCATACTGTAACTAACAAATAGTCAGTTAATAAAACACATAATCACATAGTAATCAGGAAAAATTAAGTATTTCTAAATACTTAATTAGCTTAACTCAGTGGCTCTGATACCACCTTTTTCTGTCACGACCCCCGACCCGGTTTTACCCGTTTCAGGAGCCGCGGGACAGAAATCCCGTGGTATTTATTTAATTGAGTTTAACAGCGGAAGTTTATCATCAGGATCTTTTTAAAGCTAAAATTTTCCCGATTATTTTATTTCACAACTCGGGATAAAACCCCGGTAATTTACAATTATATGATTTCACGGAGAAATATTTATTTTACAAAACATATTTCTTTATTTTATAATGAGCCACTTTCTTAAGCTTGCAGTGCTTCACAACACCTTTCCTGAATTACAACAGATCACCTGCAACATGTTTGAAAAAGGTTTTGTCAGCGGAAAATACTGGTGAATCATTCTATTTATTAAAACGACACATTTGTTATAATTTACAGTATTAAGAGAGATTACAATGTTTCAGATATCAACCAACTACCCACAGTATTTTGTCACTCGACCCATTGGCCCATTCGTCCAATGGTGTCTGTGACTATGGTCATATCACCCCTTGGCTGCCCCAATGGTGAAGATTATCAAGTAATGTATACAAAACCCCACATACCGGCTGTAATTTGGTGATTACATAAACTTAATCACTGTAATTATAACCTTTGAAAATAAACATGATTTCAAAAGTAATTTGATAAAAAGAGAATGACTCACATTGCAGATTTAACACGGACAGAGTCTAATCTATGGATTAGCCTTGTTAACCTAATTTAAATAACAATGCACACAAAACTGGGTTAGTAATCAATACAGCATTTACGATAACTCACGAGATCAAACCCTCACAACGAATGACAAAGTGCGATACTTAAACATCCATCGAATTAACGACGAATGACAAAGCATAACCCTAATGTAGGCAGCACTTAAACATCCATTGGATATTTTAATCGATCGGACAATGAATCGTAGCAGCGATTGAGTTATTACCCTGTTTTGCGGCAGCAATTCGGGATTCGTGTGTGTTTTTGTAGTAAACAGAACGTAATTCAGTGTGTATAGCGAGTTTCTACGTCGTTCAAGTGCCCAGATTCCAGTCCCAATCCCCTCTATTTATAGGTAAATTTTGACCCCCCTCGCGTGACGCGAAGGGTCATACCCTATCATAGGGTAGCCACATCCTCAACAAGCCTTGCTGACTTGACAGTTTCGTAAAATTCGATTTTGACAGATAGTTATGTGGATAATCGTAACTAGGGTTTTACCCCCCCTGAGTTTTAGGGGCCCTGATCCTGATTCTGATTATTCTGAAAATTTTAGGGTTTGCGTAGAATCACTTGGGTGTCTCAATTAAGGTTTCCTATTGGACAAATTAATTTAATAAATATAACTTTTGATGAGAGTTGTTACAGTTTTGTTCGTTCGGTTTTGGTTCGGACATTACGATAGCGGCATAAAGATGTAGGAATATTTTTTTTTTAATTTACAAATGCATCTTATTACTAAAAAATCAAATTAATTGAAAAATAAAATACTACTAATAAAAAAACAAATATTTAACAATTATCAATTACTATTTATTAAAGAAAATCAAATGAATAATATTTAATATACCACTAAAAACAAAAAAAAAATATTTAAAAAATAGCAAACACTATTCATCACAACTTTCAAATCATATATATAATATAATATAATATAATATAATTAAAGAAAATCAAATGAATAATATTTAATATACCACTAAAAACAAAAAAAATTATTTAAAAAATAGCAAACACTATTCATCACAACTTTCAAATCATATATATAACTAGCAAGATTTCCCAACGCGTTGCGACGAGAACTTGACCGTTATCGGTTGGGTTCGTAACAGTATCAGTATGGTGTCGGCACTTGGTTTAAAGTCGTGATACGCACAAAAGAATGCATTTTACAATGAAAACCATAAAATTGAATACCAGTTTCGATTCGGTTAATAACAATACCGGTATCGGTGTTGATAAAAAAACCATAAAAACGAATAATAACAATGCTGGTACAATGTCGGTATAGGTTCGATTCGTCACCATACTAATTTGAATAAAAATCTTTTTTTAACAAAGTTCATACAAGAACGCCATGAAAAAATATCAAACACAGTCGCGTATTCATCTTAAAAAAAGATAATAAACGCGAGTTATCCGAGGAAAAATCAAATTAAAGAAAAACTAAATTGGTTAAAAATGTATATTGTTTAAAGCACAAACATAAAAAAAAATTTATGTTACTATTCGTCAGGGTTCTAAATTTATATATTCCACGCACGATGTGGCAGGAATTCGGTCTGTGCCGGTTCGGTTTCGTAACGGTATCATTATGCTACCGGCATCCGGTTTAAAGTCAATGATATGCACAAATAAATGCGTTTTACACTGAATACCAAAAAAGCGAATACGGGTACCAATTCTGAGAATAACAATACTGGTACCGATGTCGATAAAAACCATAAAAACGAATGTTGGTATCAGTTTCGATAATAACAAACAGTACCGGTACCAATGCCGGTATCGGTTCGGTTCATCGTTGTACTATCATGAATAAAACTCTTTGCTCAACAAAGTATAAACGTAAACATCGATAAAAAAAAATTAAACACAATCATGTATTCAATTTTTAAAAAAAAAAGATAATGAACGCGGGTTATCAAAGGAAAATCAAATTAAATAAAAATTAGATGGGTTAAATACGTATAATATTTAAAGTATAAGGTTTTAAATTAAATATTAAAAACATTTACATATAATAAGAAAATTTTGTTTTACTATTGTTCAAATTCATATGTATAATAATAATGTATAATAATTGGGTGATTTTTCAATTAGCTTTTAATTATTTAAAAAAAAACCCGTAATAAATCTACAATGTTATATACAATTTATTAAAAATTATGTAATAAAATTGATATAATAATATTTTTAATAATGAAAATAAAAATAATTAATATATTAATACAAAGTTTGGTTTTGTGATAAATAATTTGGTTATTTAAAAATATCTTAAATTAATAATATTTAGTAGGAGAGTTATCTATAATTAATTAGAAAAGATTAAATTAAATAATAGTTATCCATAAGATATTAAACTAAATAATATTTAGTATGAGGGTTATCTATAATTAATTAGAGAGATTAAACTAAAACAATAATTATCCATAAGACATGGCTTAATATGATGACAAGTGTCTCTAAAATGGTTTCTTTTATTATTATGATTCGCGTGTAACACATGCGATAGTATTCTCGTTCGAAATAAACAATAATAGTAAACAAGTAAAGATTGACTTCTCTAGGGAGGTCGCCGGTTGAAGTCTCGTTTGTGATTAAATGCCATACGCTAGTCACGGCTTTTATCACAGTAGGTCTTCGGACGGTGGGTTTCTTTTGGAATCGGTAACGAGCCGGGTCACCAGCACTGTCTGAGATCGCAAGTGTGGATGACATTATGCCTATGAGTGGCTGAGCTTTATTGAACCTTAGGCTGGACGGTATGGAGGTTCGTCCTCCACCGTCCAGCTCCGGCGCCGTTCCACCCTCCATCTCGCCCCCCCCCCCCTCCGTCTCGTCCTCTCCGTCTTCTTCTTGCCGTTCAGGACGGTCCATGTGAGGACAAAACTACCTCACAGACATATATATACATACAATATATAATATATATTTAGGATCATCCCACATTTCCATACCTTCATCCTCTTTGTCTCATCCTCATACTCATCATACGTGGCGCTTACGTGGCAGACCATCCTCCAAAGGAGGACCATCACCATACCTTATAGCCTTAAAGAAAAGCAAGTATGAAATTGTTTTGAAATAATCATGTAGATATAACACAACCAAGAAAATGGTTTTGTTGGTTAGTTTCTCTGAATTAATATTTGTTATCATATTTCCAAGAAAATGGTTTTGTTGGTTACTTTCTCTGAATTAATATTTGTTATCATATTTTATTATAAATATATTGCATTTAATTGATGGGTAGCATACCAAAACACCTTCCAACACTATAAATACTCTTCATGTGCTTCCCTGGAGGGATCAAATTCAAACAACAGTATTTCCTCTCGACATAATTTATACTTTTTAATTCAAGTATTCTGAAAAGGAAAAACAAGATGCAAAATGGTTCAATTCTTTCGACCACGATGGAGAGCGGGTACCTTCATAGTGAGGAGTTTGATGACGACGGCAGGATAAAACGAACCGGTAAGTCGATCTCGATCATAATGTATGTATGTATGTATGTATGTATGTTTTTGTTAGATCATTTTTAATTTGATTGTTGCTTGTTGGTTAATGAAGGGAGTTGGACAAATGCAACCGCACATATAATAACAGCAGTGATTGGGTCGGGTGTGTTGTCATTAGCATGGTGTTTTGCTCAACTAGGCTGGCTCGCTGGATCCATCACCATCGTCTTGTTTTCAGTCATCACTTTGTATACCTCGCTCTTGTTGACGGAATGCTACCGGGATCCTGTCACCGGCGACAGAAACTATACTTATATGGATGCAGTAAGATCCAATCTTGGTAAATCTCCCTCTATTCTATTCACACCTCTTTTAGCACTCTTCTAAATGTTATGCCAGTGTCCACTACTAGAACCCGCACCACTTAAAGGTTAGGAGACGAAAACTTACTACACCCCTTGATACCATAAGACTACAAGCGGTTTGGTAACCAAAATAAAAAATGTTGAGAGATTTTTAACGACTTTTATTAAATAATAAAATTACAAACACCCCTTGATACCATAAGACTACAAGCGGTTTGATAACCAAAACAAAAAATGTTGAGAGATTTTTAACGACTTTTATTAAATAATAAAATTACAAAAAAAATGTTGTGAGATTTTTAACGACTTTTATTAAATTATAAAATTACCTTTTGTAAAATAATTAAATAATATAATTAAATTTTATTACTAATTTATGCGATTGGCTTGAAATTAGTGCTTTGGTCGGTGCGGTCATCAGCCAATACATGCAAATCAAACAGAAACACGAAAAACGTTAATACTTCCCACCTACCAACATTAACTGGCTGTTGGTATGATATTAGGTCAAACAGTAAAAAATATAAAAACAAAAACATTTATGACAAATATAATTATCATATGATAATAAATTTATTTATAACTTAAGTTTACCAGAGAAATGCTTTAAACTTTTTAGTATGATATTGGTCAAACAGTAAAAAATATAAAAACAAAAACATTTATGACAAATATAATTATCATATGACAATAAATTTATTTATAACTTAAAAACTTAAGTTTACCAGAGAAATGCTTTAAACTTTATAAAAAATGATTTGTATAATTGTATGCAGTACTAACGGATACAATAAACCCTGGGCTTACAGCTCAGTGGTTATGGAAATGAGGGAAGACTCCTGACCGAAAGGTCTCGAGTTCGATTCCTGATCCACCCGGGTTTTACCGGCTTTGCATTGTCGTGCCCTCGGGCGGGTGCAGGGTCGGGTTTTCCCCGGAACTGGTGGCATGGTGGGCTAGGGGCTCCGTGCGTGCAGGTTGGGCTGCCGCGGGCTACCTTTCGGCCAATGGGTGCCGCGTACGGAGTACCCGGCAATTCTTATGTTGGACGTTCAAAAAAAAAAAAAAAAAAACTAACGGATACAATAAAAAATTAAATTATATGTTTACATGTACATGCATCAAATATAATCTCCCAAATCTCTACTTAAAATAGATTAGTGTATTAAATGGTCCTTGTGACTTTGTTTTTTTTCTTTTTTGTCTTAAAATAGATTAGTGTATTAAATTATTATATATACTTACAAATTCAAGTGAGATGTACAGTAGTTTTATTTTATTTTAATTTTTTGATTTTGGTGTCTTTGTTTTTTTTCTTTTTTGTCTTTTCTTTATTATTATTTTTTAATTATTGTTATCATTATCACTTAACTTTTTTTCTTTTTATCGTTATTACTCAAATTTCAGTATTAGCACTTGTAACTCTTCAACTTTTTAAAAACTTTCTAATTGAGGTTTACATGCATACTTATCGATATAAATTAAGTTGATTTACGTTTTGCTATAACCTTTTTTTTTTAAATAAGTCGGTTCAAATATAATCCATTTTCGTGTTTATTTTTATGTTTGTTTTTAGTTGGTCTACCGTTATTTCGAAATAAATTATTTTCGAAAACGAGTCAGTTTAGTTATAATACGTTTTCATTGTACTTTAACATAAATAACATTATTTTCTTACGTGTTTATTTTTATGTACGTGTCGGTATAAGTTTAAGTTGGTTCATGTTTCAACGTAAGTTTCTTTCGCAAACAAGTCAGGCCAAATATAATACGTTTCGTGCTTAAATTTTTGTACGTTTTTAGTTGGTTTACGTTTTGACGTAAATTTTGTTCGGAAACAAGTCAGGTCAAACATAATACGCTTTCATTATACGGTATAAATTCGAGTTACTTTAAGATTTGGCGCCGCTGCAACGCGCGGGTAAATTTACTAGTTTAATACATAACTTATTTTAAATGGAAAAAATACACCAGCTATATCTAAGGGTATACGGGGGAGGGTTTTTGCCACATGAGGGGTGCACCGTCAACAAAGTTTTGCCGTGCGGTGAAGGATATGTGCGGCGAGTTGTTGGCGCATGCGGTGAAGGTGTGGGAGAGGGGATAAACAGTGGCGGACCTAGGATTTTTGGACAATGGGGTCCAAAAAAAAACACAAAAAACAAAGAAACAGGTATCGAACCCATGAGCTTTTGTGTGTAAACAAGGGTTTTTATCACTGCACTAGGCTCATTTTCATTGTTATGGGGTCCAACTAAATTATTTTATGGGGTCCATAGACAATTTTATATACCGTTTCTACTACTTTTAAAAAAAAGATTGGGGTCCGGGGACCCCGTTCCTCGTAAGGTAGGTCCGCCCCTGGGGATAAAGGTGGGGCCCACTAGTATTCAACAAATTGTGCCTTTTATTTTATTTATTTATATTTTTAAATGGTTTGGGTGAAACCACCCTTATGTTTTTGGGCAGGAGTGATGTATGAGAAGGAAATCAACATTACACATCATGATTGAGTGGGTGAAAATTTCCCCAATTTCACAAGGGGTACATCCCCTTCACCCTAATGATTTACGTGTCATACTTTTTTTTTTTACGACCGACAAAATTTTTTATTCATTATAGCAAGGTGCTATACACCATAATTACAAAGTACACTAAGTCATACAAACAAGTTTACATAAGAACTAAGCCAAAGAAGCTAAACCTACTCCAATTTACGTGTCATACTAAACACAAGTATGTAACTTTATAGTTTACTTTTTTCTCTCTCCGTATTTCCGGTGAGCGTTACATAAAGGACATAGCTTTTTATAGTTAATTTATTCAAAACAAGGTTGAGTAACAATAATGGCATATAAAAGAATATTACGATGTGTTTTATTTATTAAGGTTGAGTAACAATAATGGCATTTAAAAGAATAATATGATTTGTTTTATTTATTAGTTTACCATTTAATTTTGATTTATTCACAAAAGGCTATCGTAACCATGATGTGATTTATATATTTGTTTTTTATTTTAGTTAATTAAATACGATCTCTCATTTTGGTAATATATTTATATATATACACACTTTAGAATAATATGGTGTTTCTAATGCTTAAATGATTATAAAGGTTTCGGGTCGTTAATGAATACTGATTAAAGTATCGCTGTTAAGCATAAAAACATCCTTAAAACAACTTTCAAACACCATGTTTACGTATGCAGGAACCCTTCAACACAAGTTTTGTAGCGTAGCTCAATGTGGCGTTCTCATAGGAATAACCATCGGATACACCACCACTACCGCAATGAGCATGGCGTAAGTCGACAACATCATCAACTTCTTGTAACATAACTTTTTTTTCCCTGTTTTGATATCTTTAACCACCACTCATCAGCGCGGTAAAAAGATCCAACTGTTTTCATAAATACGGCCACGAAGCAGCTTGTCATGTGCCCAACAATTCGTTTATGGTCATTTTCGCCATCATTCAAATTCTCCTAAGCCAAGTCCCTAACTTCCATAAACTGACGCCACTCTCGGTCATTGCTGCTATCATGTCGTTCACGTATTCATTTATTGGCATCGGGCTTTCAGTTGCCAAAATCATTGGTGAGGAAAAACGTGTCTTTGCTTGATTTTAGCGTTTAATAATCAATTTATTTGAGAGCTTTTTATTGTGGCTACAGGTGAAGGAATTGGGAAGACGACTCTAACGGGGATACCGATCGGGAAGGACTTTACGGCGATGGAGAAAATGTGGAAAACACTCTCTGCTTTAGGGGATTTTGCTTTTTCCTATTCGTTTTGTTTCGTCCTCATTGAAATTCAGGTAAGACTTTTGTGTAATTGTGAGAATATAGGCGGATCAAGCGGGTCCTCATCGAAATTCAGGTAAGTCTTTTGTGTAATTGTGAGAATATGGGCGGATCAAGCGGGTCAGATAGTGAGCTAAAATGGATACTTTCTGCAAGGGTGATGAAGATTCGGATTGGATTAACTTGAAACACTAATTGGTGTAAATAATTTACATTTTACCAAATAATTCGTGTGAAATTTGATTTTAAAAAATGTATTATTTCAATTATAATCTAAAATGTTTTTAAAAAATAGGGAAAATTTCACAGAATACTAACCAAGTTTTAAAAGTGTTCTAATTATATCACTGGTGTTGTTTTTGTCACAATTAGAACACTTTTCTTTACTTTAAATATAACCCAAATGACTTATTTATGGGTCAAATGTGCTACCTCTGTTTTGAACAAAAATTGAAGTGTTCAACAAATGCAGGATACATTAAAATCGAGTCCACCTGAGAACAAACAAATGAAGAAGGCTACAGCCATCGGAATCTCAACATCGATTGTGTTTTATATGATGTGTGGGATGTTGGGATATGCGGCGTTTGGAAACGAAGCACCGGGAAATTTCTTGACTGGGTTCGGGTTTTATGACCCGTTTTGGCTGGTCGATCTCGCTAATATTTGCATCGTTGTTCATCTTCTTGGTGCATATCAGGTAACGTAATACCATCAAGAAACCATGTCACCAATTGTAACTAGGGGTATCAATCGTGTCGGTTAAAATTTTCAACCCAAACCCATACACCCTGTGTAACCGGAACACGACTCATTTAACTCATGTATCTAAATGTATCAAACAAGTTGTAAGCGTGTTAAACAGGTTGGTGGGTTGTGAAATATGGGTTGAACAGGTCACAAACTGAGGTTGGCGTATCAACCTGTTTAATTAAACGAGCTAAACAGTCTAACCCCGAACATGACCCTTTTGATTAAACACACCAACCCAAACACCACCTAATATATTAAACTGGCAAAATTTGCTTATTTTCATGTCGTGTCATGGCTCAATCCAAAATGGTAACTAAGCAAACCGTTTTCTTGCAACCGGAACCGGTTCACAGGTATTAGCCCAACCAATTTTTGGGTATGTAGAGAGCTGGAGCAAAGAGAAATGGCCACAAAACAAACTCATCTCAAAAGAGTTCTCATTGTGGGGATACGATATCAATATGTTGAGATTTGTTTGGAGAACAAGTTACGTGATAGTAATGACAATAATAGCAATGATATTCCCGTTCTTTAACGACTTTGTGGGATTACTTGGCGCATGCACGTTCTGGCCATTATCGGTTTATTTCCCATTAGAGATGTATATTTCACAAGCAAAGATCCGCAAGTACTCCTTCACTTGGATTTGGATGCAAATAGTTAGTCTAGTATGCTTTATTGTGTCACTAGTAGCTGCGATTGGGTCAACCCGTGGGCTCATCATTTCAGTCCAATTGTTCAAACCCTTTCAATCTGAATCTTAACAAACCCA
The DNA here is from genome assembly GCA_030545235.1 of Helianthus tuberosus. Taxonomy (NCBI): domain Eukaryota; kingdom Viridiplantae; phylum Streptophyta; class Magnoliopsida; order Asterales; family Asteraceae; genus Helianthus; species Helianthus tuberosus. The sequence goes on from CM060403.1 coordinate 56,277,867, forward strand.
AGTGGGTTCGGGTTCGGGTTAGGTTTAACTATTATAATGGAACTCCACTAGCAAGGGGACTTTTAACAAGTTGCTAGAGGTGACTTTCATTGGACAAGTAGGAATCTATATTTACAAATAAATGTCTTCTTTGTAAGGTTTCTTGGTTACATTTACACAACTTTTGTGGAATTTGATAGAGAAACATTACTATGACAAGTATAGCTATTGATGTTATATGGAGTACGGAGACTTGTACCTTTAGTTTAGCCGTGGTGCGGTTTCTGAGATCCGTTGGTCTTCTAGAAGCGCATACGGATCGACATACTGGGGTAGGTATACTTGTCTTGTGGTAGCATCATGCACAAACTTTGGTCCAAAGTACTGAAATTAGAGCATTCTTAAAGCACTAAAAAATCAAAATGGGTCGAACTGGTTTAACATAAAAAAAACTACTTAATACTTGTATTAGTATCTCCCACATTAAATATTTACAAAACAAGAAAAGGCTGACCCATATGTCCCATTGCACCCAAACCCAACCACTTTCCCACCTCTAATACTTTCATCATTTTCTTTGGAAGAAAGTTAGATTGTTATCCAACATGCGAGCTAGTTACGTTGCACATTTATATAATTGTTATCCCAAATATGACTATAGAAACGCATTACAAAACACAAACGCAATCAAGATTTCTTTACTAGTGACTATATATTACAGTCATTGACCATCACATACTAGTTAACAAAACAAAACCTTAGTATGAGAGATCAAGAAAACTTACAAGGTAAACAGCAGAGAAGGACGCCAATGTTACAAGGATAAGCGGCCAAAATGCCAAGAAGTACGTTCCTCCGAGGGTTAGTAAGACTTTAGCGCGTGGAATTAAACCCTGACATATATAACGCAAAGAGTAATTAACATCTCTTTATATTTAACAAAAAAAGATTGCATGAAAATTGAGGAAAAACATGTTTTAAACCTCAAGGCCCTCACTGTTCAAGGCCATAGATCGCTCCCTTTGATTAGATAGGGCTTTCTCAAAATCTGCTGATACAGAGTTTCTATTTGAAAAACCACCATCTTCTTCAGTGTATGTAATATTCTCGTCTTTTAAGGTGCTCCAACTTTCCTCTAATAATGAAGTGGGAGTCATGCCCCGTCGCTTTAGTTCTTTCATAAACAAAGATTCAGTAGGTTCTTCACCTGTGACGGTAAATAATATATATTAGAAAACTATGTTTGACTTGGATATGTTAAGACTAAAACGATGGGCAGGTGAAGAACCATAGAATGGTATTACTATTTACAGAAGTGTTCATGAAATTTTCAACCAAATAAAAACAACTACTCGCTTAGGATGATCCAATCCATGTACTTCCATTGTCATCAACTCGCATAAAAAATTACTGAAGGATGGGTTTTCGCGGAATCAATCAATCAATCGTACCCAGTAAATCCCACAAATAGCAAAGCTATTGGTAGGGTCTAGGGAGGGTGAGATGTAGGCACACCTTACCTCTATCCCTAAGGATAGAGAGGCTGCTTCCAGAGAGACCCTCGACACCAAAGACATATAGCATATAGTAGAAAAGCGAGAAACTACACATATCTTTAAAAATAGCAATACTAAATAACAAAAGAAGTGGTGGATAGGTAACATATACGAAAAACACAATCAATGCAAAATCTGCCTAGACCATAAAGAAACGCTGAACATCTGCCCCAATGCTCAGACCTAATGAATCTACTCCTAAAAGTCCTTAACCTTAATCCTACATCTCCATAGACCCCTATCCTGGACCATGTCCTCAGAGAGGTGTAACTCTAGCAAATCTTTCCTAATCCGCTCATCCCAAGTCAACTTGGGCCTACCTCGACTCCTCCTCCCTTCCACAGTTAAGCCTTCTACTGCTCTAACTGGTGTTGTTAATTGCCTCCTCTTCACATGCCCAAACCATCTCAATCTTCCCTCCTTTATCTTATCCGAAATATTAGCTACTCCTAACCTTTCCCTAAAATCCTCATTTCTTATCCGGTCTTACCTTGTATGCCCACACATCCACCTTAACATTCTCATTTCTGCTACCTCCATCTTGCGCGCTTGTGCTTTCTTAATTGACCAACAGTCTGTCCCATACAACATAGCATGTCTAATCGCAAGCTTATAAAATTTCCCCTTTAATTTAGTTGGGAACCTTTTGTCGCACAAAACCCTAGTGGCTGCTCTCCACCTACACCAACCGGCCTGGATGCGATGTGCTACATCGCTATCTATCTCACCATCCCTTTGTACAAACGATCCTAAATACTTGAACTTAGTAACATGCGGAACCCCTTGACTGCCAATAGTAATTTGAGTGTCGTCGCCATTGCCGGCACCACTGAAATTACAATAAAGGTATTGCGGTTCACCACTAAACCGCAATGCAATTACGAAAAAGAAAAAAAGAGAGACAGGTACAGGTTAATTTTTGAAGTAAGATCAGGTTCTGTTCTGGCCAAATACTTGCATTCTACTTCCATCTTGTTTTTATATCTCATTCTAGTAAACTACCTTAATTATAACTAGCTTTTATGAAACAGTTCGTTAATTTGTTATGGTGTGGTTCTATGGATAATACAGATTCTTAATTGAACACAAATATTCAGATAAGTAACCAATGTAAAGCGTAAAAGAGGTGCATAGCTCTTTTTTTTAAGATCTTATTTTCACTCTATTACTGAACAAGGACATATATTTAATTGACAGCATTTTTTATACTTTCAATACCAATTTCTTATTACAAGAGCATGAAGGCAAAATCAAAATGGAGTAGTAATTGAGGAGGTTCAGATGTGTGGTTCTACTTCTATCAATGATCTATACAATCTAAAAGGGTATATAATAATGTACTGCTTGGTCACCTAAAACCCGTAATAGCTCCTACTCTGGTAAACATAAATCAACTTCAATGAGAAAAGTACAGTTGCTAGTTGCTACAACTGTATCTGCATGTGAGTTTTGATGCTCAGAACCCACAGATGGCCTAAAAAAGAATAGGGCCTGAGAAGTGAAGGGTACAAAAGACCTGGAGGCATGCTCTTGTGGTTCCCTCCCTGGCGGTGTGGCCTGCCATTATAATCCTCCAAATAGCATAACCAAAACCCCTGAAGCTTGGAAAAAAACTATCAGTATGGCATCAAGGTTGGTTACTACAACCGGACTAGTCGCCTTCTCATTGGGGGTGTCTCAGTTTGTTATAAATGCTACAATTTGATAGACGCCACACACAACACGCTCTATAACCTTTGCTAATGAACAGGGGCGGATCTAGGCCACTTTTGCGGGTTCCCAGGAACCCATTTGGTTTGGAAAAAAATAGTGAGAACCTAGTATGATTTGGAAAAAAATAGTGAGAATCTAACAAAAGGAACCCAGTGAAAAAAGTTCTTAGATCCGCCACTGCTAATGAAGGCCCACGTCCTTACCTTATAAAGACAAGCAATGCATATAAAAGTTAGGCGCTAGCAGCCCCAAATAGGTATTCTGAAAACCGTTTTTTTATTACAATGGAAACCATGTAAGCCCTCTTACATGTTTTCTTTCTATTTCAGAATCTAATCAATCAAATACTCTGTCCATTCAACCCAAACAGTCAAGCTCAATCAACTTCAAGGACAAAATACAATTTCCAAGCAAAATTCATTGAAAATTACTTCAAATCATATCACTCTACAAACTTACAACTTTATATCAACTACAGGCCCACATTGTTCATTTATCTTGTCAAGTTAATCGTGTGCTTCTATTCTTTCTGAAGAACAACTTAACTACGGACTTACATACACATAGACCGCCATTAAAATGAATGCTTAGTTATTTGAAAAATGAAGGGCCTTGCAAAATCTCACTCAGTTTGATGATGCTTAAAATGATCTTTGTATAGCTTTCAGTGTAACAGGGAGACCATCACATATTCACATGTAACAGTCCGTCAAACACCATATCTAAAATAATCATAAACCTCTTAAGTCTCAATAGACTGAAAATTCATTATGCCATAGGAGTTCCAAAAGAAACACAGTACAACAAATTAAATACTTACACTACACTTGTTTATTTGAATCAAACAGTTGATTTGAAGCTAATAATCACTCAAATTCCAAAAGAAACACACTACACTCGCTAATCCAAATCAGGCAGTCAATCTAAACCATATAATCACACGAATTCCAAAAGCAATACGCTACAACAAACTAAATCCTCACACTATGCTCGCTAATTCAAATCACGCGGTTAATTTAAACACTATAATCACACAAATTCCAAAATCAATACACTACACTTATTAATTACAATCATTGGGTTCAATTCAACCAAATAATCACAATAACATACACGAAAACCATGACTATACCTTTAATTTCATTATCATCGGTATCCTGACCCTTGCACGACACCACAAACCTTCTGTTAACCGCCACTTTTGACCTAAACTTAAGAATTCTTCTGCTATCGTAACAAATTAACCTACGAGACGATGATTGGAGAGCTGAAAACGGATATAAACCGGATTTCAATATCTGATACGAAGCCATAAACGATTAATTTGTTAGGGTTTGTATGAATGAGGAGTTCAAAGTATAATAAGTTGAGAGAGAGAGAGAGATAGGAAGATGGAAGCAAGTGGTGGCAGTGAAGCGACGGGATTTGTCGTAACAGGAATCTGGCGTATGTTAAGTTATTTTGGTAGTTGGGGGCTGTTGTACGCCATGTGTATTGGATGTTTGCTTCTAGAATTAGATAGCTTCCGTTGATTTAAGATTTCCCGACAATTAGTGGGTGTTTGGGGTTCCTTGTTTTGAAGAAAAAAGGACTTTTGAAGGGGCAAAAAGACTTTTGAAAGTGTTTGGCTTTCCTTTTGAAGGGCAAAAGTCCTTTGCAAAAGCCAAAAGTCAGGATTTCCTGACTTTTTTTTGGCAAAAGGACTTTTGGAAAAGTTGAAAATAAGGTAAGCCAAACATGCCCTTAATTATTCTTGTTCTCATGATTTTTTTAACGGGGAACAAATCAATCCCGAGTATTTTTGGAACACCTACCTGTCCGTAGGTATGATGATGAAATTACCCCGTTTTACTGAAGGATCAAATCTAGGTTTTTCTGGTTCTCCTATCATTGTCCACCAGTGTTTCACTCTTTTTTGCACCAAATAGGAGTCGAACTTGAGTCTTCACATAAAAACTCAAATCCCCTACCAGTTGAGCTAGAAATCATTGGCTCTTATCCTCATGATTAACGTTAGTTATTCATCACTTGTGGTGTAGTAGCTGGAAAGACTTGAGTTCTTACTGGAGACCTAAGTTCAATCCTTACTGGTACAACATTTGGTTCGAGTTCTCCCAAACCCTAGGTCAAGAGTTCGAGCCCGAGTCAACCAGGGTTTTAGTCAATTGTGTGTTTCGCCAGAGAGATTCTCTCTTGTGGCGGCGCAAGCCCCTGCCACTGGCAGTGGGTGGTATGGTTTGTCATACCCTGACTTTTGCGGAAGCGTATACGTGTGACTTGATTAGTTTTCATTGCATTCGATTATAATAAACAACTATATAACTAAAATGATGTTCACCCATTCATAAGTTTTAAAAATATTACAAACATAAGTTGTTAAGTTTCAACCAACATAACTTCAAGTTAAGTTACAAACCATCCAAAAGAGATTAAGTTCCATACATGGACTTTTGACAAAAGACTAATTAATCCAAGGCTTTGCTTCATATATCTTATCCAGGAGGATAAGATATACAAATCAAACCCTTCAAATGAGGATGACATCTAATCTTGAAATTTACTTGAAAACATTTCCAAAGCCGATGATCCATCTAGTTTCCTGAAATACATGTAATTTGAAAACAATCAATAAAAGTTGAGCGAGTTCATGTGTTTTATGTGAGCTCCAATAAACTTGTAAACATTTGAGAGAATTCTTTTGATAACTGGTATGTAAAGCGTCTATGAACCGATCATTAATGTTTTGCAAGGACATTAATATGTGTGTGATGGCGTAGGAAGTGCTCAAACCTAGCGAATTTCCTCCGGTCCACCCGGCTGGAACGACATAGTCACTACATGCGGCCACATAAGGACCCATGAGTGGGGCTCGCTACACCCGATAGATCTACCACTTCTGCCCCTCGGTCTTAACAATATTAATGGCATTAAGAGTGCGCCTACCCATCCACATGATCTAACAGTTCATTCCCTAGCTAAACCATACCATTGAAACATGTATTTCACCCCCGAGAGTTATAAACCCGAAAACAGTTAAGAGAAAAGGGGGACATGAACTCACAAATTTGCGTCTGAAACCTCGTGTACTCAAAGTGGATGTCCTCAAGTCGTACTACTACCTACACACGTGCTAAGTTTTATTAGACACTTAGGTCGTGTAACGACTCTTAGCCTTAGTCATTATTAAGACTTATTTTGGAATTTTGGTATACTTTGAGTTACACCCTCAGTGTACGTTGTATATGTAATTATATAATTCCAAAATTGTATATATTAGTTAAAATAAGGATATTTTAACTTAAATTATTTCCATACAATTATTCGGGGTACTTGTTAAAAATAATATATTTTTAACTTGTTTTGTCATATGGTTCTCGCATACATATTTTCAAGTATAGGTATACTTGTATTATGTGTATGTTATTTTGTATTTTCGTATTTGTGCATAATACTCGTATATAGGTATTTTACCAAGTGTTGGTAGTGTATGTCGGTATGTATTTATACTTATAGGAATACGTATTTTCTTGTATTTATTAAGTATTTCATACTTAATTTATGTATAATTTTCCGGAATATTGCTTTTGCACAATTAAAAATTACCAACTTTATATTCTTAAAATACATATATTTTAAGAGAATTTTATAGAAAAATGTCTATAATTTTATTTGGTAAAAATATGTATACATCCACATATATCTTAAAAATAATATATTTTTAAGATCAAAGTTAGAAAAAAATATATATTTTCAGTTTTCACCAAAATAATGTATTTTTGAGTTGTTCATGAAAATATATATTTTCTTCCACTCCAAAAATAATATTTTTTTTTCAAATTTGACAAAATACGATATATACTTATAAAGTTATAATAATGGTAAAAATTCATTCTTTGTCGTTTGTTCGGTTTCGAAAATACCGTTTACCAAATTTGTCAAGATACGAATTAAATTTCTGGAATATTTATATATAGTCCAAAGTGTCCATTGTCCGAATCGTCCAATATTTGTGTGTAAGTTATATATTTATTTTCTTGTGATTTTTGTAATACTTCAAATTACAACTTTTAGTATTTTGGTGTGGTATATTATTTTCAAGTTTCTAATTTTTAATATAACTAATACAAGTAATGTCACACCCCCAAAATCCACATGCGGAGTATCACCGCTTGGAGGCGTGACTGACCAGGATCCAGCCACCAATCATATTGAACAAGCATGTAAGTAATTATAAACAACCAACCAATACAATTGGTGTCCCAAACAAAACATAGTTTAAGTTGCAAGCGGAAGCATAACGATTAAATCCAAAACAAAATATAAGTTCGAATGTTCCAATGTTTAACATGGCACACAACTGTCCATGTCCCACAACGACTCTTCCCCATGCAAGCTCCAGCTAAGTACCTATTGACCTGCAAAGCATGTAGTAACGAGTCAACAACTAAGTTGAGCGAGTTCACAGTTGGGTGTTTGTTTTAAGTTGTTTCAAAAACAGTTTCCTTTAACTGGCATCCCTGCCGTGGGGGTTACCCCATAGTTGAAAACGTGATTTGTTTAACCCATTTACTCTGGCAATCCAGCCGTGGGGGCTACCCCATGTTTAATTATCTGGCTCTCTGGCCGTGGGGGCTACCCCATGTATATACTACTAGACTCGTTACCATATCGACTGCTGACTGTAGTCATGTTTATGTGCCCTGAACTGTCAATGTCTATCATCATTGATGTGCCCAGATCCATTAGTTCACTCCCGTCCTCTGCGGCACGGTGTGAGGCTTGTCAAACCTAAATAGCGCTATCTAACTAATGACCCGCTCGCCATTGGCCTGGCGATTAAGTCGATATAAAAAGGAGGAACTTCGTGATAGAGTTTTGGTCTAGTGAAATTTAACTGTCCATGAGGACGAGGAATTATATTCCTGAACCCGTACTGTCCTACCCAAGAAAGGACGAGGAATCCATATTCCTTAACCCATTCCCAACCCCTGGGAATCCCATGCTTTGTAGAAAGTGTGAACTCACCTTAGGTTAGCTCGGCAGATAAACGAAAGGTCAATCGAGCTGCTAGAGGTCAACCACGTCCTAACATGGTTACCATACAAGTCAGGTCTAGGTTCAAGTATTGCACGTAAGTTTACACATAAACTAACAGGTTACGAACATGTATTAATCATGGCAACACCTTAACATGTTAGACGAAACAGTAAACACATAAAGCCTAACTTGTGCGATCAGGATGTATTGGGCTGAGGTAATCGTACAACCCAATAACATCTTGTGCAAATGACCGGCCCAAAATAAATAAACAGTCTAATCCTGTATACGGCCCAACAAATAAACATAAGTCTTGTGCGATCCGGATAGTCTTGTGCGATCCGGATGGTCTTGTGCGATTGGAAACTAGTCCGGCCCAACATGTACCCGGCCCAAACAATTAACAAATCATAACTTGTGCGATTCACTAGTTTGTTTAAGTCTTGTGCGGTCCAGTTAAGCTTGTGCGACTGGACAATCTTGTGCGTCTGAGATTGGGCTTTGAGGCCCAACAACCTAAGTGTTCGTGTGTGTGGCCCAAGGCCTTGTGCGATCGGCACTGTCTTGTGCGATCCACAAGGTCTTGTGCGATCAGATCAAGTCTTGTGTGACTTGACCTTGTGCGACCGACAACTTGTGCGATTGGCTTTATTATCCGATTATCATGCTAATCAGTTACATTGTTTCCAAAATTCGATTCTGTTACAATCATTCAATGGTTTCCAAATTATGAATCTTATCAATTAACAACACTAATAGTTTCTAACCAACCCTATATCGATCAACACAAGGTTTTTATCTCAAATCCATATAAACCCTAATACATTCAAAGCATAAACAATAACCTATCAACTCATAGTACTTGATCCGATTACATGAACATACAACCGATTACATACATTCGATCCTAAATCATCATGCAAACAATCCGTAAACAAGACATGATAGCCGATTAAACATCTATCCGGTTCTAGATCAATAATATGCAAATCCGATTAATATGAACATCATCAATTACACACATGTGAGCGGATTTCATGAGCACTAAAATTCAACAGTTTATATCATGATCAATCACAAGATATTACTAAATCATCACATAGATCATACATCATCAACCATACAATCAAATAATAACAAAACACTAACCGGTTAAAAGAGTATAACGAGGATGATCCGAACGATAAGATCTTCGATGGAGAGGGTGTGTTTGCCGTCGAGTTTGAGAGAGAGGATGAGAGGGATTTAGGGTTTTGTGTATTATGAGATTTGCAACAATAGAAAGTGTTAACCTCCTCATGAGGTTATGCGTGGGAAAGGTGGGCCGAATCCATCACAATGGGCTGCCCATTCGGGTACAAAGAGTGTGGCCCGAAAAGGCTTGTGCGATCGGGTGAGTGTTGTGCGTTTGGGCTCGTATAATATTATCGTATTACATACATTCATTCGTTACACAATAAACACATATCAAACATACTATTCAATTTATGCCTCATATAACATAATCACATATTGTTCAAACAAGTATCATCGGAGTACAAAGAAGGTTCTAAAATACGAGTTGTCACATTATCCCCAAGTTGAAAGAAATTTCGTCCCGAAATTTAGCACGTACTCACTGAGGAAGCTAGTTAAGTTGCGTGGTTTTCCTGGGGTGTCACATCCTTCCCCCGTTGATCTGGAATTTCGTCCCGAAATTCCGTAGTAGCTTCAGCCTCAGTAGCGGTTGTACTGTTTGCGAACAATTGGGGATACTTTTGTTTCATCTGATCTTCGCGTTCCCAGGTGAACTCTGGGCCACGACGTGAGTTCCAACGAACTCGAACGAGAGGTATTCTGGTGCGCTTGAGGACCTTAACATCCCGGTCCGTGATTTCAACTGGTTCCTCGATGAATCGCAACTGCTCGTCGATAGTGAGCTCCTTCAAAGGAACTATGAGGGTCTCATCTGACAGACACTTCTTCAGATTCGACACGTGGAAAACGTTGTGAACTGCACTGAGTTCTGCTGGTAGGTTCAGTTTGTAGGCCACCCTGCCTATTTTCTCTATGATGTCGAATGGTCCAACGTATCGTGGGTTAAGTTTGCCTCGTTTGCCAAAACGAACCACACCCTTCCAGGGTGAAACTTTAAGTAGCACTCGATCCCCAACCTGGAACTCGAGTGGTTTCCTGCGCTTATTAGCGTATGCTTTCTGACGGTCACGAGCTGCCGCCATGCGTTGTCGTATCTGAGCAATCCTCTCTGTTGTGTCTACCACAAGTTCTGGGCCAGTGATCTGACTATCCCCCACCTCTGCCCAACAAAGAGGTGATCGGCATTTACGCTCGTACAATGCCTCAAATGGAGCGGCCTGAATGCTGGTGTGGTAACTGTTATTATACGAGAATTCCACTAGTGGCAGATGTTTTTCCCAACCATTGCCAAAGTCAATCACACATGCCCTAAGCATGTCTTCAAGGGTCTGGATGGTGCGTTCAGACTGCCCATCTGTTTGCGGGTGATATGCTGTGCTCATATCTAAACGTGAGCCAAAGGACTTGTGCATTGCTTGCCACAATTCAGAAGTAAAACGTGCATCACGATCAGAGATAATAGAGGTGGGCACCCCGTGCCACGAGACAACTTCCTTAAGATATACGTCTGCTAGAGTGGAGAACTTATCCGTTTCCTTGATAGCCAAGAAGTGTGCAGACTTTGTGAGTCGATCCACGATCACCCAAATAGTGTCATTTCCGCGCTGAGTTCTAGGTAGGCCAGTAACGAAATCCATGGAAATTTGCTCCCATTTCCATTGTGGTATCTCTGGTTGTTGAAGTAGGCCTGAGGGTTTCTGGTATTCGACCTTGACTCTCGCACAAGTCAAACATTTACTAACGTAGGTTGCTATGTGGGCTTTCATGCTAGGCCACCAATACGTAGTTTTGATATCGTGGTACATCTTATCCGAACCAGGATGTACTGAGTAGCGAGACTTGTGTGCCTCATCCATCACAAGCTCTCGTAGGTTGCCATGGAGTGGGACCCAAATGCGTCCCGTTACATAGTAAGCGCCGTCTTCCTTTTGTTCTAACCATTGCCTTGAGCCGCGTAGGGCTTCAGCCTTGACGTTTCTGGTTTCAATGCTTCTACCTGAGCATCTCGTATCTGTGCAGGAAGACTAGATTGGATAGTGAGTTGTAAAGCTCGTACGCGTTTAGGTGTAGTATCCTTTCGACTGAGGGCATCGACCACAACATTGGCTTTGCCCGGATGATATCTGATCGAGCATTCGTAGTCATTCAGTAGCTCGACCCATTGACGTTGACGCATGTTCAACTCCTTCTGTTTGAAGATATGCTCGAGACTCCTGTGATTGGTGTAAATGGCGTACTTGGTACCATACAGGTAGTGTCTCCATATCTTAAGTGCAAAAACAACAGCTCCCAGCTCTAAATCGTGTGTAGTGTAGTTCCTTTCATGAACTTTAAGTTGGCGTGAGGCGTAGGCTATGACCTTGTCACGTTGCATCAACACACATCCAAGACCCTAAATGGATGCGTCGCAATAGACCACAAAATCGTCTGTGCCCTCTGGCAATGAAAGAATAGGTGCGCTGCAAAGTCTATCCTTTAGGTGCTGAAATGCTGATTCTTGTGCATTGCCCCATCGATAAGTAACGCCCTTCTGCGTTAGTGAGGTGAGAGGTTGTGCAATCTTGGAAAAATCCTTAATGAACCTCCTGTAGTAACCTGCCAAACCCAATAATTGGCGAATTTCAGTTGGTGTACGAGGTGCAGGCCAGTTCTTAATCGAGTCTACCTTAGATGGATCAACATGAATCTCATCCTTGTTCACTACGTGGCCTAGGAAATGGACTTCGCGAAGCCAGAAGTCACATTTCGAGGACTTTGCGTAAAGCTGTTCTGTTCGAAGGAGTTCCAAAATGAGTCGTAGATGCTGCTCGTGTTCCTCCTGACTCTTAGAATAGATCAGGATGTCGTCAATGAAGACAATAACCAAATTGTCTAGGTAAGGCTTGCACACTCTGTTCATAAGGTCCATGAAAACCGCAGGTGCGTTTGTCAGCCCAAAAGGCATGACCAAAAACTCGTAGTGTCCATATCGAGTTCTAAAGGCTGTTTTGGAGACGTCCTCTTCTCGGACTCTCAGCTGGTGATATCCCGATCTCAGATCAATCTTCGAGTAAAAGCTCGATCCTTGCAGCTGGTCGAATAGGTCATCAATACGTGGAAGAGGATAACGATTCTTCACCGTCACCTTGTTGAGCTCGCGATAATCTATGCACATACGAAAGGTACCGTCTTTCTTCTTCACAAACAAGACTGGAGCTCCCCAGGGCGAAGAGCTAGGACGAATGAAACCCTTGTCCAAGAGTTCTTGTAGTTGCGTAGACAGCTCTTCTAGTTCTGATGGGGCTAAACGATAAGGTGCTCGAGCTATGGGCGCTGCTCCAGGAGCCAGCTCGATTTGAAACTCGACTAGACGATGAGGCGGAAGACCAGGTAGTTCCTCAGGAAATACCTCAGGATAGTCGCGTACAATCGAAAAATCTTCTATCTTCTTCTATTTCTTCGAGGTGTCAGTAACGAGAGCCAAAATAGCAATGTGGCCCTTTCGTAAACACTTTTGGGCCTTAAGGAAAGAGATGATGCTCACAATAGCACCACTCTTGTCACCACGAATCATGAGAGGTTCATCACCTGAACGAGGAATACGGACGATCTTCTCGTTGCAAAGAATCTTTGCTTGTTGTTGGGATAACCAATCCATACCAATAACGATGTCGAAACCATCACAACGTTGGGGTCATACCTAGCATCACCCTGACCAATCACGAACACTCGACCCCTGGCACCATTGCCGTCGTTATTACCCCCGTTGTTGCCTCCATTGTTGTTCCCGTTTCCTTGGTTGTGGTTCTGATTCTAGTTCTGGTTCAACTGTGGGCAGTGTCTCTTGAAATGACCTTCAGCACCACACTGATAGCATCCCTTGTTACCCTGCTGTTGCTGCTGATTCTGTGGAGCTTGTGGCCGCTGTTATCGGTTCTGGTTTGCAGGATGTGAGCTTCTGCAATCTTTGGTTTCATGACCAAGCTTGTTGCATCTCTGACAACGATCTTTGTTGCACGGCCCACTGTGGTGCAAATTACATCGATTGCATTTGGGGTGAACTCCCCTGTACCCACCTTGACTTTGACTACCAGATGATTGCTGACTTGGGCTCTTGTAGTCGTCAGTCCTTCTCTGCTGAGACTGAGATTGAACAGAAGTCGAACCTTTGCTTGAAGCTCCATCCCATTACCGTTTGTTGTCACTAGGAGCATCTGAAGTAGCTGTAGCACTTATACGCTTTGGTAACCTGTTCTGCTCCACCGCCTGATCAGTGAGACGATGAGCCAATTGTACAACTTGTTGGATGGTGGCGAGGTTAGCTGATGTCGCATGACTTTGAATCTCTGGCACTAAGCCCTTGAGATATAGTTCGATACGCTTAATGGGAGGGTCCACCATAGTAGGACACAAGATGGCTAGCTCATTCGATCTTTTTGTATACGCCTCAATTTCTGACCCCGTCATCTTGAGGTTGAAGAACTCTACCTCCAGTTTATGGATGTCATCACGATTGCAATACTCCTCTTTGATCATTTCCTTAAAGTTGTTCCATGGGGTGGCGTTAGCAGCAACCAACCCCAGCATTTGAACCTGAGCGTTCCACCACGTGAGCGCTAAACCCTCGAGAGTACCGGTAGCATACTTCACCCTGCGAGCCTCAGGGCATTCACACATCTCGAAGACAGATTCGAGTTTTTCAAACCAGTGGAGGAGACCTACGGCTCCTTCAGTGCCGCTGAAAGTAGTTGGTCGGCAGTCCATAAAAGTTTTGAAAGTGCACACAGGTGGCTAAGCGTTCTGACCTTGTTGCGCGAGGAAGAAAAGGCAGGGTTAAGCACGAGAGTTGGGTCATGAGAGTAGGATCTAACATCCTAGGGTAGGTTCGTAATAGCAGGTTATACCTCCTGCCTGAGCGGCTGCGAGTGCTGCCGTAACTTGTTTGTTGATAAGAGCCGTCAGTTGGGCTTGAGTTAGGTTCACACGTCCATTCATGATCTTCACATCGAAGGAAAAACAAGTAGGAAAGGTGTCGCGAATGTGTGTAAGTGTGATGTGACAGAAGGGAGCAAGCACGCGTTGTTGCAAACAATGGCTACTATGTTATCTAACCATATCATGAGCAATGTTCTATGTAACTAGCAAGTAGGCAATATAACATAAACCATATCACCTAGAATGTCGAGTCTTGCACGTGGAGCGAAGCGTCGTTGTGGATCGTTGAGCACTGTACAGGTTATAGTCTGGTTTTAACAAAAACGTTTTCCTTTATTAAAACCAAGTTCACTATAACCTGGCTCTGATACCAATCTGTCACACCCCCAAAATCCACATGCGGAGTATCACCGCTTGGAGGCGTGACTGACCAGGATCCAGCCACCAATCATATTGAACAAGCATGTAAGTAATTATAAACAACCAACCAATACAATTGGTGTCCCAAACAAAACATAGTTTAAGTTGCAAGCGGAAGCATAACGATTAAATCCAAAACAAAATATAAGTTCAAATGTTCCAATGTTTAACATGGCACACAACTGTCCATGTCCCACAACGACTCTTCCCCATGCAAGCTCCAGCTAAGTACCTATTGACCTGCAAAGCATGTAGTAACGAGTCAACAACTAAGTTGAGCGAGTTCACAGTTGGGTGTTTGTTTTAAGTTGTTTCAAAAACAGTTTCCTTTAACTGGCATCCCTGCCGTGGGGGTTACCCCATAGTTGAAAACGTGATTTGTTTAACCCATTTACTCTGGCAATCCAGCCGTGGGGGCTACCCCATGTTTAATTATCTGGCTCTCTGGCCGTGGGGGCTACCCCATGTATATACTACTAGACTCATTACCATATCGACTGCTGACTGTAGTCATGTTTATGTGCCCTGAACTGTCAATGTCTATCATCATTGACGTGCCCAGATCCATTAGTTCACGCCCGTCCTCTGCGGCACGGTGTGAGGCTTGTCAAACCTAAATAGCGCTATCTAACTAATGACCCGCTCGCCATTGGCCCGACGATTAAGTCGATATAAAAAGGAGGGACTTCGTGATAGAGTTTTGGTCTAGTGAAATTTAACTGTCCATGAGGACGAGGAATTATATTCCTGAACCCGTACTGTCCTACCCAAGAAAGGACGAGGAATCCATATTCCTTAACCCATTCCCAACCCCTGGGAATCCCATGCTTTGTAGAAAGTGTGAACTCACCTTAGGTTAGCTCGGCAGATAAACGAAAGGTCAATCGAGCTGCTAGAGGTCAACCACGTCCTAACATGGTTACCATACAAGTCAGGTCTAGGTTCAAGTATTGCACGTAAGTTTACACATAAACTAACAGGTTACGAACATGTATTAATCATGGCAACACCTTAACATGTTAGACGAAACAGTAAACACATAAAGCCCAACTTGTGCGATCAGGATGTATTGGGCTGAGGTAATCGTACAACCCAATAACATCTTGTGCAAGTGACCGGCCCAAAATAAATAAACAGTCTAATCCTGTATACGGCCCAACAAATAAACATAAGTCTTGTGCGATCCGGATAGTCTTGTGCGATCCGGATGGTCTTGTGCAATTGGAAACTAGTCCGGCCCAACATGTACCCGGCCCAAACAATTAACAAATCATAACTTGTGCGATTCACTAGTTTGTTTAAGTCTTGTGCGGTCCAGTTAAGCTTGTGCGACTGGACAATCTTGTGCGTCTGAGATTGGGCTTTGAGGCCCAAGAGCCTAAGTGTTCGTGTGTGTGGCCCAAGGCCTTGTGCGATCGGCACTGTCTTGTGCGATCCACAAGGTCTTGTGCGATCAGATCAAGTCTTGTGTGACTTGACCTTGTGCGACCGACAACTTGTGCGATTGGTTTTATTATCCGATTATCATGCTAATCAGTTACATTGTTTCCAAAATTCGATTCTGTTACAATCATTCAATGGTTTCCAAATTATGAATCTTATCAATTAACAACACTAACAGTTTCTAACCAACCCTATATCGATCAACACAAGGTTTTTATCTCAAATCCATATAAACCCTAATACATTCAAAGCATAAACAATAACCTATCAACTCATAGTACTTGATCTGATTACATGAACATACAACCGATTACATACATTCGATCCTAAATCATCATGCAAACAATCCGTAAACAAGACATGATAGCCGATTAAACATCTATCCGGTTCTAGATCAATAATATGCAAATCCGATTAATATGAACATCATCAATTACACACATGTGAGCGGATTTCATGAGCACTAAAATTCAATAGTTTATATCATGATCAATCACAATATATTACTAAATCATCACATAGATCATACATCATCAACCATACAATCAAATAATAACAAAACACTAACCGGTTAAAAGAGTATAACGAGGATGATCCGAAGGATAAGATCTTCGATGGAGAGGGTGTGTTTGCCGTCGAGTTTGAGAGAGAGGATGAGAGGGATTTAGGGTTTTGTGTATTATGAGATTTGCAACAATAGAAAGTGTTAACCTCCTCATGAGGTTATGCGTGGGAAAGGTGGGCCGAATCCATCACAATGGGCTGCCCATTCGGGTACAAAGAGTGTGGCCCGAAAAGGCTTGTGCGATCGGGTGAGTGTTGTGCGTTTGGGCTCGTATAATATTATCGTATTACAAACATTCATTCCTTACACAATAAACACATATCAAACATACTATTCAATTTATGCCTCATATAACATAATCACATATTGTTCAAACAAGTATCATCGAAGTACAAAGAAGGTTCTAAAATACGAGTTGTCACAAGTAATATACATGTAGCACATAATTTTTGTGACTTCTAAATATATATTTTCCTAAGTATATACTTAGTCATTTTTATTCTTGAAAATCAACCTCCAATACTTGTAATTTTTATAACAAAAATTATGGCAAATTTTTATATTTAAAACCATGATCCAAAATCACTTGTAAACACTTGTTTAAACATATTTTTCTAAGTGTTGAATTTCTATAAAAATTTTGTCATAGTTTCCTTTGAAAATTGAGGTTTCCATGCTTATAACATATCATTTTCTTTTTCCAAAAATTCACCAACAATCATCATCAATCAACACTATACTTACCTTATGCCATAAACATATTTCTACATGAAGGTATGAACTTGAAGATTTATAAAATCTTGTAGTATTTTAACATGATGTTTATCATGACTTATTAACACCAAAAACATGATTCTTATTTCATAAAAATCATTTTTACAAAATTTCAATCTTCACAACTTGTAACACATTTTTACAAAAATTCATATTCTTGAGTTTTTCATGTCTTCTATACATCAAGGGTTCCATCTTACACTTAAAACATGTTTATTTTCTTTTACGAACCAAATCATGTAAATCTTGAAGTAAACTTTGTTTTTCTTGAAACTTTTATCTTTGAAATCTTTCACTTTTACAACTTACAACTTGTAGGAATCATCATTCTTAACAAAATCAAGTTTATTTTCAAGTTCATACTTAACATAAAGGATGCTTAACATGGATCTTTCAAGATCCATCCTCATACTTGCTAGATCATGTTTTAAATCATCATCTAGCAAGCTTTTATGTGGTGATCTACACCATACACTCAAGAAATCAACAAACAAGTTCATCACATACATTAAACAACTTAGATCCTTATGATTTTTGAGCTTTATTCTTATGTTCATCTTCTTGTTTTTGTGTGATCTTTAGATTTTTAGTTACTTATATACTTTAACCACAAAAACAAGGTGTAAAAACAAGATCAAGAAGACTTACTACTAGCACAAAGGCTAGGGATGAAGAAGATGAAAGATGAAGAAGAAATGTGGTGGTTAATAGCTCCTCAAGTTGGTCCTTCAAGTTCCCTTGCTTGCAACCTTCTTAACTATGCTTGATTCACCTTAGAATATGCTTGGATTATGTTGAAAGATGAAAGAAAAATGGAGAAGGGATTGGGGTGCTTGGGCCGTAGCTTTTGAGAGGGAGGAGAGGTGTTTGTGTTTGATTTTTGAGTTAGGGAAATGAATGTAGTCTAAGGGTTTTAACAATCTTTCTTCCAACATTTATTTATACAATGGATCACATGCTCCATATCTAAGTAGCAATATCAAATAAAATATTCAAGGAATAGTGGAGGTGTGGGGCCCTCTTGTAACCGGCCTATGGGGGGGGGTAACTAGTTTGGTTTTGATGATTAGTTAGATAATCTAGTTCAATTTCAAGTGTTTAGTTAGGGGTTTAAGGGTATTAGTGATTTTGATGTGTAATATGGTGTTTATTGTTAACAACTAGTCTTATGATGTTAAAACAATGCTTCTAGCTTGTTTTTGGTGTTTCGGGTAGTGTCCGGTTATTCGTTTGGTTACCGGTTCGTTAAGGTGCTAAATTGCGCAGTTTTGTGTGTTATGAGATACTTTTTATGAGAGTTTTCATTTCCGACACTTTACAAGTTATTCTAGACATCTAAACCTTATTTCTGCATAATATTTTGATGTTCATTTGCTGATTTTTGCTGAATTTTGCAGAATTCTGCATTTAGGGTGTGTTCCGGGTACTTTTTAGTGTTTATTCGTCACTCAGAAGGCAGTTTTATAACCCTTACTTTCCTACATGGAGTTCTAATATAAACTTTGGTTCTGAGCCTCAATCTGTGTCCTAACAAGATGTCTGTCTGAGTACTGAACTCCTGTCAGTATTACTAGTTTATCTGATAAGTGTGCTAGTTTTGTTCTATGCACTAATTGAACTGTTTCGAGTTGCATTTAACAATGATAAGTAGCATGCATCATGCAATGTATTTGTGAGCGTTTTGAAAGTAAATCATGAAATCATTCATATCATAAGTTCAACATGCACAACCATATATTACAAATTACTGTTCACATCATACGGAATTACATGAAAAAGTGCCAGTTGTCACATGGTTTCCCATGGAACACCGTTAGCCAAAATCTAACGCCAACGTGAGCTCGGTTAAGACAACACAGTCTGACCAGAGTGGGGTTAGGGCCCTCTGTTTAGGAAGGTGTGAGATCTCTCTCACAACAAGTTAAAGATTATCATCGTTCAAAAAAATGATTAACACTGTTTTTTTTTTTTCTACAGACTTACAGGCATTCACGCTCTATCCTTCTCATATATGTAAGTATATTCTTTATATTGTATGGAGTGGTTGTGAGTAATGTTTTAAAAACTAGTTTAAAGCGGGCGGTAAAACTGGTTGAACCGTCTAGCATTAATTGTCTCAGCATGGTTGCGCCCGGGATAAATAGGGATCTGATATAGTCTTCTAACCACCGGCACATCCGGTAATACCGATTCATACCAGCCTACCGGTTTAAGCCTGTTGAATCTCAAGGTAATGGAAGTGAGGTCTGTCACCCGAGATCCATCGATGTTCGCCGCTCACTGGAATTAACTTACAAAAAAGAACATCGTTAGCCTCGTCATGGAGAGCCGGGAGGATCTGTGACCAAGCTCCAGCATGAGAATAAGTCTCGTGCCTTGGATTAAAGTTTCTAATAAATGAGAGTAATAAATTGGTCGGAATGTTGTGGTTGAGATCTCGGAATTGAGTGCGGGAATTCAATGTATCTCGAGAGCTTTTTCTTAGTCCTGTGTGGGGTATTGTTTATAACCTACCTCTTTGTGATCATCTCTCCTACTTATATAAAAGGAACTCTTTACTCGAGGTGGCATCTCTCTAGTCAATAATCACTGGGTCCTTTCCCGGGAAATAAGAATGTCTGGGTATATTCAAAACCTTGTTCCCTTTGCAGGATCCCTTGAGATCAATCCAATTAATGTATGTTTTTCTTCACAAGTAAACAATTCATCTTTTACAAGCTTGAGCCGAAATCATCATCAGCGCCCTTCGGAGCATTAGATGTAGACAAGTGATCACATTGCACGCCGTTCTTCCAGAATAGTAACCTGATACCTTGGTCATGGGCGGGAAAGTAAGTTCCTTTGACCGGGTTCTTTTTCTCAAATGTCAAATAGCAGAGAAGTTGTACTAGGCCCAATCATTCAATCCATGATAACAAGCCCAGACGAGGGTGCCCATTGGGTGACCCTCGTCGTCAAAGCCCATATTAAAATTTGGACATTAATCGAGTAATAGGAGTTTGTTCTAGCTGTAACACCCATATGTTAAGAAACTAGCAACCCAATTCTATTTATACGTAGATATATCAATTACATCCAAGTTTGTAAACGACAATGACGGAAGCTAACAATCAAGAATAAACGTTTACATAGAAATGAAGCAACAGTTATATTACGTAGTAACATTTTTTTCAACTCCGATAGGATAATTAACCATATCCTAATATTCTTCTCATTCAATCAGTGTAACACTTACATTTTGAGTTGAAGTTGTATTTTTATGAAATTATAGGGTTAAATGGTCATTTTGGTTGAACCGCTATGTACCACCCGGTACAATCAGCTAAGCCGTTTCTGAGCCAAACCCGGTACGGTTTAAAAACCGGTTTTTAAAACATTGGTTGCGAGTGAAAGAGAGATAAAATGTTATTAGAAAATGTAATAATAAAAGTATAAAAATATTATTTAATTAAACAGTAGAGAGAAAATTTAGTAATTTTTAATTTACTTATAGAGATGAAAATAAGAATCATTGTAAATGCTCTTATATAACTCTTTATTATAAGTTTATACACAAAAAGACAACGTCATTTTTTAATTATTCAATAAGAAGAAAATAGCATATGATTGTCTAAAATTTAAAATACTAGATTTTATGATCTGCGTGTTACGATGCGACCGTTAAATCAAACAAAAATAGTCGATAAAATATTTAATCACGGAGACGTGTTACGACATATTAGATAATAAGAATACTGAATATAGTTAAATAAACTTATATAATGTAAACTCCATATAGTATTTTACATATTAGAAATCTTTCAGCAAGCTAAAACGATATAATAAAATACTATTTACTAACACGCTTATTTAGGTGGCTCTCTTAATTAGCGTAAACAAATTTAACATGGCTGTTGAACTATCACCAAAATCACTTGAAACTCTCTTTATTTATTGCAGAGTGGCGTCCATCGTTTGGAACGACATCTCGGCTTGGTGCAAAATTCCAAATATCTTTGCGTTTTCTTTACCGGATCTTCTCAACATTCACGCGAGTCTAAGGGTTTCGGAGAACAAGAAGGAGGTGGTCCAAGGTATCATTATGATCGCGTGTTGGAGTATTTGGTGGGCCAGAAATAACTTAGTTTTCTCTAGCTCCCCGGTTAAGATTGAGGGCATGTTTGGCTAAGCTTTTTCAACCCAACTTATAACTTATTGACTTAATCAAAAAGCTAAAAAGGAGTTTTAGTGTTTGGCAAACCTAAAAGTCCTTTTCAAAATGACTTTTTGAAAAGGAGAAAAACTCATCAAAAAATCATTTTTGAGAAGTTAGGGGCTTGTGACTTTTTGATCAGCTTATAACTTTTCAAAGACCAAATTACCAGATTACCCCTGATTTAACACTTTTAAAAGAATGTCCCTTTTAGTTGACTTATGAAAGAATGTCCCTTTTAGTCATTTTACATCAATAAGCTAAGTCAAACACTTTTAAAAAACAACTTATTGGCTTTTCCCACCCCATAAGTTAATCCAAACACTTTTTTAAAAACTCTTTTTCAAAAAGTCATAAGTCAATAAGTACTTTTCACAAAAAGTCCTTTTTAGGTAAAATAAGCTTAGCCAAACATGCCCTGAGAGTATTATGAGCGAAATCAAGGCTTTAGGTTTCCTTTGGTTTTCTAATAGATCCAAGTGTAAAAGGATAGGTTGGGGGGATTGGAGCTCTTTTGTAAATATGTAAGTTTTATTGTTTTGTTTGGTTTGTCGGCCCGGTTTAGGTCGGCGGTTCATTAATGAAGTATACGTTTAAAAAAAATGCCTTCTAACGTGTACCCCCTACCCCTACACACCACCATGACTGTTGCCATATAAAAGACAAAAAGCAGTAAGTGAGGTTACCATTAAAATTAGCACAAACAAATTCAACAATAGTTATGTGCAAATTTTATAAATAATACTTTGTTCATTTGGTGTGTGTATTTGTTAAGGTGTAACCATTTGGGGCGAAATCGGTGGGGTTGGGTGGTTTGGTCATGGAGACTAGCGTAGGAGTTTAAACAATTTTTTTTAATAATCGTTACTTTGTATTAAAATTTTTAAAACAATAAAGATAGTTCATAAACATACATATACATAATTGCGTACTCTAAAAATATAACTAATTAACATCAAAGGTTTAATGGTCGGTTCGATTTACACCGACTTATTTCAAGTTTCAAAGCTGATATACAGTATTTGTTAAGGTGTAATCATTTGGGGCGAAATCGGTGGGGTTGGGAGGTTTGGTCATGGAGACCAGCGTAGGAGTTTGATCGTTTAAACAATTTCTTTTAATAATCGTTACTTTGTATTAAAATTTTTAAAACAATAAAGATAGTTCATAAACATACATATACATAATTGCGTACTCTAAAAATATAACTAATTAACATCAAAGGTTTAATGGTCGGTTCGATTTACACCGACTTATTTCAAGTTTCAAAGCTGATATACACTATCCTCAATTATTCAATGTTTCTTTGGTTGATAACAACTCTTTTTGTGAACGGATACTAGATGCTCAACAAGTTGAAATGAACAACTAGGTTTATGCCTAAAACAATGAAACATCTCGCTTGGTGATGATGTGTTTGTGTACGATGGTTTGCCTTTTGAAGTTTTCGTTGTAGCATTTGAAAGCAGAGAAGTATCTCTACCCATCAGGTCGATCGATCGAACGACGGTTCGATCGGGTGACGATTCGTTCGGCGAGGTATTTCTCAGAGAACAAGTTCACAGCAGTGTTGTCACTCGATCGGATGGTCTACTGATCGGGTGGCAATCTGTTAGAACTGACTATGCATTGAACATGTTGAAAATTGTTTAAGTGTTGAAGTCCCAAACATCACATGGTTGGATGGTCGTTCGATCGGTTGGCAATCCGATCGGACGGTAATCCGTTCGACGTTCAGAACCTTGAAAAAGTTGAAATAAAAGTTTAAGTGTGGAACCATGTGCAAGCCGATCGGGTGGCTGTCCGATCGGATGGCAATCCGATCGGACGGCAATCCGTCCCAACGGCCTGTTCGTCTTGACACTTGATTGTTTTGATAGTTTTGCAGTTTTGATCGAGACGGTTGTGACAACGTGCTAAACAACTGAAACCCCATCATGACCCAAGTGACCCGATCGAACAGGATTCACCCAAGTCCGATCAGTTCACAGGTTCATGACGGTGGTTCATATTTAACCCGAAATCGATTGTCTCTTTGATAGAAATCATATCTTGCACCAACACATCACTAAGAAAGAGTAGAAGATCAAAACAAGCTCCGATTATATCGGTTTTGAGTGCATTGAGTGTAAAAGAGTTGAAAGAAAGTTGGAAAGCCATCTTTCAATCCTTTTCACCATGAATATGTGTAGATCTATGCAAGATCTTTGTTTATTCATATGGAAATCATCCAGATCTAAGTTGTTCTTGGTGGATTGGAGTCAAAACATGAAGTTCATATGAACTCCATGATGACATCATCCTAGAACACCTCAAATCCACTGATTTCACGGTTAAAAGTTGAGATTCTAAAGAGAAAATGATGAAGAAGTGTGTGTAGATTATAGAAGTACAAGATTTAGGTTGAAAACTTACAAGAATCGTGAGAAATCGAGAGAAAGGAGGTCTGACTGTGGCTGGTCGAGCAAAGGAGCTGTCACATCAAGTGATGTGACAAGTGAGAGTATTTATAGGGTTTCCCAAAAAGGAAAGTGCAAAGGGTCGAGTGGGTCACCGATCGGAAGACAGTCCGATCGGGTGGCAATCCGATCGGATGGCAATCCGATCGGTTGGCCATCCGATCGAGCGGTCACTCGATCGAGTGGCTCCGACGATTGAGTTTCGGCGTTTCGTTTCGTGCGTTGGGTTTTGCGATGCGGTTCGAGCGAGTTTGCGATAGATTAATAACACCCACACAAATACTATATCTAACATACAATCACTATAAATACAGGCGTTTAGCGTTTGCGATTCGATTGCGATTGCGTTTTGATTAATCACCACAACATAAACATAAATAAACATGCACACATAACACATAAGTAACACACACACGTAAAACAATATCCAGAGCGCATAATTCGGGTTGCGAATGCGATTGCGATGCGATAAGGGATAAAGCGATAAAACATGCGATAAATAGCGATTAAACCTCGATTATTAACAAGTACTCCACATAATACAACTAATGCGATAAAATAAATAGATTATCTACAAGTCAAAGAAGTCAAAACAGGAGTTGAGCAATGAGTGACAGATCGCAATTAACAATCTTTTCTTCCTTTGACTTCAATCTTGACTTTGACTTTGACTTTCGAAACACGGGGTGTTACAGCCTCCCCTAGTTGAGGGAATTTCGTCCCGAAATTAGGCCGAAGCCGTAACAAACAATTGTGGGTACTTCGCCTTCATGGCGCTTTCGAGTTCCCAAGTGAACTCTGCGCCACGTTTGCCTTCCCAGCGAACTTTCACAATGGGAATACGTGAGCGCCTGAGCTGCTTGGTTTGTCGGTCCATGATCTCGACAGGCTTCTCCACGAAGTGTAATGTTTCGTCCACTTGAAGATCCTCTAGTGGAACTTGTAAATCATGCTCAGCCAGACACTTTCTGAGGTTCGAAACATGGAAAGTCGGGTGGACGGTGCTAAGTTCCTCCGGTAGTTCGAGTCTGTAGGCCACTTTTCCGATCCTTTCCAGAATCTTAAAGGGTCCAACATATCGAGGCGCGAGTTTCCCTTTCTTGCCGAATCTGACCACACCCTTCCAAGGTGATACCTTTTGGGAGTACGTGATCGCCAACGTCAAATTCAAGGGGCTTGCGTCGTCTATCAGCGTAACTTTTCTGACGACTCCGAGCTTTCAGCAGATTGTCTCGAATTTGGAGGATTTTTTCAGTCGTTTCTTGCAACAGCTCAGGACCGGTTATTTGCGAATCTCCGATCTCGTGCCATACAATAGGCGATCGACATTTTCTTCCGTATAAAGCCTCAAACGATGCCATTTGAATGCTGGAATGATAACTGTTATTGTACGAGAATTCGACTAAAGGTAAGTATGCGTCCCAATTACCACCGAAATCTATGACACACGAACGGAGCATGTCTTCAAGGGTACGAATCATTCTCTCAGTCTGACCGTCGGTTTGGGGATGGAAAGCGGTACTTAGATTAAGCGTAGTACCGAGAGTAGATTGAAACGTTTCCCAAAGACGCGAGGTAAACCGACCATCGCGGTCAGAGATAATGTCGCGAGGCGTCCCATGTCGACAAATGATCTTATTGGTGTAGATTCAGGCTAATTTTTCTACCTTGTAGTCTTCTCGTATTGGCAGAAAGTGAGCAGATTTAGTCAAACGGTCAACGACAACCCAGATGCTGTCGTGACTTGATGGCATGCACGGAAGTTTCGTTATGAAGTCCATAGCTATACTCTCCCATTTCCACATGGGAATCTCGGGTTGGACGAGTAAGCCAGAGGGTCTTTGATGCTCGGCCCTGACTTTCGAGCAAGTCAGGCACTTCGAAACATAGAGAGCGATATCTTTCTGTTGGTGCATTACGTCTGTCGACTTCATCTTGTATCGAGTCTTGTAATAGAATTGTTAGATCAGGGCACGTAGTTCGAGAAATCTAGGGTTTGTATGTGAAAGGATAATTTCGCATGAAATGGCATTTGGCTATTTCGCACGAAATAGCAATCTGCTATTTCGTACGAAATAGCATATGGTAATTCCATGCAAAATTACCTCCACTATAAATACCCTTGATGTGATTTCATTTGTAACGTTCATGTTTCCGGTACCGAAGTGCTGCCGACGTGTCTACTGATCTGTAAACGTGTTAAATCAATAATACAAGACAATTAACTGTGAATCAAGCTATTTCAAAGTCTAATCAATGAATTCCGCCTCTGATTAGACCGAGAACTCTTCTGATCGACTCGTTTAGGTCACAGAACGATCCTACATGTGGGTCACAAAAAGAAAAAGGGTTACAGTTCTGGTTATGGTTTTCAGAAGAAACCAAACCATAACGGTAATTTCAAAAAGAAAGGTCTTGGTTTTAATTCTTCAGAAAATTATAAAAATGAGAAAAATTATAAACCAAAAACAAAATTTGTTGCAGGAGGAAGTTCTGAAGAAGAGCAGAAGAAACCTTTCTGGAGACAGTCAAACCAAGAGTTTCTTGCTGAAAGGAAGAAGAATATGAAAGAATTTGTTCCAAGAGTCGACAGAAGAAAATGTTTCAAATGTCACCAAATTGGACATATTGCTTGGAACTGTCAACAATACAACAACACACAACAGGGAGTTTCTGTTAACTCAAAATTGAAAGAAAAATGTGTTAATAAAAAGAAACAACCAACTGAGAAATCTAATGTGTTTGAAAATTCGATTTTTGAAACTGGTGATGTTTCAAAACATTTTTACAAAAGAAAAGTCGATTTGAACAAACAGAGATGGGTTGTAAAATCTGAGAGTAGTTCTGACAATGAATCTGATTCCATAAAATCAAAGGAGTCATTTGTTGAGAAAAAGAATGAGAATTCCGTTCCTGAGTTGAACGATGAAAATTTTCCACCGTTGCGGGCAGAAAATCTGAAATCAAAAGGTAGGTTTGAGATTTCAGGTCAATTCTTCTCTGGTAAAGAAGAATTTGATGCTGAAAAGGCTTTCAATGGGAAAGTTAAACATATATTTGGAAAGATGGTAGATGGAAAAGTGAAAAGTGCAAAAGATTTTTACAGATCTAAAGGAGGTTGGGATAGAGTTGAATCAAAATCACCCAAGGCTGGTCAGGCTTGGGTGACTGCATTTTCTAACTAAAATTCTGACTTGCCGGAGCTTCCAGGTTGGTAAGAGTGGAGCAGGAATCGGCATTTCTCTTGAGAAATTCACTTTGGTGATATTTCGACTGATAAGTGGTAGTTTTTCTTGAAAATTGTTATATTTCGAATTCTCAAGTGGTTTTGATTGATAAGTGAACCTACAAGTGGTTAAAGAAGGTTTTCACTTACAAGTAGTTAATCAAGGTCATTAAGTTGAACTTGAGGTAACTATCATGTTAAGGGTTGGAAAACAATGTGATGAATGAATCCCCGATCTTACAAAGTGATAAAATCAACAAATCTTATTTTCTGGAAAAACCATTTCTGATTAAAACAAACTTAAGTGTTTTGAAATTATAATGGGAAAATAGTTTGTTGAAAGGGGGAGTTCTGATTGTTTATGCCAAGTGGATGGCGAATTGAAGTAATTTGATATCAGTTGTCACTTTACCTTGTACAGTTTGTTTTCAAATTTCCTTTAAATGATTTTGAATTTTAGAGGGAGTAAGAATTTTCAGAAAATCCAAAAACATTAGAAAATTTGAAAAAGTAAAAAACATGATAAAATCAAAAATGAGTTTTGTTGAGAAAAGAGGAAATGATAGTACATCAGTGGACTATCACAGCATGCTAAAGAATTGGAAAGTCAAAATGTGATAAACGGTCTCACTGATAATATGCCAGTACGTTTTTACACATTTAGTAAATTGTGACGAGATATAAACCTAAATTTTCAAACTTGCTTATATCGAGGGGAACATCTCTCGGATATATGGGTAACCCCCGAAATCTTGTTTGAAAGGTCCCTCTTTCTGAGATACTAGGTCTTTATACTCAGTGATATATGGGGTATTATCCCGGGACTTCTGATTTTGCGGAAGCAATGGCCTAGTCCCCGTATAATACTTTTCGCTTGCTTGAAACATAGCATCACCCTCAGTACAAAAAATGATGAAACATTGAAAAATGCTAATCATGTGCTGTTAAAGAAAATATTCTCTAAAGGGAACACACCAAAAGTCGAAGCCATCATCTCTCTGATTTTGCGGAAGCAATAGCCTGAGCTCTCATGGCCCTCGCATTTAACCCTTTACAGATATCATCTAGGTATTGTAACACCTGTGCCTCCACGGCTATCAAACAAATACCAAACCAATGAAATATTGTATTTCATACTTGGGATTTGTAAAAATATGTGTATCATTTGCACATAGCAATTTCTGTTCAATTCCAAACTCTAAATCGCTTTCTGGAAGGTTATACGCGCACCGATGCGTAAATATAACCAGTTTAATGCAACAAACACTCCGGAATAGTGACATAGGCTTAACATACCTTAAATAACCTTTACATAACTTAGAAATAAGTTTTGAAGGCTTTGGTATGGCAAAAACAAGCTAATTCGCTTACAGGGACTAAACTTGACAAACTGCGAAAGTATGCCAATTTGAACTGTAACAAACATTCCGGAACATGAACATAAGTTAAACACACCTTAAATATCCTTTATATAGCTTAGAAATAGGCTTTGAGGGGTTCGGTGTGCTAAAATAAACTTCTGGGTCATTCAGGGACTAAAAGTGTCAAAAAGTGCACAAGTTTGCATTTTCGCGCATATCATATGTTCTGAATACATCCGGACATCCAAAAATTTATGTAAGCATGACTATATTATGCTTTAGTGTTTGGCTTAAGAAAAATCCATTCGTCGCGTCATTTGGATCGTTTTTCGCGCTTATGCGCATTCCGTCGTAATTTAGCGAACATCGCGTTCGTACGACCAAACGAACTGACATCCGACATATTTTTGAGCATGTTTCAAGTCCACAATGTTTAGGCATCATTTTAGGGCCTTAAAGTTGGCTTTACGGGCCTTGGAAGTGTCGGGAATGGCCTTAAACACGTGCAGGGGCTGAAACTGTCATTTCTGAAACTTATTTCTGAACTGCAACTCCCAGGCGGCCCGCCTCAGGTTCTGCATATGTTCAAGCGGGCCGCGTCCGACTCTCTGATCAGATAACATCGAACAGTCAGCAGTTTCCAGCTGTTTGATCCTCACCCACACATTCTCAACTGCACATTCAGCTCATTTAGACCATTTTTAGGCACCATAACTTTCCGACACTTGTACGGATGCGATTAAGGCACGATATTCAACAAACGATCTTAACGGTTACCCGAAAACTATAAATACCCCATCACCCCATTGCAAAACCCACAAGAATTCTGATTTGAGAAGCTCTAAGTTGAAACCTTTGTTTCATACCTGAGCTACTTGGATCGGGATTAGCATTCGGGGACCCTTCGTAAGTATTCTTTCGTTCTTTTATCGTTTTCGAGTCCGAAAGTCAAACTTTGTTTGACTTTCAGCATTGACCAGCTTATGGTCAATGCGAAGTTCGTTTGAACTTCGCAACGTGATTGTAATCACGATGGTTATAGTCCCTTGGGACTATGCCTACTGATTACCACGTTGTCTAGGGTCGTAGGGTAAGCGATTTAATAAATCGCTTATACCTCGAACCCGACCCATTTTGGTCGATCATTAGGATCCGACCAAATACATTAGGTGACCATAGTATATAGGGAATAACCTTCCAAGGTTATACCTTATGGTCACATCGTTTAAGTAGTTGTATGATAGGTAGTTTATATGCCTTAAGTAAATTACCAGAATACCCTTTTCATGTATAATTGGTAATTAAGCATATGTAACCTAAACTTTTGTCACATAACTGATTATGTAACATGTTTAGGCATATAACACTTGTCATAGGACTAGTTAGGCGGTCCGAACGCGTTTCACGCGCACGACGCGTTAAAGTAGCATTAGCTACCTAAACGGGTCGTAATGGGTCGTAAACAATTATGTTAGGTTTCATTTAGTATGTAGGCTTTGTTAAACCATATGACACGAGTCTCTATACTCGTTTGGTTTACGAACCCTCATTCTATCCGATCTTCCGATTTAGGTCCGGTTTATTAACATAGTTACCTATATTAGGTGCCGTTTGATATCCGCGATCTCTAGCATTGTTTGGTTGTTACTCAAGGACTACTAAGCAATCTCAAGTGAGTACATAGACCCCTCTTTTACTGTTTTCCAAACTGTTTTGGGGTGAAACACATGTGCCTACTTGTTACTTTCGTGCTTTCCTGTTTTCACATCATATACTTGTTATGTTCATTAGTACACTATTAGTACATGATTTACATTACATTTCTACTAGGTATGTTGACTGATAGCATGCTAGCACATTGATTTACATGACTTTTCTACTTTGTATGTTAACTTAGCATACTTAGTACATCATTTTACATTGCATCTCTGTTGCATATGTTCCAGTAACATATGGACACATTGTTTTACAGCTCTACCTTGTATGTTTACTCTAGCATACTAGGTATATTATCTTCATCACATGCTTACATTTTGGTATGACATTTGGTTTGTTTAAATGAGACAATGTACATTCATTAACACCGATCACGCCGCTCGGTAGTAGGTAGTGGTACCATAGGACTTGACAAATCCCATTCCTGAAATCTCGGGTTTGTTTGGACGTAAGGAATGACCGAATCCGAAAACATATTCTTTTGATAACTCATTTTTACATAGTTATCCGACTGTCTCAAGGCTTGGATGTATGAATTTTCACAATACCGCATAAATGTTCATATTCAGTATAGCATGCATATATTTTACAAAACATAACTTTGATTTAAACCAAGTTTTACTTCAATACTTTGTTTTGTACATTTTTACTTATGGTTTAAGTAGTCTTAATTTTACTTACCATACATATCATTTTGGTTATACATTACTTGACTACTTTTGGATTATAAACATTTGACATGGTTTATACAAGGACTTTTGACTATTGGTTTAAACATAGACTTATTACATTGTTGGTTTGGTTTGAGTAAGTGATTAATTAACGAGGCGGGTGTAATATGATACAAACATGGTGGATACGCCGCTGGTACTTCCTATATATAAGTGTTTGTATGATATCACATATCGTAGCGTTATTGAATCATTTCAGTTTATGACATATAACATTTTATACAAATAACATACTTTTCACAATACATTGTTTTACAAACAACTTAACTTATACAAACTCATTTTACATGGTTATTCATTTAACCATGCATTATTCTCTTATTTATACGTATCATCTGAACTTATTGTTTTTCAAATGATTTACAAAGACAAAGCAAATTACAAGGTTCATGACCGACTGTTATTAAACAATTTCTTAAAATTAAGTCATGAATCTTATTTTCACAAAACCTATGTACTCGCCGGCATTTTTATGCTGACGTACCTATTTTCACATGTGTTTCAGGAAATGAAGCATAGGATTGATCAAGATACACTTAGGCGGACACGGGCCTTAGTGACAATAAAAGATGCAAGACTAGTAAATTATGTTGTTTTTCCTTGTTTGTTAAGACATTGTAACACTTTTAATCAATAAAACGAAACTTCAATTGCCATGGATTTGAAACAATTAATTCTGTTACAACACTCCCCGACATTTCCGCCACGTTTTGTATGTTCTACGTGGTCGGGGTGTGACAGAAAAGTTGGTATCAGAGCTCATGGTTATAGGGAATTAGGTTATTAGTAATGCCTTGACCTAGTCTATAACCTTTCTAGGACCCTAACGCGAGTTTACTTGCGTTTAGTCATAAAACAATACTGTCACCTATCCTTAGGTGACAACCACAACAAGAACATAAAATTCAAAACCGCTTTGAAAACTAATCATCTGTTCTAGGATGATTGATTACTAGGTTTTGAACCCTCTATTGTAAGGTTTTGAACTCTCTATTATATGGTTTTGAACCCCTTTGAATTTTCAAAACCTCGTCAAGGTTTTGGGTTTTAAATAATGTGAACACGTGCAAACTGGAAGGGTGAATGCCTGTATTCTGGGTTTTCTGTCTAGGCAAGCACTTCGTATACATCTCATCAGACGCGAGACCAGTTGTGCTTACCTGGGAATTCTTGGGATGAGTGTTCACTTATAGGCGAGCATGTCTTCGCGATACATTATTTTTGACCCATTTACTTTGATTTGTCACCATCTCATTTGTTTGCCTTAGGTAACAAACAAATGATCACAATTTTCATTCGTTACCATTCTGTATTGATTATCCAATAACCTTTCACTCGTTTCTTCCTATGTCTTTCATTTTCTTCTAGAATGTCTATTCCTCTCAGCACTGGTCAAATGTCCGAGCGAACAGCCAAATTTGTCCAGCAAATAGGCGAAGTGATTCAGAAGACTGTGGATTTAGGCATTGCCATGGCTCGTCTCGAAAATGAAGTCTCTCGTCTCGACAATGAAGCCACTCAAGAGCCACCAAAGGAAGCAGAAGTCAAGCCAGCACCAAAATCAAGGAAGCGTAAGGCTTCAAGGAAACCCGCAGCGGTTACACCTAATCAAGCGGGACCTAGCCATGTGGCAAGGCCACCAGCTAGGAAACCATACAATGGAACTTCACCTTTGTGCAACAAATGTAACCTTTATCATCATGCTATGGTGAAGTGCCGCGAATGTCAAATTTGTGGACGTAAAGGTCATACAGCAAAAGTTTGTGTTGCAGCAGTACCAAATCAAGCAGGACCCATCCGGGTGGTAGCACAACCTGCTAAGAAGCAATACAAGGGAACAGCCCCAATATGCGACAAATGTAATGCACACCACTTAGCTCACCTACAGTGTCGTCTGTGTGCATCATGTGGGCGACTCGGTCACCTGGCAAATGCTTGTCGATTTACCCCAAACCAAAGTGGTCCGAATCAACCCCAAGTCAACCCAAC
Organism: Helianthus tuberosus; assembly: GCA_030545235.1. NCBI lineage: Eukaryota > Viridiplantae > Streptophyta > Magnoliopsida > Asterales > Asteraceae > Helianthus > Helianthus tuberosus. The sequence goes on from CM060403.1 coordinate 56,311,079, forward strand.
TCAAGCTCGTTTTCCGCGTGGTACTTGCTACAACTGTGGCGATACGAGCCATTTCAGGAACAAATGCCCAAAGCTTGCTAATGCAAATCCAACCCACGGATGAGCAGTTGGCTGATTAGAAGATGTTGCTGTCTTATGCTTTTGTTCTTTTGTTCTCTTGTAATGTGAAACAATCTGTTTTGTTCATAAATAAATTATTGTTCACAAATTCTGATGTACAAGTGTAGTTACATGTGTGTATGACTTTTCCTATGATACCTACATCAAGAAACTATGTACCTTACAAACTACTCTTGTGATTCTCTCTTTCAAATGATCGCTCATGATTCCCTCGAAAATTTTAAGTACTCGTTCCACTCTAGGAAACAAAGTACAGAAAATAAGGGGACATTATGAGTAATCATGCTTCTGCACATCTGTGCCTTTAAATCCTTGGTTAGATAACTAAGGGTATTATCAAATCTCATACCCATTACGTTTTGATTTTTCAACATATACAATACAAGTATTTCAAAAACAATCTTCATGATCTCAAAACATTTCATATAGTTTGAAAACAATTTTTCTAAATGCAATGTCTATGTTATTTCAAAAACATTGGCCATGTTATCAAAACCAACCTTCCTAATTTCAAAATATTTCATATAGTCTGAAAACAATATTAACACAGTACATTTTCTTATCAAGTGCATGATTTCGAAAAGCATCATTCATATTTTCAAAAACCTTATACATAATTTCGAAATTCATCTTGCATGATTTTAAAACATTTTTGTAAATATATCTATCTAATACACCTACTTTATGATTTCAAAAGTATTATATATAAGGTTTCAAAAACGTTAAACACATTTTTCTTAAAAGAACCCCATGCATAGTTTTCAAAAATATTTTTCCTCATACATTGACTTAACCTTCAAATTCTGCTTCATATGTCGCCTTGACATATCAAGCATCTCAACTTCATAAGCATTTTTACTTTATGTTTTGACATAAGCACATCCAGTGCAAGGTTTCAAAACATCTTCAACTTCTAAAATCCATATGGGATCTTTTTATCTTCACATTTAGATCCTTGTGGATGATTATCATTCAAATCAGAGTCCTTAATTGGATTCCTTGTGTACCTAAATTCGAACATTTCGGTTCCTTATAATCGAAATCGAATTTTTCTTTTAAAAATCTTTCTATCTTTATAGTTAGATTCTTGATAATGTTTAAAGTACCAAATGAAATCCAAGGAATGGATTCCTAGTGCGCTTTAAATACATGTGCTCTGTTAGCAGAACAAATTTCTAGATAAACAATTTTGTGGTTATGTGACTATGTGTTTATGCATCTTATGTTTTCTTTTATGCATTTTTGTGTTTTTATACTCTGGATATTCGTTATCCAAATCCTCGTAGAATTTTTCATATCTTCATATGAGGGATTCGTAGTAGGATATTCAAAAAGGTACTACCTTAAATCCTTAATGGGCTTCTATGTAATAGTTAAGACCCTTGGATTATATAGTACCACTCCTTGATTCATACGAGACCCTTTAGTGGTCTAGTCAAAAGATTGATTCACAATTTGGTTAAAGGACGACATCTAGTGATGTAGCTGGACAGACTCCTTGATAGTCTATTTAGATCATTTATTGATTTAGTCAAAAGGACTCTATGGCGGTCTAGTCACACTCATCACAGGATTGTTCATTTGGTTTTACCCTACATATTATAAAATAGACTGTGTGAACTGTGCAAGGAATTGTCTAATTATGGACGCGTACATAATTGTGAGATTCAGTGCACGGTAACCACAGTAAGATTTATTATGTGTAAGAACCGATAGTGACAACAATAACGAAATGAGAACGATGTAATGGAGGTACGGTGGACGCACCAATGACGCTTCATATACTTGTATATAAGTATCCCTCTTACATTGCAAACATGATGTTATTAAAGTTACTAGAAGTTCAGAACCCAAACCAATGTTGTTCGATCTTTTTCAACTTTATGTTTTAAACTCTCACAAGTTTCCTCTAAATAAATTTCGGGACGAAATTTCCTAAAGTAGGGGAGACTGTAACACCTGTGCCTCCACGGCTATCAAACAAATACCAAACCAATGAAATATTGTATTTCATACTTGGGATTTGTAAAAATATGTGTATCATTTGCACATAGCAATTTCTGTTCAATTCCAAACTCTAAATCGCTTTCTGGAAGGTTATACGCGCACCGATGCGTAAATATAACCAGTTTAATGCAACAAACACTCCGGAATAGTGACATAGGCTTAACATACCTTAAATAACCTTTACATAACTTAGAAATAAGTTTTGAAGGCTTTGGTATGGCAAAAACAAGCTAATTCGCTTACAGGGACTAAACTTGACAAACTGCGAAAGTATGCCAATTTGAACTGTAACAAACATTCCGGAACATGACCATAAGTTAAACACACCTTAAATATCCTTTATATAGCTTAGAAATAGGCTTTGAGGGGTTCGGTGTGCTAAAATAAACTTCTGGGTCATTCAGGGACTAAAAGTGTCAAAAAGTGCACAAGTTTGCATTTTCGCGCATATCATATGTTCTGAATACATCCGGACATCCAAAAATTTATGTAAGCATGACTATATTATGCTTTAGTGTTTGGCTTAAGAAAAATCCATTCGTCGCGTCATTTGGATCGTTTTTCGCGCTTATGCGCATTCCGTCGTAATTTAGCGAACATCGCGTTCGTACGACCAAACGAACTGACATCCGACATATTTTTGAGCATGTTTCAAGTCCACAATGTTTAGGCATCATTTTAGGGCCTTAAAGTTGGCTTTACGGGCCTTGGAAGTGTCGGGAATGGCCTTAAACACGTGCAGGGGCTGAAACTGTCATTTCTGAAACTTATTTCTGAACTGCAACTCCCAGGCGGCCCGCCTCAGGTTCTGCATATGTTCAAGCGGGCTGCGTCCGACTCTCTGATCAGATAACATCGAACAGTCAGCAGTTTCCAGCTGTTTGATCCTCACCCACACATTCTCAACTGCACATTCAGCTCATTTAGACCATTTTTAGGCACCATAACTTTCCGACACTTGTACGGATGCGATTAAGGCACGATATTCAACAAACGATCTTAACGGTTACCCGAAAACTATAAATACCCCATCACCCCATTGCAAAACCCACAAGAATTCTGATTTGAGAAGCTCTAAGTTGAAACCTTTGTTTCATACCTGAGCTACTTGGATCGGGATTAGCATTCGGGGACCCTTCGTAAGTATTCTTTCGTTCTTTTATCGTTTTCGAGTCCGAAAGTCAAACTTTGTTTGACTTTCAGCATTGACCAGCTTATGGTCAATGCGAAGTTCGTTTGAACTTCGCAACGTGATTGTAATCACGATGGTTATAGTCCCTTGGGACTATGCCTACTGATTACCACGTTGTCTAGGGTCGTAGGGTAAGCGATTTAATAAATCGCTTATACCTCGAACCCGACCCAGTTTGGTCGATCATTAGGATCCGACCAAATACATTAGGTGACCATAGTATATAGGGAATAACCTTCCAAGGTTATACCTTATGGTCACATCGTTTAAGTAGTTGTATGATAGGTAGTTTATATGCCTTAAGTAAATTACCAGAATACCCTTTTCATGTATAATTGGTAATTAAGCATATGTAACCTAAACTTTTGTCACATAACTGATTATGTAACATGTTTAGGCATATAACACTTGTCATAGGACTAGTTAGGCGGTCCGAACGCGTTTCACGCGCACGACGCGTTAAAGTAGCATTAGCTACCTAAACGGGTCGTAATGGGTCGTAAACAATTATGTTAGGTTTCATTTAGTATGTAGGCTTTGTTAAACCATATGACACGAGTCTCTATACTCGTTTGGTTTACGAACCCTCATTCTATCCGATCTTCCGATTTAGGTCCGGTTTATTAACATAGTTACCTATATTAGGTGCCGTTTGATATCCGCGATCTCTAGCATTGTTTGGTTGTTACTCAAGGACTACTAAGCAATCTCAAGTGAGTACATAGACCCCTCTTTTACTGTTTTCCAAACTGTTTTGGGGTGAAACACATGTGCCTACTTGTTACTTTCGTGCTTTCCTGTTTTCACATCATATACTTGTTATGTTCATTAGTACACTATTAGTACATGATTTACATTACATTTCTACTAGGTATGTTGACTGATAGCATGCTAGCACATTGATTTACATGACTTTTCTACTTTGTATGTTAACTTAGCATACTTAGTACATCATTTTACATTGCATCTCTGTTGCATATGTTCCAGTAACATATGGACACATTGTTTTACAGCTCTACCTTGTATGTTTACTCTAGCATACTAGGTATATTATCTTCATCACATGCTTACATTTTGGTATGACATTTGGTTTGTTTAAATGAGACAATGTACATTCATTAACACCGATCACGCCGCTCGGTAGTAGGTAGTGGTACCATAGGACTTGACAAATCCCATTCCTGAAATCTCGGGTTTGTTTGGACGTAAGGAATGACCGAATCCGAAAACATATTCTTTTGATAACTCATTTTTACATAGTTATCCGACTGTCTCAAGGCTTGGATGTATGAATTTTCACAATACCGCATAAATGTTCATATTCAGTATAGCATGCATATATTTTACAAAACATAACTTTGATTTAAACCAAGTTTTACTTCAATACTTTGTTTTGTACATTTTTACTTATGGTTTAAGTAGTCTTAATTTTACTTACCATACATATCATTTTGGTTATACATTACTTGACTACTTTTGGATTATAAACATTTGACATGGTTTATACAAGGACTTTTGACTATTGGTTTAAACATAGACTTATTACATTGTTGGTTTGGTTTGAGTAAGTGATTAATTAACGAGGCGGGTGTAATATGATACAAACATGGTGGATACGCCGCTGGTACTTCCTATATATAAGTGTTTGTATGATATCACATATCGTAGCGTTATTGAATCATTTCAGTTTATGACATATAACATTTTATACAAATAACATACTTTTCACAATACATTGTTTTACAAACAACTTAACTTATACAAACTCATTTTACATGGTTATTCATTTAACCATGCATTATTCTCTTATTTATACGTATCATCTGAACTTATTGTTTTTCAAATGATTTACAAAGACAAAGCAAATTACAAGGTTCATGACCGACTGTTATTAAACAATTTCTTAAAATTAAGTCATGAATCTTATTTTCACAAAACCTATGTACTCGCCGGCATTTTTATGCTGACGTACCTATTTTCACATGTGTTTCAGGAAATGAAGCATATGATTGATCAAGATACACTTAGGCGGACACGGGCCTTAGTGACAATAAAAGATGCAAGACTAGTAAATTATGTTGTTTTTCCTTGTTTGTTAAGACATTGTAACACTTTTAATCAATAAAACGAAACTTCAATTGCCATGGATTTGAAACAATTAATTCTGTTACAACACTCCCCGACATTTCCGCCACGTTTTGTATGTTCTACGTGGTCGGGGTGTGACAGGTATACTCACCTGTAAGACTGAATATTGGGATCTGGATACAGGAGTATATTATGAGGTGGGACACGCGAATAAGTTTAAGTCTCTAAAACATTAATATCGTATCTTGAAACAGTTGAACTTTGTGTGAAAATTTAAGTGGACCAGTATACTGACAATCTAAGTGAATCGTTTAGAACTTAAAATGTTTAAAGCTTAACGGTGTTGGTTTGTCTCATAAACTGATATGATCCTCTTACACGAACTCATAAAAATATTAATATTTCTTTACTGTTTTTTGTTAATATAAAAAATCCAAAAAGATTTTCGGAGTGTTTTAGCATAAATTTTGTAAAATACAAAAGAGTTTAGATAACTGATGTTGAAAAAGCTGATTTTCAAAATTCCAAGTGCTAGACATGATGAACAGGTTTGGGAGAGAGTGTTTGTAAAGTGATTAAAAATTGATATTTTACAAGTGGTCATCAGAATTCAAATATGTTAAATCATTTTGGTTTATTTCATATTCAAGTGGTAAGTAAAGTTTAAATTTGTCAAATTTTAAATTTTATGAAATTTATGTTTTGGGTAGAGTATGTGCAGGTTTGTCAGGTTTCGAATTATGAGCAGAAGTTGAGCCAGGTTTCGATCCTGCACCTGTGAACATGTGAGAGCAAGACTACGATCCTAGCACAACTTAAGGGGGAGTCTGCTAATTGAGAGGAGTCTGTAGATGCTAGAGCCTGTATCAGATCCTGAAGTTCGCAAATTGCTGATGCTGATGAACTTAAGGAATCAAAAGATCTGATCAAGAGAAATAGAGTGAGATAAGAGCCAGGTGAAGATCCTGGAGGCAAAATGATGAAAAGATAGAGGATGCTTACACTGTTAGATACATTGAAAGAAGCCCAAAGACTGATCAAGGCTGAAGATTGTGAAGACTCGACACTGAAGACTCGTCAACATATGAGGGGGAGTCTGTTGGTGCATTACGTCTGTCGACTTCGTCTTGTATCGAGTCTTGTAATAGAATTGTTAGATCAGGGCACGTAGTTCGAGAAATTTAGGGTTTGTATGTGAAAGGATAATTTCGCATGAAATGGCATTTAGCTATTTCGCACGAAATAACAATCTGCTATTTCGTACGAAATAGCATATGGTAATTCCATGCGAAATTACCTCCACTATAAATACCCTTGATGTGATTTCATTTGTAACGTTCATGTTTCCGGTACCGAAGTGCTGCCGACGTGTCTACTGATCTGTAAATGTATTAAATCAATAATACAAGACAATTAAGTGTGAATCAAGCTATTTCAAAGTCTAATCAATGAATTCCGCCTCTGATTAGACCGAGAACTCTTCTGATCGACTCGTTTGGGTCACAAAATGATCCTACACTTTCTTCATGCCCGGCCACCAGTACTTGTAGCGAAGGTCCTGGTACATTTTATCGGCACCGGGATGAATAGAATATCGAGACTTGTGGGCTTCGTCCATCAAAATCCGTCGTAAATCGGTCCGCTTAGGGATCCAAATTCGGTCCAGATAATGGAATATCCCATTAGACTTATTCACTAGCTGGGCTCCATCGTTGAGAATCCTTTCCTTCTTCAGAGTGTGTTCGGTAAAGCATGCATGTTGGGCTTCGCGGATGAGGGTTTCGAGGTGATGCCGGGTTTGAACATTACGAGCGCTATGCAAATAGCTTCATCGGCTTAGCGCGTCGGCAACGACATTTGCTTTGCCAGGATGATAACGAATCTCACAGTCGTAATCGTTGAGAAGTTCCACCCATCGGCGTTGGCGCATATTCAGTTCCTTTTGGCTGAGGATGTGTTGCAGCCTCTTATGATCTGTGAAGATCGTACACTTCAATGGCGGAACTAGCCCAAAAAGTTAGGGGTATCCTAGTTTTTTTTTTTTTAGGATCAAGGGAATCCTAATCCTATCCTTTATATAACAGAAACGGAGTTGAGGGGTATTTTTACACTACGGAAACGGAGTTAAGGGGTATTTTTACACTACGGAGACGGGGTTGAGGGGTAGCCCGTGCTACCCCTATTTACACTCTAAGTCCGCCATTGGTACACTTGGTACCATAAAGGTAGTGTCGCCAAATCTTCAACGCAAAAACAACTGCACCTAGTTCGAGATCGTGGGTTGTGTAATTCTTCTGGTGGATCTTGAGCTGATGAGATGCGTAAGCGATAACCTTGTCACGTTGCATGAGAACACAACCAAGGCCAAGGTTCGAGGCATCGCAGTAAACAACGAAATCGTCGTTTCCGTTGGGTAAAGTGAGAACGGGAGCATTGCAAAGCATATGCTTGAGGGTTTGAAAGGCAGTCTCTTGTCCAGTTCCCCAAACAAAAGGCTTGTCTTTATGCATGAGAGAAGTAAGCGGCACGACGATTTTAGAGAATCCTTCGATAAATCGGCGATAATAGCCCGCTAGTCCGAGAAAAGAACGGACTTCAGATGGGTTCTTAGGTGTAACCCAACTCTTAACAGCTTCAATCTTCGTGGGTTCGACGTGAATACCTTGACTATTGATAATGTGACCGAGGAATTGAACCTCCTCTAGCCAGAATTCACACTTGGAGAACTTGGCATAGAGTCGATTCCCCTGGAGTAGTTTGAGAACCAAACGTAGATGTTGCGCGTGTTCGGCTTTCGACTTGGAATAGATCAGGATATCATCGATGAACACGATGATGAAGCGGTCGAGAAAAGGTTTACACACGCGATTCATCAGATCCATGAAAACCGCAGGTGCGTTGGTTAGACCAAAAGGCATAACAACGAACTCATAGTGGCCGTAACGAGTGCGAAAAGCAGTTTTGGGTATATCCTCAATGCGTAATTGGTGGTAGCCTGAGTAAAGATCGATCTTCGAGAAACACGTAGCACCTTGCAACTGATCAAACAAATCATCGATGCGAGGCAGGGGATAACGATTCTTGATTGTCAGCTTATTCAACTCCCTATAATCGATGCACATCCGAAACGACCCATCCTTCTTTTTGACGAAAAGGACTGGTGCGCCCCAAGGAGAGGTGCTAGGGCGAATGAAGCCTTTGTCAAGCAATTCCTGGAGCTGACTCGAGAGTTCACGCATTTCGGACAGAGCGAGTCGGTAAGGAGCTCTAGCAACAGGATTGGCTCTAGGAATGAGGTCGATACGAAAGTCGATATCACGACTTGGAGGCAGTCCTGGAAGATCATCAGGGAATACATGAGGAAATTCACAAACAACAGGAACATCTTTCACTAACGTCTTCTCTTTCTTTTCCTCCTCCGCTACTACAATGTTAGCCAATAAAGCTCTGTATTCGTTGCGGAGATACTTGCTAGCTTGGACACATGACATGAGTTTGAGATCCTTCGAAAGGGTTTCACCATAAACACAAAGTTGATCACCATTAGCGAGCGAGAATCGAATCATCTTATCGAAGCAAACAACTTCAGCATGGTTTTCGCGAAGAAAGTCCATGCCTACTATGACGTCAAAACTACCGAGCTGCATCGGAATAAGGTCGATAGGGAAGATGTGATTGTTGAGTTCGAGAGTACAATCACGAAGAACAGAATTGACGGCGACGGCTCTTCCGGTGGCAACTTCAACATCGAACGTCGAGGGGAGATGGGCGCGCTTACGATTAAGGAGCTTTTCGAATTCAAACGATACAAAATAGTTATCGGCTCCAGTATCAAATAAACACGAAGCATAAATACCATTCACGAGGAACGTACCATTAACCACATTGTTATCAGCCTGAGCCTGGCGCACATTGATGTTGAAAGTTCGGGCGCGAGCTGCTTGCTGCTGTTGTTGCTGAGGCTGCTGCTGGGGCTACTGCTGTTGTGGCTCTTGCTTCACAACTCGATTCGGGCAGATGTTTGTGAAGTGGTTGGGATCACCACATGCAAAGCAATCTCTAGCATGGATCGCGGGTGTAGGAGTCGTGTGACAACCCGAGTTTTCAAGGTCCTTACTTAACACGTTACTCGTGTTGCAAAGTGTTTTCATAATTCGCTTGCATTGTAACTTGTTCATGTTTGATATATGTTTGGCGTATTGTATTATAGTTTGGTAAGTAATAAACTTATGAACTGTTTGAGTTATAAACTTAACAAATGCATTCTTATCCTTATGACTACGAAACATGGGATTTTCGCCACAACCCTCACTTGACGAAACATATATGTTTCGTCATACACACCACGACGAAACTTAGGTGTTTCGCCATGTGGGCCTGTGGCCCAGATGAGGGCCAGGTGCGAACCAGTTATATTAACCTCATAACATCACGTAAGATCACAAACGGCGAAACCCTAACACTCTTTTCCTCTCCCTTGCACTCGACGACAATCATCATCCCTCTTGAAGTTCTTGCTTATCTCATCTCGCATCCGGTTAGTATGTGATGAGTTGACTTAGCATGTTTGTTATGTAGTTGGTATAATCATCTTCACATGATTGTTATAACGTGACTAATCTGAATGTTAGGAATCATGGTTTGATACGAATATGGTTAAGGATAGTTATGAACTCTGGCAAACTAATGAATTGTTGGTGATGGTGATCTGATTGATTGTGGTTCTTAGTAACATGATTAGGGTTAATGATTTATGATTTATGCGATTTGACTATATTAATGACGAAACCGTTTGAGCAAGAGCAATGACTGTTAAAATCATAATGTTTAATCTATTTGATCTGTTTTGGGAAATGGTAAACGTGTTTGCCGAAGTCACGGGTAGGTGGTTATTGAGGAAAAAGGAAACCAGAACTGTTATGCATTCGGCAAAACTCCCACCTCGGCGAAACACTCATATCGACGAAACATGGGTCTTTCGTCGATGGGGAAATCACAACGAAACACGGGTCTTTCGTCGATGGGTTAAACCAACACAGTGGACTAAGTTGATTTTCTGTTGATGAATGATTAAGCTGATGACATCATATTACTACTGTTAATGATGATTAAAATTTACCGAGGAGACATGGTTTGGTTTTTACGTATGGTACAATTAATTGTTAAGCGTTGTTATGAATCATATATGTGAAGTATGGTTTACATGGGCTTGAATAACTGTTATGTGTTATTTAGTGATCGTTGTTCTAAATGCACACTGTGACTATGAACTTATACGTGTACAATGCGAACATAAAATGATTACGTATACCTGAATACCATAGGCTTGATTGATTATCTGTGAATAAGTAACTAATCATACCGAGCAAATCAAGGTGAGTTCACTGCTATTTTCCCAAGCATGCGTCCCGGGGAGGGACATTTGGTAATCGTTTCGGGGAGGAACGTCGGGTTATTGGGATGTTGGTTATTACACTCATTTCTATCATTAAGTCCCCTTACATATACCGATTGGTTGTCGGGGAGGCAACGGGGTTATTAGTTGATAGCGCTATTAGGTTTGGCACCCTCACACCGTACCGGGGAGGACAGTCGTGAACTAATACCTTAACCACTTGACCAATGTGTGATAGAGCATTGGGTTTTGGGTAAATAAATCTAGAGCCATCTGCGGTAATCGAGTTAATAACAACATCAAATCATTGAATCGTCTTATACTCATATCTGGTAACTAAAACGTGTTAACAAACTTTGAACTCACCAGCGTCATCTGACACACTTGTCTGCATGCTTGCAGGTCGTTAGATTCTTGGACGTGGAACTTGCTATCTAGGAGTGCTGGAGTGGTCATGGGTCACAACTCTTGGATATTTATTCTTGGTTTAGTGCATTGTTTTGAAATACTTGAACAACGAATAATCTTATGCTTCCGCTGAATGTTTACTTTGGTTTTAACTTATGACTTGGATTTATATTATTAAATGAATCGATTGTGTTATTTAAATATTTATTATTGGTTCAATGTGATTGGTGGCTTGGATCCTGGTACGTCACACGTCTCGCGGTGTTTTCGCATGTGGTATTTTGGGGGTGTGACAGTTTGGTATCAGAGCCACTGGTTATAGTGAACTAGGTTTTAAAACGTTTTTATAAAACCAGACTATAACCGAACAACTTCGAAAATCGACCATGACACTCAGCTCCAGATTGCAAGGTTCGTCTTCTGTTTACTTTATGCATTACTTGCTTAGTAGTTACACACACACGACTTGCATGAAACAACATATTTGATATCTTGATGTGATTACCTATGCTGCATGTCTTAGTGGAGCTAGATAGTGTGGCACTACCCTTCGACTCTTGTGATTATTAATCTTGTAATGCCTTTCGTTTTACTATTTGAATGTGGGGGAAACTTTTAGCACAAGTTAAGAGGCACTGAGATAAGCATGCAAATTGCCTTATTATTATGGGTGCACACATATTAATAACGTGAGGTGCAAGTGAGTCCCAGTGAGGCTTAACGAGTGTGAGAAGTGTTCTGCCCTATTGTTTGGTGTAAACTTTGTAGTTTGTAGATGTCAACGTGAGATTTGACTCCTACCTCATCTCGATTCTTAAACTTGTTCCCTCTCCTTATATAGAATCATGAGTGGACGAGGCCATGGACGTGGACACATTGCGATGACTCAGGCTGAGTTGCAAATCTGATTAACACCCATGTGGCTGAGGCATTAGCTGTCACACCCCAACCGATGGCGGAATCATCGGGGCGCGGCACTAGGCGAATCAGATTGCTCAAGAGAATCCATAACAACTATATCGCGATAATATTTAATACATTCGTTATCCCATACTAACAAATAATACAATCACATAAGTTATCACAGATTTCTTGTCCTCTCGAACAATACAAATCCGACAACCTAGATTTTAGTTGAGTTTCTAGACTTCCTAGCTTGATTTGATATAGTCTGCGATCTAACCTGCAACATACGTTAAAATGTTTGTCAATACAAAAGTATTGGCGAGTATACAGGTTTGATAAGTATAGCATAATAGATAAAAAGTGCTGCGAATTTCCACATGCATAAACGTAATACACGACATATATACTCACAAAACTGATACTACCAACTAAGTCCTCGATGCTCGAATGTACGATGGCATAACTAGACCCCGTCGGGCGCAATAGTACTATACTAGTCGTGGTGGGACGTCGCGAGTATAAGCCCTAGCACATATGCAACTAGCATCACGTATATCTATGCATAACAGTTATTCGCAAGTGATAATTCGATTGATTGAATAGTTTGTTTGATAAGTTCGATTTGTTAGAAACGTATGTTACACCCAAAATTCGATTAAAAAGGGGTCAAGTATACTCACAGTGCGTATTTAGCGAGATTACAACTTGATTGAGTCGGTTGCGAGTACGTCTGTAATGATCCTTGAAGAAATAGAGTAAACGATATACGGTTAAGCGAGATTAGCCTTGAAAAGTTACTCATTGGGTCGAATGGTTCTCATTCGTGCGGATTGATATGTTATCCGTCCGGATGACTAGTCATCCGTCCGGATGGCATGTTATCCGTCCGGATAACAGGTGATCCGTGCGGATGATGTGTCATACGTGCGGATAGTGGTGCGGACAGTCGTACGTGCGGATCAGCATGTCGTCCGTGCGGATGAGTAGTGCGTGCGGGTGAGTGGTGCGTGCGGGTGACATGTCATCCGTGCGGGTGACAAGATCCGTGCGGATGACAGTTGTGCGTGAGGACTGACTTGTCATCCGTGCGGACTGACTTGTCATCCGTGCGGACTGACTTGTCATCCGTGCGGACTGACACGTCTGGTTCGCACTCTGATCACCGTTTCCGAGTGTTTAACGGGAGGAATACGTTCGTTCTTACTAGGGTAGTGTAATTTCGCACTAACACTTGAAGTTCCGTCAGTTCCGACTCGTTCTAACAGCCGGGAGTCACCCCGTTCCATCAGATCTGGCCGTTCGTGATGGTCCTTCGTGGTTAACTTGAAATCGCATAGATTTAGGTGAGATTTGTCATTAAAACATGTGGAAATCACCCGGATCTGAGTCGTTTATAGTGAAATGAGACCCCAACTTGAAGTTCATAAGAACTCTTGGTGACATCACCTCAAAACGCCTCAAATCCTCAGATTTCACGGTTAGAATTTGAGTCTTGAAAGATAGAATGATGTAGAATCGAGTGTAGATTGTAGAAGTACAAGTTTTAGGTTGAAATCTTACCGGAATCGCGAGGAAATCGAGAGAAAAGGTCTTGGTGCGCGTTTGGTTGAACAGGAGCTGTCACATCACTGTTCAAGTGGTGTGACAGGGAATTTATAGGCAACAGAGAAGAGGAAAAGAGATCTGGCCCGGATAGCCCATCCGTGCGCATGTCCATCCGTCCGGATGGCCATCCGTCCGGATAGCTATCCTGACACGTTGGACTTCCCCGTTTTTGATCGTTTTGATAGTTTTCGAGGCGCGTACCTTTCATAATTAATTTATATTATTATTATATTGTTATTATTATATATATATATCTCTAGGGGTCGTATTTACGTATCCATAATCCAAAGTTTCGTTAATTAACGATCGGTTTCGATTCGAGTATGCGATTATTAGCGACGTTTCACGGCCATCAATGAAGGTAGTATAGGTCCTTTCTTGACGTCATCGTGAACGTTATTTCGTGTAGTGCCACAAAGACTGACAGGGTACCGTTTACTCGTATTGTTATCATCGTCATGACGACTGGAGCTACAGCACTCACCCGAGAGTCCCTGTTAGCGTTAATTGTTTACGTTTCGACACATCACGGCCACTGAGGAGGGTAGAATAGGTCCTCACTCAATGCCTCCGTGAGTGTTAGTGTGATAATAGTGTAGTATAGTGATACTGTAGCTTGAAAATATGCGATTATCCTTCGAATAGCGATATATACGATATAGTTACATTATGATCCGAATCTCAGGTGCTAGGCGTAACGAGTATAACGAGTAGTAACAACGCACAAAAGTGCGGGTTGTTACAGTCTCCCCTACTTTAGGAAATTTCGTCCCGAAATTAATCCAATAGGTAGACTTCTAAGGGTTGATCTTGTATACGTACGATATAGCGAGCGATTGACTGTAAGTTGACAGCGAGAACGTTTCGAATAAGAGAAATCGATTGCGATAGCGGGAAAGTGATGTAAAGACGAGAGTAACAGCCCACGAGTTGGCGTTCCAAAGTGCCTTGTCTTGCGTAGAATTCGTTAGTTCGATGCGATTGTAATTTGAAAGGTTTCTCATGACGTAGGGTTAACTGAGTCGATCGTTAACCAACGATACAAGAAGCGTTCGTTTTAGATATTAAAAAGAGATTTAGGATGAAAATGCTTGAAAATTTTCCTTTTAACGTGCAGTCAACGGAGTCGATGTTAACCGACGTTGCAAGGAAGTTTAAGTTTCTAAACATTTTAAGGAATTCGAAAATGAAAACAAGGGTTACGAAAACTCTCCTATGACATGGGTTCAAGCTGAACTCGATGTCGAACCAATGTCTTAAGAAGGATTGTATTTTGACGCTGTAAAAGTTTAAGGAAAACTGGGCTTATGAAACTTTTCTTGGACATGGAGTTAAGCTGATTCGATGTTAACTCCACGTTGTGAGAGAATTTTCACTTGCTCCATGGTTTTAGTAAAAGTTTTATAAAAATCAGTTTTAACCTTTTGAAGAGAATAATTTGACATCAGGCCCCACTTGGCACCTTCCCACGGAAGTTCGTTAATATGTTTAAAACACTTATATATAGGAATTACCAGCGGTGTATCCACCATGTTTTGCCCATATTACCTCCGTTTCGTGAGGCAGTGTCAGGTGTGCCGATATGACTTGGATAGAATTGTGTTTACTCGGCCCAATCGATAGAAAGTCGGACCGAGCATAAGACGGGTTCGAATAGATTAATCCAGCGAGTTAATAAGCGAGAAAGCGAATAGCGCGTTTTCGATTAGATTGCACATTAAACCCACATGGCACGTTTCCACAAGAGTTTTGCTAACATGGCGAAACACCATGCTTAACCAGGTTAGCTTTGCCTCGTGAAGCGGTGTCATGTGTACTTAATACCCTACAGACTGCAATGAACACCAAGTGAGTGATGAACGGTAGATTATACACGATAGGCGATCAGCGATTAGGCGAATAGCACAATACCAGTAATGACGGCGACAATAAACGTATTACGATATACGGCAGTTGTTGCGTTGCAAGCGATGGATGTATGTGGTTCGATTTATGCGATTCGATTCGATTGATTAATCACCACAGAGTTTAACTAACATTAGACCCCACATGGCCTTTTTCCACGAAAGGTCGCTGATATGACTAAAGCACCCTGCTTTAGCCATATGGGCTTCCTCTCGTGAAGCGAGGTCATGCGTGCTAACTTAACACGAATATCACAGATAACGGTTTAACGATAAATTGATACACAGCAAACGATATAGATTCTCATAATAAGCGATAGAGATTTGCGAGATACGCATGATAAACGATTGCGATTTGTCGAGTTCGATTCTTGTTTCGAATAAGCTTAACGTTTCGTTACGACGCATCACGGCTATCGAGGAGGGTAGTATAGGTCCTCTCTCAACAATATCGTGAGCGTTTATTTGCCTGATTGAGATTCGTTGCAACAGACTTACGACCAGTCTTGCGTCGATGCAATTTTCCTGCGAGGTAGACTCCCCAGAGTCCATCGATGAGGTGATTGCATTGCGTTTGCAGACTTGCGACAAGTCTTGCGATGATACGGTTTGTTACGCCTTGCGATTGAGTGTAGTGTGTCGAAAATAATCACAATAGTATAATAGGTCTAATAACGTTCAACTCCACGTGGCACTTTCTTCACGGAACTTCGGTAGTATGGTAAGGCATTCCTCGCCCGACCCCTACTACTTTCATCCCGTGTTTTGGTGTCACCTTTTGTCAAACGCTATGGCACCTTTAGAATTCACTACGATCTCCGTGCACTGACCCAAATAATCCCGTGTGCACCCGTGATTAGTCGTTCCTTGCACGTTTATCGTACCTCGTTCTAAGAGTGTAGTGAGGGTAAACACATTATTTCGTGATATAGTATATAGCATGTGCGTGAATCTAGTCTAAGTGCGACGACTAGAGCGTGATAGAGAAAACGAAGACGAGAGTTAATGTTACGCATAGTGGTAACTTCGAATAATAGAGTAGGTTCAAAACTTAGAAATTAACGTCGAAAATCGTATCATTACAACTTTATCCTACGCTTGCTAGATGTCTGATGCTGGAGACTTTTGCTGGAGCTGTTGTTGTTTTACTCAAGTTCACGGTTCGACGCGGCAGTTGCGGGTGAAGTGACCGTAACGATTGCAGTTATTGCAATAGCGACAGTCAGCCCCAACTGGATGATGATAGGTACACGAGTAACACTGAGGATGAGCTCCAGTGTAAGCTCGTTTTGGAAACATCGGAACGGTTCGAAGAGGTTCCGGTTGCAACAGTTCAGTTGTCGATGAGCTTGGGCTTGAAGTCTTTCGCTTGCGGTTGGGTTTGTCGGTGTCTTGCGAAGAGGTATCGTCGTTGGAGGATTCGCCTGAAGACTCACTTGCAGAGTCCTCGGCTGATTTGTCGGAAGATCCGTTGGCAGATTTGTCAGAAGAATCGACAGCAGATCCGTCCGAAGAATCGTTAGCAGATTCGTCAGAAGAATCGTTAGCTGATTCGTTAGAAGGATCGCCAGCAGATTTGTCAGAAGATTCGTCAGTAGACTCATCAGAAGATTCGTTAACATGTTCGCCTGAAGGATTACTGGTGATTGCTTGATGAGCTTGCTTGACAGAATCCTTGGAGAAAAACCCTTCCACGAGTCGTTTGTTGTTCATTTGTGCGGCTAAGCGATAGGTTTCTTCGATGGTAGCAGGTCTTGCAGCTTCGACAAAATCACCCACACACTCAGGTAAGCCGCGAATATACTTCGAAATGGCTTTCTCTGAAGTGTTGACTTGACTTGGGCAGATTATGCTAAGCTGTTTGAACCTTGCGGTGTAGCCAGCATTGTCACCTTTTGCTTGCTTGATTTCCCAAAACTCGTTTTCTAGCTTCTGGATTTCGTGAGGGGGACAGTACTCTTTCTTCATGAGCTCTTTCAGCTCATTCCAAGAGAGAGCGTAAGCTGCGGAGATCCCACGTTTGTTACGTTCGGTGGTCCACCAGTCGAGTGCTTGTGATTGAAATACCCCGGTAGCGCAAGTAGTACGGAAACTATCGGGACACCCACTTTGACGAAGGGTAACTTCGATAGAATCGAACCACTGGAGTAGTTGGGTCGCACCTCCTTCACCCGTGAACTCCATCGGGTCACAGGCTTTGAAGTGCTTGTAGAGAAAAGTAGATTGTGGCTCTCTTGTCTTAACGTCTTCCGAAGCTCGAGAGTTGTTGAGAGAGTGCACTTGAGCGGCAATTCGAGGAATAAGCTTACTCACTTCCTTAGTCACAAGTGATGCAATCCTCTTATCGACACTTCGTTTGGCTTTCCTCTTAGCTACTCGTCTCGAGGTAGAGTTGTTGGAAGGCATCTAGACAGGAAGAGATTGGAGTGAGATTCGATCATAATGATTTTTGAGTTTTGCGTTGCGATTGAACGCGTTCAAAACTTGGTGCGGTAGTATAGTAATATGAATCA
The DNA here is from genome assembly GCA_030545235.1 of Helianthus tuberosus. Classification (NCBI taxonomy): domain Eukaryota; kingdom Viridiplantae; phylum Streptophyta; class Magnoliopsida; order Asterales; family Asteraceae; genus Helianthus; species Helianthus tuberosus. The sequence goes on from CM060403.1 coordinate 56,329,217, forward strand.
CATAGGAGCCACAAAGGAAACACGAAATTCCTAAGTCCTCACACAATGACTTGTTTGTTTATACGTATATATATTTATATTTATATAGATGTAATTCGAATTCATGCACATATAGGTCGATTTAGAATAAGCGAGGTCGCGTCGAAGTGAGAAAACGAGAGCGAATGCGATAGATTATGCATTAGTTTTGTTGCGAACATTCGGATTTCGTTTTAGATAGCGATGGCTGTGCGAATCGTGCGTTTATAAAGTAGGGAGTGAAAATCGTTACATCGAGAAATCGATAAAGCGTAAAGTTTCAAAACGTAAATAGGTTCTAACCATTGGTAAGATCGGCGGTTTGTATGATAGAGTGCCTTGGGTGTTTAGGCGTCGACTACCCAAGGTAACCCAACTATGTTCAAGAAGTTCGAGCATGCGCGTTGACCTAGAGGACTCCATGCTTCCACTGGGATGCAGCTCATGGCATTCGTCTTCCTAGTCATCGCGTGGCTCGAGTTATCGTGATAGTCGAGTCCTTGGTAAGAGCTTTTGAAAACCAGTTTATAGAGAGTGGAACGACTTATTAAGGTACGGGTTTCACCCCTGTCTTAACAGTTTCGTTCCTAATTGTGGTTATGCTCTCGAATAAATTCGTGAGTTCCACTAGATTTCGAAATGGAGACTTTCGTCGAGATGTGGATGTCACTCCTAACTCGATGAAAGGTTCTCGTGCTAGAAAAATGCGCTGAGTGAGCAATCCTATCGAGAGTTCTTGGTTTTCACACCTGATCTCGACTAGGTCGCTCGGTTTCGTTATGCGAGTATTTTCGAAAACACGTGTATTGTGTCGGCCTTAGGAAAGGCTAAGTAGTATTTCAGCCTTAGGAAAGGCTTCTTCGTGTGAAGTGTAGTACGCAGTGTTCACACAAAGTTGTAGCTTTTAGCAATTTCGATCGAGAGTATCAAGTAAGCCCAATACAAACCCCACTGGGTTCGTACGAGTCGGCCTGTTGGTACTTAGACTATAGACTAGGTCAATTTCTAAGACGTCGACCCAGACTAGGTCGAGTCTGACCTAATTCCCTATAGTTATGGCTCTGATACCAATCTGTCACACCCCAACCGATGGCGGAATCATCGGGGCGCGGCACTAGGCGAATCAGATTGCTCAAGAGAATCCATAACAACTATATCGCGATAATATTTAATACATTCGTTATCCCATACTAACAAATAATACAATCACATAAGTTATCACAGATTTCTTGTCCTCTCGAACAATACAAATCCGACAACCTAGATTTTAGTTGAGTTTCTAGACTTCCTAGCTTGATTTGATATAGTCTGCGATCTAACCTGCAACATACGTTAAAATGTTTGTCAATACAAAAGTATTGGCGAGTATACAGGTTTGATAAGTATAGCATAATAGATAAAAAGTGCTGCGAATTTCCACATGCATAAACGTAATACACGACATATATACTCACAAAACTGATACTACCAACTAAGTCCTCGATGCTCGAATGTACGATGGCATAACTAGACCCCGTCGGGCGCAATAGTACTATACTAGTCGTGGTGGGACGTCGCGAGTATAAGCCCTAGCACATATGCAACTAGCATCACGTATATCTATGCATAACAGTTATTCGCAAGTGATAATTCGATTGATTGAATAGTTTGTTTGATAAGTTCGATTTGTTAGAAACGTATGTTACACCCAAAATTCGATTAAAAAGGGGTCAAGTATACTCACAGTGCGTATTTAGCGAGATTACAACTTGATTGAGTCGGTTGCGAGTACGTCTGTAATGATCCTTGAAGAAATAGAGTAAACGATATACGGTTAAGCGAGATTAGCCTTGAAAAGTTACTCATTGGGTCGAATGGTTCTCATTCGTGCGGATTGATATGTTATCCGTCCGGATGACTAGTCATCCGTCCGGATGGCATGTTATCCGTCCGGATAACAGGTGATCCGTGCGGATGATGTGTCATACGTGCGGATAGTGGTGCGGACAGTCGTACGTGCGGATCAGCATGTCGTCCGTGCGGACGAGTAGTGCGTGCGGGTGAGTGGTGCGTGCGGGTGACATGTCATCCGTGCGGGTGACAAGATCCGTGCGGATGACAGTTGTGCGTGAGGACTGACTTGTCATCCGTGCGGACTGACACGTCTGGTTCGCACTCTGATCACCGTTTCCGAGTGTTTAACGGGAGGAATACGTTCGTTCTTACTAGGGTAGTGTAATTTCGCACTAACACTTGAAGTTCCGTCAGTTCCGACTCGTTCTAACAGCCGGGAGTCACCCCGTTCCATCAGATCTGGCCGTTCGTGATGGTCCTTCGTGGTTAACTTGAAATCGCATAGATTTAGGTGAGATTTGTCATTAAAACATGTGGAAATCACCCGGATCTGAGTCGTTTATAGTGAAATGAGACCCCAACTTGAAGTTCATAAGAACTCTTGGTGACATCACCTCAAAACGCCTCAAATCCTCAGATTTCACGGTTAGAATTTGAGTCTTGAAAGATAGAATGATGTAGAATCGAGTGTAGATTGTAGAAGTACAAGTTTTAGGTTGAAATCTTACCGGAATCGCGAGGAAATCGAGAGAAAAGGTCTTGGTGCGCGTTTGGTTGAACAGGAGCTGTCACATCACTGTTCAAGTGGTGTGACAGGGCATTTATAGGCAACAGAGAAGAGGAAAAGAGATCTGGCCCGGATAGCCCATCCGTGCGGATGGCCCATCCGTGCGGATGGCCCATGCGTGCGGATGGCCCATCCGTGCGCATGTCCATCCGTCCGGATGGCCATCCGTCCGGATAGCTATCCTGACACGTTGGACTTCCCCGTTTTTGATCGTTTTGATAGTTTTCGAGGCGCGTACCTTTCATAATTAATTTATATTATTATTATATTGTTATTATTATATATATATATCTCTAGGGGTCGTATTTACGTATCCATAATCCAAAGTTTCGTTAATTAACGATCGGTTTCGATTCGAGTATGCGATTATTAGCGACGTTTCACGGCCATCAATGAAGGTAGTATAGGTCCTTTCTTGACGTCATCGTGAACGTTATTTCGTGTAGTGCCACAAAGACTGACAGGGTACCGTTTACTCGTATTGTTATCATCGTCATGACGACTGGAGCTACAGCACTCACCCGAGAGTCCCTGTTAGCGTTAATTGTTTACGTTTCGACACATCACGGCCACTGAGGAGGGTAGAATAGGTCCTCACTCAATGCCTCCGTGAGTGTTAGTGTGATAATAGTGTAGTATAGTGATACTGTAGCTTGAAAATATGCGATTATCCTTCGAATAGCGATATATACGATATAGTTACATTATGATCCGAATCTCAGGTGCTAGGCGTAACGAGTATAACGAGTAGTAACAACGCACAAAAGTGCGGGTTGTTACATTAGCAACCTATCAAGCTGGTACGATATGTGCCAAATCTTCTTTATTCTTGTGTCGCGTACACAACTCTTACCCCTGTGTTGTATTTTCTTTCATCCATTAGGTCAGCAAGCGCATCAGAACCAAAACCATCCGCCTGCTTGCACTTTCAAGACGTTTATGGATTGTAAGCCACAAACATTCAGTGGGACTAAAGGGGCTGTGGGGTTACTACATTGGTTTGAGAAGGTTGAGTCAGTGTTTGCTATGTGTAATTGTCCCGAGGGGGACCGTGTGAAGTATGCTACAGGCACTTTGGAGGATGGTGCCTTAACTTGGTGGAATGCCCATATGCAAATGTTGGGCATCGAAATGGCTAATGCAACGACATGGGATTACTTTAAGGAGCTGATGCGGGAAGAGTATTGTCCTCGTGACGAGATTCAGAAGCTCGAGAACGAGTACTACGATTTGAAGATGGAAGGGTCCGAGATCGAGGCTTACACGAAACGATCTCATGAACTAGCAATTTTGTGCCCTAACCTGTCTCGACCTCCACCTCGAATAATTGAACTATACATCAAGGGCCTAGCACCATCGGTAAAGAGTTTAGTCACTGCTGCAAACCTCAACAATCTGCCCACGATCATCCGTTTAGCACACAAGATTACCGACCAAGTGTGACACCTGTGCCTCTACGACCATCAAACAAATACCAAAACAATGAATTATTGTATTTCATACTTGGGATTTGTATAAATATGTGTATCTTTTGCACATATCAATTCTTGTTCGATTTCAAGCTTTAAATCGCTTTCTGGAAGGTTATACGCGCACTGATGCGCAAATATAACCAGTTTAATGCAACGAACACTCCGGAATAGTGAAATAGGCTTAACATACCTTAAATAACCTTTACATAACTTAGAAATAAGTTTTGGAGGGTTTGGTGTGGCGAAATCAAGTTTATTCGCTTACAAGGACTAATTTCGACAAACTGCGAAAGTATGCCGATTCGTACTGTAACGAACATTCTGGAACATGACCATAAGTTAAACATACCCTAAATATCCTTTACATAGCTTATAAATAGGCTTTGAAGGGTTCGGTGTGCTAAAATAAACTTTTTGGTCATTCAGGGACTAAAAACGTCAAAAAGTGCATAAGTTTGCATTTTCATGCATATCTTACGTTCTGAATACATCCGGGCATCCAAAACTTTATGTAATCATTAAAATATTTTATTTTAGTGATTGGCATGATAAAATTCCATTCGTCGCGTAATTTGGATCATTTTTCGCATTCGTTCGTGTTTCGTCGTAATTAACCGAACAACGCAACCGTACGACCAAACGAACCGACATCTGAGATATTTTTGAGCATGTTTCATGTTCTCTATACTTTAACTTCATTTTAGAGCCTTGAAATGGGATTAACGGGGCTTAAACGTGTCAAAAATGCATCAAAAACCATGTTTTGCAAATTCAGGGACCAAAATTGACATTCTGCCATAGTTATCTTAGGAAGGGACCAAAATGAAAAATCTAAATTCCAGCTTGTTCCAGCTGTTCCCCTCATTTTCACATGGTTTTAATGAAACTAGGGGCTCCCATGGTTTCACAAAACCATGGGCACATGTGTACGGATAAGATCGAAGCTCGTTTTACGATGAATGATCTTAACGGTTGTGCAAAAACTATATAACCCCCACCCCCTTTGCTCTCAAACTCACATTTGATCTGATTTTCATTCTCTAAGTTGAAGTCTTGCAATTCATACCTGAGAATAAATTGGATCAAACTTCCTTGGACCTTTTGTAAGTCCTCTTTCGTTCTTTTATGCATTTTTAGCGTGAAAGTCAAACTTTGTTTGACTTTCTGCATTGACCAGTTTATGGTCAATACGAAGTTCGTTTGAACTTCATAACGTGAGCATAATCACGATGGTTTTAGTCTCTTATGACTATACCTACTGATTACCACGTTATCTAGGCATAGTGGCGAGTCGTAGTTTCGGCCAAAATGCGTATTCTTGCGTATTTTGTAACCAAACTACTTTTAGGTATCAAAACCGTTTGTTTTGATACCAAACCTGTTTTCTAACTTCGTTAAACATGTTTTAACATGTTTAGCTCATCACTTTAGGTTTATTGCTTATGTAGAGTCGTAAGTCAAGCGGTCTAAACAACCGCTTAGACTTTCGAACCCGACCCGTTTGGTCGATCATTAGGATCCGACCAAACACATTAGGTGACCATAGTTGTATAGGGAATAACCTTCCGAGGTTATACGTTATGGTCACTACGTTTAGTTAGTTGTATGATAGGTAGTTTATATGCCTTAGGAAAATTACCAAAATGCCCTTTTTGCGCATAAATTCATTTTAAGCATATGTAACCTAAATTTTCACATCTAAACTAATTAGGTAACATTATTAGACATGTTAAGGCATATAATACTTGTCATGGGACTAGTTAGGCGTTCCGAACGCGTTTTACGCGAACGACGCGTTAAAGTAGTGTAAGCTACCTAAACGAGTCGTAATGGGTCGTAAGCACTTAGGATAGGTTTCCTTTTAGAATGTAGGCTTTGTTAAACCATATTACATGAGTTCCTTTACTCATTTGGTTTACGAACCTCATTCTATCCAATCTCCCGATATTAGGTCCGGTTATTTACATAGTTACCTATATTAGGTGCCGTTTGATTCCGTGATCCCTCTAGCTTTGCTTGGTTGTTGTTCAAGACTTCTAAGCACCCTCAAGTGAGTACATAGTCCCCTCTTTTACTGTTTTTCAAACATTTTGGGGTGAAACACATGTGCCTATTTGTTACTTTCGTGTTTTCCATGTTTTCATATCATATACTTGCTATGATCATTAGTACACTATTAGTACATGATTTCATTATGTTTTGCTATGTATGTTCACTTAACATGCTAGCACAATTGTTTTACATTTTGAACCATTTGTAATCGTTGGATGTATGTGAACCATTTGAAATCATTGGATGTATGTGAACCATTTGTAATCGTTGGATTTATGTGAACCGTTCGTAACCATTTGATTTATGTGAACCATTTGTAACTGTTTGAACCATTGGGTTAGGGAAGTGATTAGGTAACGGGGTGGGTGTAATGTGTTAAAAGCATGGTGGATACGCCGCTGGTACTTCCTATATATAAGTGCTTTTAACACATTATATATCGTTGCGTTATCTAGATCACTTGGGTAAACGATTTTGAAACGATATCACACAATGATGTTTTCTGAATAATATAAACCATACGAGTTTTATTAACGAGTTTTTACGAGATGTTTTACAATTTAATTTAATAAAACAAATGTTTTGGAGTTAAGAATCATGGCTACGAGATTTTATAAATTATAACCAACTTGATTTGAGTTGGTTAATTATGTCGCAATGCTATACTTTTCAAAATAAGGTAAGGTTTTTAAATAAGTATTGCAACATGTAAAACGAGCCATGAATCTGACACTCATATAAAACCTATGTACTCGCCGGCATTATTATGCTGACGTATTTTTACATGTGTTTCAGGTACAATAGTTGATGATGTTTGATGATGATACTTGTGTACGCTCACATAGGAATGGACGTGGCCTTAGTGACTTAATAACAATGAAAGTTTATTTGTTCCTGTTTTGTTTCTAATTCCAATGTAATGTAATACATTTAATTCAATAAAACGAAACTGTTTAATCCATGGTTGTGAAACAATGATTCTGTTACAACACTCCCCGACGTTTCCGCCATGTTTTGTTGTTTTACGTGGTCGGGGTATGACAGAAAAGTTGGTATCAGAGCCAATGGTTATAGGGAATTAGGTTATTAGTAATGCTTTAACCTAGTCTATAACCTTCCTAGGACCCTAACACAAGATTCTTGTGTTTAGATCTTAAAACAATACCGTCACTTATCCTTATGTGACAACCACAACAAGAACATAAATTTTGAATCTGCTTTGAAAACTAATCATCTGTTCTAGGATGATTTATAATAAGGTTTTGAACCTTCAAAGTTTTCAAGATCTCGTCAAAGTTTGGTCTAAATAATGTGAACACGTGCAAACTGGAAGGGTGGGTGCCTGTACCCTGGGTCTTCTGTCTAAGGCTAGAGTGTTCGTACAAATCCGCAGTATCGGACCAGTCACTCTTACCTGGGAACTCTTGGGGTGAGTGTCCACTTATAGGTGAGCATGTCTTCGCGATACATTATATTGACCCATTTAGTTTGATTAGTCACTGTCTCACTTTTTTGCCTTTGGTAACAAACAAATGGTCACAATCTTCATGCATTTTCATTCTCTTTTGACTATCTTTCGCTTGTTTCCTCCTATGCCTTCCATTATCTTCAAGATGCCTCTTCATCGCAACAACACTCAAATGTCCGAACCAGGTGTTGCAATTACCCAGCGAATAGGCGTCGTACTCCAGAGGACCATTGATTTAGCTATCACCATGACTCGCCTCAGGGATGAAGCCGTATAACGGAACTGCTCCTTGGTGCAATCAATGCCACCGTCATCATCCGAATCAAATACCCTGTTTCAAATGTACCCACACTGGACGATGGGGACATTTGGTTAACATGTGCCGCTTTGCAATCCAAAGCAAAGCTGTTGCAAATCCTGCTGCTCAACCTCCAAATTCTGCTTCATATGTCGCCTTGACATATCTAGCACCTCAACCTCACGAACTTCCTACCTTGTGTATCGACTTAAGCACGCCTAGTGCAAGGTGTCGAAACACCTCTCGTTACACAAATTCCAAAATCCGTATAGGATCTCTCTATCCTCATAATTAAGATCCTTGTGGATGGATATCGTTCATCGGAGCCCTTAATTGAATCTTTGTATGATTCAATACGTACATTATGATTCAATAAGGACAAAGCCGAATTCCTATTAAGATATTCCTATCTTCATAGATAGATTCTTGAAAATGATTAAAGTGCCAAATGAAATCCACGAATTGGATTCCTGGTGTGCTTTAAATATCTGTGTCCAAAGATAACAAATTAAAGGTCAAGTTAAACAATTATGTGATTATGTGCTTAAGTGTTCCCTCTTTATGTTTTTGTGTGATCCAAATTTTTGTTATCCAAATCCTCGTAGAATCTTCCATATCTTCGTATAAGGGATTCATAGTAGGATATCCAAGGGTACTATCTTAAATCCTTAATGGACTTCTACATTGTAGTTAAGTCCCTTGGGTTATGAAGTACTATTCTATAATTGGACCCCTTGAGTGGTCTAGTTAAACAGATTGATCCAAAAATCTGGTTAGGAATATCATGTGATGATATAGCTGAAAAGACTCCTTGGTGGTCTAACTAAAGAGATCACTTATCGATCTAATTAAAATAACCCTATGGTAGTCTAGTCACACTCATCACAGGTTTGATTTTCTTCCCCTACACATTATGAAATGCACTATGCGGACTGTGCAAGGAATTACGTAATTATGGACGCGTACATAATTATGGAATTTAGTGCACAGAAACCACAGCAAGTTTTGTCATGTGTCTAGAGTTAACCCTATTCATTTCCATTTCTGAAAAATACCCATTGAGGAAAGTGACTCATTCCGTGCATTTTCGTTTCTGAAGAATACCCATCGAGGGAAATGAATATCCTTTTGTTTAATCCTTCATTTCCGTTTCTGAAGAATACCCATTGAGGAAAATGACTCATTCCGTGCATTTTCGTTTATGAAGAATACCCATCGAGGGAAATGAATATCCTTTTGTTTAATCCTTCATTTCCGTTTCTAAAGAATACCCATTGAGGAAAATGACTCATTCCGTTCATTTTCGTTTCTGAAGAATACCCATCGAGGGAAATGAATATCCTTTTGTTTATTCCTTCATTTCCGTTTCTGAAGAATACCCATTGATTAAAATGACTCATTCCGTGCATTTTCGTTTCTGAAGAATACCCATCGAGGGAAATGAATATCCTTTTGTTTATTCTTTCATTTCCGTTTCTGAAGAATACCCATTGAGGAAAATGACTCATTCCGTGCATTTTCGTTTCTGAAGAATACCCATCGAGGGAAATGAATATCCTTTTGTTTAATCCTTCATTTCCGTTTCTGAAGAATACCCATTGAGGAAAATGACTCATTCCGTTCATTTTCAATATCCATCAAGGGAAATGAATATCCTTGATTTTTCTTCCTTCATTTCCATTTCTGAAGAATACCCATTGAGGAAAATGACTCATTCCGTTCATTTTCGCCTCTAAAGAATATCCATCGAGGGAAATGAATATCCTTGATTTTTCTTCCTTCATTTCCATTTCTGAAGAATACCCATTGAGGAAAATGACTCATTCCGTTCATTTTCGTTTCTAAAGAATGTCCGTTGAGAGAAATAACAGGATTATGCCTTGTATATCTTTGATGGGTTATTCTATGCAAATTGATAAACACCCTAGATTCCATGCAAGACAAATATTTAACACAGCGTCACAGACAGACTCCTATGAATAAATTTCGGGACGAAATTTCCTAAAGTAGGGGAGACTATGACACCTGTGCCTCTACGACCATCAAACAAATACCAAACCAATGAAGTATTGTATTTCATACTTGAAATTTGTATAAATATGTGTATCTTTTGCACATATCAATTCTTGTTCGATTTCAAGCTTTAAATCGCTTTCTGGAAGGTTATACGCGCACTGATGCGCAAATATAACCAGTTTAATGCAACGAACACTCCGGAATAGTGAAATAGGCTTAACATACCTTAAATAACCTTTACATAACTTAGAAATAAGTTTTGGAGGGTTTGGTGTGGCGAAATCAAGTTTATTAGCTTACAAGGACTAATTTCGACAAACTGCGAAAGTATGCCGATTTGTACTGTAACGAACATTCCGGAACATGACCATAAGTTAAACATACCCTAAATATCCTTTACATAGCTTATAAATAGGCTTTGAAGGGTTCGGTGTGCTAAAATAAACTTTTTGGTCATTCAGGGACTAAAAACGTCAAAAAGTGCATAAGTTTGCATTTTCGCGCATATCTTACGTTCTGAATACATCCGGACATCCAAAACTTTATGTAATCATTAAAATAATTTATTTTAGTGATTGGCATGATAAAATTCTATTCGTCGCGTAATTTGGATCATTTTTCGCATTCGTTCGTGTTTCGTCGTAATTAACCGAACAACGCAACCGTACGACCAAACGAACTGACATCCGAGATATTTTTGAGCATGTTTCATGTTCTCTATACTTTAACTTCATTTTAGAGCCTTGAAATGGGATTAATGGGGCTTAAACGTGTCAAAAATGCATCAAAAACCATGTTTTGCACATTCAGGGACCAAAATTGACATTCTGCCATAGTTATCTTATGAAGGGACCAAAATGAAAAATCTAAATTCCAGCTTGTTCCAGCTGTTCCCCTCATTTTCACATGGTTTTAATGAAACTAGGGGCTCCCATGGTTTCACAAAACCATGGGCACATGTGTACGGATGAGATCGAAGCTCGTTTTACGATGACCGATCTTAACGGTTGTGCAAAAACTATATAAACCCCACCCCCTTTGCTCTCAAACTCACATTTGATCTGATTTTCATTCTCTAAGTTGAAGTCTTGCACTTCATACCTGAGAATAAATTGGATCAAACCTCCTTGGACCTTTTGTAAGTCCTCTTTCGTTCTTTTATGCATTTTTAGCGTGAAAGTCAAACTTTGTTTGACTTTCTGCATTGACCAGTTTATGATCAATACGAAGTTCGTTTGAACTTCATAACGTGAGCATAATCACGATGGTTTTAATCTCTTATGACTATACCTACTGATTACCACGTTATCTAGGCATAGTGGCGAGTCGTAGTTTCGGCCAAAATGCGTATTCTTGCGTATTTTGTAACCAAACTACTTTTAGGTATCAAAACCGTTTGTTTTGATACCAAACCTATTTTCTAACTTCGTTAAACATGTTTTAACATGTTTAGCTCGTCACTTTAGGTTTAGTGCTTATGTAGAGTCTTAAGTCAAGCGGTCTAAACAACCGCTTAGACTTTCGAACCCGACCCGTTTGGTCGATCATTAGGATCCGACCAAACACATTAGGTGGCCATAGTTGTATAGGGAATAACCTTCTGAGGTTATACCTTATGGTCACTACGTTTAGTTAGTTGTATGATAGGTAGTTTATATGCCTTAGGAAAATTACCAAAATGCCCTTTTTGCGCATAAATTCATTTTAAGCATATGTAACCTAAATTTTCACATCTAAACTAATTAGGTAACATTATTAGACATGTTAAGGCATATAATACTTGTCATAGGACTAGTTAGGCGTTCCGAACGCGTTTTACGCGAACGACGCGTTAAAGTAGTGTAAGCTACCTAAACGAGTCGTAATGGGTCGTAAGCACTTAGGATAGGTTTCCTTTTAGAATGTAGGCTTTGTTAAACCACATTACATGAGTTCCTTTACTCATTTGGTTTACGAACCTCATTCTATCCAATCTCCCGATATTAGGTCCGGTTATTTACATAGTTACCTATATTAGGTGTCGTTTGATTCCGTGATCCCTCTAGCTTTGCTTGGTTGTTGTTCAAGACTTCTAAGCACCCTCAAGTGAGTACATAGTCCCCTCTTTTACTGTTTTTCAAACATTTTGGGGTGAAACACATGTGCCTACTTGTTACTTTCGTGTTTTCCATGTTTTCATATCATATACTTGCTATGATCATTAGTACATGATTTCATTATGTTTTGCTATGTATGTTCACTTAACATGCTAGCACAATTGTTTTACGTTTTGAACCATTTGTAATCGTTGGATGTATGTGAACCATTTGAAATCATTGGATGTATGTGAACCATTTGTAATCATTGGATTTATGTGAACCGTTTGTAACCATTTGATTTATGTGAACCATTTGTAACTGTTTGAACCATTGGGTTAGGGAAGTGATTAGGTAACGGGGCGGGTGTAATGTGTTAAAAGAATGGTGGATACGCCGCTGGTACTTCCTATATATAAGTGCTTTTAACACATTATATATCGTTGCGTTATCTAGATCACTTGGGTAAACGATTTTGAAACGATATCACACAATGATGTTTTCTGAATAAAATAAACCATACGAGTTTTATTAACGAGTTTTTACGAGATGTTTTACAATTTAATTTAATAAAACAAATGTTTTGGAGTTAAGAATCATGGCTACGAGATTTTATAAATTATAACCAACTTGATTTGAGTTGGTTAATTATGTCGCAATACTATACTTTTCAAAATAAGGTAAGGTTTTTAAATAAGTATTGCAACATGTAAAACGAGCCATGAATCTGACACTCATATAAAACCTATGTACTCGCCGGCATTTTTATGCTGACGTATTTTCACATGTGTTTCAGGTACAATAGTTGATGATGTTTGATGATGATACTTGTGTACGCTCACATAGGAATGGACGTGGCCTTAGTGACTTAATAACAATGAAAGTTTATTTGTTCCTGTTTTGTTTCTAATTCCAATGTAATGTAATACATTTAATTCAATAAAACGAAACTGTTTAATCCATGGTTATGAAACAATGATTCTGTTACAACACTCCCCGACGTTTCCGCCATGTTTTTTTGTTTTACGTGGTCGGGGTGTGACACCAAGAGGTCGTGCGTGGTGCGTTACCACCACGTGTTTCTGCTACTACCTCTACTGCTACAGCTACCACACCTGCTAGTGATAACAAGCGCAAGTGGAACGATACTGACAAAGCAACCAGTGCGAGTCAATCTCAGAAAAGGCCTGACAACAGCAATAACCGTAGTTTCAGTCAGTCGTCTTCTGTTAACCAAGGCCAAGGCAGTAATCAGAGTCAAGGCACCTACGTTGGTGAGAAGCCAAAGTGCAACAAATGTGGTTATCATCATTATGGACCGTGTGTCTGGGCTTGCCGTAGGTGCGAAAAGGTGGGCCATGAGGCCAAAGACTGTAGAGCCCCGCACCCAAAGCAGCAGCAGAATCAGCAGCATCAGCAACAGCAAAGGCAGCAGCCCCATTAGAACCAAGGCTATAGGAAGGGGTGCTTCCAGTGTGGGGATGAGGGCCACATCAAGCGGGATTGCCCTCAGCTGAATCAGAATGTCAACGACAACAACAACCGCTAGAATAACAACAACAATTCTGGGAACAACAACAATGGCAACAATGGGGGCAATGGTGCTCGTGGAAGGGTATTTACGATTGGTGCTGGTGATGCTAGGAACGACGGCAATGTCGTGACTGGTACATTTTCTGTGAACAATCTTTTTGCTTCTGTGTTATTTGATTCCGGTGCCGATTGGAGTTATGTGTCCCTAGAGTTCAGTTAGCGATTAGAGTTAACCCCAACACCTTTAGAAGCTAAGCATGTAGTAGAATTAGCTGATGGCAAGATGATTGAAGCTTCGCATGTCCTTTTTGGGTGTAAACTAGATCTTGTGGGTCAAGTGTTTGATATTGACCTCCTTCCTGTTACCCTCGGTAGTTTTGATGTAGTGGTTGGTATGGATTAGTTGTCTAAACATCATGCTGAGATTCTATGTAAGGAGAAGATTGTACGTATCCCTCTTCCCAGTGGAGAGTCATTATCGGTTCAAGGGCATCATAGTGGGACAATGGTTGGTATCATCTCAGCTATGCAAGCGCAGAAGTGTCTACGAAAGGGGTATCCTGCTATTCTAGCACTTGTTACTAATACTCCATCAAAAGAAAGAAAGATCGAGGACCTGCTAGTTGTTCGTGAATTTCCCGATGTGTTTCCTGAGGAACTACCTAGTTTACCTCCTCACCGTCAAGTGGAATTTCAGATTGATCTAGCACCAGGAGCGGCTCCAGTTGCTCGTGCTCCCTATCGTTTAGCACCTGGAGAATTGCAAGAGCTATCCAATCAACTTCAAGAGCTGTTAGATAGAGGCTTTATCCGACCCAGTTCTTCGCCTTGGGGAGCCCCAGTTCTGTTCGTAAAGAAGAAAGACGGGTCCTTTCGCATGTGTATAGATTACCGAGAGCTTAACAAAGTGACAGTTAAGAACCGATATCCTTTGCCACGTATCGACGACTTGTTTGACCAGTTACAGGGGTCAAGTTTTTACTCGAAGATCGAATTAAGATCGAGCTATCATCAGATGAGAGTCCGAGAGGAGGATGTTCCTAAAACGGCTTTTCGAACGCGGTATGGGCATTAGGAGTTTTTAGTTATGTCGTTTGGGTTGACAAACATGCCAGCAGTTTTCATTGACCTCATGAACCGTGTGTGCAAACCGTATCTCGACGACTTCGTTATCGTATTCATCGACGACATTCTGATCTATTCAAAGAGCAAGGAAGATCACGAGCGGCACTTGCGTCTCATCTTGGAGCTTCTGAGGAAGGAGCAACTCTACGCGAAATTCTCTAAGTGTGACTTCTGGATTCGAGAGGTACACTTCCTTGGCCACATTGTGAATGAATCAGGGATACACGTGGATCCTGCTAAGATTGATGCTATCAGAAATTGGGCGGCACCGAAGACTCCTTCGGAGGTGCGACAATTTCTTGGTCTCGCTGGGTACTATCGCATATTTATTAAGGACTTTTCGAAGATCGCGCAACCTCTCACCTCGTTAACACAAAAGGGCATTGTATACTCTTGGGGAACGAAACAAGAGGATGCTTTCCAGTTACTGAAACAGAAACTCTGCAGTGCGCCGATTTTGTCTCTACCTGAAGGGACAGAAGATTTTGTGGTATATTGTGATGCTTCCATTCAGGGTCTCGGTTGCGTGTTGATGCAACGCGAGAAGGTGATAGCCTACGCCTCGCGACAGTTGAAGGTTCACGAGAGGAATTATACGACACACGACTTAGAGTTGGGAGCCGTAGTGTTTGCACTCAAAATCTGGAGGCATAACCTGTACGGTACTAAATGCACTATTTATACCGACCACAGGAGCCTTCAACATATTTTTGACCAGAAGGATTTGAATATGCGACAGCGTCGCTGGGTAGAACTCTTAAATGACTACGATTGTGCCATCAAGTATCACCCGGGTAAGGCTAACGTTGTGGCTGATGCACTCAGTCGGAAGGAATCGAAACCCAAACGTGTTCACGCCTTGCAACTCACTATCCATTCTAACCTACCTGACCAGATCCGTTCTGCACAAGCTGAAGCGTTGTAAGAGGAAAACATTGAAGCAGAGTACTTAAGGGGCATGGATAAACGACTTGTAGAGAGATCGGATGGTATCCTCTACTTCATGAAGCGTGTATGGATTCCTTTGTTTGGTAACCTTAGAGAGCTTGTGATGGACGAAGCACATAAGTCTCGATACTATGTTCATCCAGGTTCGAATAAGATGTATCAGGACCTCAAAGTCATGTATTGGTGGCCGAAGATGAAAGCTCACATCGCGACTTATGTGAGTAAGTGCTTGACCTGCTCGAAAGTTAAAGTGGAATATCAGAAACCGTCTGGATTGCTGCAACAACCAGAAATACCCATGTGGAAATTGGAGCAAATCGCAATGGATTTTGTCACTGGGCTACCTAGAACTCAAAACGGGAACGATACCATTTGGGTGATCGTTGATCGTCTCACGAAGTCAGCGCATTTTCTTGCAATCAAGGAAACGGATAAGTTCTCACAGCTAGCCGTTGTTTACCTCAAGGAGGTGGTTTCTAGGCACGGGGTGCCGACTTCTATTATCTCGGATCGTGACCCGCGTTTCATTTCAGATTTGTGGCAGTCGATGCACAAATCGTTTAGCTCATGCCTCGACATGAGTACTGCTTATCACCCACAGACGGATGGTCAAAGTGAACGAACCATCCAAACACTAGAAGACATGCTGCGGGCGTGCGTGATTGATTTTGGCAAGGGTTGGGAGAAACACTTGCCTTTGATAGAGTTTTCTTATAACAATAGCTACCATACCAGTATTCTGGCAGCTCCATTTGAAGCATTGTATGGATGGAAATGTCGCTCACCTCTCTGTTGGGCTGAGGTGGGTGACAGTCAGATTACAGGCCTGGAACTTGTACTTGAAACCTCCGAGAAAATCGTTTAGATCAGGAATCGTATGGCGGTAGCGCGTGATCGTCAGAAAAGCTATGCCGATAAGCATAGAAAACCTTTGGAGTTCGTAGTTAATGATCGTGTTATGTTGAAGGTCTCACCCTGGAAGGGTGTCGTCACTTTTAGTTTTGTGCTTGTCTAGGGTCGTAAAGGTAAGCGATCTAATCAATCGCTTATACTTTCGAACCCGACCCGTTTGGTCGATCATTAGGATCCGACCAAACACATTAGGTGACCATAGTAGCATAGGGAATAACCTTCCGAGGTTATACCTTATGGTCACCTAGTTTAGATGGTTGTATGATAAGTAGTTTATATGCCTTAGGTAAATGACCAAAATGCCCTTTTCATGCATAATTGGTAGTTAAGCATATGTAACCTAAACTTTTGTCACATAACTGATTATACAACATGATTAAACTTGTATAGGCATATAATACTTGTCATAGGACTAGTTAGACGTCTCGAACGCGCGTTTGCGCGCACGACGCGTTAACGTAGCATAAGCTACCTTAATGGGTCGCGATGGGTCGAAAGCACTTAGGTTAGGCTCCGATTTAGGATGTAGGCTTTGTTAAACCATATCACATGAGTTCCAATGTCACACCCTGGCTTTGCGGAAGCGTGGTTAATTTGGTGTGACTTCT
Source organism: Helianthus tuberosus (assembly GCA_030545235.1). Classification (NCBI taxonomy): domain Eukaryota; kingdom Viridiplantae; phylum Streptophyta; class Magnoliopsida; order Asterales; family Asteraceae; genus Helianthus; species Helianthus tuberosus. The sequence goes on from CM060403.1 coordinate 56,346,362, forward strand.
TAATACCATAGCTTAACCATAACAAAGCTATATGAAATAAAATCATGCAAGATCATCCATTTGATTAAGTTTTAAAAACCAGAGTAACATACCATTGTCTTAGAGACTTACAACATCATAACGTAAAACATTGTCTTGAACAACATAAATAGTAACATGAAATAAGCGCAGTTTAAGATTTGTGACTTGTCCAGGAAAGAGTCACATTTCCTAAACTGGGATGACCTTGGAACCCTTATGCAGCGGGAAAACATAACATACCGTGCCAGATCTTTAATTTCCTGAAATACATGTAAGTTGAAAAATCAACAATAATGTTGAGCGAGTTCATGTGTAAGTGAGTATGTAAAACACTTGTAAGTATAAAAGTTCCCTGGTATGTAGCAGTGTAAGGAAAAGAGATCACCAATGGTTTGCAAGGCCATCAGCATGTGTGAAGTGCAAGTAGGAAGACTCAAACCTAGCAGATTTCGCGTTGGGTACAAAGTCACTCAAGGTCCGTTCTGCTGGGCCTCTTAGAGGTCCGCTCTGTTGGGCCTAGAGTTGGGCTCGCTACACCCAGATAGATCTACCGCTTACGTCCCTCGGTGTTTCTGCCTACCCACTCACATGATCTAAGTAGTAAACCTCCTTACGCTAACCATACCATGTATAAAGTACTTGTAATCAAAGTAACATGTATTTCACCCCCGCAGTTAAGAAAACTGAAAACAGTTAAGAGAAAAGGGGGACATGAACTCACAGTGAAGCGTCTCTACCAAGTATCTCCTGCTCACGCAGCTGTGCGACGACCTACAGGTGCTAATTTCTATTAGACGGACGGCCGTGCCATAGCTTTATAGTTTAAGTCTTTGGGAAATAGTTAGACAACTATTTCGTGTTTACGTTCTGTATATACTTGGTAGTTAATCTCCTTCCCAAGGATGGGGGATTCAATACATGTGCGTTCAAATCTATTTCCGTAAGTGCGTAAGTTACGTTTTAGCAATCGAGTGGTAATATAATTACCGATGTAACTTATATATTCATGGTGAAAGCGTTCGTATTATTTTGGATTCGTTAACGTTTGTAAATATTATTTTTACTCTAGAAATAATATTTATGTATCTCCACAAAATAATCATAAACAGTGTGTGAAAATATATATATATCTATCACGTTAAATTTTGTGAAAATCCCGCCTCCGAATATTTAGTAAATAAAGTCATGGCGAAATTTATATTTCGAAAACATGTCAAAAATAATTCTAACACTTGTAGTGTAAATAGTTCTAAGTGTTAGGTTTTTAGAAAAATTTCGCCAGAGTTTCCTCTGTAACTGGAGGTGGCCACGCTTTCAAGCGTATCATTTTCTTTAACAAATCAACTCAACAATTTTCTCAACGTCATCAAACGATAATTCAACATTTTAACTAGTCAAAATATACAAATTGCATATATTACATGAACTTGTAGTTTTTCCGAAAATATGAGGTAAATCTCATTACCTTTAGTGGATCTTTATATAAATAAATCCGGTTTCGTAAAAGTCTTGTTTTTAGAGAAGTTCCGTCTTTACAACTTCTTGTCCATTTTTACAAAGATAGTTATTTTGTTGAAACTTGTGTTATACAAGTGTTTACACACTTGTGTGTTCTAAATATCATTCTTGTTATTGTGAGATCCGTCTTTTAGAAAACATGATTTCTTTAACGCTTGGTCCTTTGAAAATACCACTTGCAGATACGTAGATCTGCTAGTTTTAAACACTATTTTGCAAGTAAAAATACTTTTACACAAGTTCATGTTTCATGTGTGGTAGAGTTTCACCTTTTAACCCTTGTATCTTCTAACATAACCTTATGTCATGATCCAAGAACATGACTACATCGGGTTAAATGGTGATCCGAGCTACCACAATCATAGATCGGGTCTAAATAATCACAAATTTCGAATACTACATCATTTACACAACTTATGTGCTATTAACCACCATTTTTAGTGTTTTAAGTAGACTTTAAAGCATCAACTTGTAAGAATCCGAGTTTTAACCGATACAAATCCTTTTAACCACTTTAGATTAGTTCAAGAAGGTGTTTTAAGCATTATACCTCTAGCTCGAGGCTAGGGAAGAATCTATGCGCAAAAGAGGTGGATAAAAGCAAGATAAAGAGGTCCTTCGCGTTCCGTTTGCTCCAAGCTTCCTAATACGAGACCCTTAATGCTTGTATGATGATGAAATGGCTTGAACAAGATTGAAAGGTGGCGGTGGTGGGCTTGTGGTTCTCGGCCGTGAGTGGAAGAGAGGGGAGAGAGAGTTGTGAGGTGGTGATGAGTTAAGTGAATGTGTTAGTGTGCTAAGCATGTAACTTATAGACATTCTCATGTGCTAATACCCAATGGTTCTTGTGTCACTTAGATATTAGGCAAAGGTGATTAAAATAATCACCATGGTACAAGTGTGTCCCCTAGGGGACCGAATTCGGTCAAGAGGGGGGGGGGGGTCCCTTGGTTCGATTTCAACTAGGCACCAAGTATTAGTTAGGTTAAAGTTAAGTTAAGTAGGTTAGTTAAGTGTTTAACTTAGTTACTAATGTGTAGTGTGTTACAATGGGTGTTAGGGCAATCAGGGACCCTAACTGGCTCAGAAAAGATAAATAATGAAAATAACAATATTTTCATGCTCCGGGTATAGTCCGGTTGTTCGGTTGGATAGTAATCCGTTAAAGCGTTAACAAAGCTTTAAAGTGTCGTTATTACTCTTTTTAGTGACACAGCTTATTCCTGACACTTTGGAAAGTGTCTAGTGTTATTTTTCTCATGTTTTGGCACTTTGTTAGTTAGCTAAAAGCTGAATTATTTTGTAAAGTGCTGAGTTTTGTACTTAGAGTACGTTTTAGGCACATCCAGTCATAGTGACTTATTCCTAGAGACGCAGTTCCACAACCCTTATATCCCTACACTCACTACTAGTGTAGCAAAACGTTTCTGGCTCGTACAGGCCTTAGAGGCAGTGTTTGCCTGATGCTGGTTATATCAGCACGTTCAATAGGTTATCCGTTATAGTGCTACTGTGCTTTTTGTGCATCATGTTTGTCACTAAGGTGCCGTAAGCAAAATATGGAGTGACCGCAAATAGAGTATGATGCAAGTAAGTGCATGTATCAGTATGCAAGTAGCAGTTTATTCACAAGTTCAAGCAAGCACAGTAATTAAGCAGTAATTAATCACTAATTAAGTCGTACGGATACCTGGTTTAGTGCGGGTTGTCACATTCTCCCCCCGTTAAATAAATTTCGTCCCGAAATTTAAGTTCTGCTTGTAGATGCAGGGTTCTTAGGAAAAAGGTGGGGGTATTTCTCTTTCATCCGGTCCTCACGTTCCCAGGTGTATTCAGGACCATGTCTGGCATTCCAACGAACTTTGACGAGCCTGACACTGCTCCGGCGGGTCTTGTTAACTTTCCAATCCGTGACCTCAACAGGTTCTTCAACGAAGTGGAGCGTGTCGTCAACATGAATCTCGTCGGTGGGAATGGCAACGGTGACTTGAGTTGGACTTTTCTTTAGATTGGATACGTGAAAGGTGTCGTGAACACCATTCAGTTCGGCAGGTAGGTCCAACTTGTATGCTACTAGTCCTATTCTTTCCAGAATTCTGAAGGGACCAATGTAGCGCGGATTTAACTTCCCACGCTTTCCGAAGCGTGCCACACCCTTCCAGGGTGAGACTTTCAATAACACCATCTCTCCAACTTGGAAATCCACATGTTTTCGGTTTGGATCCGCATAGGCCTTCTGTCTGTGGTGAGCTGCTTCGATGCGTTTAAGAATCTGCGCGATCTTGTCTGTCGTCTCTTGGACGATTTCGGGACCAGCAAGTTGCCTATCACCTGCGTCAGCCCAACATAAGGGTGATCGGCACTTGCGTCCATAAAGGGCTTCAAATGGCGCGACACCAATACTGGTGTGGTAGCTGTTATTGTATGAAAATTCGACCAAAGGTAAATGTTTATCCCAGCTACCGCCCAAATCCATGACACACGCCCTCAGCATGTCTTCCAAAGTCTGTATCGTTCGCTCGCTCTGGCCGTCAGTTTGCGGATGAAACGCAGTGCTCAGATTCAATTGTGAGCCAAAGGCTTCTTGGAAGGATTGCCATATCCTTGACACAAACCTTCCGTCTCTATCAGAGATGATTGAGAGAGGCACTCCATGGCGCGCGATGATCTCTCTCATGTAAATTTCCGCAAGTTTACTAGTACTGTCTTTCTCTTTGATTGGCAGAAAGTGTGCGGACTTTGTTAGGCGGTCAACTATCACCCAAATCATATCATGGCCTCTTGGCGTTCTTGGCAATTTCGTAATAAAATCCATGGAGATTTGTTCCCATTTCCACTTGGGAATTTCAAGTTGTTGCAGAAGTCCTGAAGGCTTCTGGTATTCGGCTTTAACCTTAGCGCATGTTAAACATTTGCTCACATAAACAGCAACATCGCCTTTCATCCTAGGCCACCAATAGTAATCTTTGAGGTCCTGGTACATCTTATCCGCTCCCGGGTGGATAGAGTACCGCGACTTGTGAGCTTCATCAAAAATAACTTCCCTTAAACCACCAAACAGAGGAACCCAAATCCTTTTCTCAAAACATAACGTTCCTTCCTCGTTTGGTCCCCGTAGCTTCTTCATCCCACGGAGGTATTCTTCTTCAAGGTTTCCTTCCTTGAGAGCTTCCTTCTGCGTGGCACGAATGCGCAAGGAAAGATCGGTTCGTATAATCATTTCTAAAGCTCTAACCCTTATGGGTTTGATCCTCTCTTTACGACTTAGGGCATCGGCGACCACGTTCGCCTTCCCTGGATGATACTTTATCTCGCAGTCGTAGTCGTTCAACAATTCAACCCATCGCCTTTGCCTCATATTCAACTCCTTCTGGTTGAATATATGTTGTAGGCTCTTGTGATCTGTAAAGATTGTACACTTTGTACCATAAAGGTAGTGTCTCCAGATCTTTAATGCAAAAACCACTGCGCCGAGCTCCAAATCGTGTGTGGTATAGTTCTTTTCGTGCACTTTCAGTTGACGCGATGCGTAAGCAATAACCTTTTGGCGTTGCATCAACACACAACCCAGTCCTTGACGCGATGCGTCGCAGTATACCACAAAATCATCAGTACCTTCCGGTAGTGCTAAGATTGGCGCATTGCAGAGCTTATCCTTCAGTATCTGGAACGCTTCTCCCTGTTTGATTCCCCAATCAAATTTCTTATCCTTCTGGGTGAGGAGCGTCAATGGTTGAGCGATTTTTGAGAAATCCTCAATGAACCTTCGATAGTAGCCAGCCAAACCCAAGAATTGTCGAATCTCGGTTGGCGTCTTTGGCGTTTCCCAATCCTTGATTGCCTCGATCTTGGTTGGATCCACGTGGATTCCATCTCCATTTACCACGTGCCCAAGGAATTGGACTTCACGTAGCCAAAATTCGCACTTGGAGAATTTGGCATACAGTTGTTCCTTCTTCAGCAGCTCTAGAATGGCTCTAAGATGCTGCTCGTGTTCAGCCTTCGTCTTTGAATAAATTAAAATGTCATCGATGAATACAATCACGAACTTGTCCAAGTACGGCTTGCAAACTCTATTCATCAAATCCATAAAGACTGCAGGTGCGTTTGTCAAACCAAACGGCATAACAAGAAACTCGTAGTGTCCATAACGAGTTCTGAAGGCTGTCTTTGGGATACTTTCCTCTTGTATCCTTAACTGATGGTATCCAGATCGAAGATCGATCTTTGAATAAAAGCTTGAACCTTGCAGTTGGTCGAACAGATCATCGATCCTTGGCAGAGGGTATCTATTCTTGATCGTCAGCTTGTTCAACTCCCGGTAGTCGATGCACATACGAAAACTACCGTCCTTCTTCTTAACAAACAGGACCGGAGCTCCCCAAGGCGAGAAGCTTGGTCGGATAAATCCCTTGTCTAACAACTCTTGAAGTTGTGTCGACAGTTCCTGCATCTCAGACGGAGCAAGTCTATATGGTGCCTTAGCCACAGGCGCGGCGCCTGGAACTAAGTCGATGTGAAACTCTACTTGCCTCTGAGGTGGCAGTCCAGGTAAGTCCTCTGGGAAGACTTCTGGATATTCCCTCACGACAGGGATGTCTTCGATTCTTGGCTCAGCAGCCTTCTTATCCACAATGTGTGCCAGGAAGGCGACACATCCCTTCTGTAAACACTTTCGCGCTTTCAGGCAGCTGATAATTCTCAATGGCGTATCACGCTTCTCTCCGTGAACCACAATTGTCTCGCCATCTTCGGTTGGGATACGAACAATCTTTTCATGACAAAGTATCTCTGCCTTGTTGCCTGATAACCAATCCATTCCTACCACCACGTCGAAGCTTCCCAATTGGACTGGTAGTAGATCTAAAGCGAACTCACGCTCTCCTAATTCGATCACACAACCTCTGATAACTTCATTGGCTTCTACTAACTTCCCATTGGCCAATTCGATTGAGTAGGGAATATCTAACTTATTAACGGCTAACCCAAGCATATTCTTAAATTCTAACGACACGAAGCTATAATCGGCACCAGTATCAAATAAAACGGATGCATAGCGTTGATTTACAGGGAACGTACCAGTAACAACATTGGGGTCCTGGCGCGCTTCCCTTGCTTCGAGTTGGAACACTCTTCCACGGGCTTGGTTTAACTCTGGACAGTTCTTCTTAAAATGCCCAATATCACCGCAGTTATAACATCCAAGTCTTTACCCGTTTCCACCAGCTTGATCATTTCTCTGATTACGATTCACGGTGCCCGCTTGGTTAGCATTGTTGCCTCGATTCTCGTTACCTCCATAGTTTCCTTGTGAGCGATTACCACCACGATTATTATTCCTATTCTCAAATCCTCCCTGGCCTCCTCGGCCAGCACTAGCCCAACAAGTGTCCTTCGAGTGGCCACGTTTCCCACATGCTTCGCATATTTTTGGCCCGCAATGACCAGAATGGTGGCGCTGGCAGGTGTTGCATTTGGGCTGGGTGCCTATATACCCTTTTCCTTTCCTTCCTCTACCAGCTGTAACCTGAGCTGGCGTGTCTGATCCTCCTTTCTTAACCACCACACTGGCGCCCTGCTTGAAGTTCGAGAACTTCCGTTTGTTACCTCCTGATGACTCGACGTGAGTCTCTGCCTTCTTCGTCTTGATCTCGTCAAACTTGTTCAGGCGAATGGCCTCCTCTGTGAGAGCCATACTCAAATCAATCGCCTCAGTAATGGTCGCAGGCTTGGATGAGGTTACCATGCTTATGATTTGAGGAGCTAGTCCCCAAATGAAGCGTTCAATTCTCTTGAACTCAGGAGTGACCATGTAGGGTACCACATGCGATAAGTCATGGAACCTTTGAACGTATTCTGCGATCTTTGGACCGTCCATTTTCAAGTGCCAGAACTCGGTCTCCAATTGCTGGATTTCTGCGCGGGAACAGTACTTTTTGCGCATAAGTTCCTTCAGTTCGGTCCAGGTCAGTGCGTAGGCAGCAGCTTCGCCTAGTGTCTGTACTTGTAGATTCCACCAAGATAGGGCTCCATCTAGAAACAGCCCTGAGATATAGGTGACTTGCTGATCCAGCGCGCACTTGCTCATGCGAAGAACAGATTCGGTTTTCTCAGCCCAACGAACAAAGGCGACAGCACCTCCTGTGCCATCAAAGTTTACGGGCTCGCAGTCTAAGAACTGCTTGTAGGTGCACCCTGCACATACGTTTTAGCATATGAATGGCATTAGCATCCTTGCTAGAGATATCCAATTAGGTCACGGTATGTCTTAAGGACTTAGTATTACCGTGAGGTGGATTGTTATTGCCTTGGTTAATACTTCCGCTCGTTCCTGGCTGGGATGCTGCATACTGTGCTATGGCAGCAGCAATAATTTGCTGGAGTTCTACCTCATTGGTAGGCATGCGTGTCTCACGTCTCGGCGGCATCTTCTAAAAGATGGTTTACGTTGGTCAGGCCATAGTGAAACGTACGTATATAGTAATAGTAATAGCACATAGCATCTCATGTTATCAATACATCACAAATATCAATCACACAACAGCCCATGTCATAAAAATATAAATAAGCAATCAAGCGAATCAAATATGGTGAGAATACTGCGATTGCCATATATCGAGACCACATAGTAAGTGTATCAGTACATCCCTGTGTCATACAATCATCAATCAACTAGGGGCTACATCACCCCTGTCCAAAAACTATATCATGTCAGTGTCAAATACAACATCAAATACATGTCAACAAAAGTCAGGATCATAAAGTAGTCTCCAAAAATGCTGTGCAGTCCAACAATCGCCGTCTTCTCAACTTCGTCTACCCAAACAGCACTGATGAGCTCTATACAGATGGTGGTGGAGGAGGGGGAAAGTGGGTGTAAAACAAACGACGTAACTGGAGCCAGTCCTCCTCCATGGCTCGCTGGGTACGAATGATAGAAGCAACCTGCTGCTCTAGTGTAAAGAGACGGGCAGCATAATCTGTAGGTAAGGGTCGAAATGGCTGCAGAGGAGAGTGTGTCCGACCATGACACTGGCATGGTGGCAGCTGAGCTCTCTCAAGCTCCTGGATGCGCTGCGTGTGTGACTCGTGCTGGGTGACAAAAGACATCAAAACGTCCTCGATAGTATACCCCATGTGGAAAGAATGGTAGGGGTCAGTAGGTGGTATAGCAGAGTCTGGTGCCCAAAGGAACGGCTCACTGGTGGGATCAAAAGGTGCCACGTGAAATGGAGCAACAGAGGGGGAAACATATGACATCTGGGGCATGAAAGGGATAGACATCGGTACATGCCCAAAAGGATGGGCTGAAGAACCCTCTCCAGGCCTCGCTGGAGGTACAAACTGAGGAACCTGAAAAGAAAAATCAACATGTCGTGTATCAGGGATCTGAGGGGGAAAAGGTGGAACATCCTCATCAGCAGGTATCCAACCGTGCTGTGCATGCTCATCTGGTGGATCCATGTGTGCCGTGAACAGTGCATGCTCGGGCTCTAGTGGGATGGGATCAGGTGGGGGAGCAACAAAAGGGTGAATAGGTGCAATGTGCTCAACAGGATGGTCAACAGGTATATCGACAACAGGTAGGGGAACAACAAGATCAACAACAACATGATCGCCCTCTATCAAAGGAACATCCACCGGGAGATCATCAATAGGTGGGTCTGCTATAATAGGCTCAATAGGGATGCCAGCATGTACGGGGTCATGCTCAAGTATGGGGTCTAGAGCGGCTGCCTGCTCAGGAGCGACGACAGGCTCGGGATCATCAAAAGCCATCTCGAAGTCAAACTCGGGGTCGATAGGATCTACTGGGTCAGTTGGATCCTCCATGGGCTGATCCATAGGTATAAACTCGATATCACGATCCGGGTCGTATCCTGGGGGAAAGATGGGATCAGAATCCTCTATGTCATCATGGTCAAACGCAAAACTGGGAATAGGTGCAACAGAGGATGCCTGGTCAGGATCAGAATCATGCGCAAAGTGCTGTGCGCTCAATGTGTGAGAAGGTGCAGATGCCACAGACTCGAAGGAGTCTGGGACAGGAGAATGTGCAGGCGAATCCTCAGCGGGAACGTCAGCGATCATCAGAAGATCGTCCACAGGAAGAAGGGCCTCGCCCTGGATCTCGTCCTCAAAAGGCTCATCCTCAAACAGGTCAATATCGCCATCAGCCTCGGCGTCAAGAAGAATATCATATGCTGGATAAGCGGCTAAGGGTATAGGAGCCGGAATCTCTACTAGAGGTAGGTACTCAGCGGGAGGGTCATCTGCAGGCTCATCAGCACCATCAGGTAGTGCGAAAGGCTGGAAATCATCCTCGTCAGTACTGGTATAGTCAGATGTGTGCACCTCATGCTCGGAGGATGTGAGGTCATCAGATACGATAGGTATGGGTCCAGTGGTGTCCGAAATGCCAGTACCGGCTGAATCCATGAGTCTGTAACATAAACACAAATATGCTCAAATAATCAGTCATACAATCAGATAATCACATAAGTCACCAAGGAAGATATCACATAATTCTCCTAGTCTCACTAGCCAATTTCTCCCAGTCTTTAAGACTACTCTATCCTCCACCTCGACCTCTTAGATCGAGCCTCAGTCCCCTTGACCGAGCCTCAGCCTTCATGACTGAGCCTACTCTTCCTAGCCTCACTAGCCAACTACCTCGGTCACCTAGACTGAGCCTCGATCCTCCAGACCGAGCCTCAGCCCTCCAGGCTGAGCCTATAATAAATCAACGTGCTCAACTACCTCGGTCACCTAGACCGAGCCTCGATCCTCCAGACCGAGCCTCAGCCCTCCAGGCTGAGCCTATAATTAATAAAATGTGCTCAACATTTGTTTGTAAAAAGTTTTGGATCTGGACTTAAGTGGTATGCAGAAAAATTTTTTCGTGAGAGCCCTAGTGATCATAGTCTAGACTCGAGAAAGAATCCTAGTTCGCTATGATCAGAGCTCTGATACCAAGCTGTCACACCCTGGCTTTGCGGAAGCGTGGTTAATTTGGTGTGACTTCTTAATACCATAGCTTAACCATAACAAAGCTATATGAAATAAAATCATGCAAGATCATCCATTTGATTAAGTTTTAAAAACCAGAGTAACATACCATTGTCTTAGAGACTTACAACATCATAACGTAAAACATTGTCTTGAACAACATAAATAGTAACATGAAATAAGCGCAGTTTAAGATTTGTGACTTGTCCAGGAAAGAGTCACATTTCCTAAACTGGGATGACCTTGGAACCCTTATGCAGCGGGAAAACATAACATACCGTGCCAGATCTTTAATTTCCTGAAATACATGTAAGTTGAAAAATCAACAATAATGTTGAGCGAGTTCATGTGTAAGTGAGTATGTAAAACACTTGTAAGTATAAAAGTTCCCTGGTATGTAGCAGTGTAAGGAAAAGAGATCACCAATGGTTTGCAAGGCCATCAGCATGTGTGAAGTGCAAGTAGGAAGACTCAAACCTAGCAGATTTCGCGTTGGGTACAAAGTCACTCAAGGTCCGTTCTGCTGGGCCTCTTAGAGGTCCGCTCTGTTGGGCCTAGAGTTGGGCTCGCTACACCCAGATAGATCTACCGCTTACGTCCCTCGGTGTTTCTGCCTACCCACTCACATGATCTAAGTAGTAAACCTCCTTACGCTAACCATACCATGTATAAAGTACTTGTAATCAAAGTAACATGTATTTCACCCCCGCAGTTAAGAAAACTGAAAACAGTTAAGAGAAAAGGGGGACATGAACTCACAGTGAAGCGTCTCTACCAAGTATCTCCTGCTCACGCAGCTGTGCGACGACCTACAGGTGCTAATTTCTATTAGACGGACGGCCGTGCCTTAGCTTTATAGTTTAAGTCTTTGGGAAATAGTTAGACAACTATTTCGTGTTTACGTTCTGTATATACTTGGTAGTTAATCTCCTTCCCAAGGATGGGGGATTCAATACATGTGCGTTCAAATCTATTTCCGTAAGTGCGTAAGTTACGTTTTAGCAATCGAGTGGTAATATAATTACCGATGTAACTTATATATTCATGGTGAAAGCGTTCGTATTATTTTGGATTCGTTAACGTTTGTAAATATTATTTTTACTCTAGAAATAATATTTATGTATCTCCACAAAATAATCATAAACAGTGTGTGAAAATATATATATATCTATCACGTTAAATTTTGTGAAAATCCCGCCTCCGAATATTTAGTAAATAAAGTCATGGCGAAATTTATATTTCGAAAACATGTCAAAAATAATTCTAACACTTGTAGTGTAAATAGTTCTAAGTGTTAGGTTTTTAGAAAAATTTCGTCAGAGTTTCCTCTGTAACTGGAGGTGGCCACGCTTTCAAGCGTATCATTTTCTTTAACAAATCAACTCAACAATTTTCTCAACGTCATCAAACGATAATTCAACATTTTAACTAGTCAAAATATACAAATTGCATATATTACATGAACTTGTAGTTTTTCCGAAAATATGAGGTAAATCTCATTACCTTTAGTGGATCTTTATATAAATAAATCCGGTTTCGTAAAAGTCTTGTTTTTAGAGAAGTTCCGTCTTTACAACTTCTTGTCCATTTTTACAAAGATAGTTATTTTGTTGAAACTTGTGTTATACAAGTGTTTACACACTTGTGTGTTCTAAATATCATTCTTGTTATTGTGAGATCCGTCTTTTAGAAAACATGATTTCTTTAACGCTTGGTCCTTTGAAAATACCACTTGCAGATACGTAGATCTGCTAGTTTTAAACACTATTTTGCAAGTAAAAATACTTTTACACAAGTTCATGTTTCATGTGTGGTAGAGTTTCACCTTTTAACCCTTGTATCTTCTAACATAACCTTATGTCATGATCCAAGAACATGACTACATCGGGTTAAATGGTGATCCGAGCTACCACAATCATAGATCGGGTCTAAATAATCACAAATTTCGAATACTACATCATTTACACAACTTATGTGCTATTAACCACCATTTTTAGTGTTTTAAGTAGACTTTAAAGCATCAACTTGTAAGAATCCGAGTTTTAACCGATACAAATCCTTTTAACCACTTTAGATTAGTTCAAGAAGGTGTTTTAAGCATTATACCTCTAGCTCGAGGCTAGGGAAGAATCTATGCGCAAAAGAGGTGGATAAAAGCATGATAAAGAGGTCCTTCGCGTTCCGTTTGCTCCAAGCTTCCTAATACGAGACCCTTAATGCTTGTATGATGATGAAATGGCTTGAACAAGATTGAAAGGTGGCGGTGGTGGGCTTGTGGTTCTCGGCCGTGAGTGGAAGAGAGGGGAGAGAGAGTTGTGAGGTGGTGATGAGTTAAGTGAATGTGTTAGTGTGCTAAGCATGTAACTTATAGACATTCTCATGTGCTAATACCCAATGGTTCTTGTGTCACTTAGATATTAGGCAAAGGTGATTAAAATAATCACCATGGTACAAGTGTGTCCCCTAGGGGACCGAATTCGGTCAAGAGGGGGGGGGTCCCTTGGTTCGATTTCAACTAGGCACCAAGTATTAGTTAGGTTAAAGTTAAGTTAAGTAGGTTAGTTAAGTGTTTAACTTAGTTACTAAAGTGTAGTGTGTTACAATGGGTGTTAGGGCAATCAGGGACCCTAACTGGCTCAGAAAAGATAAATAATGAAAATAACAATATTTTCATGCTCCGGGTATAGTCCGGTTGTTCGGTTGGATAGTAATCCGTTAAAGCGTTAACAAAGCTTTAAAGTGTCGTTATTACTCTTTTTAGTGACACAGCTTATTCCTGACACTTTGGAAAGTGTCTAGTGTTATTTTTCTCATGTTTTGGCACTTTGTTAGTTAGCTAAAAGCTGAATTATTTTGTAAAGTGCTGAGTTTTGTACTTAGAGTACGTTTTAGGCACATCCAGTCATAGTGACTTATTCCTAGAGACGCAGTTCCACAACCCTTATATCCCTACACTCACTACTAGTGTAGCAAAACGTTTCTGGCTCGTACAGGCCTTAGAGGCAGTGTTTGCCTGATGCTGGTTATATCAGCACGTTCAATAGGTTATCCGTTATAGTGCTACTGTGCTTTTTGTGCATCATGTTTGTCACTAAGGTGCCGTAAGCAAAATATGGAGTGACCGCAAATAGAGTATGATGCAAGTAAGTGCATGTATCAGTATGCAAGTAGCAGTTTATTCACAAGTTCAAGCAAGCACAGTAATTAAGCAGTAATTAATCACTAATTAAGTCGTACGGATACCTGGTTTAGTGCGGGTTGTCACATCCAACACTCATTTGGGTTGCAAGACCTCATTCTGTCCGATCTTCTGATTTAGGCGTCTATTGTTTGACTAGTGATTAAATTACTAGGTGCTACTTGATTTCTCTGGTTTACTCGAGTTTGTTGAAGTACTACTGATTGAGGATACTTTGCACTACATGTGAGTACATAGTTCCCCTATTTTACTGTTTTCAAATGTTTTGGGGTGATTCATTTGTACATAATGTTTTCAAGGTGTTAACGATAATTTCAAAAACGATTAAAACGATTTATACTAAACTAATAACGATTTCGATAATGTGAACGAACTTGTTGGTTGTAGTTACATAACGAATGACATTCATTAATTTTGGCCGAACCGACCAGTATTAGGTTATGGTACCATAGGATCCGACATATCCCGTTATTGCACTATACCCATGGTTATGTGTGGGTGTTGTGGGTAACGACTGAATCTGTAATTATTAACTTACCCTTTGGAGGTTTGTTAATACGAGAAGCGAGAAACGAGGTAGTCGAGTCACGAAGGTTTGAATGTTATTAACGAGACGACCATATATAGGTTTTCACGATTAAAACGAGGATGATTTAAACGATTTAAACGAGTAAATGATTTGGAAACGATGTTAAACGATTTGGGTAAACGATTGGATTTTGGCTAGTGTTTAGATAACGGGACGGGTGTAATGTGGTGAAAACATGGTAGATACGCCGCTGGTACTTCTTATATATAAGTGTTTTCAACATATTACATACCGTGGCGTTATTTAGTTCACTTGGGTAAACGATATTGAAACGATGTCACTCAACGATGTTTTCGAATACAAGTTTTGTTAACGAGTTTATACGAGATGTTTTACAAGATGGTTTTCTAAAACAAAAAGCTTTTGGGTTAAGAAAACGTGGCTACGAGATTTTATAAATTATAACCATCTTGATTTGAGTTGGTTAATCATGTTGCAATATTATACACTTTTTTTAAAACAAGGTTTTCGAGGTATTGCAATATATGTAAACAAGCCATGATTCCGATACCCTTATAAAACCTATGTACTCGCCAGCATTTCTTTGCTGACTTTGTTTTTACATATGTTTCAGGTGTTGTTGCTTGATTGACGATCTAGGATGCATGCGTCACATAGGATCTGGACGAGGCCTTAGTGACATAAAACAATGATAGTCGATATAAAACTTGTTGTTATGTGTTAAAACCATGTTAATGTTTAATATTATCAATAAAACGAAACACTTTTTGTATTCATGGTTATGAAACGATAATTCTGTTACAACACTCCCCGACGTTTCCGCCACGCTTTTTGTTTTACGTGGTCGGGGTGTGACAGAAGAGTTGGTATCAGAGCCAATGGTTATAGGGAATTAGGTTATTAGTAATTCTTTGACCTAGACTATAACTTCTAGGACCCCAACGCAAGTTTATTTGTGTTTAGATTTTTAAAACAAAATCGTCACCTATCCTTAGGTGATAACCACAACGAGAACACAATTTTCGAATCCGCTTTGAAAACTAATCATCTGTTCTTGGATGATTGATTATATGGTTTTGAACCATTCCAGTTTGATTCATTTTCGGCTTTATGCCCTCTGAATTTTCAAAATCTCGTCAAAGTTTGGGTCTAAATAATGTGAACACATGCAAACTGGAAGAGTGAGTGCCTGTACTCTGAGTTTTCTGTCTAAGGCTAGAGTGTTCGTACAAATCCACATAATCGGACCAGTCACTCTTACCTGGGAACTCTTGGGGTGAGTGTTCACTTATAGGCGAGCATGTCTTCGGCGATACACTATATTGACCCATTTGCTTTGATTTGTCGCTGTGCGTCAAGCGATTGATTTGGCTGCAACCCTGACTGAGTCTCAAGTCAGGAAGGGTAAACTTACCCGCAAGGGTGAGAAGAAGCAGTCAGCCGATTCCGTTCAAGACAAGGGTAAAGGTAAGGGAAAGAAGAAGGGCGAGTCTTCAAAGAAATCGAGGAAGCGAAAGGGTGCCCAGAATTTTGCTGTTACAGCACAGACTGCTCAGAACCCGCAGAACCCACCGGCTCAGCCACCTGCAAAGAAGGCATATGCTGGTACCGCACCTCATTGTGTTCGTTGCAACGGTCATCACGTTGCACAACAAGCTTGCAAGCAATGCACGACGTGTGGTAAACTTGGGCATTTGGCCAATGTTTGTCGTTTGGGACAGAATCAGGTTGCCCATGTTCAAGCTCCGATACAAGGGAATGCTGCAAGATTCCCACCGGGTTCATGTTTTAATTGTGGAGAGTATGTTCACTTCCGCAACAACTGTCCGAGACTAGTAAATGCAAACGCGAACCCGAATGCGAACGTCAACGTCAATGTGAATCCCGCTCGTGGGCGAGCGTACAATTTGAATGCAAACGAAGCGAGGGCTGACAACGAGGTTGTCAATGGTACGTTTCTTGTTAACAATCAACCTGCATCTATTCTTTTTGATTCTGGTGCCGATAGAAGTTTTGTTTCTTTGTCTTTTGAGCCTTTGCTTGAGATACCTAGAACCAAACTGAGGAAACCCTTATCTGTAGAAGTTGCCACTGGTAAACCTCTTGTTCTCGATTCTATTATTCGTAATTGTCATTTAAACCTTGATAACCATCTTTTTCCTATTGACCTCACACCGATGCAACTTGGGAGTTTCGATATTATCGTTGGAATGGATTGGTTAACCAAACACCACGCTGAGGTGGTTTGTTTCGATAAGATTGTTCGTATTCCTTTGTCTTCTGGCGATGTTCTGGAAGTTCGTGGCGAGAAGCCATCTGGTGATTTGAAGCTTATGTCGTGTTTGGAAGCCCAAAGGTATTTACGAAAAGGATATGTTGCTTTTCTGGCACATGTCACCGAGGAGAAAAGACAAGAGCAAGAGTATTCAGGATATTCCGATTGTTCGGGATTATCCAGAGGTGTTTCCTGATGAACTGCCTGGTTTGCCTCCAGTTCGTCAAGTCGAATTTCATATTGACCTTGTACCCAATGCCAACCCGATCGCGAAAGCACCTTATCGTCTTGCACCGTCAGAGATGCAAGAGTTATCGAAACAGCTTCAAGAGTTATCTGATAAAGGATTCATCCGTCCGAGTTATTCACCTTGGGGAGCTCCTGTCCTCTTCGTGAAAAAGAAAGATGGGTCTTTTCAAATGTGTATCGATTATCGTGAGCTTAATAAGCTTACCATCAAGAATCGATACCCCCTACCTCGAATTGATGATCTCTTTGACCAGCTGCAAGGTGCTTCGTGTTTTTCTAAGATCGATCTGCGTTCTGGGTATCATCAACTTCGTGTTCTCGAAGAAGATATTCCCAAAACTGCTTTCTGCACGAGATATGGGCATTACGAGTTCACCGTCATGCCTTTTGGTTTGACGAATGCCCCAGCTATCTTTATGGACTTAATGAATAGGGTCTGCAAACCTTATTTGGACAAGTTCATTATTGTGTTCATCGACGATATTCTCATTTATTCAAAATCTCGAGCCGAGCATGAGCAATACCTTCGCTTAACATTGGAACTCCTGAAGAAGTAACAACTTTTTGCTAAATTCTCCAAGTGTGAATTCTGGCTTAAAGAAGTTCAATTCTTGGGTCATATAGTCAATGAGCAGGGTATTCATGTGGATCCATCCAAGATTGCTGCTATTAAGGACTGGAATACACCGACGACGCCTACAGAGGTTCGATCTTTTCTTGGTCTTGCTGGTTATTATCGTCGATTCATTTCAAATTTCTCGAAGATTGCGGTTCCACTCACTGCTTTGACTCAGAAGAATAAGCCTTTTGAGTGGGGACCCAAGCAAGAAGAAGCGTTCCAAACGCTAAAGCAGAAGTTATGTAATGCTCCTGTTCTATCTCTACCCGAGGGAAGCGATGATTTCGTTGTCTATTGCGATGCGTCCAACTTAGGCCTTGGTTGCGTCCTTATGCAACGAGGTAAGGTTATTGCATATGCATCTAGACAGCTGAAAGTTCACGTGAAGAACTACACGACTCATGATCTTGAGTTAGGAGCTGTGGTTTTCGCGCTTAAAATCTGGAGACACTACCTCTATGGAACGATGTGTGTGGTTTTCACAGACCACAAAAGTCTCCAGCATATTCTTAATCAGAAAGAGCTGAACATGAGGCAACGACGTTGGGTTGAACTCTTAAACGATTATGACTGCGAGATTCGCTACCACCCTGGTAAGGAGAATGTTGTAGCCGATGCGCTTAGTCGAAAGGAGCGAGTCAAGCTTCATTCTGTTCGAACTCTACCTGATCTTCAATCTCGTGTCCTTCAAGCTCAACAATTTTGTGTTTCACAAAATTTGATGGGTACGGAATTACCACGTCAACTTGAGCTTAAGCTCGAAGCGAAAGACGATGGTTTGCTCTATTTTAAGGATTGATTGTGGATTCCGAAACAAGACGATCTTCGCACCTTGGTAATGGACGAATCTCATAAGTCTTGGTATTCTATCCATCCTGGTGCTGATAAAATGTACAAGGATCTTCGTACTCAGTGCTGGTGGCCTGGTATGAAGAAGGATGTTGCCTTGTATGTATCGAAATGCCTAACTTGTCTCAAAGTCAAGGCCGAACATCAACGACCTTCTGGCTTGCTTTTACAACCAGAGATACCGGTTTGGAAGTGGGAGAACATTGCGATGGATCTCATTACTAAACTACCGCGTACTAGTAAAGGTCATGATGCTATTTGGGTAGTAGTTGATCGTTTGACAAAATCTGCTCACTTCTTACCAATCCGTGAGGATTTCTCTGCTGAGAAGCTTTCCAAGATCTATGTAGAAGAAATTGTATCACGACATGGTGTTCCTTTAGATATCATTTCCGATCGTGATGCTCGATTTTCATCTCATTTTTGGAAGACCATGCAATCTGCTTTGGGAACCCAACTAAATCTAAGCACTGCTTATCATCCCCAAACAGATGGACAATCTGATAGAACGATTCAAACTTTGGAGGGTATGCTTAGGGCATGCGTGATAGACTTTGGTGGTAATTGGGATTCTCATCTTCCACTGATCGAGTTCTCTTACAACAATAGTTATCATGCTAGCATTAAAATGGCGCCATTCGAAGCTCTCTACGGTCGAAAATGTCGTTCACCTGTCTGTTGGAACGAGACCGGTGAAGCTCAGCTTACTGGACCTGAGCTTGTTCTGGAAACAACAGACAAAATCAAGAAAATCCGCGATAATCTTGTGACAGCACGCAACCGTCAAAAGAGATATGCGGATTTGCGACGCAAGCTGATGTGCGTGACTGTTATTAGTTTTTAATGTATTTATTAAGCCCTTTTTAACACTTTTTAGCCAAGTTTTAAATTTATAAAACACGATATTTACTAACACTAAACACACATATGGGCAAGTGCACCCATCGTGAGCGTAGTATAGTGTTGGCAAGATACCGAGGTCGTCCAAGGACACAAGAGCTTTTAGTACCGGTTTATCCTCAACGTCTAATTAAATCAAAAGTTTAGAAAAATGTTTTAAACTAAGAAAATAAAAACTAACTAAAATGCTGAAAAATAAAAATAAAAATAAAACAGATAGACAAGATGAATCACTTGGCTCCGACTCGTGTTTAGTGTAACCTTTGATTATTTCCGCACTTTTGCACTATTTAAGAGATTATCTTAGTTATTGTAGTAGGCCCCTCTTTTGGAGGTGACGTTACCCTCAACCCAGTAGTTTGAGTTAGCAAGGATACAATCCTAAAGGGTCAGATTATTGAAAGATAATTAATTAAGTTATTAATGCATATTGTGGTAGGCCCCTCTTTTGAAGTTGACGTTACCCTCGGCTAAGTAGTCTGAGTCAGCAAGGATACAGTCCTAAATAGCCGGGTTAAAATATTAATAGTAGTTTAACTTATGAGGGGGTCAAAGAGTTTGGACCCCCGCCATCCAATACCGTTAAGTATTGAAGGAGGTCCTACTAAATTTGACCCAGGTCCTTTGCAGGATCTATACACTGAACAATGGCAAGACTCTTACCAAACCGTTCCCTTAACCCCCGACCAGGTAGCCAACATACCTCCATATAGACCGTGGAGATATGAATGGTGAAAATCTTTTATTTTATATAGACAGTAAAATAATGCCAAGACACCACGGACAAACGATAAGGAAGAATCACCTTCAACATAAGAAACTAGTTATTAAAGTCATTAATACATAACCAATTAAAAAGTGCGAAAAGATTAAAAATAAAAAGTATTACACTAGACACTTTGTCTTCACCAAATGATGTAAGAGACTTAGGCAAACATGGCCTTGATTGTCAAGAACTCTTACGATCAATCTTGGATCCCGAGACGACTCACACACTCTATGATGGACAATGGATGATGGTGGTGGATGATGGTGTTATGGTGGTGGTGGGTGGTGGGTGAAGTGTGAGAGAGGTGGTGTGCCAAGGGATGGTTTGAGCTTGAACCAAGCACTCCTATTTATAGGCTGAACAGAAGCTCGGGCACGGCCCCGTGTCCAGTGGGCACGGCCCCGTGTCCACATCCTTCTCTTTCTTCATTAATTGCTCTTGTCTTTATTAGTTGACCACGGCCCCGTGTCCGCTGGGCACGACCCCGTGTGCAGAAGCATATTTGTACTATCAAGATTTGCCTAGATTCTGCGAATCTTATAGTTAACCACGACCCCGTGTCCGCTGGACACGCCCCCGTGTTGGGAAATAGAAGCTTTTACAGGTTTGTCTTTTGTGCCAGGGCTGACCATTCTGGACACTGCCCCGTGCTCGCTGAGCACGGCCCCGTGCTGAGCTGGGCACGCCCGTGCTCAGCTGGGCACAGCCCCATGCTCAGCTTTCTTCTTGTTTTTGCTTTGGGAGTTGTTGTCGAGGGGTTGGGCATGCCACGTTTCTTCCTTTTCTTTGTATTTATGTTGGTTTTGGCTGTATATTTGTTCCTTTTGTTCGTTTAAGCTCATTTGACCCTGTAAATTCAAAAGGAAGACAAAAACACACTTTTTCCAACATTAGTACTAAAAAAGGGTTAGTTTTATGCCTTATTTGATGTAATTTATATGTTGCATTTTACACACATCAAATACCCCCACACTTGAATCTTTGCTTGTCCTCAAGCAAAACTCTTTATTATGTGGCTTACACACCCAAATGGAATGGGTAGAAGAGAAGGTTTGGGCTTGTCTTGAGTGTCGGGAATCCAAGATCTTTATTGGGTTTTATTTTTATATTATTTACAATCCTATTCGTTATGATTTATTTAGAACGTTTCATAAGAGAAATTACTTATTTGGGCATAACATGCCTCTTTAAAATTTTATTTATATACAAGTTCACATACCTCACGGGGAATCACTCAACACTCGGCCGAAGATGTATTTTTGTGAATCACTCGAGAGCGGCATAGAACTTACTCCTACCATAGGCTTGCCAAGCAATCAATCCTCCTCCTTTTTAACTATAAACCTTTGTAAATATCAAGAGGACTTTTTGGGTGAAGGGTTAGGCTTGGGTTAAAGGTAGGTGGTTGGGTTAGTGGTTAGTAGAAAAGGGCGAAAAATCATAAAAAGCATCGGTTTTCGAAAGACTTTCTATTTTTCAACTTTTTATTTTGATGAAGCCATAATTCCAAACAAAGTTATTTTTGATGAACTTGCTTGTTTATTTCTTTTGCTTCATCATCAACACAACTTTTTTTTTTGAAAGTCATATGAATAACCGAACTTGTTACTAAAACAAAGGGTTAAAAATAAAAAGGTTTTGGTGGGTGAAAGGGTGTTTGGTTTGGGTTAAGAAATGAAAAGGTTTAGGCTCAAAGGGGTTAACTAGGGTGATTTTGGGTAGGTGGTAAAAAAAAGAAAATAATGGTGTAGAAATAAAAAGGGTTAGTCCTAATGCCTCTATCATATACTTACTTGGGTTTAAGTTGGTAAGGACCGGGAATGTATCGTCGTAGCAAGTTCTAGAGTTGTAAGAACCAAGCGGCTATTCACACAAGAAACGAAAAATGAGCATTTAGTTTAAAGATATGTATTTGTATGCTCAATAAAAGCTCAAAACTCACTTTTGTGGGAATGGGTTTTTATGTGATCAAGTATATATAATTAAATTTTAACTAAGCTTGTCATGCCTTTTCATAATTTTCTTATGTTGGTTCTTTTTATCACGACGCTATCGGTTGTAAATTCGTAAAAATATAACCTTTTTAGAATTTTGAAATTCCCAAATTAAACCTAGACAAGTAAAAAAATGTAAATTTTCGAAAAAATTTGGGGTGATTAGCGGTTCCAATAGAGTTTTGTGTAAGGCTTGTTATTAGGACTTACAAGATTCAAGGTTTTAGCATCCCCCCCACACTTAAATTACACATTGTCCTCAATGTGTCCCAAAAATAAGTTTTTAGGTTGATTGAATGTGTAAAAGGTGTGAACTAAGCAAAAATTTGCGTTACTGGGCGCTGGACACGGCCCCGTGTTGTCCGGGCACGGCCCCGTGTTCAAGTGCCAGTAACAAAAATTAAACAAAAGAAACAGAAGCCTGGGCACGGGGGCGTGTTGGGTGAACACGGCCCGTGTCCAGTTACCTGAACTGGGTCTTTTCTGCAGACTGTGCAGCACGGGGCCGTGTTGGGCGGACACGGCCCGTGCTGAGCTTACTGTTAATGAAGAAAATCGTCGGATGGCCCTGTTTTCCTGCATGGGGTGCTGGTTCAAGTTTTCCTTGTATCCTTTGCCATCCCGAGTGTGTTTTATTCCTGAAAATTAAAACTAAACTAGAAACATAAAAACTAATCTAAATTAAACTAAGGATAGTTCCGCGGAATGCCTCCGTGGTGCGCCACGTTTATAAGGGTCATTGGCTAGACCCTCCTTATCGGGTGGTTCTGGCTCATCTTCAATTAGGGGGTCATTATTGCCGAATGGATATTTCATTGACCGCTCAAGATCGACACTCTTTTTAAATGCCCCTAATTGAAGAGGTAGATTGTTATACTTCCGGTTCTTCAAAGCTTCGTGGGTTTTTACAAAGGGTCGTCCCAACACTAGAGGAGCGTCATCAAGGATGACAAAGTCGGTTGGGATTACCATTTAATTTGTTTGAACCAAGACATCCTCAACTACACCGATTGATTTTATTACTTTCCGATTAGATAGAAAAATGGGTTTTTGAAGTGGAGAAAAATCACTAATACTTAATTTTTCAAAAATGTAGTTGGGCATTATGTTAACACAAAGATCTTTATCAATTGTGACGTTACTAATAAACGAATTTTGAAAAAAACATGGAACCGGTGTAATGTTGATTTCAAATGGGTCTTCTTTTATTAGTGAGGTTTGATCAATAGTTAACTTAACACTTACCGTTTCGTCAATTTTAGTGTTAGTGTTTAACTCTTTTAAAAACTTAGCATGAGTGGGAACTAAACAATGATTTTCAAAAGAAGGTGACAAGAGATTAATTTCTTCAAAATTAGACTCTTCTTGAATTTTATCGTTAACAGACTCACCTTTTTCGTTGTTTAACTCATGTGTCGGTTTTTCACTTATTTGTTCTTCCATTTTTACACCTTCAGTTATTTCTTCTTTAATTAATTCTTCTTTTGCGCGGGACTCCTCTTCCCTTGCGCGAGATTCTTTTATATAGCGATCAATAACTCTAAGGTGTTCTAATATCCTATCGGTCACTTCGGTTATAGAAAAAGGATCGGGATTTTCAGAGCTTGAATCCGGTTGTTCGATCCTTTGTTCCTCATAATACCCATATGAAGTAGATGGTTCACACCATTGTTCTTCATTGTAAGTATATGATGGATAAGGGTCGTAATTTTGTTCTTCATAATACTCATATGAGGTGGGTTGTTCACGCCATGGTTCCTCATAATAAGCATACGAAGGTGGTGGCTCATATCTTGGTTCCTCAAAGTATGAGTAAGAAGGCTCATACCTTGGTTCATCAAAATATGAGTATGAGGGAGGAGGTTCATACCTTTGGTCTTCATAGGATGTGTATGAAGTTGATGGCTCGTACCTGGGCTCCTCATAGTAGGTGTATGAATTGGATGGTTGATATGAGTGACTATATTGAACCGAGTGCGGATTACTACAATTAGTGCAATAGTTACTCCTATAATCATCCTCCTCATAGGTGTAGTTGTAACCTCCTGAGTATTGATCCATGAGAATCACTCAGCAGACCACAACCAAGTCTCGAGATCAGAAAACAAAAACAAAAATAAAAACGGAAACAGAGGCTGGACACGGCCCGGTGTTCAGTGGACACGGCCCCGTGTACAGAATCTGTATCGGGGCGTTTTAATTAAATTTACTGATTTCGTTGAGCACGGGGCGTGTTCAGTGAGCACGGCCCATGTTCAAGCTACTGTTACTGGGTGTTTTATGAAAATGTGCAGCACGGCCCCGTGTTCAGTGAGCACGGCCCGTGTTCAGGTTACTGTAAATGCAAAACTAAACTAAAATGCAGAAAAATATGCGCGCGTTTTAAAAAGGTTTTGAAAAACTGATAAGGCCGTCGATTTTACGCTTTCTTAAAATCCTTGTGTCCCCGGCAACGGCGCCAAAAACTTGATGTGCGTGAGTGTTATTAGTTTTAATTGTATTTATTAAGCCCTTTTTAACACTTTTTAGCCAAGTTTTAAATTTATAAAACACGATATTTACTAACACTAAACACACATATGGGCAAGTGCACCCATCGTGAGCGTAGTATAGTGTTGGCAAGATACCGAGGTCGTCCAAGGACACAAGAGCTTTTAGTACCGGTTTATCCTCAACGTCTAATCAAATCAAAAGTTTAGAAAAATGTTTTAAACTAAGAAAATAAAAACTAACTAAAATGCTGAAAAATAAAAATAAAAATAAAACAGATAGACAAGATGAATCACTTGGCTCCGACTCGTGTTTAGTGTAACCTTTGATTATTTCCGCACTTTTGCACCATTTAAGAGATTATCTTAGTTATTGTAGTAGGCCCCTCTTTTGGAGGTGACGTTACCCTCAACCCAGTAGTTTGAGTCAGCAAGGATACAATCCTAAAGGGTCGGATTATTGAAAGATAATTAATTAAGTTATTAATGCATATTGTGGTAGGCCCCTCTTTTGAAGGTGACGTTACCCTCGGCTAAGTAGTCTGAGTCAGCAGGGATACAGTCCTAAATAGCTGGGTTAAAATATTAATAGTAGTTTAACTTATGAGGGGGTCAAAGTGTTTGGACCCCCGCCATCCAATACCGTTAAGTATTGAAGGAGGTCCTACTAAATTTGACCCAGGTCCTTTGCAGGATCTATACACTGAACAATGGTAAGACTCTTACCAAACCGTTCCCTTAACCCCCGACCAGGTAGCCAACATACCTCCATATAGACCGTGGAGATATGAATGGTGAAAATCTTTTATTTTATATAGACAGTAAAATAATGCCAAGACACCACGGACAAACGATAAGGAAGAATCACCTTCAACATAAGAAACTAGTTATTAAAGTCATTAATACATAACCAATTAAAAAGTGCGAAAAGATTAAAAATAAAAAGTATTACACTAAACACTTTGTCTTCACCAAGTGATGTAAGAGACTTAGGCAAACATGGCCTTGATTATCAAGAACTCTTACGATCAATCTTGGATCCCGAGACGACTCACACACTCTATGATGGACAATGGATGATAGTGGTGGATGATGGTGTTATGGTGGTGGTGGGTGGTGGGTGAAGTGTGAGAGAGGTGGTGTGCCAAGGGATGGTTTGAGCTTGAACCAAGCACTCCTATTTATAGGCTGAACAGAAGCTCGGGCACGGCCCCGTGTCCAGTGGGCACGGTCCCGTGTCCACATCCTTCTCTTTCTTCATTAATTGCTCTTGTCTTTATTAGTTGACCACGGCCCCGTGTCCGCTGGGCACGACCCCGTGTGCAGAAGCATATCTGTACTATCAAGATTTGCCTAGATTATGCGAATCTTATAGTTGACCACGACCCCGTGTCCGCTGGACACGCCCCCGTGTTGGGAAATAGAAGCTTCTACAGGTTTATCTTTTGTGCCAGGGCTGACCATTCTGGACACTGCCCCGTGCTCGCTGAGCATGGCCCCGTGCTGAGCTGGGCACGCCCCGTGCTCAGCTGGGCACAGCCCCATGCTCAGCTGGGCACAGCGCCATGCTCAGCTTTCTTCTTGTTTTTGCTTTGGGAGTTGTTGTCGAGGGGTCGGGCATGCCACGTTTCTTCCTTTTCTTTGTATTTATGTTGGTTTTGGCTGTATATTTGTTCCTTTTGTTCGTTTAAGCTCATTTGACCCTGTAAATTCAAAAGGAAGACAAAAACACACTTTTTCCAACATTAGTACCAAAAAGGGTTAGTTTTATGCCTTATTTGATGTAATTTATATGTTGCATTTTACACACATCACAAGCCCTTAGAATTTCAAATCGGAGACCGTGTCCTACTCAAGGTGTCACCTTGGAAGGGAGTGGTGAGATTTGGAAAGAAAGGAAAACTTGCACCACGATATGTTGGACCATTTAAGATTGTTGAAAGAATTGGAAAGGTTGCCTATCGACTAGAGCTACCTCCAGAGCTTGGAAATGTTCATCCGACCTTTCACATGTCCAATTTGCGAAAGTGTTTAGCTGATGCTGATCTTCACATTCCTCTCGATGAAATTCAAATTGATGAAACGATGCACTTTGTCGAGAAACCTGTGGAGATAGTGGAACGTACATACAAACAATTGAAGAACAAACGGATTCATTTGGTCAAAGTTCGCTGGGAATCCAAACGTGGCCCAGAGTTTACTTGGGAACATGAGGACCAGATGAAGGTGAAATATCCGCATTTGTTTTCCCAAGTTTCCTCTAAATAAAATTTCGGGACGAAATTTCCTGAAGTAGGGGAGACTGTGACAACTGTACTCTGTAATCGATGTACGATGTTAAACAATGATGATTATTAATAAAAAAATGTGCTTTGGTGTTACTATATGTTTTTTGATGTTATTATGTGTGTATTTGTGTTTGGTGAATTTTCAATTCGATTCGATTCCGATTTCAAGCTTTAAATCGCGTTCTGGAAGGTTATACGCAAACTGGTGCGTAAACGCAGTCAGTATAACGCGACAAACACTCTAGAATAGTGACATAGACTTAATATACCTTAAATAACCTCCACAAAACTTAGAAATAAGTTTTGAATGGTTTGGTGTGTCGAAACCAACTTTGTTCGATCGCAGGGACTATTTGTGTCAAACTACGAAACTATGCCGATTTGAACTGTATCGAACATTTCGGAACATGACCATAAGTTAAACATACCCTAAATATCCTTTACATAGCTTATAAATAGGCTTTGAAGGGTTCGGTGTGCTAAAATAAACTTTTGGGTCATTCAGGGACTAAAAGCGTCAAAAAGTGCATAAGTTTGCATTTTCGCGCATAACTTACGTTCTGGAAACATCCGGACCGCCAAAAATTTATGTAAGCATTAAAATATTGTATTTTAGTTTTTGGCATAAGAAAAATCCATTCGTCGCTTAATTTGGATCGTTTTTGCGTTCGTTACAACTTCCATCGTAATTAACCGAACAACGCAATCGTACGACCAAACAAACCGACATCCGAGATATTTTTGAGCACATTTTAAGTTCCCTATACTTTAACTTCATTTTAGAGCTTTGAAATGGGGTTAACGGGGCTTAAACGTGTCAAAAATGCATCAAATATCAAGTTTGGGGCTTCAGGGGCCTGTTCTGCCATTTTTGAAACTTGGCTGGTCTGCACAAGGCTTACGGACCGTAAGCCATCAACCATAGGGTCCGTAAGGACCTCCCAGAATAGAAAAACCAGATTAACAGCTGGTTACAGCTGTTAAGCACTCCTAATCCCCTTGCACTTGGCTTTTCCTGATGATGGGAGGCCAATTTAATGTACCATGGTATTTCAACAAGTGTAGGGATGAGATTGAAGCACGATTTTCGATAAACGATCTTAACGGTTCTAAGAAATCTATAAATACCCCATGATCTCAACCCCAAAAACCCACATTTGATCTGAGTTTTTCTCTAAGTGGTTGTGATTACTCACTTCCTACCTGAGATTACTTGGAATCAAATCTTGCGGGGACCCTTTGTAAGTGTTCTTTCGTTCTTTTCATTCGTTTTAGCGTTAAAGTCAAACTGCGTTTGACTTTCTGCATTGACCAGTTTATGGTCAATGTGAAGTTCGTTTGAACTTCATAACGTGAGCGTAATCACGATGGTTATAGTCCCTAGTGACTATACCTACTGATTACCACGTTATCTAGGCTCAGTGACGAGTCAAAGTTTCGGCCAAAATGCGCATTTACGTGTATTTTGTAACCAAACTACTTTAGGATATCAAAACCGTTTGTTTTGATACCAAACCTGTTTTCAAACCTTGTTAAACATGTTCTAACATGTTTAGCTCGTCACTTTTAGTTTTGTGCTTGTCTAGGGTCGTAAAGGTAAGCGATCTAATCAATCGCTTATACTTTCGAACCTGACTCGTTTGGTCGATCATTAGGATCCGACCAAACACATTAGGTGACCATAGTAGCATAGGGAATAACCTTCCGAGGTTATACCTTATGGTCACCTAGTTTAGATGGTTGTATGATAAGTAGTTTATATGCCTTAGGTAAATGACCAAAATGCCCTCTTCATGCATAATTGGTAATTAAGCATATGTAACCTAAACTTTTGTCACATAACTGATTATACAACATGATTAAACTTGTATAGGCATATAATACTTGTCATAGGACTAGTTAGACGTCTCGAACGCGCGTTTGCGCGCACGACGCGTTAAAGTAGCATAAGCTACCTTAATGGGTCGCGATGGGTCGAAAGCACTTAGGTTAGGCTCCGATTTAGGATGTAGGCTTTGTTAAACCATATCACATGAGTTCCAACACTCATTTGGGTTGCAAGACCTCATTCTGTCCGATCTTTCGATTTAGGCGTCTATTGTTTGACTAGTGATTAAATTACTAGGTGCTACTTGATTTCTCTGGTTTACTCGAGTTTGTTGAAGTACTACTGATTGAGGATACCTTGTACTACATGTGAGTACATAGTTCCCCTATTTTACTGTTTTCAAATGTTTTGGGGTGATTCATATGTACATAATGTTTTCAAGGTGTTAACGATAATTTCAAAAACGATTAAAACGATTTATACTAAACTAATAACGATTTCGATAATGTGAACGAACTTGTTGGTTGTAGTTACATAACGAATGACATTCATTAATTTTGGCCGAATCGACCAGTATTAGGTTATGGTACCATAGGATCCGACATATCCCGTTATTGCACTATACCCATGGTTATGTGTGGGTGTTGTGGGTAACGACTGAATCTGTAATTATTAACTTACCCTTTGGAGGTTTGTTAATACGAGAAGCGAGGAACGAGGTAGTCGAGTCACGAAGGTTTGAATGTTATTAACGAGACGACCATATATAAGTTTTCACAATTAAAACGAGGATGATTTAAACGATTTAAACGAGTAAACAATTTGGAAACGATTTGGAAACGATGTTAAACGATTTGGGTAAACGATTGGATTTTGGCTAGTGTTTAGATAACGGGACGGGTGTAATGTAGTGAAAACATGGTAGATACGCCGCTGGTACTTCTTATATATAAGTGTTTTCAACATATTACATACCGTGGCGTTATTTAGCTCACTTGGGTAAACGATATTGAAACGATGTCACTCAACGATGTTTTCGAATACGAGTTTTGTTAACGAGTTTATACGAGATGTTTTACCAGATGGTTTTCTAAAACAAAAAGCTTTTGGGTTAAGAAATCGTGGCTACGAGATTTTATAAATTATAACCATCTTGATTTGAGTTGGTTAATCATGTTGCAATATTATACACTTTTTTTAAAAACAAGGTTTTCGAGGTATTGCAATATATGTAAACAAGCCATGATTCTGATACCCTTATAAAACCTATGTACTCGCCAGCATTTCTTTGCTGACTTTGTTTTTACATATGTTTCAGGTGTTGTTGCTTGATTGACGATCTAGGATGCATGCGTCACATAGGATCTGGACGAGGCCTTAGTGACATAAAACAATGATAGTCGATATAAAACTTGTTGTTATGTGTTAAAACAATGTTAATGTTTAATATTATCAATAAAACGAAACACTTTTTGTATTCATGGTTATGAAACGATAATTCTGTTACAACACTCCCCGACGTTTCCGCCACGCTTTGTTGTTTTACGTGGTCGGGGTGTGACATGGTGCCTTTTTGAAAATGCGGCAAGCTTAACCCTCGTTATGTCAGGCCATTTAAAATTCTAGAACGAGTTGGTAAAGTGGCCTACAAGTTAGAGTTACCTGCGGAATTGGGTAACGTTCATGATGTCTTCCACGTCTCTCAGCTAAAGAAGTGTTTGTCCGATGAAACACTTGTGGTACCGTTTCAAGAGCTGAAAATCGACGCCAAGTTGCAGTTTGTCGAAGAACCAATAGAAATTATGGACCGGGAGGTCAAGGTCCGTAAGCATAGCCGAATTCCGATCGTGAGGGTTCGTTGGAACTCAAGACGCGGACCGGAGTTCACATAGGAACGCAAGGATCAAATGAAGCTCAAGTACCCATATTTATTCCCTGATGACAAGTCCAAGTTTGGCAAATCTAAATCTGATGCAACGAATGAATTTCAGGATGAAATTCCCCTTCAAGTTGGGGATGATGTGGTACCCGGGGAAAATCCACAGTCATCCTGATCCGACACTTCACCCTTTTGTATTACTAATCAAATTTCAGAACGAAATTTCTTTCAAGTTGGGGATGATGTGACAACCCGAGTTTTCAAGGTCCTTACTTGACACGTTACTCGTTTCGCAAAGTGTTTTCATAATTCGCTTGCATTGTAACTTGTTCATGTTTGATATATGTTTGGCGTATTGTATTATAGTTTGGTAAGTAATAAACTTATGAACTGTTTGAGTTATAAACTTAACACATGCATTCTTATCCTTATGACTACGAAACATGGGATTTTCGCCACAACCCTCACTCGACGAAACATAGATGTTTCGTCATACACACCATGACAAAACTTAGGTGTTTTGCCATGTGGCCCTGTGGCCCAGATGAGGGCCCGGTGCGAACCAGTTATATTAACCTCATAACATCACGTAAGATCATAAACGGCGAAACCCTAACACTCTTTTCCTCTCCCTTGCACTCGACGGCAATCATCATCCCTCTCGAAGTTCTTGCTTATCTCATCTCGCATCCGGTTAGTATGTGATGACTTGACTTAACGTGTTTGTTATGTAGTTGGTATAATCATCTTCACATGATTATTATAACGTGACTAATCTGAATGTTAGGAATCATGGTTTGATACGAATATGGTTAAGGACAGTTATGAACTCTGGCAAACTAATGAATTGTTGGTGATGGTGATCTGATTGATTGTGGTTCTTAGTGACATGATTAGGGTTAATGATTTATGATTTATGCGATTTGACTATATTAATGACGAAACCGTTTGAGCATGAGCAATGACTGTTAAAATCATAATGTTTAATCTGTTTGATCTGTTTTGGGAAACGGTAAACGTGTTTGCCGAAGTCACGGGTAGGTGGTTATTGAGGAAAAAGGAAATCAGAACTGTTATGCATTCGGCGAAACTCCCACCTCGGTGAAACACTCATATCGACGAAACATGGGTCTTTCGTCAATGGGGAAATCACGACGAAACACGGGTCTTTCGTCGACAGGGATCATGATGAACCGTGGGTCTTTCGTCGATGGGTTAAACCAACACAATGGACTAAGTTGATTTTCTATTGATGAATGATTAAGCTGATGACATCATATTACTACTGTTAATGATGATTAAAATTTACCGAGGAGACATGATTTGGTTTTTACGTATGGCACAATTAACTGTTAAGCGTTGTTATGAATCATATATGTGAAGTATGGTTTACATGGGCTTGAATAACTGTTATATGTTATTTAGTGATCGTTGTTCTAAATGCACACTGTGACTATGAACTTATACGTGTACAATGCGAACATAAACTGATTACGTATACCTGAATATCATAGGCTTGATTGATTAACTGTGAACATGTAACTAATCATACCGAGCAAATCAAGGTGAGTTCACTGCTCTTTTCCCAAGCATGCGTCCCGGGGAGGGACATTTGGTAATCGTTCCGGGGAGGAACGTCGGGTTATTGGGATGTTAGTTATTACACTCATTTCTATCATTAAGTCCCCTTACATATACCAATTGGTTGTCGGGGAGGCAACGAGGTTATTAGTTGATAGCGCTATTAGGTTTGGCACCCTCACACCGTACCGGGGAGGACGGTCGTGAACTAATACCTTAACCACTTGACCAATGTGTGATAGAGCATTGGGGTTTGGGCAAATAAATCTAGAGCCATCTACGGTAATCGAGTTAATAACAACATCAAATCATTGAATCGTCTTATAGTCATATCTGGTAACTAAAACGTGTTAACAAACTTTGAACTCACCAGCGTCGTCTGACACACTTGTCTGCATGCTTGCAGGTCGTTAGATTCTTGGATGTGGAACTTGCTATCTGGGAGTGCTGGAGTGGTCATGGGTCACAACTCTTGGATATTTATTCTTGGTTTAGTGCATTGTTTTGAAATACTTGAACAACGAATAATCTTATGCTTCCGCTGAATGTTTACTTTGGTTTTAACTTATGACTTGGATTTATATTATGAAATGAATCGAATGTGTCATTTAAATATTTATTATTGGTTCAATGTGATTGGTGGCTTGGATCCTGGTACGTCACACGTCCCGCGGTGTTTCCGCATGTGGTATTTTGTGGGTGTGACAAGCCGCTTGCTGGCCTTGAGGAACAGGAAGTAGAGCTTGTTGAGCAGTAGCTGGAGCTGTAGCTTGACGGGGACCTGTACGGCAGTTGGCGGTGAAGTGGCCGTACATATTGCAGTGCACACAATATCTGCAGGCGATTCCTACTGGATGATGATAAGTACAAGTAGGGCAAGCCGGGTGAGGACCAGTGTACGCACGCTTTGCCAGCGGTGCGTTGGTAACTAGGGCCGCTACTTGGCGGTGTTGAGGCTGAGGTTGAGCTGGAACTGATTGGAGCGGGGCAGCAGTGGTGACAGCGTAATTTTTGATACTCTTGTTGTTATTGTTCTTCCTCTTGCGACGAGAGGGCTTTGAAGACTGAGGAGCGGCGGCGGTATCAACGGTTGTAGCGGTGGTAGCTTGATGCAGATTCTTGGTAGCTTTATCCCAGTAACCAGACTTGACTCGCTTGTCGTTGATCTCAGCGGTGAGCAGATAAGTTTCCTCAATCGTTGACGTCTTTGCAGCTTGAACAAAATCAGCCACGCAATCCGGAAGAGCACGGATATACTTCTTGATGGTGATTTCGGGCGTCTTAACTTTGTCCAGACAGATTATGCTTAGCTGCTTGAAGCGAGCAGTTAAAGCAGCATTGTCACCATGCTTCTGCTTGATATGCCAGAATTCGTCCACCAACTTTTGGCGCTCGTGGGGAGGGCAGAACTCTTCCATCATGACGTCCTTCAACTCATCCCACGTCAAACCATAAGCTGCATCATTTCCGCGTTTGTTTCTCTCGGCCGTCCACCAATCTAGAGCTCGGGATTGGAAGACGTCGGTGGCGTTCAGAGTGCGGAGATCATCAAGACAGCCACTCTGGCGTAGGGTGACTTCGATCGAATCAAACCATTGAAATAGGCTTTGAACTGCTTGAAGCTAAAAACAGCCTTGGGAGAATAAGTCCTGGACTCTTCAGAGGACTTACTAGCGTTTTCATTCAACTCGTTAACGATTTACGGGATAACCTTCGCAATTTGCTTGGAGACGAGTGAAGCGATACGCTTGTCCTTTTGGTTACGTCGGGCAGCGCGCGAGTGACGGAATCCAGATGACGACATTTTTTTTTTGGGTAAAGGGTTACCCCGGTGAATTTTATTAAAAAGAAAAGAATTACACGAGTGTGCCAAAGAGACACACTAGAGCCAATCTTGGCATACCAAGACTAGGCAAAACCAAAAAACAAACATCCCCTAACAACCAAAACAAAACCAACCAAAGAAACACAACCAAAAAGCCGAAACAATGGCAACAAACCAAAACCTTAGGCTACAACACTAGCCCGGTTCAATACTCATAGCCCTCACTTGGGTCTTCCACCTCTCTAACAACAAGGGGTTTTTTGCGTGCCTCCCCGCTGTGACACTCTAGGTTTTCCCGAGCAAATATCTTGTAATTACATTGTGTGTATATATGTATTAAATGAAAGTTGCGATTATCTTGTTATGCTATGTGGTGTATGTATGTATGATATTAGTATGTGTGTATAATAGGGAACCGAGACAGCAACGAACCCGACTCGAGACCACTCGGTCTCGAGTAAACAGTAACGGTTGGGCCGGATTGGGCCATACACCCCTTCGAGCCCACTCGGAACCATTGTAGGGTGCACCACCCAAACCGAGTATAAAACCCATGCCCAAGCCAACCATCCTTCATTTTCCACCATTCTTCCACACTCACTCACACACACACACTCCTTCACTCTCTCTTGCTAAAACCCTAACAATCAAGCTTACCTCCTTCTCCCTCTCTCGGATTCAATCGGCAACAACAAGGAACCTCGGTCAAGCTCATCATCATCACTCGGACACTTCATTTTCTCACCTTCTTCCTTGACTCGGTACCTTCTTCATCAACCGGTTAGTGTTAATGTGTGTCAAGAGTTATGTGTGCTTAATGAATAAGAAACATGACTAGTTTAGAAGTCTTTTGCATGATTTTTGTATGATTAGTGAGTTTGGTGATGTGTGTGAACTATTATATGATAATGTTTGCTAATATGTTCAAATGGCAAAAGAATGATAGTTTAAGAGTGTTTATGACCATCCGGATTAGGTTATATGTTATAAAATAAATGTTTCTTTTGTTTCTTGCAAGATGATCTTGATATCTAGGTTATTTTAGAATGCATGGTTATGTAGGTTGAACATGTTTGATAATATATAAACCCTAAAGGATGAACCGTATGAATGTGATATGAATATGATATGAAGATTTGAATTGTTGTGTTTGATCCATTTGATTTAAGGTTTTAGACAAGAAAACATGTTTGTGGAATTGTATTGGTTAGTACATAGGAGCATGACCATGAAATTCTATTGGTTAGTACTCATTGCTGGCAGAAGGTTCTAGAAGGATTGCACATATGCTCGCATTATGGTTACGAGTCGAGACCGCAAGGTTGCGACTCGAGACCATGGATCAACAATCCGAAACCCGGAATACTTCGTAAGAGGGACTCGAGACTAGTCCGGTTGCGACTCGAGACCAACACGTGACAACTCGAGACCGGCAAGGTCTCGACTTGAGACTTCCTGATCTTGACTCGAGACTGGACTCGAGACCTTCGAGATTGCGACTCATGCCAGCGTCACTCGAGACCAAAACGGGATAACTCGAGATCTCCGGGTTACGACTCGAGACTGTGTGTTCTCGAGTCGAGACAACCTTGTGTCGACTGGGCTGCCTACTTTGGTTATTGGGCCATAATGTGTTATTGTTGGACTATGTGTTCACTGGGCTAATGTGTTAACTGTTACTGTTTAACCGTGTAATTATTAGGGCAGGCCCAAAAACTTAAATGATAACTATATGCATGCTATGTGTTAGAATACGTGTAGAATATACGTGGCTTCTTTGTACCCAAACCTGACCTATACTGGTAACCATGTTAGGACGTGGTGACCAACGTATTTGACCAAGTAAACTGTCTGCCGAGCAACCCAAGGTGAGTTCACAACTTAAAGCATGCATTCCCGGTGGATTGGGAAACGGAACTAAAAACAACACTACCCCCTTGTTACTGGGATACAAACTTACTTTTCTTCCCTTGTTACTGGGATACGAACTTACTTTTCTTCCCTTGTTACTGGGATACGAACTTACTTTTCTTCCCTTGTTATTGGGATACAAACTTAGTTAATTATTGTTTATACGGTAATGCAACAAGCAACACTAAACGAAACTCTATCACTTAAGTCCTCACTACTTAATACCGATTAATCGCCGGGGCCTGGCGAACGGGTTATTAGTTGATAGCGCTATTTAGGTGTAACCAGCCTCACACCGACCCTTGTTACTGGGAACGGGAGTGAACTAATGTACTCTGGCAAACCGTCAATGATGATAGAACATTGACAAACGGGGCACTGCGGAAACGTATGGTTAAGTAAGTATTCGGTATTGGAAAAACAGTTTAGTCGCTTACCTATGGGGTAGCTCCCCATCGCATGTATAAACGGATAAATTAACTGGTGAAACAAGTTTTTGGTAATTAAAACTGGACAACTCGTGGACTCGCCAACATTTTTGTTGATACCCTACTGCATGCTTTGCAGGTACTCAGTGACTCAGGAGCTTGCAGCTTGGGAATGTGTAGTGGTCGTCTAGCCCTTGTGTTGGGTTTTGAATAATCTTGAACTATGAACTTTGTTTTGAAACTGTTTGGTCTATGCTTCCACTGTTTACTTAAACTATTATTCGAACTTAAACCTTTAAAACTTTAAACTACGATGTTTACTAACTATTGTGGTTGGTGCATATTTTTACTATTAATCAATGCTCAGTATGATTGGTGGCTGGATCCTGGTCAGTCATGCCTCCAAGAGGTGGTACTCCGCATGTGGATTTTGGGGGTGTGACAGATTGGTATCAGAGCCATTGGTTATAGTG
The DNA here is from genome assembly GCA_030545235.1 of Helianthus tuberosus. NCBI lineage: Eukaryota > Viridiplantae > Streptophyta > Magnoliopsida > Asterales > Asteraceae > Helianthus > Helianthus tuberosus. Next base: position 56,383,016 of record CM060403.1, read on the forward strand.
AACTTGGTTTTAAAAAGAAAGTCTTTTTGAGAAAAACCAGACTATAACCCGTGACTCGTGACGACACTACACTCCAAGGGCAAGACTCAGCTTATAGACCTCATAGCTCGGACTTGTGTTTACTTGCTTGTTTACCTCATGTTGACTGTTCTACTATACATACTAGTGTGCCTAATTAGATAGATACACATCCCTCTTCTATCTCATTCTCACTACGTTACGACATCACACTCATACTGTGTTTTCTGGTTATGAAGACAATGAGTGGACGCGGAAGAGGAAACGTTAACATGACTCAGGCTCAGTTCACCAACTTGCTCAACACGGTGGCTGCAGCTTTCGCAGCTCACCCTGGAGGTAAACTAGTTACTTTAGGATGTTTAGATCCTACCCCCACATCGTCTTTTCACCTCTAAGCCTATTCGCTTCGCTTCTCACAACAGGTCAGCAAGCGCCTGCGCAACCACGTGTTTGTACTTTCAAAACCTTCATGGATGGCAAGCCTCTCCCTTTCAACGGCACTGAGGGTGCCATAGGCCTTCTGCACTGGATTGAAAAGGCTGAAGCTGTCTTTGCTGTCTGTGAGTGTCCCCCTGCTAATTGGGTGAAGTTCGCGACTGGTACGCTTGAAGGAAACGCGCTTTCGTGGTGGAAAGCACAGATTCAGATGCTGGGTCTGGAAACTGCTAATGCTACTGCGTGGGAAGATTTCAAGGACATGATCAAAGAGGAGTACTGTCACAGGGATGACATCCACAAACTCGAGAACGAGTACTATGAGCTCAAGATGGTTGGATCAGAGATTGAGACCTACACCAAACAGTCCAACGACTATGCTGCACTTTGCCCAAACATGTCCCGACCTATGTATCGAAGGATCGAATTGTACATCAAAGGTTTGGTCCCAGAAATCCGGAGCCATGTAACTTCAGCCAACCTCAATACCATACAGCCCGTGGTCCGTCTTGCTCACAAACTCACCAATCAGGCTGTGGAGGAGGGCAAGTTGCCCAAGAGGATCAATGCTACTGCTGGAACTTCTAGCGATAACAAACGAAAGTGGGATGGAAGTCAGGGTAAGGATGCTAACCCCACTCAGGCCCCAGTTCAACAAAGGAAGACTGAAAGCAACAAGGGCCCTCAGCAACAGGGTGGCTATCGAGGAAACCACCCCAAGTGTAACAAATGTAACCGACACCACAATGGGCCATGTGGCAAAGGTCAGTGTCAGCGATGCAACAAGATGGGGCATGAAGCCAAAGACTGCAGGAGCCAATTCCCAGCTAGGCAGAATCAGCATCAACCCCAGCAACAACAGCAGCAGCAGGGAAACAACCGTGAATGTTACAAGTGTGGGGCAATAGGGCACATGCGAAAGGATTGCCCTCAGTTGAACCAGAATCGCAACAACAATAATCAAGGTGCTGGGAACAACAACAACAACCAGGGAGCTGGAAACAATGCAAGGGCATTCGTTATTGGGGCTGCTGAAGCAAGGAACGACCCCAACGTGGTGGCGGGTAAGTTCCTACTTAATGATCGTTATGTTTCCATATTATTTGATTCCGGAGCAGATGCTAGTTATGTATCCCTACGTGTTAGTAAGAAGCTTAAGTCCACTCTTACACCGCTAAGCTCTAAGCACATCGTTGAAATAGCTAATGGTAGAAACCTCGAGGCCTCACACGTTATTCGTAACTGCAAACTAGAACTGTCTGGTCAGACCTTCCGTATCGATCTCTTTCCTATCATTCTCGGAAGCTTCGACGTCGTCATTGGTATGGATTGGTTATCCAAGCACCGAGCTGAAATCCTCTGCCAAGAGAAAGCTGTTCGTATTCCCCGTCCTCCTGGCAAACCCCTTATCATCCAAGGCGACAAAAGCGGAGAAGTCACAGGCATCATTTCATTCTTAAAAGCCCAGAAGTGTTTACGGAAGGGGCACACCGCTATCTTAGCTCTCGTTGCCGACACGCAGAAAAAGGAAAACAGGATTGAAGATTTTCCAGTTGTACGCGACTACCCGGAGGTATTTCCGGAAGAACTACCTGGACTCCCTCCTCACCGTCAGGTCGAATTTCAAATCGAGCTAGCTCCCGGAGCAACACCTATAGCTCGTGCACCTTATCGTCTAGCCCCCGCAGAACTCAAGGAACTTTCTACTCAACTACAAGAACTCTTGGACAAGGGTTTTATCCGTCCTAGCTCATCACCCTGGGGAGCCCCAGTGCTTTTTGTCAAAAAGAAGGATGGCACATTCCGAATGTGCATTGATTACCGCGAGCTGAACAAGGTTACCATCAAGAATCATTATCCACTTCCCCGTATCGATGATCTGTTCGACCAGCTGCAAGGGTCGAGCTACTATTCCAAGATCGATCTACGATCGGGCTATCACCAGCTGAGAGTCCGCGATGAGGACATCTCTAAGACTGCTTTCAGAACCCGCTATGGTCACTACGAATTCCTTGTTATACCTTTCGGAATGACCAACGCACCTGCGATCTTCATGGATCTCATGAACCGGGTGTGCAAACCCTACCTCGACAAATTCGTGATTGTGTTTATCGACGACATCCTTATCTACTCGAAAAGTCAAGAGGAGCATGAACAACACCTGCGTCTTATTCTCGAACTCCTTCGCAATGAGCAACTGTACGCCAAATTCTCGAAATGTGATTTCTGGCTTAGAGAAGTCCATTTCCTTGGGCACATCATCAATCAGGATGGGATTCACGTTGACCCCGCTAAGATCGAATCCATTAAGAATTGGCCTATACCTAAGACTCCGACTGAAGTCCGCCAATTCTTGGGATTGGCAGGATACTATCGAAGATTTATCAAGGGATTTTCTAAGATCGCTCAACCACTTACGACCCTCACTCAGAAGGGTGTCGCTTATAAGTGGAATGATACGCAGGAATCCGCCTTTCAGGAACTAAAGAAGAACCTCTGTAGTGCTCCTATTCTTTCCCTACCTGAAGGTACCGACGACTTTGTTGTTTACTGCGACGCTTCTATTCAAGGGCTTGGTTGCGTGTTGATGCAACGCGAGAAGGTCATTGCTTACGCTTCGCGACAACTCAAGATCCACGAACGGAACTACACGACACATGACTTAGAATTTGGAGCTGTGGTCTTCGCGCTCAAGATTTGGAGACACTACTTGTACGGTACCAAGTGCATGATTTACACTGATCACAAGAGTCTCCAGCACATAATGGAACAAAAGGAGTTGAATATGCGGCAACGCCGATGGGTCGAACTCCTAAACGACTACGAGTGTGCAATTAAATATCATCCAGGCAAGGCTAATGTGGTAGCCGATGCCCTCAGCAGAAAGGAGACCAAACCCAAGCGTGTTCGTGCCTTACAACTCACTATCCACTCGAACCTCCCTAATCAGATCCGAAATGCCCAGGTTGAAGCATTGAAAGCCGAGAACATCAGGGCTGAGTCCCTATGAGGATCGAGGCAACGTTTAGAACAAAAAGAAGACGGTGCATACTACGTAGCTGGGCGCATATGGGTTCCCCTTTATGGAAATTTACGTGACCTCGTGATGGACGAAGCCCATAAGTCCCGTTATTCAGTACATCCGGGTTCAGATAAGATGTACCACGATTTAAGGACTACCTATTGGTGGCCTGGCATGAAGGCCCACATAGCAACCTATGTCAGAAAATGTTTGACTTGTGCAAGAGTCAAGGCTGAGTATCAGAAACCATCGGGCCTACTCCAACAACCAGAGATCCCACAGTGGAAATGGGAGCAAATTTCCATGGATTTTGTTACTGGCTTGCCTAGGTCTCAACGCGGAAATGACACCATTTGGGTAATAGTGGACCGATTAACTAAGTCTGCACACTTTTTGGCTATTAAAGAAACAGACAAGTTCTCTACCTTAGCAGAGGTATACTTAAAGGAGGTGGTTTCGAAGCACGGGGTGCCAACCTCTATTATTTCCGATCGAGACGCGCGTTTTACCTCTGAGTTGTGGCAAGCTATGCACAAATCTTTTGGCTCACGTTTAGACATGAGCACCGCGTATCATCCACAAACGGATGGGCAATCTGAACGCACCATCCAAACCCTCGAAGACATGCTTAGGGCATGTGTGATCGATTTTGGCAAGGGTTGGGAAAAGCACCTACCGTTAGTGGAGTTCTCCTACAATAACAGCTACCACACCAGCATACAGGCAGCACCCTTTGAGGCATTGTACGGTCGTAAGTGCCGATCGCCTCTCTGCTGGGCGGAGGTTGGCGACAGCCAGATCACAGGTCCAGAACTTGTGGTAGACACCACGGAAAGGATTGCCCAAATCAGACAACGCATGGCGGCAGCTCGTGACCGTCAGAAGAGTTATGCGGATAAGGATAGGAAACCACTAGAGTTCCAGGTTGGTGACCGGGCTCTACTTAAAGTCTCACCCTGGAAGGGTGTGGTTCGTTTTGGAAAACGGGGAAAGCTTAATCCGAGATATGTCGGACCATTCGAAATTACCGAAAAGATCGGTAAGGTCGCTTACAGATTGAATCTGCCTGAAGAACTGAGCGCTGTGCACAACGTCTTTCACGTGTCTAATCTGAAGAAGTGTCTGTCAGATGAAACACTCATCATTCCTTTCAAGGAACTCACTATTGACGAACAGCTACACTTTACTGAGGAACCGATTGAGATCACGGATCGAGAGATCAAAACCCTCAAACGTAGCCAGATACCTCTCGTACGAGTTCGTTGGAACTCGCGACGTGGCCCAGAGTTTACCTGGGAGCGGGAAGACCAGATGAGGCATAAGCATCCCCAGCTGTTCCCTAATGAAACCCCCAGCACTGAAGCTACAACCGAATTTCGGGACGAAATTCCAAACTAACGGGGGGATGATGTGACACCCCGTTGAAACGCTCTCACTGATACTAGCTTGTCAGTGGCTGCCTTAACTTTCGGGACGAAAGTTCTTAAAACTTGGGGATAATGTGACACTCTAGGTTTTCCTGAGCAAATATCTTGTAATTACATTGTGTGTATATATGTATTAAATGAAAGTTGCGATTATCTTGTTATGCTATGTGGTGTATGTATGTATGATATTAGTATGTGTGTATAATAGGGAACCGAGACAGCAACGAACCCGACTCGAGACCACTCGGTCTCGAGTAAACAGTAACGGTTGGGCCGGATTGGGCCATACACCCCTTCGAGCCCACTCGGAACCATTGTAGGGTGCACCACCCAAACCGAGTATAAAACCCATGCCCAAGCCAACCATCCTTCATTTTCCACCATTCTTCCACACTCACTCACACACACACACTCCTTCACTCTCTCTTGCTAAAACCCTAACAATCAAGCTTACCTCCTTCTCCCTCTCTCGGATTCAATCGGCAACAACAAGGAACCTCGGTCAAGCTCATCATCATCACTCGGACACTTCATTTTCTCACCTTCTTCCTAGACTCGGTACCTTCTTCATCAACCGGTTAGTGTTAATGTGTGTCAAGAGTTATGTGTGCTTAATGAATAAGAAACATGACTAGTTTAGAAGTCTTTTGCATGATTTTTGTATGATTAGTGAGTTTGGTGATGTGTGTGAACTATTATATGATAATGTTTGCTAATATGTTCAAATGGCAAAAGAATGATAGTTTAAGAGTGTTTATGACCATTCGGATTAGGTTATATGTTATAAAATAAATGTTTCTTTTGTTTCTTGCAAGATGATCTTGATATCTAGGTTATTTTAGAATGCATGGTTATGTAGGTTGAACATGTTTGATAATATAGAAACCCTAAAGGATGAACCGTATGAATGTGATATGAATATGATATGAAGATTTGAATTGTTGTGTTTGATCCATTTGATTTAAGGTTTTAGACAAGAAAACATGTTTGTGGAATTGTATTGGTTAGTACATAGGAGCATGACCATGAAATTCTATTGGTTAGTACTCATTGCTGGCAGAAGGTTCTAGAAGGATTGCACATATGCTCGCATTATGGTTACGAGTCGAGACCGCAAGGTTGCGACTCGAGACCATGGATCAACAATCCGAAACCCGGAATACTTCGTAAGAGGGACTCGAGACTAGTCCGGTTGCGACTCGAGACCAACACGTGACAACTCGAGACCGGCAAGGTCTCGACTTGAGACTTCCTGATCTTGACTCGAGACCTTCGAGATTGTGACTCATGCCAGCGTCACTCGAGACAAAAACGGGATAACTCGAGATCTCCGGGTTATGACTCGAGACTGTGTGTTCTCGAGTCGAGACCACCTTGTCTCGACTGGGCTGCCTACTTTGGTTATTGGGCCACAATGTGTTATTGTTGGACTATGTGTTCACTGGGCTAATGTGTTAACTATTACTGTTTAACCGTGTAATTATTAGGGCAGGCCCAAAAACTTAAATGATAACTGTATGCATGCTATGTGTTAGAATACGTGTAGAATATACGTGGCTTCTTTGTACCCAAACCTGACCTATACTGGTAACCATGTTAGGACGTGGTGACCAACGTATTTGACCAAGTAAACTGTCTGCCGAGCAACCCAAGGTGAGTTCACAACTTAAAGCATGCATTCCCGGTGGATTGGGAAACGGAACTAAAAACAACACTATCCCCTTGTTACTGGGATACAAACTTACTTTTCTTCCCTTGTTACTGGGATACGAACTTACTTTTCTTCCCTTGTTACTGGGATACGAACTTACTTTTCTTCCCTTGTTACTGGGATACAAACTTAGTTAATTATTGTTTATACGGTAATGCAACAAGCAACACTAAACGAAACTCTATCACTTAAGTCCTCACTACTTAATACCGATTAATCGCCGGGGCCTGGCGAACGGGTTATTAGTTGATAGCGCTATTTAGGTGTAACCAGCCTCACACCGACCCTTGTTACTGGGAACGGGAGTGAACTAATGTACTCTGGCAAACCGTCAATGATGATAGAACATTGACAAACGGGGCACTGCGGAAACGTACGGTTAAGTAAGTATTCGGTATTGGAAAAACAGTTTAGTCGCTTACCTATGGGGTAGCTCCCCATCGCATGTATAAACGGATAAATTAACTGGTGAAACAAGTTTTTGGTAATTAAAACTGGACAACTCGTGGACTCGCCAACATTTTTGTTGATACCCTACTGCATGCTTTGCAGGTACTCAGTGACTCAGGAGCTTGCAGCTTGGGAATGTGTAGTGGTCGTCTAGCCCTTGTGTTGGGTTTTGAATAATCTTGAACTATGAACTTTGTTTTGAAACTGTTTGGTCTATGCTTCCGCTTTTTACTTAAACTATTATTCGAACTTAAACCTTTAAAACTTTAAACTACGATGTTTACTAACTATTGTGGTTGGTGCATATTTTTACTATTAATCAATGCTCAGTATGATTGGTGGCTGGATCCTGGTCAGTCATGCCTCCAAGCGGTGGTACTCCGCATGTGGATTTTGGGGGTGTGACACCCGCCTTAAACGTCATCAGCTTAAGTCGCACCGTATGGAGGGCAATATTGGCAATCATGTGAGCATTTCGGTGAGTAGGAGAGAAAAGCCTCCAGATGACGACATTGTCTGCAACAGACATCGTCATAGGACTCAGACACAATATAATCGAATCTCACCTCACACGCCTAATGCTACTAAAGCTCAGGAACACAATCATGTAACACGTAAACACATAGGCACATAACACAGAAACACATAAGCACGTAAGGCATAGAAGCACAAGAGGCAGTCAGAATACAGAAACCTATCATTCAAAGTTTGAGCGTGTTCGAGATTAGCGATTGCGGTTAGACAGTACACAACGAGTAATATAGCATGCGTTTAACCACCAGTAGTAACGATTTGTTAACGTTTTAAGATAGATGTGCAGGGCGGGTCGTGTGTGTCGATCAAAGCGAGAGCGATAAGCGAAGAAACCACCAAAATCGAAACACATAAACAGATAAAATCACATAAAACACATAAAATCCTCATAAAAACATCAAATATCAGAGTCAGCGGCGGTGAAATCCAGGATTGAAACACACAAAATCGAAGGTAGATCGTCTAAGGCTTGATAGACATCGACTACCCAAAGTGATTCGACTATTCGCAAGGACCTTTGGTGCACACTTTGACTTTCAGGACTATGCTCTCGCCTCGATTTTGGGCGAACGGCACGCATCCCTCTAGTTACAGTGTGACTTCAGGTCGTTGGAGTCCGTCGAGACTTTGGTGAGAGTTTTGTAAAACCAAAATGAGTATCGGAACAAGTCATCAAGGTTCGGGTTTCACCCCTGACTGAACAACTTTGTTCCTGTTTTTGGTAAAATAGAGAAGAAAATATGCGTTAAAGTATGGATTTCACACCTGGTTCAACGCAATTTCTCCTGTTTATAGGTAAATTGCGGGTCGAACAAGCGATTCAGTCGAGAATTTGCGGTTTTCACACCTAATCTCGACCTAATCACTCGTTCATTTTCGAAAATTAGATTGTAGTAATAGTGTAGTGTCCAGCGAGAATAGCGAGATAGAGCAAATAAGCTCGTACAAAACCCCTACCGGGTATGCACAAGTGGGTTTGTTGGTACTTAGACTATAGACTAGGTCGTTTCAAAGACATCGACCCGGACTAGGTCGAGTCTTGCCTAATTCCCTATAGTTATGGCTCTGATACCAATCTGTCACACCCCAACCAATGGCGGAAACATCGGGGCGCGGCACTGAGCGAAACAGATTGTCCAGGAGAAATCCATAACAACTAAAATTACCGGATATTTATCATTATGTCCCATACCATAATATATCAAATAAAAGCAGTTATTACAGACATTGTTTTCTCAAAGACAGATCAAATGTTTCGACGACTCAGATTTAAAGAAATTGTTCGTTTGTTTCTAGACTCTTCCTAGCTTGATTCCACATAGCAAGAATCCTAGCAGATAGCATCCTAAACACCTGTCACATACGTTAAAATAAATGTCAATACACATAGTGTAAAGGTGAGCATACAAGTTTGGTAGATATAGTAGAGTTCGAAATCGTTTATGCATAACCCGCATGTAACATGTATAAAGTGAAGGCAAGTAGGTTATCGACGGAGAAATATGCACAGACATGACTGCGAGTGTAGAATGCGTAACACATATCCCCACTGGGACACTTGAAGTAAAGCCCTTAACAACCCCTGTCCACGACAGGTGCTGAGCCCAAACTATAGTACTATCGTTGCTAAGGTGTCAGGCAACAATCACTGTGTTAACATAACATACAAGCATTCATCGAATAACACGTAGCATGCAATAACGGTTAGCGTATAAATAGTGTTGCGTTGTGTGTCGATTGTGATTTAGAATAAATAACGTATGTAACACCCAAAAGTGCGTAAAGCAAAAAGGGATCGAGTATACTCACAGATTGTGCTTAACAAGTAAACACTATCTTGGATTGAAGGGAGCGCTGAGAGAGATTAGCCTGAACAGTTAATGATAGCATAAACGATAAGCAGCGCGTAAAACGGTGCAAGAGTGGTAAGTGTCGTATGGCAATCTGATCGGATGGCCATTCGATTGGATTGACATCTCGCTTGGTGATGATGTGTTTGTGTACGATGGTTTGACATTCTATAGTACTAGCCATTCGATTGGATTGACATTTCGTTGTAGCATTTGAAAACAGAGAAGTATCTCTACCCTTCAGGTCGATCGATCGAACGGCGGTTCGATCGGGTGACGATCCGTTCGGCGAGGTATTTCTCAGAGAACAAGTTCACAGCAGTGTTGTCACTCGATCGGATGGTCTACCGATCGGGTGGCAATCCGTTAGAACTGACTATGCATTGAACATGTTGAAAATTTTTTAAGTGTTGAAGTCCTAAACATCACATGGTCGGATGGTCGTTCGATCGGATGGCAATCCGATCGGACGATAATCCGTTCGACGTTTAGAACCTTGAAAAAGTTGAAATAAAAGTTTAAGTGTGGAACCATGTGCAAGCCGATCGGGTGGCTGTCCGATCAGATGGCAATCCGATCGGACGGCAATCCGTCCCAACAGCTTGTTCATCTTGACACTTGATTGTTTTGATAGTTTTGCAGTTTTGATCGAGACGGTTGTGACAACGTGCTAAACAACTGAAACCCCATCATGACCCAAGTGACCCGATCGAACAGGAATCACCCAAGTCCGATCAGTTCACAGGTTCGTGACGGTGGTTCATATTTAACCCGAAATCGATTGTCTCTTTGATAGAAATCAGATCATGCACCAACACATCACTAAGAAAGAGTAGAAAATCAGAACAAGCTCCGATTCTATCGGTTTTGAATGCATTGAGTGTAAAAGAGTTGAAAGAAAGTTGGAAAGCCATCTTTCAATCCTTTTCACCATGAATATGTGTAGATCTATGCAAGATCTTTGTTCATTCATGTGGAAATTGTCCAGATCTAAGTTGTTCTTGGTGGATTGGAGTCAAAACATGAAATTCATAAGAACTCCATGATGACATCATCCTAGAACACCTCAAATCCACTGATTTCACGGTTAAAAGTTGAGATTCTAAAGAGAAAATGATGAAGAAGTGTGTGTAGATTATAGAAGTACAAGATTTAGGTTGAAAACTTACAAGAATCGCGAGAAATCGAGAGAAAGGAGGTCTGAGTGCGGCTGGTCGAGCAAAGGAACTGTCACATCAAGTGATGTGACAATTGAGAGTATTTATAGGGTTTCCCAAAAAGGAAAGTGCAAAGGGTCGAGTGGGTCACCGATCGGATGACAGTCCGATCGAGTGGCAATCCGATCGGATGGCAATCCGATCGGTTGGCCTTCCGATCGAGCGGTCACTCGATCGAGTGGCTCCGACGATTGAGTTTTGGCGATGCGGTTCGAGCGAGTTTGCGATAGATTAATAACACCCACACAAATACTATATCTAACATACAATCACTATAAATACAAGCGTTTAGCGTTTGCGATTCGATTGCGATAGAGTTGCGATTGCGTTTTGATTAATCACCACAACATAAACATAAATAAACATGCACACATAACACATAAGTAACACACACACGTAAAACAATATCCAGAGCGCATAATTCGGGTTGCGAATGTGATTGCGATGCCATAAGCGATAAAGCGATAAAACATGCGATAAATAACGATTAAACCTCGATTATTAACAAGTACTCCATATAATACAACTAATGCGATAAAATAAATAGATTATCTATAAGTCAAAGAAGTCAAAACAGGAGTTAAGCAATGAGTGACAGATCGCAATTAGCAATCTTTTCTTCCTTTGACTTCAATCTTGACTTTGACTTTGACTTTCGAAACACGGGGTGTTACAATGTTCGTGTTCGTTCGTTAAGGAAATTAACATGTTTGCGAACTGTTCACGAACACATACCGAACATAAGTTTATGTTTGTGTTCGTTCGTTAAGGAAATTCAGCTGTTCACGAACAGTTCGTGAACACTTGTCTCGAACACAAGCGAACGCAAGAAAATAATAACGAATGTAGACGAACATTTAACTTGAAAATAAAAAAAATTAAAAACATTGTTATCCTTAAACATTGGATATAAGTAGTTAAATACAACCATCAAATGATAAATCAAAACACAAGAAGTCTACTACACCACTAAATGATAAATCAAGGTTAACTAACCTAGACATAATTATCCCAAAAAATGTCTTCGAGTGTCCAAATTTTAGCTAACTTAGAAAAAGACAGGGTTTCAAGTTTTCAATATGTTTAGATAAAAGATTTATTATTTATTATTTTTAATATAATCAAGTGAACACGAACGAACGAATATGAACAAACGTAAACAAACATATTACCGAACGTTCACGAACGCAGTCGAACGAACGAAACCTTCGTTCGCTAAGCTAACCGAACGAAATTTTGTGTTCGTGTTCGTTCGTTAAGCTAATCGAACGAACATAAACGAACTTCCCGCCGAACGGTTCACGAACTGTTCGCTGAACGTTCGATTCATTTACAGCCCTGTGTATTTGTTAAGGTGTAATCATTTGGGGCGAAATCGGTGGGGTTGGGTGGTTTGGTCATGGAGACCAGCGTAGGAGTTTGATCGTTTAAACAGTTTCTTTTAATAATCGTTACTTTGTATTAAAATTTTTAAAACAATAAAGATAGTTCATAAACATACATATACATAATTGCGTACTCTAAAAATATAACTAATTAACATCAAAGGTTTAATGGTAGGTTCGATTTACACCGACTTATTTCAAGTTTCAAAGCTGATATATTGTATTTGTTAAGGTGTAATCATTTGGGGCGAAATCGGTGGGGTTGGGTGGTTTGGTCATGGAGACCAGCGTAGGAGTTTGATCGTTTAAACAGTTTCTTTTAATAATCGTTACTTTGTATTAAAATTTTTAAAACAATAAAGATTGTTCATAAACATACATATACATAATTGCGTACTCTAAAAATATAACTAATTAACATCAAAGGTTTAATGGTCGGTTCGATTTACACCGATTTATTTCAAGTTTCAAAGCTGATATACACTATCCTCAATTATTCAATGTTTCTTTGGTTGATAACAACTCCTCTTTTTGTGAACGGATACTAGATGCTCAACAAGTTGAAATGAACAACTAGGTTTATGCCTAAAACAATGAAACATGATAGATGATGAATAGAGGTACATGTATTTTTATCACCTAAAGCGAAAAAAACAAACTAAAATTCTAAAACAATAAAGATAGTACAAATGAATAGACTAATATTGCATACAGAGGCTGTCATGAGGGTGTGCGAGGAGGACCACCGCACAGGGCCCGTGATTTCGAGAGGCACGTGTTTTTAAAAAAAATCCGATATATTTATGTTAATTTTTTTAATAATATACCTATACCAACTCCAAAATAGACTCATTTACAAAACAATTTCTATGGTTTAGAAGTTAGCCCATTGACATTAGGTTTAGTAAGCCAAATACCCATTTGATTTTAAACAACAACAACAACAACAATAAAACATTGCAGAAGGACACATTTTTTCGAGCTCGAACATGATACATGAATTATTAGAGACGCCACTGATTGCATATGTTGCAAAATCGAAGTCATCACCACTGATTTTCTGTCAATGCCCAAACTTTTGAGTTTTGACCGTCACCACCACTATTTACCGTCTACCGTCGTCAAAAACCAATATCATAATATATTCAAACTTCAAAATTAAAACTATAGACCACTTCATGATATTTATGATCCTTTGACCTCTTTGCAAGATATATTTGGTATTTGTCCTCTAAGGCCATACATGGTTAATGCTTCTTAAGTGCGTTTTCTGTCACATCAGCATCATATTGTCCTTTAAAAAATACGTAACGGCTAATGCCCTTAATGCCCATTTCATTTTTTCTTCTCTTTGGGTATTATTCTAGAAATGTTAATCACTCTTCATGCCCTTATAACGCTCGGGGGGGGGGGGGGGGGGGGGATGGTGCTGGGGATGTTATCAAACTCTTTCACTCCCCTATAATGCCCATTACGCATCACCAAAATGAGACACCATTTTGGACTTCCATAGAGGGAGAAGGAGGAACAAACTATCGTTAATCTATCTATTGTCATGCTCGTCAAGTTAGGAGAATTGTGGGGGAATGAAAGGGAACACAAATAATATTTTTTTGGCAACGTGAATGGACCATGTTGTATATATATATTTTTTAATCTTAATATCTTACCTTTAATCAGTGCCAAATCAAGCTCTGATTAATCAGTTCTTCCAGAAGGTTGGTTTTTTGGATCTTCAAGCATCAAAGTGTATTTATTATTAAAAAAGCAATAATTACTTTATAAACGGTTGAATTTTGCAATTGTTACTTTAAACATTTGTGGTCTCATATTTATAATTTCAGTTATATATTGCCCGGTATTTTGTAATTTAACGTTTTTTTTTTATCTTTTCTTATAAACGGTAAATGTGACTCATACTCTATTTACACTAATTATACTAAAATTGTCTTTCGTCCCAGGTGAACCTGGGGCCTCTCCAATAAAAGTCCATATGTATCTATCAAGTGAGTTAGCCCCACGGTAAAATGTTTTCTTTCATATAATATAGTTTGTTTGAACTCAAATTCATTTTAATCGGAAAGCATTTTGACATGAACTTAATTAGGCTGGAGGGTGTGGGATGGAGCCCCTAGGGGCTTTATCAAGACACCTCAGCGACACGTAGGATCCATGTCAGCCAGGGGGCTTTATAACGCCCCCCTTTAACTTGCACGGTGTAGGATGAACACATTCATTTGCCTCGTTACCATGGTAGCGCTTCAACCATGGCGCCCCCCCCCCCCCCCCCCCCCTGAATTTCAGTTATATATTGCCCGGTATTTTGTAATTTAACGTTTTTTTTATCTTTTCTTATAAACGGTAAATGTGACTCATACTCTATTTACACTAATTATACTAAAATTGTCTTTCGTCCCAGGTGAACCTGGGGCCTCTCCAATAAAAGTCCATATGTATCTATCAAGTGAGTTAGCCCCACGGTAAAATGTTTTCTTTCATATAATATAGTTTGTTTGAACTCAAATTCATTTTAATCGGAAAGCATTTTGACATGAACTTAATTAGGCTGGAGGGTGTGGGATGGAGCCCCTAGGGGCTTTATCAAGACACCTCAGCGACACGTAGGATCCATGTCAGCCAGGGGGCTTTATAACGCCCCCCTTTAACTTGCACGGTGTAGGATGAACACATTCATTTGCCTCGTTACCATGGTAGCGCTTCAACCATGGCGCCCCCCCCCCTGAATTTCAGTTATATATTGCCCGGTATTTTATATATTGCCTCGTTACCTCGTTACCATGGTAGCGCTTCAATCATTGTTGGTAATTTTATTTTTTAGATCCGTTTATTTGTGTATTCCAATTTACCTTATAATTTATAAGTGTTAGAAAACCCATGAGCGCTCATAGACTAATAAAGTGCTAGTGATCTACAATCTAGTAATACTTACAATTTATTTATACTGGTGTATTTATACGCAAGATTACATGAATATATTTCACACCTAAGGTTTCAATAGTTAAATGATAACTATCGAGTAGACTTGACTCGTTGAATACAGACTTGACCATGGACTATCACTTTTTCTTAATACGCCCTCACAAGATGGAAAATTTGTCAGAGACTCCAATCTTGCAGAGATAAAAAGTTGAAACAGGTAACAACGCAACTTTTTTAGAACATCTGCTTTGACTGAGTGTACATGAAGTACTTGAACGACGCAACTTTTTTAGAACATGCGAGTATTTATTATATTATTGTTATTTATTTATTGTTTTAATTTATAAGTTAACAAGTGTTGCAATCTAAATGACACATACCCTTAAACGACGTCTCATGCTAAACGATACCTTTCATTCTAAGTGATACGTTGCCATACCATTTCCCCTTTTTGTTTAAACGACATCTATACCTTTCAAACCACACCACACTTCAAACATCATCCCACGGCCACCTAAACGATGATCTAAACCAAACGATAACCCCTCCCTTTACTACCAAACGACACCCACACCTTCACCTAGACTACAATCTCCAAAAGACAACGGTTCCCTTCCCAAACGACAACACTTCCCTTCCCAAACGACACCCCTCACTTTCTCTTAGTATACCCCAAATGATATCCCTCACCTAGCCCAAACGACAATGGCCCAATTTTCCCAAACGACAAACATCACACCTGTGACAAACGACATCACCTTCAACCTCCCAACTTCTCCAAAACGCAGCTCAAGTAACCGAACCACCTTCAAATCATCTAATTCATGACTTTTTGGCTTCTTTACTACCTTACTCAATTGGGTCTTGATGGTAGGACTTATTACAAACTTAATGGTACTTAAACATCTCTTAATTTATACAACTAAAAGCTAAGTTAAGTCACAATTTTTCACTTTCTTGAACACTAAAACTCTTTACGAAAATTCGACCATTACAGAGCATAACACTTAAAGCAAACAACATAACCCACCTGCATATTATACGAATCCTCACTCCTAAAACCTGCAAATTCTCTCTCTAATCCACGGATTTAAGCTAGAACATTTCTAGGGCTCATAACTTGATTGAAGGATATCTCCGTCAATTCTCGATCAAATCAGGTAATTCAAAAGCCTAACTTGTTTAATTTTTTAAGCTCTACAAAACCCTACTATCCAAATCTGTGATAGAAGGGCACACGAACCTGGATTTAATTTCTTTATATTTTAGGGTTCTTAGTTGATAAATTTTGGGGCTTTTGATTCTAGGCTTGTGATTTGATGAATTGAAGGTAGGGATTTATTTTGGGGCTCATTACCATGTTAGATTAGTATGTGTAATTTTTGAGAATTATTGGACAGCAATGGGATTTATTTTAGATTTTAATCAAGATATACTATATGAAAAAAAAATATAAGAATATGAATTAATCAAAATATAATATTATGAATATTGTTTTCTGATTTTTCTGTGAAATACAAAAGACTTGAAATTTTCCTAAGTTGCCTAATTCATGGTAAAATACTTAGTAATAGAAGTACTAACTGAATTATACATATAAATTTAGTCTTTTTAATAAATTAAATAGTTTAAAATAAAAATATAAGAGATGGACAGATTTGTGGATTCATATAATGAAAAGGTGAGTTTTTGCTAATTTAACTAGAATTAATATTTTCAACATATAATTTTAGTCTTAATAGATATGATTCAACAATTTGATTTGATTATAAATATTTATAGTTAGGTGAGAAATGAATAAACTAAACTTATCTTATACTACAATATATACATATTGACATAAATACTTTATGTTAATTATTGCAATTTGTCACATTATTTATCTAGTCGCAAATTTTAATGTAGTTTTTAAGTTGGAATTAATATATTTAATTTTAGGTTATATAAAAGTCTCCAAATCATACGATTTATTTTATAGTTTGTTATGAAAATGGTTGTTTAGTACTTTTGTTATTTTTATATTAAGATAACATTGTCTTTTGGAGTTTTTCCTTAAATTCGTCTGGTTAATCCACATATCAAATAAACGCAAAATTGTGAGTAGACCCAACTCTTTCCCCTTTTTACATTTAAACTTTTGGGGTGTATCATGTGTCATATATTCGCATACTTTCTCACTTTAATTATAACATGCAAAGTCAATGTGTAAATTATGTGTTTGCGTGATTATGGTTTGTTTATTTATTTATTTATTTATGTGAAGTCGCAATCAATTGTATTCTAGCACGTCATTGTGGATCCACTACTTGACTGGTTCCCTATGGCAATGGGTTGTAGCCTGGTATCGCCACCATCACTATATTCGCTCTTCGATGCTTGAGTCTTGCATGGTTGCATAGTCATATATTCGCATAATCGCTTTATTCGCATATTCTCATGATCGAATCATCTTATTTGGTATGTACGAATTATTGTTATTTTTATCTTGTGATCATTACGCTAACACTTGAATTGTGATGTGTACAAAATGCAACATATAAATTACATCAATTGTGGCATAAAACTAACCTTTTTTTAGTACTAATGTTGGAAAAAGTGTGTTTTTGTCTTCCTTTTGTATTTTCAGGATTAAATGAGCTCAAATGAACGAAAGAAGCAAAAATGCAGCTAAATCTAACATAAATACAAGAAAAGGAACAAAGGTGGCATGCCCGACCTCCCCGACAACATCTTCCCAAGCAAAACAAGAGAACAGAAGACTGAACACGCCCCGTGCTCAATGAGCACGGGGGGCGTGCCCAAGTGTCAGCAGAAAAGACAAAGCTGTAGAAGCTTCTATCGCCCACCACGGGGCCGTGCTCAGCGGACATGGGGCCGTGGTCAACTATAAGATTCGCAGAATCCAGGAAAATCTTGATAGTACAGATACGCTTCTGCACACGGGGTCGTGCTCAGCGGACACGGGGGCGTGGTCAACTAATGCAGACAAACTGCAATTAATGAAGACAGAGAAGAAGGTGGACACGGGGCCGTGCCCAATGAACACGGGGCCGTGCCCAATGAACACGGGGCCGTGTCCGGGCTACTATTCAGGCTATAAATAGGGTGCTTGGCTCATTTGCAAACCATCCCTTGGCACACCACCTCTCTCACACTTCACCCACCACCATCACAACACCATCATCCACCACCATCATCCATTGTCCATCGTAGAGTGTGTGAGTCGTCTCGGGATCCAAGATTGATCGTAAGAGTTCTTGACAATCAAATGCCATGTTTGCCTAAGTCTCTTACATCACTTGGTGAAGAAAAGTGTCTAGTGTAATACTTTTTATTTTTAATCTTTTCGCACTTTTTACTTGGTTATGTATTAATGACTTTAATAACTAGTTTCTTATGTTGAAGGTGATTCTTCCTTATCGTTTGTCCGTGGTGTCTTGGCATTATTTTACTGTCTATATAAAATAAAAGATTTTCACCATTCATATCTCCACGGTCTATATGGAGATATGTTGGCTACCTGGTTGGGGGTTAAGGGAACAGTTTGGTAAGAGTTTTGCCTTGTTCAGTGTATAGATCCTGCAAGGACCTGGGTCAAATTTAGTAGGACCTCCTTCAATATCCACCGGTATTGAATGGCGGGGGTCCAAACTCTTTGATCCTCTCATATGTAAGCTACTATTAATACTTTAATCCGGCTATTTAGGACTGTATCCCTGCTGACTCAGACTACTTAGTCGAGGGTAACGTCACCTCCAAAAGAGGGGCCTACCATAATATGCATTAATAACTTAATTAATTATCTTTCAATAATCCGACCCTTTAGGATTGTATCCTTGCTGACTCAAACTACTGGGTTGAGGGTAACGTCACCTTCAAAAGAGGGGCCTACTACAATAACTAAGATAATCTCTTAAAAAGTGCAAAAGTGCGGAAATAATCAAAGGTTACACTAAACACAAGTCGGAGCCAAGTGATTCATCTTGTCTATCTGTTTTTATTTTTATTTTATTTTTCAGCATTTTAGTTAGTTTTTATTTTTCTTAGTTTAAAACCTTTTTCTAACTTTTTGATTTGATTAGACGTTGAGGATAAACCGGTACTAAAAGCTCTTGTGTCCTTGGACGACCTCGGTATCTTGCCAACACTATACTACGCTCACGATGGGTGCACTTGCCCATATGTGTGTTTGGTGTTAGTAAAATATCGTGTTTTATAAATTTAAAACTTGACTAACGTGTAAAAAGGGGTTAAAATATACTTAAATTTACATAACACACTCACGCACATCAAGTTTTTGACGCCGTTGGCGGGGACACAAGGATTTTAAGAAAGTTAGGAATCAACGGCCTAATCGTTTTTTCTTAATTTTTCTGTTTTTTTTAGGATTTTCTTAATTTTTCAGCTTCTGCAGAACTCAGCACGGGCCGTGCCCGCTGAACACGCCCCGTGCCCAATCATTGGAACTGGCAATCCTGTTTTAAGTCAGACAGTAAGCTGAACACGGGGCCGTGCCCACTCAACACGCCCCGTGCCCAAGATTTAGTTACTGAAAACAGAACCGTAAGATCCCGACGGTTGGTAATTTCTGACACAAACATGAGTGATACTGATATTTTTTACTTTCGGCACTCTTATGGTACGTGGTGTCAAATATGTGGTGGCCCTCATAAAGAATTAGAATGTTATTTTCTAAATTATAAGCCCCACTATATAGACCCATTGTTTTCCTGTAGCCTTAAGAGGGGCGAAAGTAAAAATAATCCATATCTCTCCCTCGAATGCTCTCAACCGGATCTTCTAGGAGAAATGCTTCTTGAGGAACTATTTCAAATGGAAGATCTAATTCTTAATTGGTTAAAAGAACTTAGGATAGATTTCAATAATTTATCTCAAGATGATAACCAAGAAGAATTGTTGGGACCGCATTCAAATAAAAACAACTTCGTTGTTCCCGATGTTACCTCTAACTCTAGCGAGGACTTGAGCGATAGTCGTCCCTGTGCCGATTGTGCCGTGAAGGACTCTCCATCGACTTTGTTCGGTGCATACATAGACCTGACCGATTCGGCATACACCTTCTTTAACGAGAGCCCGGGAAAGGGTTGGACTTGTCCACCTACATTTAGCATAGGAATCACCCTCACCGACAACCTCTTGCGTTCTCGTCTTAATCTAGAGCAATTAAGGTATCTTAGGCACTTTGGGGTTGTTCCATCCAGTAAGGAACCACCCGATCCGGATAAGTTCCTTAGAAATAGACAAACTCCATAAAACAGCCTCTAGACACGGGGCCGTGTCCAGGTCAGCACGCCCCCGTGTTCACCCAAAGATTCTCGTCTGATTTCGTGTCAGGATACGGACAAAGTGTGTCAGGATTTCATCTGCACACGGGGCCGTGTCCAGCCGACACGGGGCCGTGTGCAGCGTGCTGTCATTTTCTATAAATGCAGCAAGATTCCTGCACATATGGACCACTCCAAAGACAAAGATTTGGTGGGTCTTCCCACATACCATCCTAGATGTATTCTAAAGAAGGTTCCCAACAACCATCTTGTCTTTTCCACTTTTATCCATTACCTTCTTCTTCAATTTCTCTTAACACCTCCATTAGAGCTTGAAATCTCCATAATTCCAAGCCTTATTGAGATGTTTGTTAGATTTTTATTCAAGGAATCTTGTTAAAAATAAGTTCTACAACAATGTTTTAAGTTATTTCTGCTTAGAAACGTTTTAAAAATCACGAAAACAAATTAAAACACCAAGATTCCTTGTTCCAAAAATCTGCAGACATCAGAACACGGGGCCGTGCTCATTGAGCACGGGGCCGTGTCCGAGGTACGATTTACATAAAATTGAGCTCTTTTCGGTATGTCTTCTCAGAATGGCGAGCAGAACTAGCGGAACATCTTCATCGCACTCTAGGAACAACCGACAAGGAAGAAGGTCATTAATGGTTGAAGATTCTCTTGTAAACTATGTTTACGCTTTAAGAGAGACCATTGATGAAATAACAGGAGTGGAAGAAGCATTGGTCGACCGTATCAATCATTTGACGGTGGGACTAGAGGGATGTCTTCGAGAGGTCAACCTTTTGCACCAAAGGTTGAACATTCTCGCTTCTCCTCCTTTGGTTCCAATCATTACCCAAAGGGCATGGAATGTGGTTTCCGAAGTCATCATACCGGCCGAATGGTACGCCATGCATCCGGAGCCCCCTCGGGACGTACTACAAGCGGTTCTGGTTGGTATCGCTCCTCCTCCACAAGATGTTGAGGAGAATGACGCCGCCTTCTTCCTCCCAAGAGAGATAGAAGAATGGCTTTAACACCCCTCAGCTCGGAGTTCTACTAAGCTTTTAGATACCGGAAAATTATTTCCGGAATTTTGGTTCTCATTGTAATAGTAGAGCTCCTTAAGATGATTTTATGTATCACTTGACCTATCTAGTTTAGGACCTTTAATTTTTATTTTCCTTCTTTGTTTTAATTTTCTAGGACTATTATGTAATTCTCTCTATGTTTTAATGAATGATGGTTTTAGCTAATTTGGTGTTTGGATGATGTTATAATGGGATGGTGAAGGATAACAAGGGAACTTGAACCAGCACCCCATGCACGAAAACAGGGCCACCCGACAAATTTTTCTTCATTACAGCAAGTTCAGCACGGGCCGTGGCCGCCCAACACGGCCCCGTGCTGCACAATCTGCAGGAAATGCCCAGTTCAGGTAACTGGACACAGGGCGTGCTCACTGAACACGCCCCCGTGCCCAGGCTTCTGTTTCTTTTTGACAATTTCTGTTACTGGCGATCTGAACACGGGGCCGTGCCCGGACACCACGGGGCCGTGTCCAGACGCCCAGTAACATAAAATTTTGCTTTTTCACACCTTTTTACACATTCAATCAACCTAAAAACTTATTTTTGAGACACATTGAGGACAATGTGTAATTTAAGTGTGGGGGGGGGGATGCTAAAACCTTGAATCTTGCAAGTCCTAATAACAAGCCTTACACAAAACTCTATTGGAGCCGCTAATCACCCCAAATTTTTTTCAATTTTTTTTTTTTACTTGTCTAGGTTTAATTTGGGAATTTCAAGGTCTAGAAAGGTTATATTTTTACAAATTTACAACCGATAGTGCCGTGATAAAAAGAACCAACATAAGAAAATTATGAAACGGCATGACAAGCTTAATTAAAATTTGATTATATATACTTGATCACATAAAAACCCATTCCCACAAAAAGTGAGTTTTGAGCCTTTATTGAGCATAAAAATATATATCTTTAAACTAAATGCTCATTTTTCGTTTCTTGTGTGAATAGCCGCTTGGTTCTTACGACTCTAGAACTTGCCACGACGATACATTCTCGGTCCTTACCAACTTAAACCCGAGTAAGTAAATGACGGAGGCAATAGGACTAACCCTTTTTATTTCTACACCATTATTTTTCTTTTTTTTTTACCACCTACCCAAAATCCCCCTAGTTAACCCCTTTGAGCCTAAACCTTTTCATTTCATAACCCAAAACAAACACCCTTTCACCCACCAAAACCTTTTTTATTTTTAACCCTTTTGTTTTAGTAACAAGCTCGGTTCTTCTTATAACTTTGAAAAAAAAATGATGATGATGATGATGAAGCAAAAGAGAAATAAACAAATAAGTTTATCAAAAATAACTTTGTTTGAATAATGGCTTCATCAAAATAAAAACTTCAAAAATAAAAAGTCTTACGAAAACCGACGCTTTTTACGCCTTTCGCCCTTTTACTAACCACTAACCCAACCACCTACCTTTAACCCAAGCCTAACCCTTCACCCAAAAGTCCTCTTGATATTTACAAAGGTATATAGTTAAAAAGGAGGAGGATTGATTGCTTGGCAAGCTTATGATAGGAGTAAGTTCCATGTCGCTCTCGAGTGATCCACTAAAATACATCTTCGGCCGAGTGTTGAGTGATCCCCCGTGAGGTATGTGAACTTGTATATAAGTGGAATTTTAAAAAAGGTATGTTATGCCCTAATAAGTAATTTATCTTATGTAACGTTTTAAATAAATCATGACGAATAGGATTGAAATAAATAAAAATAAAACTAAATAAAGAGTCTTGGAAATCCTGACACTCTACGACAAGCCCAAAAAAAACCTTCTCTTCTACCCATTCCATTTGGGAGTGTAAAGCCACATTTTAAAGAGTTTTGCTTGAGGACAAGCAAAGATTCAAGTGTGGGGGTATTTGATGTGTACAAAATGCAACATATAAATTACATCAATTGTGGCATAAAACTAACCCTTTTTTAGTACTAATGTTGGAAAAAGTGTGTTTTTGTCTTCCTTTTGTATTTTCAGGATTAAATGAGCTCAAATGAACGAAAGAAACAAAAAGGAATCTAACATAAATACAAGAAAAGGAACAAAGTTGGCATGCCCGACCTCCCCGACAGCATCTTCCCAAGCAAAACAAGAGAACAGAAGACTGAACACGCCCCGTGCTCAATGAGCACGGGGGCGTGCCCAAGTGTCAGCAGAAAAGACAAAGCTGTAGAAGCTTCTATCGCCCACCACGGGGTCGTGCTCAGTGGACACGGGGCCGTGGTCAACTATAAGATTCGCAGAATCCAGGCAAATCTTGATAGTACAGATACGCTTCTACACACGGGGTCGTGCTCAGCGGACACGGGGGCGTGGTCAACTAATGCAGACAAACTGCAATTAATGAAGACAGAGAAGAAGGTGGACACGGGGCCGTGCCCAATGAACACGGGGCTGTGTCCGGGCTACAGTTCAGGCTATAAATAGGGGTGCTTGGCTCATTTGCAAACCATCCCTTGGCACACCACCTCTCTCACACTTCACCCACCACCCACCACCATCACAACACCATCATCCACCACCATCATCCATTGTCCATCGTAGAGTGTGTGAGTCGTCTCGGGATCCAAGATTGATCGTAAGAGTTCTTGACAATCAAAGGCCATGTTTGCCTAACTCTCTTACATCACTTGGTGAAGACAAGTGTCTAGTGTAATACTTTTTATTTTTAATCTTTTCGCACTTTTTACTTGGTTATATATTAATGACTTTAATAACTAGTTTCTTATGTTGAATGTGATTCTTCCTTATCGTTTGTCCGTGGTGTCTTGGCATTATTTTACTGTCTATATAAAATAAAAGATATTCACCATTCATATCTCCACGGTCTATATGGAGATATGTTGGCTACCTGGTCGGGGGTTAAGGGAATGGTTTGGTAAGAGTCTTGCCTTGTTCAGTGTATAGATCCTGCAAGGACCTGGGTCAAATTTAGTAGGACCTCCTTCAATACCCACCGGTATTGGATGGTGGGGGTCCAAACTCTTTGATCCCCTCATATGTAAGCTACTATTAATACTTTAATCCGGCTATTTAGGACTGTATCCCTGCTGACTCAGACTACTTAGTCGAGGGTAACGTCACCTCCAAAAGAGGGTCCTACCATAATATGCATTAATAACTTAATTAATTATCTTTCAATAATCCGACCCTTTAGGATTGTATCCTTGCTGACTCAAACTACTGGGTTGAGGGTAACGTCACCTTCAAAAGAGGGGCCTACTACAATAACTAAGATAATCTCTTAAAAAGTGCAAAAGTGCGGAAATAATCAAAGGTTACACTAAACACGAGTCGGAGCCAAGTGATTCATCTTATCTATCTGTTTTTATTTTTATTTTATTTTTCAGCATTTTAGTTAGTTTTTATTTTTCTTAGTTTAAAACCTTTTTCTAACTTTTTGATTTGATTAGACGTTGAGAATAAACCGGTACTAAAAGCTCTGTGTCCTTGGACGACCTCGGTATCTTGCCAACACTATACTACGCTCACGATGGGTGCACTTGCCCATATGTTTGTTTGGTGTTAGTGTCACGACCCCAGCCCCGGTTTGACCCGGTCAGGAACCGCGGGACAGGAACACGTGGTATCAATGATGCGACAGCGGAAGATTTTTAACAGGATCTTTTAAAACTCAAAAATGCCCAATTATTTTATTTCCATAATTCGGGATAAATCCCGTAATTTACATTAGAGGAATTTAACTAGGAAATTCCCTGATTTCTTAAAACATGTTTATTCATTTTAACTGAACTACCTCTTCAAGCTTGGTAGTGCTCCTTAGCACGTTTCCTTGATTTACAGCAGGTTGCCTGAAACATGTTTTAAAAATATTTTATCAGCGGGGAAATGCTGGCAAGTCACTCCAATTTGATAAAATGACACATAGTTATCAATTACAGCATAAGAGCGATTACAATGGCTTCTATCTTATTTTTATCTGGCGCCGTGTCACATTGCGTGACGATGGTCATACCACTATTGGGTCCCACCCCAAGTAGTGATGATTATCCCAGTTAGGTCAATGAACTTAACCGAGAGAAAATTAGTAATGTGCACAATACCCCACTAGCCAGTGATTAAGATAACCACGACTTACTCCCTGTAATTATAACATTTGAAAATGGAGTATTGTAAAATACTTTTGATAAAAAGAGAATGACTCACATTGCAGATTTATACGGGCAGAGTTTAGCCTACTGATTAGCCTTTTAACCTAAATTTAAACAACATGCACACAAACTAGGTCAGTAACTAATACATCATTTACGATAACTCACGAGATTAAACCCTCACAACGAATGACAAAGTGCGATACTTAAACATCCATTGAATTCACGACGAATGACAAAGCATAACCCTAATGTGGACAGCACTTAAACATCCGTTGGATCGTTTTAATCGATCGGACATTGAATCGTAGTAGCGATCGAGTTATTACCTTGTTATTGCGGCAGCGTTTCGTGCTGTGTGTGTGTTTTGTAGTAATCAGACCATAACTCAGTGTGTATTACGAATTTTTTCGTTGAACAAGTGCCAGGATTCAAGTCCCAAACCCCTCTATTTATACTTAAATTTTGACCCCCTCGCGTGACGCGAGGGATCTACGTGGGTGCGTCGCGTGACGCGAGGGGTCACCACTCTATTATAGAGTAGCCACGTGTGTTTGTAGCTCAGGTGAGTTGGTCTTTCATCAAAATTCGATTTTGACAGCAAGTTATGTGGATAATCGTAACTAGGGAATACCCCCCTGAGTTTTAGGGGCCCTGATCCTGATTCTGATTGTTCTGAAATTTTTAGGGTTTATGCAGAATCACTTGGGGGTCTCAATTAGGGTTTTCTATTGGACAAAATAAGATAATAATTAGAACTTTTGATGAGAGTTGTTACATCCTCCCCACCTTAATAAAAATCTCATCCTCGAGATTTATTGGAATAAGTGAGGATACTTTCGCTTCATTTCCGATTCCAGTTCCCAAGTGTATTCGGATCCTCTCTTTGAATCCCACTTGACTTTGACAAGCACTAGCCGCTTGTGCTTGAGAAACTTGATCTTTCTATCTTCTATTTGTAATGGCTTCTCAAAAAACTTTAACTTTTCATTGACCTCTATATCTTGAAGAGGTACTACCAGGGACTCGTTAGATAGACATTTCTTGAGATTGGATACATGAAATACGTCATGTACTCCAGCTAACTCTTCTGGTAGTTGTAAACGATAAGCAACTGGTCCTATTCGTTGGATGACTGAAAATGGTCCTACGTATCTTGGACTTAGCTTTCCTTTCTTACCGAACCGAACTACTCCTTTCCAAGGAGAAACTTTTAATAGTACTCTGTCTCCAACTTGAAATTCTAACGGCTTGCGTCGATTATCTGCATAACTCTTTTGGCGATCTTGAGCCATCTTTAATCTTTCCTTGATTTGAGTGATCTTGTCGGTAGTTTCTTGTACTATTTCAGGACCTGACAATTGACTTTCTCCTATTTCTGCCCAGCAAACTGGAGTTCTGCACTTACGTCCATACAGTGCTTCGAATGGGGCAGCTTCGATGCTTGAATGATAACTATTATTATAGGAGAATTCAATTAAGGGTAGATGATCATCCCAATTTCCACCAAAATCTATCACACATGCCCTAAGCATGTCTTCCAGGGTTTGAATCGTCCTTTCACTTTGTCCGTCTGTCTGAGGATGATATGCAGTACTTAGACTCAGTCGGGTTCCCATTGCTTTCTGGAAACTTGTCCAGAAGTGGGAAGTGAAACGACTATCTCTATCCGATACAATGGAGAGTGGAACTCCATGTAAGGATACAACTTCATCTACATACAACTTTGCCAACCTTTCCATGCTAAAGGTTTCTTTCATGGGTAGAAAATGAGCTGATTTGGTTAATCGATCCACAATTACCTAAATTGCATCATTACCTTTTCTGGTTTTGGGTAACTTAGTAACAAAATCCATTGTTATAAGTTCCCATTTCCATACAGGCATTTCCAATTGTTGTAGTAGACCCGAAGGTTTTTGGTGTTCTGCCTTAACTTGTGAACAAGTTAGACATTTAGAAACATATCTAGCTATGTCCTTTTTCATTCCTATCCACCAGAAGTTATTTCTTAAATCTTGGTACATCTTATTGTTACCAGGATGCATGGTATACCTAGATTTATGAGCTTCCTCTAGAATTTGATTTCTTAATTCTCCCTGCTTAGGTACCCAAATCCGTTTCTTATGGAATCTCCAGATTCCATCATTACCTTGTTCTAATTCTTTAATTCGCCCTTTCATTCCTTCAGCATCATCCTTGATTGTTGTTTCTTGAATGCTTTTCAGTTGGTCCATTAAATCTAATTGTAAACTTAATCTAAGAGCACGAACTCGTCGTTGTTTCTCATGATACTTACGACTTAAGGCGTTAGCAACTACGTTTGCTTTTCCTTCGTGATATTGAATATCACAGTCATAATCACTTAGGATTTCCATCCATCTCCTTTGCCTCATGTTTAATTCTTTTTGCCCAAATATATATCTTAAACTCTTATGATCTGTATAGATAGTAAACTTACTTCCGTACAGGTAATGTCTCCAAATCTTAAGGGCAAAAATTATGGCTCCTAACTCTAAGTCATGAGTCGTATATTTTTCCTCGTGCTTTTTCAATTGCCTTGACGCATACGCAATTACCTTCTTGCGTTGCATAAGCACACATCCTAATCCTAGCTTTGAAGCATCACAATATACTTCAAAATCTTCTGTTCCTTCCGGTAAAGCTAGAATTGGAGCATTGGTTAATTTCTGTTTTAAAACCTTAAAAGCCTCATCTTGTTTGGGTCCCCACTCAAACTTAACTGATTTACAGGTTAGCTTAGTTAATGGCACGGCTATCTTAGAAAAATCCTTAATAAACCGTCTATAATATCCGGCTAAACCTATAAAACTTCTAATTTCCATTGCTGATTGCGGAACTTTCCATTTAGTTATCGCTTCTATCTTAGCAGGATCTACGTGAATGCCATCGTGGTTCACCATGTGTCCTAAGAATTGCACTTCTTGTAACCAAAATTCACACTTTGAGAATTTGGCGTAAAGATTCTTCTTTCTTAACAAGGTTAAGAGTACATGCAGGTGCTCACAATGTTCCTCCTGACTTTTGGAATAAATAAGTATATCGTCGATGAAGACAATTACAAATTTATCCAAATACGGTTTACAGATTCTATTCATCATGTCCATAAATGCTGCAGGAGCATTTGTTAACCCAAAGGGCATGACTGTAAACTCGTAATGACCATACCTAGTTCTGAAAGAAGTTTTAGGTATGTCTTCTTCTTGTACCTTCAATTGATGATATCCGGAGCGTAAATCTATTTTAGAAAAATATCTAGCTCCCTGCAGTTGATCGAAAAGATCATCAATCCTAGGTAATGGGTATCGCTTCTTAATTGTAACTTTATTTAATTCTCTATAATCGATACACATTCGCATTGAACCATCTTTCTTCTTTACAAACAACACTGGCGCTCCCCATGGGGATGAGCTAGGTTGTATGAATCCTTTGCTTAGTAATTCATCTAATTGCTTTTTCAATTCTAACATTTCTGTGGGTGATAACCGATAAGGTGCCTTGGCTATCGGTGTAGTTCCAGGAATTAGATGAATTCTAAACTCTACTTCCCTATCAGGTGGTAATCCAGGTAGTTCTTCTGGGAATACTTCCAAATATTCCGATACTACTGGAATGTCCTTAAGTTCTTTACTTTTCGTGTTAATGATTACTGAAATCATATACACCATTTCTTGTTTTCTGGAATAACTGGCCAATTTCATTATTGAAATGAATTTCAGTGGCTTTCGTGGCTTATCTCCTGTAATTACCACTAATTCTCCTGTGGGTGTATGAATTTCTATGGAATTCTTGTCACAAAGAATTCGAGCATGGTTGGCTACTAACCAATCCA
Organism: Helianthus tuberosus; assembly: GCA_030545235.1. NCBI lineage: Eukaryota > Viridiplantae > Streptophyta > Magnoliopsida > Asterales > Asteraceae > Helianthus > Helianthus tuberosus. Next base: position 56,412,348 of record CM060403.1, read on the forward strand.
TTCCTAACACAACATCGAATCCGGCTAATTTCATAGGTAACAAGTTTGCAGAAAAATGATGTCCTAAGAGTTCTATCTTTCCTTTTTGCAAAACCTTATCTATGTTAACGGAATTTCCGTCTGCCGTTTCGACTGTAAGAATCTGTCTAAGTTGTTTTAAGGGTAACTTAAGTGCTTGACAGAATGAAGTATTTATAAAACTTTGGTTTGCACCAGAGTCAAATAATACTTTTGCATAAACGTTGTGAACTAGGAACGTACCAGCTATCACATCCGGGATTAGCTCTGCTTCCTGAGTAGTCAATTGGAAGGCTCTTACGTTCTTCTTGGTAGTTCCTTTTGCAGGCTTGGCTTTATTATCAGCTGGTTTGACCAATTTCGGGCAGTCTGGCCTAAGATGTCCAGCTTCTCCACAGTTGTAACAGACTGTGAATCTCTTCTTTCTGCAATCTTCCTCTTGATGCCCCGGAATTTTGCAGAAATTGCAATATCTCTTCTTTACAAACAACACTGGCGCTCCCCAAGTAGTGATGATTATCCCGGTTAGGTCAATGAACTTAACCGGGAGAAAATTAGTAATGTGCACAATACCCCACTAGCCAGTGATTAAGATAACCACGACTTACTCCCTGTAATTATAACATTTGAGAATGGAGTATTGTAAAATACTTTTGATAAAAAGAGAATGACTCACATTGCAGATTTATACGGGCAGAGTTTAGCCTACTGATTAGCCATTTAACCTAAATTTAAACAACATGTACACAAACTAGGTCAGTAACTAATACAGCATTTACGATAACTCACGAGATTAAACCCTCACAACGAATGACAAAGTGCGATACTTAAACATCCATCGAATTCACGACGAATGACAAAGCATAACCCTAATGTGGGCAGCACTTAAACATCCATTGGATAGTTTTAATCGATCGGACATTGAATCGTAGTAGCGATCGAGTTATTACCCTGTTATTGCGGTAGCGTTTCGTGCTGTGTGTGTGTTTTGTAGTAATCAGACCATAACTCAGTGTGTATTACGAATTTTTTCGTCGAACAAGTGCCAGAATTCAAGTCCCAAACCCCTCTATTTATACTTAAATTTTGACCCCCTCGCGTGACGCGAGGGGTCTACGTGGGTGCGTCGCGTGACGCGAGGGGTCACCACTCTATTATAGAGTAGCCACGTGTGTTTGTAGCTCAGGTGAGTTGGTCTTTCGTCAAAATTCGATTTTGACAGCAAATTATATGGATAATCGTAACTAGGGAATACCCCCCCTGAGTTTTAGGGGCCCTGATCCTGATTCTGATTGTTCTTAAATTTTTAGGGTTTATGCAGAATCACTTGGGGGTCTCAATTAGGGTTTTCTATTGGAAAAAATAAGATAATAATTAGAACTTTTGATGAGAGTTGTTACAGTTAGTAAAATATCGTGTTTTATAAATTTAAAACTTGACTAACGTGTAAAAAGGGGTTAAAATATACTTAAATTTACATAACACACTCACGCATATCAAATTGCATATTAAATATTTTCTTAAAAATAATAAACAAATTATTTTATTAAATATAGATTTACTCACCAACATTTTTGTTAACCCAAAATTACTTTTACGCATGATACGGGAAATCAGGTGTGAGGAGTTGAAAATGAAGACACATAGGACGTGCCTAGGAAATAAGCTGGATTTTATCTTATGTTTTATGACTTTGAATATTGTATGGATTATTTGAAAGTTATATTTTACGTGAAATTTTAATTTTGACATGATTAAATATTTAGACAAAAGATCAAATACAAATACCATTATCATACAAAACGTACGAATAGGGTGAAAATGTAAAAAACGCGATGATATTTTCGTAATTATTTACTCGTAGATTAATTATCAAAATTACTCTACAAATGATCTTGTAGTGTAATTTTGATCTTGTAGAGTAATTTTGTAAAATGTTCTTGTAGGGTAATTTTAATCTTGTAGAGTATTATAATTACTCTACAAATGATCTTGTATGGTAATTTTGATCTTGTAAGGTAATTTTGTAGAGTATCATAATTACTCTACAAATGATTTTGTAGAGTAATTTTGAATTGTATGTTGTTTGATAAACTTGCAGGGTAATTTTGATACCTGTAGAGTAGTTTTGATGCAGAGTAATTTTGATACACTTATAGAGTAATTTTGATAATTACCCTACAAGATCAAAATTACTCTACAATAATATTTTTAGAGTAATTTTGATAATTACCATACGAGCAAATAATTATGAAAATGCCACCATGTTTTTTGGTTTTTTCATGCCTTTCGTACGTTTTGTACGATAAGGCACTTCGTACGTGAACTTAATGTGACACCTGTGCTTCCACGGCCATCAAACAAATACCAAACCAATTAAATATTGTATTTCATACTTGTGATTTGTATTAATATGTGAATCATTTTCACATATCAAATTTTGTTCGATTTCGAGCTCTAAATCGCTTTCTGGGGAGTTATACGTGAGCTGATGCGTAAACGTAATCAGTTTAACGCAAAAAACACTCCGGAATAGTGACATAGGCTTAACATACCTTAAATAACCTTTACATAACTTAGAAATAAGTTTTGGAGGGTTTGGTGTGCCGAAATCAAGTTTATTCACTTACAGGGACTAATTTCGACAAACTGCGAAAGTAGGCTGATTCGTACTGTAACAAACATTCCAAAACTTGATCATAAGTTAAATATGCCCTAAATATCCTTTACATAGCTTAGAAATAGGCTTTGAGGGGTTCGGTGTGCTAAAATAAACTTTTTAGTCATTCAGGGACTAAAAGCGTCAAAAAGTGCATAAGTTTGCATTTTCGCGCATATCTTACGTTCCGAATACATCCGGACATCCAAAAATTTATGTAATCATTAAAATATTTTATTTTAGTGATTGGCATGATAAAACTTCATTCGTTTCTCAATTTGGGTCGTTTTCGCGTCCGTTACGACTTCCGTCGTAATTAACCGAACAACGCAACTGTACGGCCAAACGAACTAACATCCGACATACTTTTGAGCATATTTTAAGTTCCCTATACATTAACTTCATTTTAGAGCCTTAAAATGAGGCTAACGGGGCTTAAACGTGTCGAAACGCATCAAAAATCAAGTTCGGAGACTTAGGGGCCTGTTCTGCCATTTTGCAAAACTTTCTGCCAGCAATACAAGGGCTTACAGACCGTATGGGTTCCTTTATGGTCCGTAAAGCATCCCCAGGTCAGCAGAAGTTGGTTTCCAGCTATTTCCAGTTGTTTCCCTTGATTGCAAATGGTTTTGGGCAATTCTATGGGCTATTTTGGGTGCCCATGGTTTCACAAATCAGTGGGTATGATGTGTACGGCTTAGATTGAAGCACGGTTTTCGATGAACGATCCTAACGGTCTTGGTTTTCCTATAAATACCCCTCATGATTTCTCTTGCAACTCACACCTTTTGATTCATTCAGCTCTAAGTTGGGGTTTTATGCTCCATACCTGAGTTGTTTGGATCAAAACTTCCATTCTTGGACCTTTTGTAAGTCCTCTTTCGTTTTTTTATGCGTTTTTAAGCGTGAAAGTCAAATAGTGTTTGACTTTCTGCTTTGACCAGTCAATGGTCAACACGAAGTTCGTTTGAACTTCGCAACGTGAGCGTAATCACGATGGTTGTAGTCCCTAGTGACTATGCCTACTGATTACCACGTTATTTAGGTGTAGTGACGAGTCATAGTTTCGGTCAAAATACGCGTTTATGCGTATTTTGCAACCAAACTATTATTTGGTATCAAAACCGTTTGTTTTGATATCTAACTTGTTTTCAAACTTCGTTAAACATGTTTTAACATGTTTAGCTCGTCACTTTAGGTTTAGTGCTTATATAGGGTCGTAAGGTAAGCGGTCTAAACAACCGCTTAGACTTTCGAACCCGACCCGTTTGGTCGATCATTAGGATCCGACCAAACACATTAGGTTACCATAGTTGTATAGGGAATAACCTTCCGAGGTTATACCTTATGGTCACTTCGTTTAGTTAGTTATATGATAGGTAGTTTATATGCCTTAGGAAAATGACCAAAATGCCCTTTTTCCACAAAAATTCATTTTAAGCATATGAAACCTAAATTTTGACATCTAAACTGATTAGGAAACATTATTAGACATATTAAGGCATATAATACTTGTCATAGGACTAGTTAGGCGTTCCGAACACGTTTTACGCGAACGACGCGTTAAAGTAGCGTAAGTTACCTAAACGGGTCGTAACGGGTCGTAAGCACTTAGGATAGGTTTCATTTTAGAATATAGGCTTTGTTAAACCATATTACATGAGTTCCAATACTCATTTGGTTTACGAAACCTCATTCTATCCAATCTTCCGATTTAGGTCCGTTTATTTACATAGTTACCCATATTAGGTGCCGTTTGATTCCGTGATCCCTCTAGCTTTGCTTGGTTGTTATTCAAGACTTCTAAGCACCCTCAAGTGAGTACATAGTCCCCTCTTTTACCGTTTTCAACTGTTTTGGGGTGATACACATGTGCCTACTTGTTATTTTCGTGCTTTCCATGTTTTTATATCATACTTGCTATGTTCATTAGTACACGTATAGTACATGATTTCATTGTGTTTATGCTATGTATGTTCATTTGTTGCATACTTAGTACATTGTTTTACATTGCATTTCTGTTGCATATGTTCTCGTAGCATATGGACACATTGTTTTACATTTCTACCTTGTATGTTCACTTAGCATACTAGGTACATCATTTTCATAAAACATGCTTACATTTGGTATAACATTTGGTTTGTTTAACGAAACTAATACATTCATTAACACCGATCATGCCGCTCGGTAGTAGGTAGTGGTACCATAGGACTTGACAACTCCCGTTCCTGAAATCCTAGGTTTGTTTGGGTGGAAGGAATGACCGAATCCGAAAACATTTTTGATAACCTTTACTCTAAGGTTATCCTACAGTCTCAAGGCTTGGATGTAGACGTAGAACATTACCGCATAAGTGTTTGTATCAGTAAAGCATGCATTATTTTACAAAACATAACTTTTGATTATAATTTATCAAATGCATTATTTTACGAAACATAACTTTTGATTATAATTTATCAAATGCATTGTTTTGTACATTTCTTTCTTATAGGGTTGAGTAAATGCTTTTAATCAATAAATGCTTTTATTCACTATACATTACATTTAGTTATACATGAACATTTTTACATTGGTGGTTTGTTTGGGTAAGTGATTTAAGTAACGAGACGTGTGTAATATGATAAAAGCATGGTGGATACGCCGCTGGTACTTCCTATATATAAGTGCCTTTATGATATTACATATCGTAGCATTATTTAAACCATTTCAATTTTGATATATTACATTTTACACAATTAACATACCTTTACAAAACATTGTTTTACAAACAACACATCTTATAAATTCATTTTTACTTGGTTATTTATTTAACCATACATCATTCTTTTATATCATCTGTTTTCTTCTCGATTTTCGTATGATTTCTAAAAGAAAACATTTTACAAGGATCATGACTATTTTTGTTAAACATTTTCTTTAAACTTTCAAGTTATGAATCCTATTTCAATAAAACCTATGTATCTCACAGACATTTTTATGCTGACGTACCTATTTTCACATGTGTTCTCAGGAGATGATGCATAGGATGGATCAAGATACACTTAGGCGGATTTGGGCCTTAGTGACAATAAAAGATGCAAGACTAGTTAATTATGTTATGATTCTTTGTTTTTTTTAACATTGTAACTTCTTTTATTCAATAAAACAAAATTTCAATTTCCATGTGTTATGAAACAATGATTCTGTTACAACACTCCCCGACGATTCCGCCGCGATTTTGTTGTTTTACGCGGTCGGGGCGTGACACTTAACCCTAAATATTTAAACTTATAATAGTTTCCATAAACTTTGGACAATCATCTTGCTCTGACCGATAATCTATCATGGGTCGAGATGTGACAGATTGGTATCAAAGCCAATAGCTAGAGGGATATAGGTTTAGGTTATTAGACCTTTAGACCTAGGCTATAGCTTAAGTGGGTGCCTTATGTGCCTCATGTGCTTAATTGTTTATTTGCCCTAACTTATAAATATTCAAACTGCCTCTTGTTTTAAATTTCATAATGTCATATACATATCATGCAACACCTTTAGTTGTTATATGGTAAGTATTATGTGCTTTACATGTTAACATATGCTTTATTATTATTCCATAGTTTATTATTTTAAATGTCCCACTGGCACACACTATACTATATATAAATATCAAATCTTCTAATATTATTCCATTTCAATCCCTATTTATATAAATTTATCGATTTGTTATATGGTAAGTATTATGTGCTTTACATGTTAACATATGCTTTATTATTATTCCATAGTTTATTATTTTAAATGTCACACTGACACACACTATAATATATATAAATATCAAATCTTCTAATATTATTCAATTTCTATCCCTATTTATATAAAGTTATCGATTTTTTATGCATTTTAATTATTCTTGGATTTTTATTTTATTTCATTTTTGAGTTTCACGAAATGCATTTGAGTTTTCACTCTTGTCAAAGTGAGTACTTGTGACAGACATGTAGTAACTGGAAGAGTTAAGTACCAGTAGTCGAGACGTCCTGTCTAGGCTGGCATTCGCATAAATCCAATCAACAGACGGACCAGTATGCCTACCTGGGGACTATCGATGAGAGTATGATAACCTATTAGGACAAAGCATGTCACACCAAACATCACGTGAACTATCAACACTTTGATAACTTAATGTGTCCATGTTTAGACATGGATACCTTACAACTTCATTTCATATCACCCCAAATTCGAATTATTTATAATTTCACGATTTTTAGTTGGGTCAAGTGTACATCAACGAGTAAACATATGCGGACCATGTGAAAGCTCGGTAATTGTTGCCCCCCATAATTTCATACCAAACTTTATGATGTTCCAAACCTAGGAATTATTTTGAAATATCATTTTATCGTAAGTTTCGTCACATTCTCATAATTCATATGGTTTTAAGTTTTGGATTTAATATTTCATGTGATGTCACATTTCAAATTTCCATTTTATCATAAGTTTTATATTTTGTGGAGATTCTTTATTCACTTTATCAATCAAATTTATATTCAAGACTCACGAACTGTCACACCCCAACCGATGGCGGAAACATCGGAGTGAGACGAAGAAAGATTGCTCATCACACATAACGCTAATTATGACAATAGAATTAAAAATTGATTGATTTCATTCATAACAAAATCTTACAATACATGAAACTTGAAATACAACATGTTCAATACAAGAAAAACATTACAACAAACAAGTACAAAAGTTTATACAATATATTAAAGCCCAAAACGTCTATATGTGTATCTAGGCATCATCACTACTTCAGTTTCATAGCATCGTAATCATCAACCTGTAACATGTTAAAAAGTATAGTTCAATACAAATATGTATTGGCGAGTATACAGGTTTTCGTGCATAGCATAAAAAGATAAGTTTTAAACAATTCCACATTGCAAGCTATTGAAACAAGATAAACAATAAAATCGACATGTGTTTAACTAATCAAACCAATGATGAAACGCAATAAGCTCTTAACATAACCCAAACTTTACAGGTGGTGCGTTAATCCTATAGTGCTATATATGACAAGTATAGGCTCGTACGAAGTTAATGATAAGTCTAACACAAAACGTATAACCCCAAGTTTAAAGTATCAAGTAACAAGTATGCATGCATGTATAAGGAATGTTTGTGCATTTAAGAATAAAGTTTAAGTGTAAGTTTATAGTTTAACATGTTACACCCCAAAAGGTGGTAAACGAAAAGGGGGTTCAAGTATACTCACAAAATTGCTAATTCTTCCGATTATCCAAGTCTTGACGAGTGAATGAGTTTAGCAGGTTGAATGTATACGGTTTGGAGTTCAAGGTATGTGTAGAGTTGGAATTCGGAATTTAAAAGTATATGGAAAGTAAATATATGAGAAAATAACCATCTAGCACATAACACTCATTTTTGACACTATGAAACCCATGTGGGTTTGAATGTTTTCATGGGTTAAAGTACCCATTAAAATCGTAACGAGTACTATGTTCTTAGATGGTGTAACTTATCATTTTTACAAGTAACCATTAGGTTATCATCAAAAGTTTGGTTACTATAAGTATTATATATTCTATATAGTATATATTTATAAGTTCTAGTCCATTATCATACAAGAATGTCATAGAAGTCATGCATGAGATAGGAAGATAAATCTTCCATTTAGGAACCTCTTGTGTTTCACCAATACACAAGTTGTCATAAGACAACAAGGATGGTCATGAAATTACATTAAGGAACTGAAATACATACTATCTAACTAAGAAAACATCAAGTGATGTGTGGATTTGTAGGTAGGATAGCCCAAGCTATCCAAATAATCACACAACTTTAAGTGTAGGACTTGTTCATCACTTGTAGGTTAAAACCTTATTAAAATAGAAAGTTTTTGAGGATTAAACTTCTGGATTTACATGTTACAACCTTGTTTTTAAGCACACATAGTCATAGTCTTGATTAGTGGCATAAGGACATAGGAATGTATGAAGAAAACATGAATTTTCTTCCAAAACATGAAGATAAAAATGAGCAGAATTTAGGTGCACTTTGGACCTCAAAAATGGTGAGGTTTCACCTTAGTTTTCTCAAGCAAACTTGTGAGAACCTTCCTAGAGGTTATCCAAGTGTTGTAGAAGAAGAAACAAGAAGAAAATTGAAGTGGAAGTGAGTTAAAACTCTTTTTTATGGTTGGAACTTTCAAAAACGTGGCTAAAACTCAGCTGAGTTTGGGAGGGTTTTTGAAGTGTTTGGATGCTTCTAAAAGTGAAATAAGGAGTGGGGAAGTGCTTATTATATATGAAAGGGATTAGGGTTTCAATGGGTTGGGCTTTGGAAGTGTTTAGAAGGGGTTAAACCTTGAAACAAGCCCACAAAACCAACCCAATAAGGGCTGATTTGCGCTAATAGGGGCTGCCACATATTTTTTTTTTAAACATTATAATGTGCCATTTTGTTGTTTAAGTTATGAAATAATATGTAACAATATTTTCCTTAACTTGTAATAAGGTATAACATGAAATAAACATGATTTAACTAGGTAAAAAGTGTGATGTACAAGTATGTAATATGTTTGTAAGTGACAAGTATATGTCACATATTAGATGATTAATCGTTGTGTAAATAAGCATATTATTAGGGGTTTTTAAGTATCAACAATTTAAGGACAAGCATGGACATGTATCGTAAATAAGTATCGTATGCGTATGAATTACGAATAAGGATTTGGTGTACAATGAATTCGAACGTATGAGCATGTATGAATATGTAGAATGTGAATTTAAAGAAATACGAATTTTATTTATGATCCAAGTCTCGGATTTTACAACAATTACAACAAAAAGACAATTACAAGAATACAAGATTTCCAAAAATAACATTACAAGGCGAGCTTTCTAATTATGGAAAGTGTGAAAAAGCATGGTGTCACGACCCCCGATCACACCCTGGGCGGGAGCCGTGAGCAGTTAAGTGGTACCGGTGGTTGTTTTGAAAATATTGCAGCGGAAATGTTTCATCAGGACCGTGAGTTAGGAAAATACCAGAGTTTAGAAACACCGGATTTTATTTATTAAACAGATGGGAATAACCCATGTTTTACAAAGGTAGCTTTAGTATGGGATAAACCCAACTACATAAAACAACGTTTAATTTTAATTTATTTTAATTCATTTGATAACATAAGCCACTTCTTTAAGCCTTTCGGTGCCATATCACAACTCTTATTCCAATCTATTGTAATCACCTGAAACGCGTTTTAAAAACATTTGGTCAGCAGGAAATACTTGTGAGTTCATTCAGTTTTACAAAAACACATTTGTTATAATTTACAGTATTAAGAGCGATTACAATTGCTTCTATCTTATAATTAGCTGACCCAGTTGTCACTCGACCGGATCTATGACTGTGGTCATATCACTATTGGGTCCGTTCACCCAAAAGTGACGTTATCACTATTTAGGTCTGTTCACCTAAAAGTGACGCTAACTAAGTAATGTATACAAAACCCCAAGCACTGTCAGTAATTTAAGATAACAAAGACTTAATCACTGTAAATATAACTGGAAAACATTTAGGGTTTTGTAAAGCAACTTTGATAAAAACAGAATGACTCACCTTGTAGGTCGTATAGTCTTGATTTAACAGGCCTCCTGATTCTAAATATTCTGATGATTAAACATCTTGTTTGATTGTAAGTGTATAGTTTGGAGTTTTCTGATAGTTAAACATATAGTTTAATAGAGTGGAATACGTATTAGTGTACAACCATATCAAACCTAATGACGGTCACGAGATCAGAACCTTAACGAAATTCAACAAAGTATAGTCTTATTTAGACAGCACTTTGGCATTCGTTATTTGGTTCCCTGATCGATCGGACAGAATATCGTATTGGTGACTATTGGTTAGAACACCAACGTATAGAGAGAAGAAGAGAAGGAATGAGCAAGGAAGAATGAAGTCCTAGGCTCCTATTTATAGGTAAGGCAGATTCCTTTCTTAGCTAGGAAGTTTTCTTACTGATTAAGTTTCCTTTATTTATTAGGTTTACTTATCTATTAAGTTTACTTAATTGATTTATCTATCAAGTTTATTTGGCTTTTTAACGGATTATCTCACTAGGCTGTTTAACTGATTAATTTTCCTTAACTGTTTAATTAAGTAATTTACTTAGCCGATTAATTAATTAACTTAATTAGCTAATTAATTAACTTACTTAGCTTGTTTAACTGCTAGGTTTCCTTAGCTATTAAGTTTTCTTAACCGCTAAGTTTTCTTAACCGCTAAGTTTTCTTAACTGCTAAGTTTTCTTAACTACTAAGTTTTACATAACCATTAAGTTTACTTAACCATTAAGTTTTCTTAGGCACTAAGTTTACTTAACCATTAAGTTTTCTTAGGCACTAAGTGTAACACCCTAGTTACTATTTAGCGATTTTATATGTAAATACCAACAATTAGATGTGTAGTTAAGACTACACATACTATAAAAATACGGGTTTATTAAAACTTTTACAAATCATAAGTTATTCTACATAACGTGATCGGGTTCGTCGTTAAAAATTTACAACGAGGCAATGTGCGGAAGCATGTGTCTTTATCGTGTTCGGTTCTTCATTGAGCTTGATCGTCTTTCGGCATCCAAAATGTACCTACATTTCATAAACATGAAATGCTTTAGTCATACTGGGGTTAAAACGTGTTTAAACGAGTCCGGTAACGAATATGAAAGGAGAAATCCCAACGTTAATCTCTTGATCTCAAAACAAAAATTTCAACTTGGTCTCCACCGTAACTTACGGTGTCACCGTAAGTTACGGTGGCCTCTGTAAGGATATTCCCCCACCGTAACTCAGGGGTTAACTACCATAACAGTTTTAGCTCCACCGTAACTTACGGTGGACACCGTAAGTTACGGTGGCCCCTGCATCCAGCCTTTCCATTTCGCCGTTTTTGACACGAAAACTTTCGTATCTTTCAATCCGCTTGTCTGTTTGACCTACCGTTTCTTCCTACGTGATTGTAATTTGATTCTCCACCTTATGGAGTTAAAATCCAACATTTGATTTAACAAAATTTCAGACTTTTAATCTTCGGCTTATTACCCTTTTTACCAAATTTTGACCCGTTCGATTTTTATCAAACAAACAAGTTTGTTTGATCCTTATTTCTCATAAACCTATTAAATTCAATGATGTCTAACATATTTGGTTCCAATTACAGATTCATATACCTTCTTAAACCTATTTTCACTCATATGCTTATTTTGACCCGTTAAGGGTATTTAAGCATATTTTAAGCACCAATTGCTTTCATTCGTTTCTAAATACATATGCCCACATTTCTTATCAAATGATCTCCCACCACAACTATATTTGTGGTGGATTCAATGTGGTGATTTATATATTCCAAATGTTACCCTTCAAATCGTTATTTTACGGCAAAGACTCTTTATAGAGTCATTTGACCAATATTTTACATCTTTCGCTTTTATACTTATTCTAAGTATTGACTTGATTATAAAACTCGTTTTCAAGCGACTTCTAAGGGTTGTTTGCTTAATTTTACTTACAAGGGCGTTTTGGTCACTTTTAACCCTTCTTTTACGACGAAGGGCTTGCTTAAGCCAAGCACGCCCAAAAATCTCATTTTTAACCAAATCTTGTTTTCAAAACACTCTGTCTATAATTTAAATCCTTCGGTTTACCTTTTAAGGTAACCGAATGTCCCTTTTTACTTTGCCTAACTCTCATAGATCTCCAAGTTCTAAATGAGGAGTTGATCTATTATACATACCTGGCCCGGATCAACTTATTAACCCGGTTTTAATACCTTGCTTTATATTCGCTAATTAAGAACGATGCGAATATCCATTGGATATCTATTCCTGTAAGCATATAACTCGACAAAAGAATCATTAGTCTATATAGTCAAAAGGTGTTGTCTACACCTTTTGACCCGTTTGGCCGAATTGACCGTTTATCTTTGCGAGATGATATTTATTATCATCTCCTCTACATGACTCGTTCCGTTTAACGCCGTACGGTCATTTTAACTTATAAACCGTTTATTACTTTCGACATAATATGACCGAATTATCGATTTACTTCTTTTTAACCATTATTACGGTTTCTTTCATCTTTGATTATCTTGTTCCGTTCGACTACACGACGGAACATCATATTTCAATTGTTTAGATATCTCATTCGTAATTTATATGATGAGAAAATATTCCACAATTTAAGACTAGTGTAAGCTATACTTACCTTGCATCCCGAATACGCTTTTCCTTTATGCTTGACTCGTTCGACCCACTTTCTCCCCAAGCTTCACCTAGCTTGTTAAGCGCCAACTATCATTCATTATTCACAAGGTTGTTAGATTAGTCACTCCAAATCATGACTTTCACACCTTATGATTCTTTGACTATTTTTCTCTTTAAACTCAATAATAAATCATGAGTTTAATCCTTGTGTCAAGACGCACTTCTAATCAATTATGAACTCTTAACAAAATCCCTATTTTGTTCAAGTAGTCATTCATACGAGTTAGTATGGCGTTTATAAACACCAATACTACATTAATTTCATCAAATCAACTAAACCCATTTCATAGCAATTATGATCTTGTGCATAAATTCATGGTTTAATTGAACACCTTCTATTTGTTATCATGCATGTTGATTCTAAGCATAGTTATATCATCAAAATCATCATAACATCAAAACCCACTTATCTAAGTGTGTTAATTCACCAAATTCATCAATCTATAGCATGTTATGTATGATTTTCATTTAGGGTTTCGTTCCTAAGCAAGTATACATCACTAATCTAGCCATAGCTTCTATAATCCATGCCTAATTCGCGATTAGGATGATTATCAACTTTTTACAACTTCATGAATGTTAGAAATTCGACATACCTTAGGATCCCCTTGACTTGGTGATCACGAATATGTGCTTGAATTTCGATTTGGGTTTGATTTGCCCTTCCAATTTCTTGATTTGTGCTTGTTAGGGTTTTGAGCTCAAGATGTTCTTGGCTCCTGTGGATATATCGACCAGAACACACACTTTAAGTGTGTGTTTTGGTGTTTAACTTTTGTTTTAATAAAACAACTTTCCCACTTGGCAATATTGGTCCCTCATGTTTCCTTTTGATCAAATGAAGCTATAACTCACCATTAGTCACTTAATCACATGCTACTAACTAGGTTAATTATTCCTTGTTACTTTAGCGGGTTCGGGAAGTCATAACCCGTTATGTTTTTAAGTCCCGTTAATTCAGACTTCTTATAAACCTTATTTACTTAAAAACATTTATTAACGTTTTATTAAATATTAGGTTTATTTATTTAAATCCTAATATTTACCGGGTTACTTTCACCACTAACGGTATTTTACCCGCTCTTTTGTATTAACGGGGTTTAATTACCAAACCCGTTTTCGGGGTGTTACACTAAGTTTACTTAACCATTAAGTTTTGTTAGCCACTAAGTTTACTTAATTGCTAAGTATTCTAGTTTAGCAACCCCCTGGTTATAAGTTCTAATTTCTAGAGACAATGGAACTCGTATTAGTGTATTAACTCAATTCAACTTTAACAATAATCACGAGATCAAACCCACCACGAATGACAAAGTATAGCCGGGTACTGGAAGCACTTAAACATCCGTTGGATCGATTTCAATCGATCGGATATAGTACCGTAGCAGTGATCGAGTTATTACTGTAGCAGTGATCGAGTTATTACCCTGATATTGGAGCAGAGTTTCGGGAATTTAGGGCGTTGATTGAAAGAAACGTAGATACAAGGAGTAGGACGATGTTTTAGACTGTCGAACTGAGCAATCTGATCAAGTGCCAAACCAGTGGCTTTATAGCCAAAATTGTTGCCTCTCGCGTGTCGCGCCAGCCCACCCTTATCCTGGCGCGTGGCGCGGAGGAGGTCCATTCAGCCTAGACCTGCCACGTGTCCAGTATAGGCCTGACACGTGGCGCCTCGTCGTGACACGTGTCTTTGGCCGCCTTTTTCACCCAATCACGCGTTTTCTCGATTTTCGTGTTGGTGCTTATCGCGTATGTTTGGGTCTTGATCCTAAATTGTTCGGTTTATAATTGCGAGTCTAAACAAAGGTACTTTTGTGCGGGTTGGTTCATCAACCATCAGGTTTTCAAGTTTTATCGTGCACACTTCGGATTTTGTTTATGGATCTTTCCGAGGGTTGTTACACAGGGCGTTACACGAACTATTTTGCGATTGATCTCTGTAGATGCCTGTTAAACGTCACCGCACTGGAAAACAAATTGTAAAATCCGAGCGTCACATGACGGCTCACATCGCAGAAGAAATGGTTGTTGTTATCCCTAACATCGTGGTTCAAGTCCAACAATGTCACACCCCCAAAATACCACATGCAATAACCCCGCTAGGCGTGTGATGTACCAGGATCTAGCCACCAATCACATTGAACTAACCATAACTTGATTAACAAAATTCTCATTCATTAAGTAAAACATTCCTTAAACTTATTCCAAGTTAAATAGTGTCAGCGGAAGCAAATAGTAAATCATTGTTCAAATGTTTCAAAAGCCAATGTATGCGAAATCAATAAACAAGTCTTGTAAAACCAAGCGACACGCCCCATGACCACTCCAGCCATCCAGATAGCAAGTTCCTCATCCAAAGTACCTAACGACCTGCGAGCATGCAACAAGTGTATCAGACGACGCTGGTGAGTTCACAGTTTTACGAAAACGTTAATTGCCAAGTGTTTAATCCAGTTTGTTAACAAATCCGAAAGTAATGTTGATAATATGTCGTTACAGAACAAGACGGCTCCTGATGTATTTTTTGCCCGTTCCCCAGTGCTCCTATCAAAGCACTGGGCATGACTGGGTCATTAGTTCACACCTGTCCTCTCCGGTACGGGGTGAGGGTGCCAAACCTAAGTAGCGCTACCAACTAATACCCTGTTACCTCTCCGGTAACAAAAAGATGGGACTTAAGAGTGATAGGGTGAGAGTATTATCCAACATTCCAGTTTTACCCAAAAGACTTATCCCTCCCTGGGATACCCACTGACTGTCCCAACCACTAGGACGCATGCTCAAGAGTAGTGAACTCACCTTTGATTTGCTCGGTATGTTTTAATTACCCGTCCAGTTAGTCAACCCAAACCCTACCGGGGTTACCAATCATCATTAGTTCACAATCAAACAAGTCACGTATTTGTACACAATAAGTCACGTATTCATACATAGTAAATCACGTATTCATATACAGTTTGCATCTACCGATTATCATATAACAAATACCATGTTCTATTCATGTTCACATCCCATGCATAACATACATTAACACACAACAGTTAACTGGGCTATCTATAAAAGCCCGAGCCCAAACAGGAGACCCTTCGGTGAAGAACCACCCGACGAAAGTCCCCTCCGACGAAAGTCCCCTCTCTTTCATCATAACACATCCGACGAAACACCCAACTTTCGTCGACAACCCAGGTGACGAAATACCCAACTTTCGTCGAGGCCAACAATGACGAAACATCATCAATGTTTCGTCGGAGTCAGTTAACAGATCTTTGGTCATAGAATCATCATTTACTCACGAGTACAACATAATCAAAGGATCAAACGACGGTTTCTTACAAGTTCTGTAACCCTATCTACTGATCATCGTCGACTATACAAAACATAACAGTATCTTTAAATCATGCAATTTCTAACCAAACACCAATCATTGAAATATACGAGTATCATTATCACGTTCATCGTACCATCCCTAATTGTCACGGCCCCCGTCCCGGTTTGACTCGGTCCAGGAGCCGCCGGACAGAAACCCGTGGTATTTATTAATTGAGTTGACAGCGGAAGATTTTACAGGATCTTTTAAAACTTGAAATTCCCGATTATTTTATTTCATAATTCGGGATATACCCCGTAATTTACAATATAGGAATTTTACTAGGAAATTCCCTGGTTTACAAAACATGTTTATTTATTTAACTGAGCCACTACTTCAAGCTTGTTAGTGCTCCGTAGCACTTTTCCTTGGTTCACAGTAGTCACCTGAAACATGTTTTGAAAATATTTTATCAGCGGGGAAATACTGGCGAGTCACTCATATTTAATAAAATGACACATAGTTATAAATTACAGCATAAGAGCGATTACAATGGCTTTTATCTTATTTTTATCTGGCGCCGTGTCACCTCCTGGTGACGATGGTCATACCACTATTGGGTCTTTTCCCCAAGTAGTGATGATTATCACTGTTAGGATTTATTAGCCTAACCGTGAGAAATTTAGTAATGTGCACAATACCCCACTAGCCAGTGATTTAAGATAACCACGACTTAATCCCTTTAATTATAACTTTTGAAAATAAATGGCGTATTGTAAAACACTTTTAATAAAAGAGAATGACTCACATTGCAGATTTAAACGGGCAGAGTTTAGCCTACTGATTAGCCTTGTAACCTAATTTAAATAACAATGCACACGAACTAGGTCAGTAACTAATACAGCATTTACGATAACTCACGAGATTAAAACCCTCACAACGAATGACAAAGTGCAATACTTAAACATCCATCGAATTCACGACGAATGACAAAGTATGGCCCTAATGTGGGCAACACTTAAACATCCATTGGATAGTTTCAATCGATCGGACATTGAATCGTAGCAGCGATCGAGTTAATACCCTGTATCGTAGTAGCACTTCACTACTGTGAATATGATTTTCGACTTTTGAGCAGTATTCTTCGTGTTTTTTATTGAAATTTTGACACAGATGAACTGCTCGTGATCCAAGCTATTTATAGCAAAAATATGGGTTTTACGTTGTGACAACCCTCAAATTTACATGCAACCGTACAATCTATTATTGCTAATTAAAGTACTTGATGACTGTGCTGAATCATTTAACTGCTCTCTGATTTCTGTGCTATGCTTACATGTATTTGTTAACATACTAATAGTATACAGAAAAATTACTAAATAAGTCCGGTATGCTTTCCTGAGTGTTGAAAATTAAAAACGTTACAAAAATATATATATAAGGCCCCTTACGGATTAGTTAAACACTTTAACGGAACAGTGTCAAACCGAACAACCGGACTTTACCCGGAACATAAAAATATTGCCAAGCACATTGTTTTTACTTTTCTGAGCTAGTTAGGGTCCCTGAACACCTTAACACACCTAATATGATATAACATATAATAACACACAAACTATATCATTAGATTACAACCAACTCCTAACTAGATCATTACACCCCAACCATACCCCCCCCCCCTCATTTTGACGGTCACCTTAGGGGTGACCAACCTCCATCTTCTTTTGATTATTAAATTACTATGTTGCATATCTAGAATACACATTACCTATTGGACATAAGGGAATTGGTTTATAAATTGGCACACTAGTTAACCACTCTCTTTCATCAATCACCCAACAACAACAAACTCTCTCCTTCTTCTCTCCATCACCTACGGCAGCCACCACCTCCCACCATACAACCACCATCAAGTCTTGATCAAGCCATTTTACATACACTCAAAGGTGCTACGGGTCATACAACGAAGCTCGGTGCTCTCGGAAGTGGAAGGACCTTCTCCATTCGCTATTAACCACCACATTTCCTCACTCGAACTTCCCTAGCCTTGAGCTAGTAGTAAGAACTTAGATCCGTTCATTCTTTATGTTATTTAAGTGGTTAATAGATGTTTGATGATGAAAATCCATAAACACTAAAGAACCATGAACAAAGTCTTGCATATAAACTAACTTGTAATGAAATATTGATGAAACATGATGAAGTGATGATAAACTGAAGTTGTCTTGATTATGTTACAGATTTACTTGCTGATCTACTTGTATTATTGATGTTTGACGTTGTTGTGATCACTAAACATGCTAACGGAATCAATCGAACGCGCTTTAGAGTGTTAAAGACTGAAAACAATAGGCTGTTTAATGATTACAGCCAACTTCAGTTGGCTGTAACAGGACCATAACTTAACGAGAAATGTATTTTCTAAAGTCTAGGGTTAGGTATTATGAAATACGGTTCTAATGGCACCGGAATCATAATTTTTGGACTTCGTTTACTATTTTTAAAGCGTCATTTTGTAACAGCAGCTAGAGCTGCATTTTTCTGCTGAAAATATGCGTGTTGTTTTCTGTCATAACTTGAGTTCTGTGTAGAGTTAGATCATCAAACTTGTACTGTAAATGACCACTGATGTATTTGTAATTACCCCACTGGAATTTCGTAAATCGGACTCTCGATGAATTTTAAATAAATTATTCCGTGGACTGTGGTCAGAAAAAGATAAATCTGAGTTCAGTCCGGAAAATGAATTTTTATAAAATATTAACAAAGAACTGGACCCCGATATTTTTACACAATAAAATTTAGAACGTTTAAGACATTCTGTAAAAATTTGGGAATTTTTGGAATAAGTTAACTATTTTATTAAAATTTGGGAATTTTTGGAATTTTTATAAAATATTAGCAAAGAACTGGTCATGTCACGCCTCCAAGCGGTGATACTTCGCATGGTGGATTTTGGGGGTGTGACAGATTGGTATCAGAGCCATTGGTTATAGTGAACTTGGTTTTAAAAAGGGGAAAAGCTTTTTGATAAAACCAGACTATAACCTGTACAGTGTTCAACGATCCACAATGACGCTTCGCTCCACGTGCAAGACTTGACACCATAAGTGGTATGATTTATGTTATATTGTCGGTTAGATAGTTCTCACTGTGCATTAGATAATGTGATAATTGCTAATTGAACCTTGTGTGCTTACTCTCTATTGTCGTCCCACACTTACGCATTTTCGCGACACCTTTCTCACTTACGTTGCTTCATTATGAAGATCATGAGCGGACGCGGAGGACGTATCAACCTCACTCAAGCCCAGTTGACGGCTTTGATCAACGAACGAGTCGCTGAGGCACTCGCAGCTAACCCTGCAGGAGGTATAACCTGCCATACCAACTCACCTTAGGACGTTTAGATCCTACCTTCGCAAACCAACCCTCATGCTTAATCTTGTCTTTTATTCTCGCGCAACAGGTCAACATGCTCAACCTCCTGTGTGCACGTTCAAAACCTTCATGGACTGCCGACCTACTACTTTCAGTGGCACTGAAGGAGCTGTAGGCCTCCTCCACTGGTTTGAGAAGCTCGAGTCTATCTTTGAGATGTGCGAATGCCCCGAGGCTCGTAGAGTGAAGTATGCTACTGGTACTCTTGAAGGAATAGCGCTCACGTGGTGGCACGCTCAGGTTCAGATGCTGGGGTTGGTTGCTGCTAATGCCACCCCATGGAACGATTTCAAGGAAATGATCAAGGAAGAGTATTGTAGACGTGATGACATCCACAAACTAGAGGTGGAGTTTTTCAACCTGAAAATGACGGGGTCTGAAATTGAGGCGTATACGAAAAGGTCAAATGAGCTGGCCATCTTGTGCCCTACCATGGTGGACCCTCCCATCAAATGAATTGAGCTGTATCTCAAAGGCCTTGTACCAGAGATTCAAAGTCACGTGACTTCAGCCAAACTGGGTACCATACAGCAAATTATCAAGTTGGCCCATCGACTCACTGACCAGGCGGTGGAGCAAAACAGGCTGCCCAAACGAATCAGTGCCACAGCTACTTCTGATTCACCTAGCGACAGCAAGCGAAAATGGGATGCAAACTCCGGAAAGGGTTCTGCTTCGGTTCAGTCTCAGCAGCGAAAGACTGATGACTACCAGAGTCCTGGTCACCAATCTTCCGGTAATCAAGGACAGGGTGGATACCGAGGAAACCACCCCAAGTGCAACAAGTATCACAGCGGGCAATGCAACAAAGGTCGATGTCAGAGATGTCACAAGCTGGGCCATGAAGCTAGGGATTGCAGGAGCTCACGTCCTGCAAATCAAAATCGCCAACAACAACAACAAGCTCCACAGAATCACCAGCAGCAGCAACAGCAGGGGCAATAAAGGATGCTTTCAGTGTGGCGCTGAAGGTCACTTTAAGAGGAACTGCCCCCAACTGAACCAGAATCAGAACAACAACAACCAAGGAAACGGGAACCACAATGGGCACAACAATGGAGGCAACAATGGAGGCGGCAATGGGGGAAACAACAATGGTAATGGGGCAAGGGGTCGTGCTTTCGTGATTGGTCAGGGTGATGCAAGGAACGATCCCAACGTTGTGATGGGTAAGTTTCTTCTGGATGACTTCTTTGTTACTGTTTTATTCGATTCGGGTGCCGATACTAGTTATGTGTCCGTAAAAGTTAGCCAAATGCTTAAGCGCACTCCAACACTCCTGAACACCAAACACACGGTAGAACTAGCTAACGGTAAAAGTCTTGAAGCCACACACGTAGTTAAAGGTTGTAACCTCGTCTTAGCTGGTCAGACCTTCTCTATCGATCTCATTCCTATCGTACTTGGTAGTTTTGACGTTGTCATTGGGATGGATTGGCTATCTCATCATCAAGCGGAAATTGTTTGCAAGGAGAAAATCGTCCGCATTCCTCGTTCTGGTAAAGAACCCCTCGTGATTCGTGGCGACAAGAGTGGTGCTGTCGAAGGCATCATCTCTTTCCTTAAGGCCCAGAAGTGTTTGCGAAAGGGCCACACTGCCATTTTAGCACTCGTTACTGACACATCAACGGAAGAGAAGAGAATTGAGGACATTCCTATTGTGCGCGATTTTCCCGAGGTATTTCCTGAGGAATTACCTGGTCTTCCGCCT
The DNA here is from genome assembly GCA_030545235.1 of Helianthus tuberosus. NCBI lineage: Eukaryota > Viridiplantae > Streptophyta > Magnoliopsida > Asterales > Asteraceae > Helianthus > Helianthus tuberosus. The sequence goes on from CM060403.1 coordinate 56,433,817, forward strand.
CATCGTCAAGTTGAATTTCAAATCGAGCTAGCTCCTGGAGCAGCGCCCATAGCTCGAGCACCTTATCGTCTAGCTCCATCAGAACTTGAAGAACTGTCCACGCAATTACAAGAACTCTTGGAAAAGGGTTTTATACGTCCTAGCTCTTCGCCCTGGGGAGCTCCAGTCTTGTTTGTGAAGAAGAAAGATGGTACTTTCAGAATGTGTATCGACTACCGCGAACTTAACAAGGTGACCGTGAAGAATCGTTATCCTCTCTCACGTATTGACGACTTGTTCGACCAGTTGCAAGGGTCGAGCTATTACTCCAAGATTGATTTGAGATCGGGATACCATCAGCTGAGAGTCCGAGATGAGGACGTCTCCAAAACAGCATTCAGAACTCGTTACGGCCATTACGAGTTTCTGGTTATGCCATTCGGGCTGGCGAATGCACCAGCGGTCTTCATGGATCTCATGAACCGAGTATGCAAACCTTACCTGGATAAGTTCGTTATTGTGTTCATCGACGATATCCTGATCTATTCTAAGAGTCAGGAGGAACACGAGCAGCATCTACGACTTATGCTGGAACTTCTTCGAAAAGAGCAGTTGTATGCCAAGTTTTCGAAATGTGACTTCTGGCTTCGCGAAGTCCACTTTCTAGGCCACGTAGTAAACGACAATGGGATTCATGTTGATCCATCCAAGGTTGACTCGATCAAGAACTGGCCTGCACCCCGCACACCAACAGAAATCCGCCAATTCTTGGGTTTGGCAGGATACTACAGAAGGTTTATCAAAGATTTCTCCAAGATTGCGCAACGTCTCACTTCACTGACTCAGAAGGGTGTCACCTATCCTTGGGGTGATGCACAGGAGTCCGCATTTCAGCACTTGAAGGATAGACTTTGTAGCGCGCCTATCCTCTCATTGCCTGAAGGCACAGAAGATTTTGTGGTTTATTGCGACGCTTCCATCCAAGGACTTGGTTGCGTGTTAATGCAACGTGACAAGGTCATTGCCTACGCATCGCGCCAACTTAAAGTTCACGAAAGGAACTACACTACGCATGACTTGGAGCTGGGAGCAGTTGTTTTCGAACTCAAGATATGGAGACATTACCTGTACGGTACCAAGTGCACCATTTACACCGATCACAGGAGTCTCGAGCATATCTTCAAGCAAAAGGAGTTAAACATGCGACAACGCCGATGGGTCAAGCTCTTGAATGATTACGAATGCGCGATCAAATACCATCCGGGCAAGGCCAATGTTATGGCCGACGCCCTCAGTCGAAAGGATACTATACCTAAGCGTGGACGTGCATTACAGCTTACCATCCAATCCAACCTTCCCGCTCAAATTCGTGATGCTCAGGTCAAAGCATTGAAAGCAGAGAACATCAGGACTGAATCCTTACGAGGATCGAGGCAGCGGCTAGAACAAAAGGAGGACGGTGCCTACTACGTTAACGGATGCATCTGGGTTCCACTTTATGGTGACCTACGCGAGCTTGTGATGGATGAAGCACACAAGTCTCGTTATTCGGTACATCCTGGTTTGGATAAAATGTACCACGACCTCAAGACTACGTATTGGTGGCCTGGCATGAAAGCCCACATAGCAACCTACGTCAGTAAATGCTTGACTTGTGCGAGAGTCAAGACTGAATATCAGAAACCATCAGGCCTACTTCAACAACCGGAGATCCCGAAATGGAAATGGGAGCAAATTTCCATGGATTTCGTTACTGGTCTGCCTAGATCTCAACGCGGAAACGATACCATTTGGGTGATCGTAGATCGACTGACCAAGTCTGCACATTTTCTGGCTATCAAAGAAACGGATAAGTTTTCTACTCTTGCAGACATTTACCTAAAGGAAGTGGTATCAAGGCACGGAGTGCCAACCTCCATCATTTCTGATCGTGACGCGCGTTTTACTTCTGAACTGTGGCAAGCTATGCACAAGTCTTTTGGCTCACGTTTAGATATGAGCACCGCTTATCACCCACAGAGGGATGGGCAATCTGAACGCACCATCCAGACTCTTGAAGACATGCTTAGGGCATGCGTAATCGACTTCGGCAATGGCTGGGAAAAACACCTCCCGTTAGTGGAGTTTTCATATAACAACAGCTACCACACCAGCATCCAAGCCGCTCCATTCGAGGCATTGTACGGACGCAAATGCCGATCACCTCTTTGTTGGGCAGAAGTTGGTGACAGTCAAATCACTGGCCCAGAACTTGTGGTAGATACCACCGAGAGAATTGCTCAGATACGACAGCGAATGGCGGCAGCTCGTGACCGTCAGAAAAGCTATGCTGATAAGGGAAGAAAACCACTCGAGTTCCAGGTTGGGGATCGAGTGCTACTCAAAGTCTCACCTTGGAAAGGTGTAGTCCGGTATGCTTTCCTGAGTGTTGAAAATTAAAAACGTTACAAAAATATATATATATATATAAGGCCCCTTACGGATTAGTTAAACACTTTAACGGAACAGTGTCAAACCGAACAACCGGACTCTACCCGGAACATAAAAATATTGCCAAGCACATTGTTTTTACTTTTCTGAGCTAGTTAGGGTCCCTGAACACCTTAACACACCTAATATGATATAACATATAATAACACACAAACTATATCATTAGATTACAACCAACTCCTAACTAGATCATTACACCCCAACCATACCCCCCCCCCCCCTCATTTTGACGGTCACCTTAGGGGTGACCAACCTCCATCTTCTTTTGATTATTAAATTACTATGTTGCATATCTAGAATACACATTACCTATTGGACATAAGGGAATTGGTTTATAAATTGGCACACTAGTTAACCACTCTCTTTCATCAATCACCCAACAACAACAAACTCTCTCCTCCTTCTCTCCATCACCTACGGCAGCCACCACCTCCCACCATACAACCACCATAAAGTCTTGATCAAGCCATTTTACATACACTCAAAGGTGCTACGGGTCATACAACGAAGCTCGGTGCTCTCGGAAGTGGAAGGACCTTCTCCATTCGCTATTAACCACCACATTTCCTCACTCGAACTTCCCTAGCCTTGAGCTAGTGGTAAGAACTTAGATCCGTTCATTCTTTATGTTATTAAGTGGTTAATAGATGTTTGATGATGAAAATCCATAAACACTAAAGAACCATGAACAAAGTCTTGCATATAAACTAACTTGTAATGAAATATTGATGAAACATGATGAAGTGATGATAAACTGAAGTTGTCTTGATTATGTTACTGATTTACTTGCTGATCTACTTGTAATATTGATGTTTGACGTTGTTGTGATCACTAAACATGCTAACGGAATCAATCGAACGCGCTTTAGAGTGTTAAAGACTGAAAACAGTAGGCTGTTTAATGATTACAGCCAACTTCAGTTGGCTGTAACAGGACCATAACTTAACGAGAAATGTATTTTCTGAAGTCTAGGGTTAGGTATTATGAAATATGGTTCTAATGGCACCGGAATCATAATTTTTGGACTTCGTTTACTATTTTTAAAGTGTCATTTTGTAACAGCAGCTAGAGCTGCATTTTTCTGCTGAAAATATGCGTGTTGTTTTCTATCATAACTTGAGTTCTGTGTAGAGTTAGATCATGAAACTTGTACTGTAAATGACCACTGATGTATTTGTAATTACCCCACTGGAATTTCGTAAATCGGACTCTCGATGAATTTTAAATAAATTATTCCGTGGACTGTGGTCAGAAAAAGATAAATCTGAGTTCAGTCCGGAAAATGAATTTTTATAAAATATTCGCAAAGAACTGGACCCCGATATTTTTACACAATAAAATTTGGAACGTTTAAGACATTCTGTAAAAATTTGGGAATTTTTGGAATAAGTTAACTATTTTATTAAAATGTCCGAAAACAGCCCAGTTTTGAATATTTAAGCTGAAATGACATAAGTTGTAATTTGCGTGTCTAAATGTCGAGTATGCTATATGTGAATGATCTAACATGTTATATGTGTTATGTGCATTATCGTATGTTTGTTTATGAGTGGGGAATGGATGGGAAGTATATATGGGCATAAACAGTTAAAGTAATGCATGCTATGTGATAGATACGTGTAGGAACTTTGTGCTCTATTTGAAAATCACTAAATGACTAACTGGTAATCATATTAGGACGTGATTGACTGACCTTGACTGTTAGCTATATTTGAGAACCTAACCTAGCAAACCGAGGTGAGTTCACACTTTCTACAAGGCATGGGATTCCCGGTGGTTTGGGAATGGGTTAAAGAATTTAAAACTAAATCTACATATCCCCTTGGGAAGATATGTACGGCCATCCTCCATGGGTAGGATGCCATTATTAATCCTACGAATTCTCCTGGTGCAGAATACGTACGTTCGTCCTCCTGGTGTAGGACAACAACCTTAAAAACTAGCTAGACAAAACTCTATCAATAAGTCCCTCTTCATTATATCGACTTAATCGCCGAGGCCAATGGCGAGCGGGTCATTAGTTAATAGCGCTATTAGGTTTAACAAACCTCACACCGTGTCGGTCGGACAGGCGTGTACTAATGGACTATGGCAGATTATCAGTGATGATAGACGCTGATATAGGGCACAACTTATTTGCGTAGCAGTCGATATCACACCGTCTAGTAGTTCACACGGGGAAAGCCCCCACTGATTATGGTTATGGTTTGGGTAAGGAAAAAGGAACTGGTTAAACATACTTTCAACTACGGGGTAACCCCCATGGCAATTAAGCCAACGAAAGTCAAACCACGTTTTTCAGAAACAACTTAAAACTAAACAACCAAACGTGAACTCACTCAACTTTGTTGTTGACTCGTTGTTACATGCCTTACAGGTCGCTAAACGCTTGGAGCTTGCACGAGGAAGGAGTCGTTGTGGTGTACGGACTGTTATGTTCCGTGCCTATTATTTAAATCCTTATGAACTTATTAAACTTGCGTTTTGAACTTTAACTTATAAACTATGGACTTATGCTTTTGGATTTACTTTTATGCTTTCGCTGTTTAAACTAAACATGGCTAACTAGCTTTGGTCACCAATCATATTGTGGTTGGTCTTATTTACTTAATTACGATGTTCAATATGATTGGTGGCTCGATCCTGGTCATGTCACGCCTCCAAGCGGTGATACTCCGCATGGTGGATTTTGGGGGTGTAACATACGTGGCCCGCGTAAACCCATACTTAACACTTACGCGGCCCGCGAGGGCCTCCTAATCGTAGACTAGGGCTAGCGTGTCACACCTAGGCTGCCACGTGTGTGACACGTGGCCTGGCAAGCTGATCCGGAGTTTTGGTAAGCTGTCGCGACCCGCGTAACCTTCCCTTAAGGTTTACGCGGCCCGCGTGAAACTATAAAATTTGTTTTTCTTGATTTTTGTTATGGATTAGGGTTTCAGGGGTCCGGGTTTTCACTTATGGGTCGTTTTGGGACATTTTTGAAGGTCCTTACATCCTCCCCGCCTTATTTAAAATCTCGTCCTCGAGATTTACTGAAATAAGTGAGGATATTTTCGCTTCATCTCCGATTCCAGCTCCCAAGTGTATTAAGATCCTCTCTTTGAATCCCACTTGACTTTGACCAGCACTAGTCGTTTGTGCTTGAGAAATTTGATCTTTCTGTCTTCTATTTGTAGTGGCTTCTCAACAAATTTTAACTTTTCATTTACCTCTATATCTTGAAGAGGTACTACCAAAGATTCTTCCGATAGACATTTCTTGAGATTGGATACATGAAATACATCATGTACCCAAGCTAACTCTTCTGGTAGCTGTAAGCGATAAGCAACTGGTCCTATTCGCTGGATTACTGGGAATGGTCCTACGTATCTTGGACTCAGCTTTCCTTTCTTACCAAACCGAACTACTCCTTTCCAAGGAGAAACTTTCAAGAGTACCTTGTCTCCAACTTGAAATTCCAACGGCTTACGCCTATTGTCTGCATAACTCTTCTGATGATCTCGAGTCGTTTTCAGTCTTTCCTTGATATGAGTGATCTTGTCGGTGGTCTCTTGCTCAATTTCAGGACCTGATAATTGACTTTCTCCTATCTCTGCCCAGCAGACTGGAGTTCTGCATTTTCGTCCATACAGTGCTTCGAACGGGGCAGCTTCAATGCTTGAATGGTAACTATTGTTATAGAAGAATTCGATTAAGGGTAGGTGGTCATCCCAATTTCCACCAAAATCTATCACACATGCCCTGAGCATGTCTTCCAGGGTTTGGATCGTCCTTTCACTTTGTCCATCTGTTTGAGGATGGTATGCAGTGCTTAGATTTAGTCGGGTTCCCATTGCTTCCTGGAAACTTGTCCAGAAGTGGGAAGTGAAACGACTATCCCTATCCGATACAATGGAGAGTGGGACTCCATGTAAGGATACTACCTCGTCTACGTACAGTTTGGCTAACCTTTCCATGCTAAAGGTTTCTTTCATGGGTAGAAAATGAGCTGATTTGGTTAATCGATCCACAATTACCCAAATTGCATCATTACCTTTTCTGGTTTTGGGCAACTTAGTAACAAAATCCATTGTTATGAGTTCCCATTTCCATACAGGCATTTCTAATTGTTGTAGTAGACCTGAGGGTTTCTGGTGTTCCGCCTTAACTTGTAAACAAGTAAGACATTTAGAAACATATCTAGCTATGTCCTTTTTCATTCCTATCCACCAGAAGTTATTTCTTAAATCTTGGTACATCTTATTGTTACCAGGATGCATGGTAAACCTAGATTTATGGGCTTCCTCTAAAATCTTATTTCTTAACTCTCCTTGATTAGGTACCCAAATTCTTTTCTTATGGAATTTCCAAATTCCATCACTTCCTTGTTCCAATTTTTTTATTCTTCCTTTCATTCCTTCAGCATCATCCTTGATTGCTGATTCTTGAATGTTCTTCAGTTGTTCCATTAAATCTAACTGTAGATTTAATCTAAGAGCAGGAACTCGTCGTTGCTTCTCATGATACTTACGACTTAAAGCATCAGCAACTACATTTGCTTTCCCTTCGTGATATTGAATATCACAGTCGTAGTCACTTAAGATTTCCATCCATCTCCTTTGCCTCATGTTTAATTCTTTTTGCCCGAATATGTATCTTAAGCTTTTATGATCTATATAGACAGTAAACTTACTTCCATACAGATAGTGTCTCCAAATCTTAAGGGCAAAAATTATGGCTCCTAACTCTAAGTCATGAGTCGTATAATTTTCCTCGTGCTTTTTCAATTGTCTTGAGGCATACGCAATTACCTTCTTGTGTTGCATTAGCACACATCCTAATCCTAACTTAGAAGCATCACAGTAAACTTCAAAATCCTATGTTCCTTCTGGCAAGGCTAGAATTGGGGCGTTTGTTAGCTTTTGCTTTAAAATCCTAAAAGCCTCTTCTTGCCTGGGTCCCCATTTAAACTTAGCTGCCTTACAGGTTAGCTTAGTTAATGGTACAACTATTTTGGAAAAATCCTTAATGAATCGTCTATAATATCCAGCTAACCCTAGAAAACTTCTAATTTCCATGGCTGATTGCGGGACCTACCATTTGGTGATCGCTTCTATTTTAGCAGGATCTACGTGAATGCCTTCGTGATTCACCATGTGACCTAAGAATTGCACTTCTTGCAGCCAAAATTCACACTTCGAGAATTTGGCGTAAAGCTTCTCTTTTCTTAACAAAGTTAAGAGTGCATGCAAGTGCTGACAGTGTTCATCCTGGCTTTTGGAATAAAAAAGTATATCGTCGATGAAGACAATTACAAATTTATCCAAATACGGTTTACAGATTCTATTCATCATGTCCATAAATGTTGTAGGAGCATTTGTTAATCCGAAGGGCATGACTGTAAACTCGTAATGACCATACCTAGTTCTAAAAGCAGTTTTAGGTATGTCTTCTTCCTGTACCTTCAATTGATGATATCCAGAGCGTAAATCTATCTTAGAAAAGTATCTAGCTCCCTGAAGTTGATCGAAAAGGTCATCAATCCTAGGAAATGGGTATCGATTCTTAATTGTAACCTTATTTAATTCCCTATAATCGATACACATTCTCATTGAACCATCTTTCTTTTTCACAAACAACACTGGCGCTCCCCACGGGGATGAACTAGGTTGTATGAATCCTTTGCTTAATAATTCATCTAATTGCTTTTTCAATTCTAGCATTTCGGTGGTGCTAACCGATAAGGTGCCTTGGCTATCGGTGTAGTTCCAGGAATTAGATGAATTCTAAATTCGACTTCCCTATTGGGTGGTAACCCCGGTAGTTCTTCTGGGAATACATCAGGGTATTCTGCTACTACAGGAATTTCTTTAAGTTCCTTACCTTTCGTGTTAACGATTACTGAAATCATATACACCACTTCTTGTTTTCTTGAATAACTGGCCAATTTCATTACTGAAATGAATTTTAGTGGCTTTCGTGGCTTATCTCCTGTAATTACCACTAATTCTCCTGTGGGTGTATGAATTTCTATGGAATTTTTATCACAGAGAATTCGAGCATGGTTGGCTACTAACCAATCCATTCCTAATACCACATCGAATTCGGCTAAATTCATAGGTAACAGGGTTGCAGAGAATTTATGGCCTAAGAGTTCTATCTTTTCTTCTCGCAAAACTTTATCTATGTGAACAGAATTACCGTCTGCCGTTTCTACCAAAAAAATTTGTCTAAGGTTGGTTAAAGGTAGGTTAAGAGCTTGGCAAAATAAAGTATTTATAAAACTTTGGTTTGCACCAGAGTCAAATAATACTTTTGCATAAACGTTGTGAACTAGGAACGTACCAGCTATCACGTCAGGGATTAGTTCTGCTTCCTGAGTGGTCAACTGGAAGGCTCTTACGTTTCTCTTGGTAGTTCCTTCTGCAGGTTTGGCTTTGTTATCAGCTGGTTTGGCCAATTTCGGGCAGTCTGGCCTAAAATGTCCAGCTTCTCCACAGTTGTAGCAGATTGTTGCTTTCTTCTTCCTGCAATCTTCTTCTTGATGCCCTGGAATTTTGCAGAAATTGCAATACCCCTTGCATCTACCAAAATGCTTTCTTTTACAGGTATTGCAAAATGGAATAGTGGAAGATTGCCCAGTTCCCATTTTCTTGAAATTACTACGATTACCCACTCGGAATCCCTGGGTAATCTTTTGGGCCACTTCCTTTTTCCGGTTTTCTTCTCGCGTACGTACTAGTCTGTCTGTCAAAGTGTTGGCTAATTCCACAGCATCGTCAATAGTGCGGGGTCTCGCAGCCTTAACGATATCATGGATTTCGCCAATCAATCCCCAAATATAACGGGAAATAAGTACCAGCTCTGGCGAAGCCAGGGTTGGTACCACTCTCGCATATTCGAAGAATGTCGAAGTATACCCTCGACAGTCTACATCCACCATTCGGTGGTTCAGAAATTTATTTGCCATTTGTTCTTTCTCATATTCGGGACATAATTTTCTTTCCATTAATCGCTTAAATTCTTCCCAGCTCATGGCATAGGCTACATCGCTTCCCTTGGCTTGAAGTACCGTATTCCACCATTCTAGCGCCCCTTCTTTAAAAAGATGTGACGCATACATGACCTTGTCTTCCTCAGCACACTTACTTATTTTAATCACTGCCTCGGTTTTCTTTAACCAACGCAGTGCAGCAGTCGCCCCTTCGTTGCTTGCAAATTCAACCGGTTTACAGGCAAGAAACTCCTTGTAAGTGCAACCAGGCGTTGCAGCTTTCATTTTCTTAAGGAGTGGGGCTTGCCTCCCATCGTTGTCGTTATTTGTATGGTTACCGCCTCCGTTTACACTATTACTAAAATTATCGCCGTGTGTGCGTTTGCTAGGAATAATTTGTTGAGGTTCAACTGGATTTCGGGCAGCAGCAAGGATTGCTGGAATAGCATTGGCTATTCCCTGAGCAACGATATTCTCGATATCTTTCCTATTCAGAAATTGATCCTCATTGTTATGCTCAGATTGATTAACTTCATTAATGGGTTCATTACCAGCATGTTCCATCTGGTAATTAATTTATATAAGTGATTAGTATAAAATAATTAATAACCAAACATAACAAAATAATTGCACATAATCACGTTAACAAGTATAGCCAAAATTGTCGATTTTTCGACTTTCGATATTTTATATATTATAATAGACATCCGTACAAACTGGTTATCTTACAAAAGTTTTATTTTTAAGTTATTTTACATAATTATATTTTTATGATTATATTATTATTAAACAAACACCACATAACCACACATGATCCCTGTTAGCTGGCATTTCAGAAACGACGCCCCCTCTCGTCGTACTTCCAAGATATCCTTTCCCCTACTTCTCGGATTCTATTTCCCGCATCCACAAGTTCCTCGCCATTGTGGCGGAGCTCTGCCAAGTTTTCGGAGCTCATCGGTGGGTGTAGTGGAGGTTCAGGATCAAATTGAGGGAAAAAGGTATTAGGGTTATTTAGGAGATTTTGAAACTGCCAGTCAGTGGTCCACCACTCTTCTAGTTCTGCTGGTAGAGGTTGGGTATGGATAATAGGATCTGGGATTTCAGGCTCTAGGTCAACTGGAAGTTGTGCTTCCGCTGGGTAATTAAAAAGGTTTTCACCGGCAGGTCCGATGAGGTCATTAAGTGCCAGTTTATGATCCAACTCCTCCTAGGGTGGCATTTCCTGATCTTGCCTGGAACTTTCCCCAATTTCTATTTCCTTGCCTTTACCTTTGAGATCCTCCGTCTTTACAACTTTCCGTGTCGCTGGTTTCCTCCTGCGCACACGCCTCCAGCCGACAATTCTTCTTCTTTTCTTTGGCTTGGGTTTCTCCGGTGGCTGGGCTTGAAATTCCATAGGTTCCTCCATGTCGGCACAATAACCGGTAAAGTCTCTGGAAACTTCCACATTAACAGAATAGAGATTGAGATTCTGAAGAGCTTCAGATAACTCATTCATGATGTTTAGCAGATATGAAGAAACACACAAAATTCTAGGTTAAAAGTTTGTAACTTGAATTTTCATACAATCACAGATTGGTAATCAGAAAAATTAAGTATTAATAAAATAAGAAATATTGTGATTATATATATATATATATATATATATTACAAATTACAACTGAAATTTAAAATATACTAGTGGTTATGCATCTGTAATTTATTTTAGTCTTCTCCTTCTACTATGTTGTTATATAATGGATGAAGTTCTGCTTTTATAGGTAACATAGGTGCTGGTACTGGTTTGGCGATTCAACTATAAATTAGCATTTACTGCTATAGTGGCTAACATGTAGAGATTTGCCCATTGTTCATCTAACTCATCTTCCCATGATGGGTTAGTGCCTATTTTCTGAGTTTCCTTATTAATCATCACTCCTTTTGGTTGTGACTTCTTTATTTTCTCTTGACTTTTTCTAATAATACAATTTCTTTTCTTAGGGGTAAGTGGTTTCTCAAACTGTGCCTTACGAACAAATATTCCTTCCTCAGTATCTGCTGAGTACTTTGAGGAATTTGATTGGGATGAGGTTCCCTTATCTTTTGGTGTACTATCTAGTTGACGATAGATGTCCGAAATTCTTTGCTTACCCATACTGTAACTAATAAGTAGTCAGTTAATAACACATATAATCACAAAATGGTAATTAGAAAAATTAAGTATTTCTAAATACTTAATTGGCTTAAATCAGTGGCTCTGATACCACATTTTCCTGTCACGGCCCCCGTCCCGGTTTGACCCGGTCCAGGAGCCGCGGGACAGAAACCCGTGGTATTTATTAATTGAGTTGACAGCGGAAGATTTTACAGGATCTTTTAAAACTTGAAATTCCCGATTATTTTATTTCATAATTCGGGATATACCCCGTAATTTACAATAGAGGAATTTTACTAGGAAATTCTCTGGTTTACAAAACATGTTTATTTATTTAACTGAGCCACTACTTCAAGCTTGTTAGTGCTCCGTAGCACTTTTCCTTGGTTCACAGTAGTCACCTGAAACATGTTTTGAAAATATTTTATCAGCGGGGAAATACTGGCGAGTCACTCATATTTAATAAAATGACACATAGTTATAAATTACAGCATAAGAGCGATTACAATGGTTTTTATCTTATTTTTATCTAGCGCCGTGTCAGCTCCTGGAGACGATGGTCATACCACTATTGGGTCTTTTCCCCAAGTAGTGATGATTATCACTGTTAGGATTTATTAGCCTAACCGTGAGAAATTTAGTAATGTGCACAATACCCCACTAGCCAGTGATTCAAGATAACCATGACTTAATCCCTGTAATTATAACTTTTGAAAATAAATGGAGTATTGTAAAACACTTTTAATAAAAGAGAATGACTCACATTGCAGATTTAAACGGGCAGAGTTTAGCCTACTGATTAGCCTTGTAACCTAATTTAAATAACAATGCACACGAACTAGGTCAGTAACTAATACAGCATTTACGATAACTCACGAGATTAAAACCCTCACAACGAATGACAAAGTGCAATACTTAAACATCCATTGAATTCACGACGAATGACAAAGTATTGCCCTAATGTGGGCAGCACTTAAACATCCATTGGATAGTTTCAATCGATCGGACATTGAATCATAGCAGCGATCGAGTTAATACCCTGTATCGTAGTAGCACTTCACTACTGTGAATATGATTTTCGACTTTTGAGCAGTATTCTTCGTGTTTTTGATTGAAATTTCGACACAGATGAACTGCTCGTGATCCAAGCTATTTATAGCAAAAATATGGGTTTTACGAGGCCCGCGTAAACCCATACTTAACACTTACGCGGCCCGCGAGGGCCTCCTAATCGTAGACTAGGGCTAGCGTGTCACACCTAGGCTTGCCACGTGTGTGACACGTGGCCTGGCAAGCTGATCCGGAGTTTTGGTAAGCTGTCGAGGCCCGCGTAACCTTCCCTTAAGGTTTACGCGGCCCGCGTGAAACTATAAATTTTTTTTTCTTGATTTTTGTTATGGATTAGGGTTTCAGGGGTCCGGGTTTTCACTTATGGGTCGTTTTGGGATATTTTTGAAGGTCCTTACACTAATGATAACAATTATCGACCACCCAACATAACAGTTTCATCGTTTAGCATATAAATCATTGGTCCTAAACCAGATGTTTACCTATCATGAAATCAACTCATTACACGGTAACAGTTCCAGATTTACAATAGTTTAATAAACCCTAAGTCATCAACAACATTAACAATTCAACATAATTTCTCGTCATAATTAATCGCATATTCCAAACATAAGATCCTATGAACGAAACCCTAGTTACGAAATCATTACACACAATACCACGTATAAGAATTAACCCATCAACAAGATCAAGACACTAACCGCAATATCGAAGAGTTTAGATGAATTGAGATAGAAGGAGTGCTCTGGGATTTCCTATAGTTTCCGTCGCACACAGAATGGGGAAAAGGACTCTAGAGTTTTTATGTGTTTTACGTAACAGTTTTGAAGAGGTTATACAAACAACTAGGATGTGGGCCATGAACTATCCTGGGCCGAAGCCCCCTTAGCGGCGAAAGACATGCTCGACGAAAGACATGTTTCGTCGAGACCATGGGTGGCGAAAGACTGGTTTTTCGTTGGGACCAGAGATGACGAAGAACTTTACATTTAATCTTAATTATACTATATTCAATTATATTAACACCACACATACAATCATCAAACATAACACGTAACACATAAACTGTTAGTCATTCACATAACTACACTCGACACCACATGAATCAAATTGTGAAACAGGATTAACAAATCAGTGATGTGCAAAGGGAAAGACCTTGAAATCTCGGGTTGTCACATCATCCCCAACTTGAAAGAAATTTCGTCCCGAAATTTGACAAGTAATCCAAAACGGCAAGATGTTAACTCAGGATGACTGTGGATTTTCCGCGGGTGCCACAAACAAGCCCTAAACAATCAAGAGGTCGATAACCATTGGAACCTTGATGATGCTAACCCTACCAAGTGTTCCTTCAAACAATTCCAGTCATGTGTCCCTCCCACTTACGAGGGCACTGAGGGTGCTACCGCTCTCATTCGTTGGTTTGAAGAAATGGATAGTACTTTCACGAATTGTGACTGTCCTAACAATCGTAAGGTACGTTACGCAATTGGTCGTTTGTTAGGAAATGTGTTAACATGGTGGAATGGAGAGAAGAACACGTGTGGTGCTGAAGAAGGCGCGTGTATGACGCAACCGCTTGTAAAACCAAAGTTGGTCCTTTCTGGTCACCGCGTGTATGTTGACCTCGCCATGCGGTTGGACAATTATACCAACGTCATTGACGACAATCCAAACTACCAATCATGCCAGGTATTCCATGCGTTTCTAGATGCACCTCGTATATTTGTTGAAGGTCGTTCCTATCACACCCCTAAAATCCACAAGCGGAGTATCACCGCAGGGAGCATGACTAACCAGGATCAAGCCACCAATCATATTAAACAATATAATTAAATAAATAAAATCCAACCAATAATATAATTGGTGTCAAAACAAAGTCTAAGTTATCAGCGGAAGCATTAAATTCAAAATCCAAGTATAAGTTTAAAAGTTTATAAAGTTTAACATGAACACCCCACGGTTCATGTCCCACAACGACTCCTTCTCCTATGCAAGCTCCTGCTAAGTACCTAACGACCTGCAAGGCATGTAATAACGAATCAACAACAAAGTTGAGCGAGTTCACAGTTGGTTGTCTCATTTTAATGTTGTTCCCAAAAACCATAAGTTATTTTGAAAACCACGAGTTAACCAGTTCCTTGTTTCCCAAACCATAACCAGTGGGGGCTACCCTATGTAAACCACTAGACCCGTTACCATATCGACTACTGACTGTAGTTATGTTTATGTGCCCTGCGTCAATGTCTATCATCATTGACTAAGTGCCCAAGTCCATTAGTCCACGCCCATCCTCTGCGGCACAGTGTGAGGCTTGTCAAACCTAATAGCGCTATTTAACTAATGACCCGTTCGCCATTGGCCCGGCGATTGAGTCGATATAAAAATGAGGGACTTAATGATAGAGTTCTAGTGTCATTCAATGTTGTCACCCTTCACTTAAGAGGGTGGGAGTACGTGTCCTACCCAAAGAGAACACGCAGGCTTCAATGTTGTCACCCTTCACTTAAGAGGGTAGGAGTACGTATTCTACCCAAGGAGAATACGCAGGTTTCCTTAGTATACATTAACCCATTCCCAAACCACCGGGAATCCCATGCCTTGTAGAAAGTGTGAACTCACCTTAGATTAGCTCGGCAGATAAATAGAAAGGTCGCTTGAGCTAATTGGGGTCAACCACATCCTAACATGGTTACCATACAAGTCAGGTCTAGGTCCAAGTACACACATACGTTTCACATATACTAACAGTTCACGTAAACAGGAGGATCATGGCAAACACATAGTATCATGGAAACTGACTAAACAATACTTAGCATGTTAAACAGTAACATTCAAGTTCACATGTAACACCTATTTGTGCGATTCAAGTGTTTGGGCCGGTAAGATTGTGCGATTCTAACATGGTTCGGGCCAATGAGTGCCCGGCCCACAATCAAGGATTGTGCGATCCGTCCTTGATTGTGCGATCCGGGTTGTGCGATTCAAACATTACCCAGCCCAATAACATGTGCGGCCCAATAACATAACACGGTTCAATTTCTTGTGCGGCCCAACATGTTGTGCGAACAACACTGACTTGTGTGATCCACTCCATGTTGTGCGGTCATGCATAACAGTGCTCTACAGTGTGTTTTAACAGTGGTACCTTATGAGATCCTAGCTTGTGCGATTTAACTTGTGCGATCAAGGCTTGTGCGATTAAGAACTTGTGCGATGGGTACTTGTGCGATCAGTTGTAAGTTGTCGTAAATTGAGGAATCAGTTACATGTGTACAATTAATTCAAAACAGTTACCAAACTTATACCCATTCGATCAACTCAACTAATTATCCATTTATTTCGCATTGATTTCTTTAAACAGCTAACATTAATCATCTAACAAAACAACACATTCATACTACCCTAGATCTAATCATGAGCAACAATTACATGCATTCATAAGATCCCTAATTCAGCCGTTTAGCAAAACTACCATCATAATCATTCTTCATACTCAACCAATCATCAACAACTAAATTCTTGCATTCAAACCCTAGTCATTCTTTGAACAGTTAACAACCACAAGCAACAGTATCATCGTTCACATCAGATTCATTAGCACCATTTTCATCGAGTAACCATTATTAACATAACCCTAACGCTCATACAACCCTAACCATCACTTAATCGAATAACAATCAGCAATCATAATTATTAATCTAGCTCGATCAACTAGCAGGTTTTCTATTCAGAAATCGTGATATATGCACAACCAGATCCCAAATCATTATTTACTTCACATGTATTTCTACCATGCTTACAACAGTTTTGGTGTTACAAGTTGTTCACTAAGAATCATATTAGTGTATATAATTCTATTACCATGCAACCTATAATTCAACACAACCTCATGTATCGAAACAATCATGTATAACAAGAACTTGATTCGAGCAAGAGTGAAAGTATACTAACCGCAAGGAAGTTCGAGCAAGATAGAATCAGTAGGAACTTTGAGATGAAAGAGGGCTGCCGTCGAGTTTCAAAGGAGAGGAGGAGGAAGCCTAGGGTTTTGGAGTTCTTGTGTGCGTGCGATATATGAGAAACCACACACAAAAGTGTGTACGTATATGCATAAGGGGACGGGCCGAGCCGAGCATGGGTTCAAGAAGATCTTGGGCCGAGCCCAGCTTAGCGTCGAGAAGGGATTGGGCCGAGAGCCCAAAATATCTAAACGGCAGTGCGCGGTTACAAGTGAAGAGTGCGGTCCGAAGGTCTTGTGCGATCCGAGAAGAAGTGTGCAACTAAGGGGTCTCAACAAAACCGTATATTCACAAGCATGCACACGAAATCAGACACGTTCTCCTAAACACATACTTTCACATTTAATATTTCACATATTTCGTAAGAACAGCACATAAACGTTCAATATAAATCAACTTGTCACATAGTGTTTATATAGGTTACATCAAGGTACGACGAAAGGCTCCAAAATACGAGTTGTCACAGTTTCAAGTGGGATTTCTCAAATAACGTTTTCCATATAACTTGCATATACCTAAAATATAATTAAATATACAAAATTTAATATAAAAGTTTTACTAGTGATGTACTTTAAAATAAAAGTAAATATATAAAAGTGAGTAAAAAAATACCAAAGCAGAAATGTTCCACGCTATCTCGTGTTGTTTTCTCCCCCATCTTCAAGTACTCGTCGTTGATGACGTACGTGTTTCCGTAAGCTAGTATGCGTAAAGCGGAAGTTACCTTTTGAATTGAGGTGAACCCTAGATATCCTCTCGCGTCTATTATTTGCTTAAAGTAGTCATACTTAGCTTCCAAATCATCATTAATGCGCAAAAAATAACCTTTGGCTCATCTTAAACCGCCATCTAAAAACATTGGGTCCGTGAACCGGTGTGGGATCAAAATAGTCTTTCATCAAACGCTCGTTTGCGGCTTCACGGTCTCGCAAGATAAAGGTGCGCCTCAAAATGGGGCGTGGAGGAGGACGCCCAACGTGTTCCATGGCTTGTATCGCGGGAGCACATGCACTCGTAACCGCTTCTTCCTCCTCCGCGATTTCTTCGAGTGAAAAAAAATCTTCGGTAAATATCAGTGAACGAATCTTCTGATGGGGAACCCATTATTTTTTAGAAGAAAGTGGGAGTAATTTTGATGAATGAGAGTGTGGTTGAGGTGAATGTTTAAAAGAAAGATAAATAAGATATATATATATATATATATAGGTAGCCGCTAAAATGAAAACCAACTCCAGTTGTAAGAACCGCGAGAACCACTCTCAACCAATCAGAAAAAGAGGTAGTTTGATCATTTACCCCAAATGTCAAATCACACCCTCTGTCTTCATTTAAATATAGCAGGCATTGTCTCTCTGCTCATATATTCTCCTTTCATTTCCCTCTCTCCTCATTCTATCATTTCATCTTCAAAAACCAGAGCTTATCTTCATCTTCTCAATTTGTTTCATCTCTCTCTCTCATCTCTTAAAAAACCAGAGATGTATCTCTGACACTCCTTCAAAACCTAACAGCCGAAGAAAAACATCACCGCCGCCCCCATTCGCCGCCCCCTTTCTTATCCCATCTCGTTTCCCGTCCGGCGACATCACCACCGCCGCCATCATCACCGCTGTGATGAGTTGTGGTGTTATGTCGTTTCAGCTTCTTCTGCTTGAAGCCGTCGCCGACCAGATTCACATGGCGGTGAAGGTGCGTAAGATCTGACAAGGAGATGGGGGAGATGATTTGCGGTGGGTTTGGTGGTGTGGCGACAGTGGTGGTCTGGCGGCAGTGGTGCGTAAGTTTTTTTTTATAATTTTTTTTTTCTTTTTTTTTTTTTTTTTTTGCATAAAGATTTGAACTTTATAAGTTGGGTTTGTTTAGTATGGTGAAAGAGAGGAGTTTCATATTTATTCTGAATTTTGTGGTGTTATTTGTGGTTTAAAAAGGGTGGTTTTTAATTGTTCTTGTTGGATTTGCTCTTGAAATTGCTAGAAAAAGAAAAAAGAAAAAAAGGAAGAATCTTTGTTCTTTACCAGTGGGTTGTATTTTTGGGGAACGGTTGTTTTATTTCTCCATTTTTCCAGCAGCTTGATGATTTTATTAAATTTCAAGAAATGTAATTTCGTGTTGAACTTGTTATGCATGTTTAGATCACCATCAGCTGGATTGATGATTGGGGGATGAGTTTCATAAATTTTGTCGGTGTCGACCGGCGGCGGTGACGGTGGTTCCGACCATGGCTGTGATGGAGGTGATTAGTGTGAAATTTGGTACGGCTTGGTCTCGGTTTTGTTGGATTGATTACCTGTTATTTGCCATTTGTTCGAATCTTTGGTTTTGTTGGATTTGTTTACTTTTAGCTGTGTCTTTTACCATTGCTTGAGTCTTCTGTTTGTTGGCTTCGATGTCGACTGTTTTTTACAGGTGACCGATTTGCAAGCGTTGCCGGTGCTTTTTTGGTAGATTTCGCACAGTGAACTATGTGGGTTTTGATCCGTTTGGATTTTTGGGCGGTTATGATGCAAAACAAAAAAAACGTATATTTTGATGACGATGGCGCGGCACGGTTGGTGGATGGTAGATTTTTAAACCTGCAACCCCACTTTGCAGCCTCTGATTATCGGAAAAAATCTGAGCCAAACCCCGTTTTTTTCAAGAATTCAAACGTTGTTTTGATTTTTCTTGTTGATTTTTTATTTTTTTTCCCAGTCGATGATGATAACAATCTATCTGAGACACTTACCGAGTAGCGATTTCTGGGTGCGTTCGTTTTTGCGTAAAAAAGTTTTTGTAAAAAAAAAAAGTTAAACCGTAAACTTTTTAACGTAAAAACGTAAAGCATAAAACGTAAAACGTAAAAAGTTTTACGTAAAACGTAAAAATTTTTAGGTAAAACGTAAAAAGTTTTTGTAAAAAAAAAAAAGTTAAACCGTAAACTTTTTAACGTAAAAACGTAAAACATAAAACGTAAAACGTAAAAAGTTTTAGGTAAAACGTAAAATTTTTTAGGTAAAACGAAAAAAACGTAAAAAGTTTTACGTAAAACGTAAAAACGACGATTGAATTTAAAACCGGTGCGTAAAACGTAAAAACGGCGCGTTGAAAAAACGACGCGTGAAAAAGCCGGGCGTAAAAACGGCGCGTGTAAAAACGTAAAACGTAAAACATAAAAATCTGTAAAAAATCTGAATTTGAAAATGCTTAATAGAAAAACTATGTTTAAAAAATAAAAAAAACTAATATAATAATACAAAAAAGTAATAAAAAAACAATAAAGACAAAAAGACAAAATAGAGTAATTTTAATAAAATACCCTTTTGGATTAAAATATTAAAGACATAATAAGACAAAAAATACTTAATATTATTTTTAAATACTTTTAATCTCATCCATCCATCTTCTTGATCCAATGGCTAGAAAGTGGTTCTCATGGTTCTTACAACTGGAGGTGGTTTTCATTTTAGCGCTCCCCTATATCTATATATATATATATATATATAGAAAGTATATCGTACATTACGGCTTAACATACTTCACGTACGACAACGTGCGTAATTTGTTCTATAGCATGCGTGATTAGTGTTTTCTATATGCGTGATTAGTGTTTTCTATATGCGTGATTTGTTCTATAACATGCGTGATTAATATTTTCTATATGACCGTTTGTAACGGTCAAAAATTGAATATCCTTTCTTCCTCGCGCCGCGATGCTGGTCACGGGACCTCCATTTTACTCCCCCATAGCGCCCCCTGTAATGGTGTTGGGCGGCGCTATGGGGCGCCATAGCCTCCCAAGCCATGATATACCGCCCCATTACAGAAGGAGTTACAACAACAGTTCATTTGGAACAAAATTGCCATCCCAAAAGCTAATCATTTCGCGTGGAGGCCCTCGGCTCTGCGTGACAGGAATGTCATCTTCGATGACGGCCGGTGTCCTCTTTGTGGTATATCGGTTGAAACTGTTGACCATTTACTCGTCTCCTGCCCATTCGCAAGCTCGGTCTGGTGGAGTATATGTGTTTGGGTCAAGGTACCGGTTCCAGTGTCATTCAAGTCGGTCAGATACATCTTGCACTTGGATATGAAGGCAAAGAGAAAACAGGTGGTGCATTCTTCTAACTTTATGGGAAATATGGAAATGCCTTAACGAGAAGAATTTTAAAAGGAGACACGTTTCGGTGAGAGCAGTTGTCGAAGGTATAAAAGAAAGTAGCTTTTGGTGGGTAAAGAAAAGATCGAGGACTGCAATTGAATACAAGTATAAAGCATAGCTTGAAAGTCAAAGTCCTCTAAAATTACATAACAATATGAAAAAGCAATGAGACAAACAAACAATATACATCTTGAGTATGCTAAAATGATATATGCTCCACCTCCACTTGAAACAAAAAATTTCATCTTCATTGTGTATGCTTTTTTCAACTTTGTAGTTTGCTTTCTTCTTTTATAATAAAAACTCAATTGAGTGATTTCATATGGAATATCTGACAGGTGGACTGATAACCCTTCTTTGCTGCAGCCATTTCAAACTTCTTAGTAGCAACTTCATTCTCTTCTAATCTCGTTTCAACGAAAAACCGAATCCACCATGAAGAGCTTCGCAATTTGGCCTAACACAAAACCAACCAATCTTCAACTCATTAACGGTTCATGGTACGTCGGGACTCAGGCGGGTTGGATAACGGGTCAAAATGGGTAAATCTGAGTATGGATCATAATGGGCAGGATCTACCTACAAAGACTAGTTTTGTTCTTTTGACATGTTGGATCTCTTTAGAAAAATAACACTATTACAACAATAAACTAACTTATTTAAGAAAAAGAGAGATTTAGAAAGTTTTATGCTTTTAAATACACTTTGATCTGTTTGGCCCGTTAGGGACGAAACATGGATTGAAATTGCCACCTTCACAAAATAAAGATCGAAAGCATAGTGAAGGCAGCCTTCAAATTTTTTGTATTTATTAATGTGGTGCCGAGTGATTAACAACGAAAGAGAACTCATTTGGAAAAAGGACTCACAGGGCGACCGAACTTGGACATCTCAGCCACTTTAACCCTACGTTGACCGGGATAACCTGCATCAAGAAACTTTAACATTACAAGCTTCGTATGGTAACTTCAACCCACTAACTTATCAACGGGTCAATTTGGATTATTGTTTATCCCTAGCGGATCAAACAATCAGTCAAAAGGGGAACAGGTTGAAAGAATAACAATAAGACTGATGTACCAGAAAGAATAAGAAATCCATCTGAAGATACTCTTGCTAGTTCAGGAAGAGTCTTGTTGAGGTACTTTGGGGACAAATAGTCAAGAGCATCTGAGACTATGACAAGTGAAAATGAATTTGACCTATATGGCAAAGAAAACTTTATATCAGCAACACGAACAACGCCTTTGCGTATAAGGCTCTTGCAGTTGGCATCACTGTCATCCAAATCATACGGTTCCAGACCCCAAGCTTCTATGTCTTCTTCTTTTGACAACTTGGAGACCACTGCACACGAGTCGGGACCTATATGCAGAACTTTATGCATGCTATCACCATACGCCTTCTTCAGATATGGTAATGCTTGATTAATCTCTGCTGAACATGAAACATCACCTGCAAATAACATAAAAACTTTAACAATTTTAATATTCTAATTCCTTGCACAAAAGATAACAACTAAACAGCAAGAACATCTCCACAGCTTGGTTTAAAAAAGTATGTAATATGAAATAGATGAAGTTGTAAAGCATATATCTTACCTTCAAGCCTACTTAAAGCTGCATGGCTTCGACCTGTCACCACATAACTTCAGTATGTGTAAAATGTAAATCAAATCATCTCGTGTTCATGTTGGCAAATATAATAAACTAACCTGGAGCACTATAAATGTAACCAATTATCAAAAAAGCTCCCTGAAAGTTTCCATCACAAGCAAATTCTCACTCAGTATATGTTTTAACCGAAAACATATCCAAATCACCATTAATTAACGATAGTAAATCTGAAGACCGTAACATTAACAAAAGTAAATGCAAAGGCGTTGCTTAACATTAAGCAAAGTATATCCGGATGTAGAAGCTTTACCACTAGTACAAGTCCAACGGATAAGAAAGGCGATGCACGTGATTTTGGGTTCAAGGAGCCCATAAAGGGAATGCCAGCTCCATCTCCCAGACGCCGAGATAAGCTAGCCGGCCTCCTCGACATTCCTATATGTTGCGAAACCCAAATTTTAGTTACAGGAAAGTAGAAAACCCTAACTAAATGGTGGTGAACTCATATCTCACAAATGTCAACAGAATTAATTCAATTTTACAGTCAAGTCAAGTTAATACAATCCAAAATTGTTCTAAATCCAAAAGCACAGAGAAGTTAATCGCACAAATATAATAAATCAATGAACCAATCTACAGCAAAAATTTACACTGGAATTAGTGATTCAAGTGCAAATAAATAAGTAAATGCGATAAAACAATGAAAATATGTGTGCGAACGATGAATTGGAAGAGAGAGTAACCTGAATGAAGTAAGAGTAGTTACTTGGATCTAGATCTGTGTGTTTGGGCAGTGAGTTGGTGCCAAAATGAAGATACTTTATTGCATTTAACAAGAAACCCTCTTCACGCGGAGGGAATCTCTTTATCCATTTCAATTCAAGTAAGAGGACGTCCCTTCCATCTTTTTTACTCTAGTAGTGATGGGGTGGGAAATATATGTTGGTGAGTTTAGGGCTACGTATGGGGTGGTTCAGTTTTGAGCCATAACCAAAATCAAATTTGCGATGCAATGGAAAACACAACACTTGTTATTAGTTCTAATGGTGTGCATGAGAAGGTTCAGTTCAGTTGGGTCATAACTAAAATATAAATTTTCGGTTAAGATACTTCAAAACCGGTCATGGGGATTTAAAGAGTTTTAAAAGGATGTAAACAAACCAAACTGCGCTAAGCCAACAAAAGCACAACCATAAGCTCAAAACTAATCAAACCAATCTGCCTTGGATTGTTTTTCCTAACAAGCTAAAACATTCAACCCAACTTGTGTTTCTTAACAAGCTAAAACGTCCAACTCAACTCGGAAAAACCAAAGTTTTTCTTAACAAGCCAAAACCTTCCGTTAACTTGTTTTTCTTAACACGCTAAGAGTTTAAACTAAGTCACACTGTATTATTATTACTTTTGTCATCTAAAATGATGAGTTTTCAGGTCGGTTTGATTCAAAAATAGCTAACAGTTCAAACCGAAGTTGAAGTTGACTAATCGAACCAATTATAACTTTTTTTCAATCAGTGAATGAAAAAACATAAAGCTACTGTGAATCACTCTGAACAAAAAGCATCAATCGTTCTTTCTTCTTATCAACCATCTTTTGATGTCATAATACTCATTCTTTCATCTTCTCAACCATCCGAAAAAGTAAACCAACTCTATTCTATTCAACTCTATTAAAGTTTAGTCATATTTGACAAACTAACTAAATAAGTCTGTACAACTGTCGTTGACTACTTCAGCAACTTTGTAGTGGCATATATAGCGCCCCAACCAAGACTGCCTCAAACCTACAAGACAAAGAACACCAACCATTAGTTTGACCTTTTCTAGTCATTCTTTATTTGGGTCCATGTCAATGTGCACAAGAAAGAGTGATCAGGTGCATACCATTCCACCATAAGCATAACCAACACCGATTCCAATTGGCATGCACATGTAGAATATTCACAGCCATGATGTTCTCTGTACAAACAAAATAGATAGTTGGTAATGTGTTTCAACAGGCTCGGTTCACAACATGCGGCTTTTAGTACGGGCCAGGTTGTCCTTTTGTAAAAAAACAACTTCCATAAATCTCATGTAAAAAAATAAACTTTTGTTTTTTCTAGTCGTGCATAATTACCAGGTTAACAGGTCAGGGAATGTAATGTTAGTATGTTTTTTTCTAGTATGGGCACTTTGCCCCTCAATGTCACAAACCCGTAGTCAACCAAAACCAAGCTGTCATAGCTCAGAACCATGCACCCAATCAAGCTCAACCACAGGCCTCTCCTTTTCGTGCCTGCTTTAAATGTGGTGATCTCAACCATCTCATAAATGCTTGCCCACAGCACGCCAACAACAACAACTAGCAACAACAGCAGCAGCCTCAACAGGCTCGAGGCAGAGCATTCGTCATCACCCCCGCTCAGGCACAGAACGCCAACGATGTTATAAACGGCGTTTCTCGTCAACAATGTTTATGCATCTTGTTTATTTGATACTGGCGTGGATAAAAGTTTTGTATCTACTGAATTTGAACCTATGCTTAAGTGTAGACGATCTAAGTTGCATAAGTCATTCGCTGTCGAATTCGCAAATGATAAATCCGTCATTATTGATTCCATCCTTTCTAAGTGTTCTTTGAATCTCAACGATCATACATTTCCAATTGACCTCATACCTATGCAAATGGGTAGTTTTGACATCATAGTAGGCATGGATTGGCTTAGGCGAGTTCGTACTGAATTCGTTTGTTCCGATAAGTTCATTTGTCTTCCTCTTCCTAATGGTGATTCGTTACACGTCTATGGCGAGAAACCTTCTAAAGGTCTCAAGCTTATATCTTGTACTCAAGCGAACAAGCACTTGGGTAAGGGTTCCTTCGCCTTTCTTGCCCATGTTGTGGAGAAGAAGGATAAGGGCTCGAGCATAAGTGATGTTCCTGTTGTCTGTGACTTTCCTGACGTTTTTCCTGACGATCTCCCCGGTCCGCCTCCTGCTCGTTCTGTTGACTTCCGCATCAATTTAGTGCATGGCGCTACGCCTATCGCTAAGTCTCCTTATCGTCTAGCACCCTCGGAAATGCAAGAGCTATCAAGCCAACTATAAGAGTTTCTTGATAAAGGCTTTATACGCCCTAGTACTTCTCCTTGGGGCGCTCCCGTTCTATTCGTCAAGAAGAAAGATGGATCATTTCGGATGTGCATTAACTATTGTGAGCTCAACAAGCTCACTGTCAAAAACCGATATCCTCTCCCTCGTATTGACGATCTCTTCGATCAATTACAAGGCGCAACTTGTTTTTCCAAGATTGATCTCGGTTCTAGTTATCATCAACTTCGAGTCCTCGAAGAAGATATACCCAAAACCGCATTTCATACACGTTATGGTCATTATGAATTCGTGGTCATGCCCTTTGGTTTGACCAACGCACCTGCGGTTTTCATGGACTTGATAAACCGTGTGTGCAAGATAACTTACTTGTATACGGTCCTAATATTGGTAACCATAATAGGACGTGGTTGACCCAACTTAGGATAAATACTCTATCTACCGGCAATCAAAGGTGAGTTCACACTAACACTTAAAAGCATGTATTCTCGGTGGATTGGGAACCTAATATTCCGGGGGAACGGAATAGTGATTAAACAATACTCATAATTCATGTCTTAGCATACTAAACGAAACTCTATCATGAAGTCCCCGACACTTATACCGATTAGTCGCCTGGCATGGCGAACGGGATATTAGTTGATAGCGTTATTAGGTTGGAAAAACCTCACACCAGGCTTGTTGAGGACGGATGTGAACTAGTATGGCCTTATAACCGATTAATGATGATAAACATTAATATGGGGCAATCAGCACTACAGTCGCAGTTTCGATACCACACAGTTTAGTAGCTTACATATGGGGTAGCTCCCCATGGCTTGTTTAACCTGGTAACTTAATAACTAATGTTTTTGGATAAAACAAGTAAAATGTTTTAAATCGTGAACTCACCAACTTTATGTTGACATACTACTGCATGCTTGCAGGTCCGTAGATATTGCCCTGGAGTCTGCTTGGAGGAGTGTGGTGGTCATCTTAAGTCCGTTGTTGGATTCATATTTTGAAAACTTATGTTTTAGACTATTAGTGGATTTTTGTACTTAATGCTTCCGCTAAAGACTTAAATTTTATTATAGACTTTAAATGAGATGTCACTAATCGTATTAGAAATGTCGGTTTTACTTTAATTATCTAATTTGTACACACCTCACAGTAATACCCTGCATGTGGAATTTAAGGGTGTGACATTTCTCCTTTACGAGATGTGCCAAAAAGGCTACATATTTCTATCGTAGGTATCTCTGGGCTTGGGTACAAGTCATGAGTTTGAGTCTACTAGATGGTTTCTCTCCATGAACTTCTAAGACTTCGCCAGATGGAAGAGGTACGCGAACAATATTGTCGAAACAGATAACTTCAGCATAAAGTCTGGTTAACCAGTCCATGCCTACTATGACGTTGAAACTCCCAAGCTGCATTGGCGTGAGGTTAATGGAAAAAAGATAGTCATTGAGGTTTAGTTGACAATTGCAAATGACAGAGTCGAGTACAGGAGGTTCACCACTAGCTATTTCTACCGTTAAAGGTTTTCCTAGCTTAGTTCAAGGCATCGATAGAAAAGGTTCAAAAGCTAAGGATACAAAACTTATATCGGCATCTAAATCAAAAGAATAGAAGCAGGACGATTATTGACATGGAACGTACCGTTAACCACGTCGTTATTAGCACGTGCCTCATTAGCATTGATGTTAAATGCGCGTCTATGGGATAGATTTGCATTAACGAGCCTTGGGCAGTTGTTATGGTAGTGAATAAGATCACCGCAATTGTAGCAAGATCCAGGTGGGTAATGAGGTTGTACATGATTTGTTTGTGGTTGAACATGGTTTGGGACAACTTAGTTTAGGATAGGAGCAGAACGACAGACGTTGGCCAAATGACCAAACCATCCACAGAGGGTACGATGGCGACATGGTAAATGGTGTTGGTGTTGGTGATGACAGTTGCATCATTTGCACAAGGGTGAAGTACTAGCATATGGTTTCTTAACAGGGGGTTGTGTTGGTTGGTTGGGGTAACAATAACAAAATTCTCTGAAGCCTTACGCTTCCTTGAATTTTTGGAGGGTTCGGTTTTGGTTTCTTTTTGTTTCTCTGGGGTAACCTTGGCAGATTGTTTCTTTCCACCTTTGCGGGTGAGTTTCCCCTTCTTCACTTGTGAGTCGGTTATGCTTGCGGCTAGTTCGATAGCCTCCCTAATGGTAGATGGCTTGCTACCAGTGACTATATCTTGGATTTAATCAGCTAAACCCTCAATGTATATCTCAATGGCATGATATAATGGTGTAACCATAGTGGGACAGAGTAAGCTCAACTCTTCGTAACGGTCGGTATACACACGATTTTCGCCGCTATCTTGCTTGAGATCGTGGAATTCGTCTTCTAAAGCCTTCATCTTATTTCAAGGGCAGAACTCTTTCATCATAATAGCTCTGAGTTCCTCCCAAGTTAGTGTCATTGCTACATCCACACCTCGAAATCTCATTATTCCATTCCACCACGTGAGTGCTCTCTTTTGGAAAACACTCGAAGCAAACTCTACCTTTCGCTCATTGGAACACTGACAATGGCGGAAGGTGTTCTCAATGTTTCCAAACCATTGTAGGAGCCCAGTAGCTCCTTCAGACCCATAAAACTTGAGACGTTTAGTCGAGTTGAATTGTTTATAGTTACACGGTGAGGGTACATTGTTGTTATAGTTGGCTTGATTGAGTTGGGTCACAAGGTTTGGAAGTATCGCAGCCATTTGTTGGGTGATCATAGCCGCCATTTCAGCGTCTTGGGTAGTGTTGCGACGAGGAGGCATTCTAAAAGAGAAAGGAATCATGAGGGAAAACGAGTGAGATTTGATACTGGATAGTCAAAAGAAAGCGTTAAAATATTGACGAAACATAAGGATTGTAGTCATTTATTCGTTATTCAAAACGAATAAGAAACACAGTTAATAATCAAAGTAAATAGGTCTTTATAATGTATCGCGAAGACATGCTTTATGTAAGGACCTGCAAAAATGTCCCACAACACCCCGTAAGTAGAAACCCAGAACCTAAAACCCTAATCCTTGTGAAAAATTGTCACGGCCCCCGACCCGGTTTGACCCGTTTCAGGAGCCGCGGGACAGAAATCCCGTGGTAATTAATTAATTGAGTTTAGCAGCGGAAGTTTATCATCAGGATCTTTTTAAAACTGAAATATTTCCCGATTATTTTATTTCACAACGCGGGATAAAACCCCGGTAATTTACAATCATTTGATTTCACGAAGAAATCTTTTATTTTACAAAACATGTTTCTTTATTTTATCCTGAGCCACTTTCTCAAGCTTGTAGTGCTTCACGGCACTTTTCCTGGATCATAATAGATCACCTGAAACATGTTTGAAAAAGGTTTTGTCAGCGGGAAATACTGAGTGAATCATTCATTTTGCATAAAATGTTGCATAGTTATTAATTACAGCATAAGAGCGATTACAATGGCTTCTATCTTATTTTTATCTGGCGTCCTGTCACAATGGTGACGATGGTCATACCACTATTAGATCAATGAACCTAAATAGTGATGATTATCCCTAGTAGGTTAATGAACCTAACTGGGAGAAAATTAGTAATGTGCACAATACCCCACTAGCCAGTGATTCAAGATATCCACGACTTAGTCCCTGTAATTATAACTTTTGAAAATAATTTGAGGTATTGTAAAATAGTTGATAAAAAGAGAATGACTCACATTGCAGATTTAATTTGAGCAGAGCCTAGCCTACTGATTAGCCTTTTTAACCTAAATTTAATAACAGGCACACAATACTGAGTTAATAATCAATACAGCATTTTACGATAGCTCACGAGATCAACCCTCACAACGAATGACAAAGTGCTATGCTTAAACATCCATCGAATTAACGACTAATGACAAAGCATCACCCTAATGTGGGCAGCACTTAAACATCCATTGAGTACATTGATCGATCGGAAAATGAATCGTAATAGCGATCGAGTTATTACCCTGATTGCGGCGTCGATTAGTGATCCGTGTGTGTTAATTGTAGTAAACAGAACATAACTCAGTGCCTAAAATGAATTTCTTCGTCGAACGAACAACAGAATGCAAGTGCCAGGCCCTTCTATTTATACCCAAAAATTGCACCTCCCGCTAGTCGCGGAAGAATCCGTGTCACGTGCCGCGTGTCGCCTGTGGTGACATTTTTAGGGTAGGGTAGGTACGTGTCCAACTAGCTCAGGTGAGTCGACAATTCGTTAAAATTCAATTTCCACGTAAATCTGTAAAGATAATATCAACTAGGTTTTACCCCCCCTGAGTTTTAGGGGCCCTGATTCTAATTCCGATTGTTCTGAAAATTTTAGGGCTTGTTCAGAATCACTTGGGTTTCTCAATTAGGGTTTCCTATTGGTCAATTAAAGTAATAATTAGTACTTTTTAATGAGAGTTGTTACATTCTCCCTACCTTAATAAAAATCTCGTCCTCGAGATTTACTGGAATACTTGAGGATGCCTTCACTTCTTTTCTAATTCCAGTTCTCAAGTGTATTAGGGTCCTATCTTTGAATCCCACTTTACTTGAACTAACACTAATCGTTTGTGTTTTGAGAAATTGGATCTTTCTATCTTCTATCTGAAGTGGTTTCTCTACAAATTTTAAATTTTTCGTTTACCTTTATATCTTGGAGAGGTACTACCAAAAATTCGTCTGATAGATATTTCTTGAGATTGGATACATGAAATACATCATGTATTCCAGCTAACTCTCCTGGTAGTTGTAAACGATAAACAACTGGTCCTATACGTTGGATCATTGGAAATGGTCCTACGTACCTTGGACTTAGCTTTCCTTTCTTACCGAATCTAACAACTCCTTTCCAAGGAGATACTTTCAATAGCATTTTGTCTCCAACTTGAAACTCCAACGGCTTTCGTCTATTGTCTGCATAACTCTTCTGGCGATCTCTAGCCGTCTTCAGCCTTTCCTTCGTGATACTAAATATCACAGTCGTAGTCCCTTAGGATTTTCATCCATCTCCTTTGCCTCATGTTTAATTCTTTTTTTCTTTTTTTTTTCCAAATATATATATCTTAAATTCTTATGATTCGTATAGATAGTAAACTTACTTCCATACAGATAACGTCTCCAATCTTAAGGGCAAAATTATGGCTCCTAATTCTAAGTCATAAGTGGTATAGTTTTCTTCGTGCTTTTTCAATTGCCTTGATGCATACGCAATTACCTTTTTGCGTTGCATTAACATATATCCAAATCCTAGTTTTTTGAAGCATCACCGTATACTTTAAAATCTTCTGTTCCTTCTGGTAAGGCTAGGATTGGGGCATTTGTTAATTTATGCTTTTAAGATCCTAAAGGCTTTCTTTTAGGTCCCCATTCAAACTTAACTGTTTTACAGGTTAACTTAGTTAATGGTACAGCTATCTTGGAAAAATCCTTAATAAACCGTCTATAGTATCCAGCTAAACCTATAAAACTTCTAATTTCCATCGCAGTTTGCGAAACCTTCCAAGTGGTAATTGCCTCTATCTTTGCAGGATCTACATGAATCCCTTCGTGATTCACCATGTGTCCTAAGAATTGCACTTCCTTTAGCCAAAATTCGCACTTCGAGAATTTAGCGTACAGCTTTTCTTTCTTTAACAAAGTTAAGAGTGCATGCAAGTGCTCACAATGTTCTGTCTGACTTTTGGAATAAATAAGTATATCGTCTATAAAAACAATTACAAATTTAT
Source organism: Helianthus tuberosus (assembly GCA_030545235.1). Taxonomy (NCBI): domain Eukaryota; kingdom Viridiplantae; phylum Streptophyta; class Magnoliopsida; order Asterales; family Asteraceae; genus Helianthus; species Helianthus tuberosus. The sequence goes on from CM060403.1 coordinate 56,465,082, forward strand.
CCAAATACGGTTTACAGATTCTATTCATCATGTCCATGAATGCTGCAGGTGCATTCGTTAACCCGAAGGGCATGACTGTAAACTCGTAATGACCATACCTAGTTCTGAAAGCAGTTTTAGGTATGTCTTCTTCTTGTACCTTCAATTGATGATATCCAGAACGTAAGTCGATCTTAGAAAAATATTTAGCTCCCTGAAGTTGATCGAATAGATCATCAATCCTAGGTAATGGGTATCGATTCTTAATTGTAATTTTATTCAATTCTCTATAATCAATACACATTCTCATCGAACCATCCTTTTTCTTTACAAACAACACTGGAGCTCCCCAAGGGGATGAGCTAGGTTGTATAAATCCTTTACTTAGTAATTCATCTAATTGCTTTTTCAGTTCTAACATTTCGGTAGGAGCTAATCGATAAGGTGCCTTAGCTATCGGTGTAGTTCCTGGAATTAGATGAATCCTAAATTCCACTTCCCTATCAGGTGGTAATCCCGGAAGTTCTTCCGGAAATACATCTGGGTATTCTGAGACTACTGGGATTTCCTTAAGTTCTTTGTTCTTAGTATTAATGATTACCGAAATCATATATACTATTCCTTGCTTTCGTTCATAACTAGCAACTTTCAGTACTGATATAAACTTCATGGGCTTACGTGGTTTATTTCCTGTAATCATGATTACTTCTCCAGTAGGTGCTTGAATTTCTATAGAGTTTTTATCACAAAGGATTCGAGCATGGTTGGCTATTAACCAATCCATTCCTAACACAACATCAAATTCAGCTAATTTCATAGGTAACAGATTTGCAGAAAATTTATGACCTGAAAGTTCTATTTCTACTTTTTGCAAAACCTGATCTATTTTAACTGAATTACCATCTGCAGTTTCGACTGTAAAAATTTGCCTAATATTGGTTAAGGGTAACTTAAGAGCTTGACAGAATAAAGTATTAATAAAACTTTGGTTTGCACCAGAGTCAAATAATACTTTTGCGTATACGTTGTGAACTAGAAACGTACCAGCTATCACATCTGGAATGAGTTCTGCTTCTTGAGTGGTTAGCTGGAATGCTCTAACATTTTTCTTAGTAGCTCCATCAGTTGCCTTGGCTTTGTTGTCTGCTGGTTTGGCCTATTTAGGACATTTTGTTTTGAAATGTCCAGCTTCTCCACAATTGTAACAAATTATGGATTTCTTTCTGCAATTTTCTTCACGATGTCCTATAGTTTTGCAAAAATTGCAAGTTATATCGCATCTTCCATAATGTTTCTTTTTGCATTTCCTGCAGTATGATGGAGTTGGTGATTGCCCTGCTCCTCTTTTCTTGAAGCTGTTATTATTATTACCCGTACGAAATCCTTGGGTAATTTTCTGAGCCAGTTCCTTCTTCCTGTCTTCATCTCTTGTGCGTACCAGTTCCTTTTCATACTCGGGACAAAATTTTCTTTCTACAAAGCTCTTAAATTCTTCCCAGTTCATAGCATACGCCATCCTTCTTCCATTTGCTTGTAACACCGTATTCCACCATTCTAGTGCCCCTTCTTTGAAAAGATTTGACGCATACATGACCTGATCATCCTGAGCACATTTACTTATGGCAATTACTGCCTCGGTTTTCTCTAACCAACGCAGTGCCGCAGTCGCTCCTTCATTGCCTGCAAACTCAGTGGGTTTACAAGCAAGAAATTCTTTGTAAGTGCAACCAGGCGCTGCAGCTTTCATTTTCTTAGGGAGCGGAGCTTGCCGTGGTTCATTATCATGATTAACATGATCATTGCCTCCGTTCACGCTATTACTGAAGTTATCTTCAGAAATACGTTTGCTAGGAACGATTTGTTGCGGTTCGATTGGATTTTTAATAGCAGCAACGATTGATGGAATAGCGTTGGCTATCCCTTGAGTAACTATTGCTGGAATAGCGTTGGCTATCCCTTGAGCAACGATATTTCTATATCTTGTCTATTTAACAATTGTTCTTCCTGAATTTGCTCAGATTGATTTTCTTCATTTACGGGTTCATTACCAACGTTTGCCATCTGATAATTAATTTATAGATAAATAATTAGTATAAAAGAAATAATCCAATGTCACAATTAATTGCACATAATCACGAAAACGAATATACAAACAAAATCTAAAATTTCATTTAGTTTATAGATTATAACATGCCTCTATATACAACCGTTTTATTATTTATTTTACAAGTACTGATTTTACTATTACTATTACACAACCACAGTTTTACCAACCCACTATCTCTCTTCATTTGACTTCCTAAAAACGAAGTTCCCTCTCATCGTATTTCCAGGAGATCTGTCCCTTAATCTCTTGGATCCTATTTTCAGCATCCATTAGTTCTTCGCCAAAGTGGCGGAGTTCAGCCATATTCTCGTTACTCATTGGTGGATTTGGTAAAGGTTCTGGATCGAACTGAGGAAAAAGCTTATAGGGATTGTTTTGGAGTTGTATTTCATTAGTCAACCATTCGTCTATTTGCGAGTGGATTGAAGGATTTGGAATAGCTGGTTCTAAGTTCAGTGGTAGTTGTGTTTCAAGAGATTGAATAAAAACATTTTCATTAACAGGTTTAATAGTATTATAGCTTGCCAATATAAAATCTAGCTCTTCCTGAGATGGTAACCCCTCAATTTGCCTAGAGCTTTCCCCAATTTCCATTTTCTTAGGCTTGGATTTCTCGAGAGGTAAAGCGTTGAATTCTATAGGTTCTTCTATGTCTGGTATATACCTATTGAAATCTCTGGAAACCTCTATTTTTACTGGATAGAGATTTAAATTCTGAAGGGCGTCAGACAAGTCACTCATGCTGTTTAGCAAAATACACACAATTAAAAATCATAACAAAATTTTATAGAAAAACTTTTAAATATTATTTCATACTGGGTAACTACCAAAACAACTGAAAATTAAAACATACTAGGTTTTATTTGTAAATTTATTTATTTATTTACTGAATCAAGTTTCTGGCTTATATTTAATAAGGGTGATAAAACTTGAATCAAAACATTTAAAGATTTGTATTTACTGCTACAGTGGCTAACATATAAAGATCTGCCCATACTGTACAAAATTAGTCAGATAATAAAACACATAATCACAAAATAATAATAAAAAAAATTAAGTATTTTCTAAATACTTAATTGGCTTAAATCAGTGGCTCGATAAGTGGCTCTGATACCACCTTTTTCTGTCACGGCCCCCGACCCGGTTTGACCCGTTTCAGGAGCCGCGGGACAGAAATCCCGTGGTAATTAATTAATTGAGTTTAGCAGCGGAAGTTTATCATCAGGATCTTTTTAAAACTGAAATATTTCCCGATTATTTTATTTCACAACGCGGGATAAAACCCCGGTAATTTACAATCATTTGATTTCACGAAGAAATCTTTTATTTTACAAAACATGTTTCTTTATTTTATCCTGAGCCACTTTCTCAAGCTTGTAGTGCTTCACGGCACTTTTCCTGGATCATAATAGATCACCTGAAACATGTTTGAAAAAGGTTTTGTCAGCGGGAAATACTGAGTGAATCATTCATTTTGCATAAAATGTTGCATAGTTATTAATTACAGCATAAGAGCGATTACAATGGCTTCTATCTTATTTTTATCTGACGATGGTCATACCACTATTAGATCAATGAACCTAAATAGTGATGATTATCCCTAGTAGGTTAATGAACCTAACTGGGAGAAAATTAGTAATGTGCACAATACCCCACTAGCCAGTGATTCAAGATATCCACGACTTAGTCCCTGTAATTATAACTTTTGAAAATAATTTGAGGTATTGTAAAATAGTTGATAAAAAGAGAATGACTCACATTGCAGATTTAATTTGAGCAGAGCCTAGCCTACTGATTAGCCTTTTTAACCTAAATTTAATAACAGGCACACAATACTGAGTTAATAATCAATACAGCATTTTACGATAGCTCACGAGATCAACCCTCACAACGAATGACAAAGTGCTATGCTTAAACATCCATCGAATTAACGACTAATGACAAAGCATCACCCTAATGTGGGCAGCACTTAAACATCCATTGAGTACATTGATCGATCGGAAAATGAATCGTAATAGCGATCGAGTTATTACCCTGATTGCGGCGTCGATTAGTGATCCGTGTGTGTTAATTGTAGTAAACAGAACATAACTCAGTGCCTAAAATGAATTTCTTCGTCGAACGAACAACAGAATGCAAGTGCCAGGCCCTTCTATTTATACCCAAAAATTGCACCTCCCGCTAGTCGCGGAAGAATCCGTGTCACGTGCCGCGTGTCGCCTGTGGTGACATTTTTAGGGTAGGGTAGGTACGTGTCCAACTAGCTCAGGTGAGTCGACAATTCGTTAAAATTCAATTTTCACGTAAATCTGTAAAGATAATATCAACTAGGTTTTACCCCCCCTGAGTTTTAGGGGCCCTGATTCTAATTCCGATTGTTCTGAAAATTTTAGGGCTTGTTCAGAATCACTTGGGTTTCTCAATTAGGGTTTCCTATTGGTCAATTAAAGTAATAATTAGTACCTTTTAATGAGAGTTGTTACAAAAATCAAGGAAATCTGAATTTGGTGATCTGTCGCGGGACACGTAAGAGATAACCGAAGCTTACGCGGGGAGCGACAGCTTGAAAACTCTCCGGATAAGCTTTAGGCCACGTGTCAGACACGTGGCAGACCTACACCGTGACACGGCAGCCCTAGCCATAGCTAGGGTGGCCCTCGCGGGCCGCGTAGGATTTCCTTCGAGTTTACGCGGGCCGCGACAAACTCAATTTTCAGCTATAAATTGGACGTTGCATGGCCTATCTTCTGCGTTCGCAAAAATCCTTTCAAAAACGTTAGAAACTGCTCAATTTCGTGTATTTAGGTGTCGAAACGCTGCTACGATTACAGGGTAATAACTCGATCATTGCTACGATACAATGTCCGATCGATTGTGTCACACCCCGACCACGTATAACATACAAGACGTGGCGGAAAACGTCGGGGAGTGTTGTAACAGAATTAATTGTTTCAAATCCATGGCAAACAAAGTTGTATTTTTATTTATTAAACAAGAGTTACATTGTCTTAACACAGGAAATACAGAGTTTATAACATAATTAAACAAAGTCTATCATCATTTTTAGTCTCTAAGGCACAGGTCCGCCCTAGTGTCCTGATCAACATCCTATGGAAAAGCTCCTGAAAACACATGTGAAAATAGGTACGTCAGCATAAAAATGCCTGTGAGATACATAGGTTTGTGAAAATAAGATTCATGACTTATGTTTGAGAAAATGTTTAGTCATGAACCTTGTAATTTGATTTGTTTTGTAAATCGCTTGAAAAACAATAAGTTCAGTTGATATGTATAAATAAGAGAATAATGTATGGTTAAATGAATAACCATGTAAAATGAGTTGTATAAAATAAACTGTATTGTAAACCAAAGTCTTGTGAAAACATGTTACTTGTATAAAATGTATAAGTCCAACATGAATGATTTAAATAACGCTATGATATGTAATATAATACAAACATTTATATATAGGAAGTGCCAGCGGCGTATCCACCATGCTTGTATCATATTACTCACATATCGTCACTTAAGTCACTTAAACAAACCACCAATGTATAAAGTCTATGTCTAAACCAATAGTCAAAAGTCCTTGTATAAACCATATCAAATGTTTATAAGTCCAAAAAGTAGTCAAGTAATGTATATCAAATGTTATGTATGGTAAGTAAAATAAGACTACTTAAACCATAAGTAAAAAATGTACAAAACAAAGTATTTTGAATATATCAAAAAGTTATGTTTTGTATAGTAATGCATGTTACATTGATACAAACATTTATGTGGTAAGTTAACGCATACATTCAAGCCTTGAGACAGTCGGATAACCCTTTCAGTCAAGGTTATCAAAAGAAATGTTTTCGGATTCAGTCATTCCTTACATCCAAACAAACCCGGGATGTCAGGAATGGGATTTGTCAAGTCCTATGGTAACACTACTTACTCCCGAGAGGCGTAGCAAATGTTAATGAACGTAATTAAGACCCGTTTGTGCAAACCAAATGTTATAGCAGTTGTGAACATGTTATATGAAAACAATGTACTAAGTATGCTTAGTTAACATACAAAGCAGAAAAGTCATGTAAATCAATGTGCTAGCATGCTATCAGTCAACATACTTAGCAGAAATGTAATGTAAAACGATGTACTAAGTAATGCACACAATGGGCACACCTAGCATGAAATGTATTGAAATCATGTACTATAATGTACTAACAAACATAGCCGGTATATGATGTGAAAACAGGAAAGCATGAAAGTAACAAGTAGGCACATGTGTTTCACCCCAAAACAGTTTGGAAAACAGTAACAGAGGGGTCTATGTACTCACATAAACACCTTGAAAACATTTAAAAGAGGGGGTTCTATGTACATGAACGTAATTAAGACCCGTTTGTGCAAACCAAATGTTATAGCAGTTGTGAACATGTTATATGAAAACAATGTACTAAGTATGCTTAGTTAACATACAAAGCAGAAAAGTCATGTAAATCAATGTGCTAACATGCTATCAGTCAACATACTTAGCAGAAATGTAATGTAAAACGATGTACTAAGTAATGCACACAATGGGCACACCTAGCATGAAATGTATTGAAATCATGTACTATAATGTACTAACAAACATAGTCGGTATATGATGTGAAAACAGGAAAGCATGAAAGTAACAAGTAGGCACATGTGTTTCACCCCAAAACAGTTTGGAAAACAGTAACAGAGGGGTCTATGTACTCACATAAACACCTTGAAAACATTTAAAAGAGGGGGTTCTATGTACTCACTTGTGATTACTCAGTAGTCCTGGAGTGATAATCAAACAATGATAGTGATCACGGAATCAAACGGCACCTAATATAGGTAACTATGTTAATAAACCGGATCTAAATCGGAAGATCGGATAGAATGAGGGTTCGTAAACCAAACGAGTATGGAAACTCGTGTAATATGGTTTAACAAAGCCTACATACTAATTGAAACCTAACATAATTGCTTACGACCCATTACGACCCGTTTAGGTAGCTTATGCTACTTTAACGCGTCGTTCGTGTGAAACGCGTTCGGACCGCCTAACTAGCCCTATGACAAGTGTTATATGCTTAAACATGTTACATAATCAGTTATGTGACAAAAGTTTAGGTTACATATGCTTAATTACCGATTATACATGAAAAGGGTATTCTGGTAATTTACCTAAGGCATATAAACTACCTATCATACAACTACTTAAACGTCGTGACCATAAGGTATAACCTCGGAAGGTTATTCCCTACCTACAATGGTCACCTAATGTATTTGGTCGGATCCTAATGATCGACCAAAAAGGGTCGGGTTCGAAGGTATAGGCGATTTATCAGATCGCCTACCCTACGACCCTAGACAACGTGGTAATCAGTGGGCATAGTCCCAAGGGACTATAACCAACGTGATTACACTCACGTTGCGAAGTTCAAACGAACTTCGCATTGACCATAAGCTGGTCAACGCTGAAAGTCAAACAAAGTTTGACTTTCTGACTCGAAAAGCAATAAAATAAGGAAAAGAACGAAAGAATACTTACGAAGGGTCCCCGAATGCTAATTTCGATTCAAAAATCTCAGGTATGAAACAATAGTTTCAACTTAGAGTTTCTCAAATCAAAATTCTTGTAAGTTTTGCAATGGGGGCATGGGGTATTTATAGTTTTCGGTCCACCGTTAAGATCGTTTCATGGAAACCGTGCTTTAATCGCATCCGTACAAGTGTTGGAAAGTTATGGTGCCTAAAAATGGTCCTTATCATCTGACTAAGCAATTGAGAATGTGTGGGTGAGGATCAAACAGCTGCAATCTGCTGTTAAATGCAGTTAATCTGGTCTGATAGTCGGACGCGGCCCGCTTCAGGTTCAGACAATTATAATGCGGGCCGCCTGGCCTGCCTGATCAGCCCACATGTTTCAGAAATGACAGTTTCAGTCCCTGCACGTGTTTAAGGCCATTTCCGAAACTTCTAAGGCCCGTAAATCCAACTTTAAGGCCCTAAAATGATGCCTAAACATTGTGGACATGAAACATGTTCAAAAATATGCCGGATGTCGGTTCGTTTGGTCGTACGAACGCGATGTTCGCTTAATTACGACGGAATGCGCACAAGCGCGAAAAACGATACAAATGACGCGACGAATAGATTTTTGGCAAGCCAAACACTAAAGCATAATATAGTCATGCTTACATAAATTTTTGGATGTCCGGATGTATTCAGAACGTAAGTTATGCGCGAAAATGCAAACTTGTGCACTTTTTGACACTTTTAGTCCCTGAATGACCCAAAAGTTTATTTTAGCACACCGAACCCCTCAAAGCCTATTTCTAAGCTATATAAAGGATATTTAAGGTGTGTTTAACTTATGGTCATGTTCCGGAATGTTCGTTACAGTTCAAATTGACATACTTTCGTAGTTTGTCAAGTTTAGTCCCTGTAAACGAATTAACTTGTTTTTGCCATACCAAAGCCTTCAAAACTTATTTCTAAGTTATGTAAAGGTTATTTAAGGTATGTTAAGTATATGTTGATGTTTCGGAGTATTTGTCTCGTTAATCTGAGTACGTTTACGCATCAGTTTGCGTATAACTCTCCAGAAAGTGATATAGAGTTTGAAATTGAACAAAAGTCAAAACATGAAAAATGTAAAACACAACCAAACAAACATTGGGATCAAATAACATTGTATTATTGATAATGGAACTGTTCACAATGATTACAAGCACAGATGTTACAGATTGAAACCGATCCGATGGTTGTTTAAGTGCTATCCGAATTCGGGCTATACTTTGTCATTCGTCGTGAGGGTTTTGATTTCGTGAATTTATCATAAATGTTGTATTAAGTTACTAACCTAGTTTCGTTTGTGTTATTTAACTAGGTTACCAGGCTTAATCAGTAGGCAAAACTCTGTCCAGTTAAACTTGCAATGTGAGTCATTCTCTTTTTACCAAATTATTTTCAAAACCCTATTTATTTTCAAAGTTATAATTACAGGGATTAAGTCTTTGTAGTCTTCAATTACAGCCGGTATGTGGGGTTTTGTATACATTACTTGATAATCGTCACCATTGGACAACGGGTTAGCCAATGGGTGATATGACCATAGTCACAGATCCGGTCGAGTGACAAATACCGTTGGGTAATTGGTTGATATAAACATTGTAATCGCCCTTAATACTGTAATTTATAACAATGTGTCGTTTTGTGCAAATTGAATGACTCGCCAGTATTTCCCCGCTGATAAAATCTTTTTAAACATGTTTCAGGTGATTTACTGTGAACAAGGAAAAGTGCCGCGTAGCACTACCAGCTTGGATAAAGTGGCTCAGTAAATAAATAAATAAATAAATAAACATGTTTTTTGTAAACAGGGAATTTCCCCGTGAAATTCCTTTATTGTAAATTATGGGGTTTGTCCCAAAACGTGAAATAAAATAATTGGGTTTTTTCAGTTTAAATGATCCTGTTTAAATTTCCGCTTCTGTCCCGCAACTTCTGAACCGGGTAAAACCGGGTCATGGGTCGTGACAGAAAAAGGTGGTATCAGAGCCACTGATTTAAGCCAATTAAGTATTTAGAAATACTTAATTTTCCAGATTGCCATTCTGTGATTCTGTGAAAATTTAATTTAACAAATAAAATTTTAACTTGAATTTTGTGTGTTTCTTCATGTGTGCTAACAGCATGAAGGAACTGTCCGAGGCACTCCGAAATTTTACCATCCATACGACTGATATGGATATAACAGGAAATCCGTCCGGGTATCAAGCGGATAATGAGGAGCCACTAGTGTTCCAGGCCCAGCCTCAGGAGAAACCCAAACCTAAGAAAAGGAGAAGAATTTTGGACTGGAAACGCAGACGAAGGAAGAAGCTAGCTGCACAAAAGGTGAAAAAGACAGAGGATCCAAAAGACAAAGGGAAAAGAAAGGAGATCAGGGAAAGCTCTGGTCAAGCCCAGGAGATGCCACCTTGGGAAGAACTTGATCGAAAACTGGCAAATTGTAACCTCATCGGATCTGCTGACAAAACTCTTTTCAATTTCCCCGCCCAATCACAACTTCCAATCAATTTGGAACCTGCTATTCCAGACCCCATTGTCAACCCCCAACCTGTTACAGGCCAGCTGGAAGAATGGTGGACAAGCGACTGGCATTTTCAGAACTTCATGACTAACCCTAATGTTTACTTTACCCAGTTTGATCCTGAACCGGCACCATTCCCACCTATGAGCGCAGAAAACGTTGCCGAATTACGCCGCTATGGCGAGGAACTGGTGGATGCGGGAATCCGGATTCGAGAAGTGGGGGAAAACATCACGTGGAAATACGACGAGAGTGAGCGTCGTTTCTGAGGAGCCAGTTGATTGTGGTTAAAAGTTTTTGTATAAGATAATAATAATAATATAAAAACAATATAATAATAATAGCAATAATATAATGTATAATATTAAAAACAAAATATCTGTAAAATATGTGATGTGTATTGACGCATATATATATATATATATATATATATATAAATGAATGTCGCAAAGTCGACGGTTTTGGCTATGTTGATGTGATTATGTGTTATGATTACTTTGTTGTGTTTGGTTGTTATCCATTCTGTGAGAGTAATATAAATATTGTTAATGATTCAGATGGAAAACGCAGAAAATCAACCGGCAAACAAAGTTAACCAATCTGAACAAAATAATGAAGACCATTTTCTTAATAGGCAAGATATAGAAAATATCGTTGCTCAGGGAATATGTGGCACCTGCGGAAAATTCACAGCCATCCTGATTCGACGTCTCGTCGCTTTTGGATTACTTATCAAATTTCAGGACGAAATTTCTTTCAAGTTGGGGATGATGTGACAACCCGTGATTTCAAGATCTTTCCTTTATGTGTTACTTATTTACAATCCTGTCTTCATAATTCGGGTTGGGTTGTAACTTGTGCTTGAATAGTTGAAGTATTTTATGTGTAGTTATTTATTAACTACTTAAGATTAGTTTATGTATATGTTTTAATAATTTTTAACTAAATCAAACCCAACAGTACATCATAATCCATGTTTGACGAAAGTAGGTCTTTCGTCGTTGCCATGATTGACGAAACATGGTGTTTCGTCGGTGGGTGATGGTTTTTCGTCGCCAAAAGGGGGCCTCGGCCCAGGTCTTGTCAAGCCCAAACCTCTGTTATATTGTGTACGTGCTATTTCTTCATATCACTATTTCAAAACAAAACCCTATTCTTCTTCCTTGTGTGCGTGCGGCAGTAGAAGACCCCCCCCCCTCTAGCGAAGCCTTTCCTCTCTCGGTTATACACAGACCCCTTTTGCACTTCATCTTCTGGTAAGTTTACTACCATTAATTATTTCGGTACATGGCAGCACCCATGATTGTTTGACGATCTATTTAATTGTTATGTATTTATAACAATGAATTCGTGACTGTTAGGAAACATGTTAATCGCTGTTTAGATTGGATCGTGTAAGTAATAATCTGATTAATACTTATCAGCGCAGGACTAATTGTGATCAAGCATGATTTTGTATGATTGATGGAACGATGATATCAATAAGTAATCTAGGGATATGTTAAGTAGTAATGGTAAACAAGAACCCTAAAACTGTTTTGCTATAGTTTACGATGACAAACTGTGATGGTGCTCTAAAAGATTATTAAGAGTATTTACCCATGTTCTTGACTTAGTTGATGATTCATGTTATTTGAAAGGTGTCATGCAATGGCTGAGTCGACTTAGATGCGGGCGATGACCATGAAAGTTAATTATAATAGTTGGGAGGTTACTAGGGTTTGGGAAATCATAGAATTTGTTGTTGTAACTTTATGTGTAAGGAATGAAGAACGGGGCGGTTACGTATTGACCAAAGGGTTAGTTAGTCGCACACTCAGATTGGGCCGAGATGAAGTGTTGGACCATAAGCCAGGACCTGGCCGCATAAGTTTAAGGCCCGGTCACACAGTAGAAGTCTGATCGCATAAGTGGAGGCCTGATTGCACACTTCATTGGGCCCAAACCCCAGCTATTGGGACTACACCTTTCACGGGTCACTCAAGTTTAATTTAATAGCAAACTTGCTTGGATGTCATACTTGTTTTAGTTCACAGTAAAGAGGGAGTGACATGTATGAATAATTGTATTGATTGATGTGAATGTTAGGAACAATTAAATGACTGGATTGACACATGTATTGTAATGTGAATTAGTATGGATTAAATGTAGCTGTTATGCAAATATATATTAATGACAGATCGATGTGTTGCATGACTTCTTGTTACGGCTTGCATGATGAGATATGTCTTATTTGAATACTACTCGTATAACATGTATAGAGATTACGTGATTTTGGGTATACGAAACTGATTTTCATTGGTCACTACATTAGGGTTGGTTGACCAACTTGGAGCGGGTAATATAACATAACGTAACGTACCGAGCAATCTAAGGTGAGTTCACTGCTCTTTTTCCAAGCATGCGTCCCGGGTTGGGACATCTGGTAAAACGTTCCGGGGAGGAATGTCGGGTAATGGGTTTGACTGGAATGTTAAACCTGGGTTGTTGGTTAATACACGTTTGTATCTATCATTCAAGTCCCTCCTACCGATTGTTGCTTGTAGGGCAACGGGGTATTAGTTAGTAGCGCTACTTAGGTTTGGCACCCTCACACCGCACCGAGGAGGTCGGGAGTGAACTAATGACCCCCATCTTGACCATTGCTTTGATAGAGGCAATGGGGTTTAGGGCAAATAATCTGGAGCCATCTGCGGTAAGCGTGTGATTAACAACAATGCATATGTGAAATGTTTTAATCTGGTAACTGGTATCTAAACACATTAACAAAACTTTGAACTCACCAGCGTCGTCTGACACACTTGTCTGCATGCTTGCAGGTATATAGGTTGATATCATTTGGAACTTGCTGTCTTGGATGCTGGAGTGGTCATGGGTCGAGATACATGGAATCGCAAGTCAAGTCTAATGGTTTTTGTACATGTGGTTTATGAAACGCTAAACAAATGATTTATGCTTCCGCTGTATATGTTGAAATACATTTAACGTTTTGTAATGCCTTATGTTAATTAATGAAAGTTTTTATTAAAAATCTTGTTATAAGTTCAATGTGATTGGTGGCTAGATCCTGGTACGTCACACGTCCCGCGGGGTTTCCGCATGTGGTATTTTGGGGGTGTGACAGAATAGCCATTGCTATCCCGGTAATTGTGGTTGTCGTTAAGAATCCTGCTGAACCTTCCCAAGCCAACCATAGTAAACGCACTCGAGATGATAATTTTAGTAACAGTGTAAATGGAAGTGGCAACAATGATAATAATGTGGTTCAAGCCCCAATACTTAAGAAAATGAAAGTTGCAACACCTGGTTGCACTTATAAAGAGTTTCTTGCCTGTAAGCCAGTCGAAATTACAGGCAATGAAGGGGCAACTGCCGCACTGCGTTGATTAGAAAAGACCGAAGCAGTAATTAAAATCAGTAAGTGCGCAGAGGAAGATAAGGTTATGTATGCATCCCACCTTTTTAAAGAAGAAGCGTTGGAATAGTGGAATACGGTGCTGCAAGCCAAGGGAAGTGACGTGGCTTATGCCATGAGTTGGGAGGAGTTTAAGGAATTAGTAGAAAGAAAATTTTGTCCCGCCTATGAAAAGGAACAAATGACAAATAAGTTCTTGAACCACCGGATGGTGGATGTTGATTGTCGAGGGTATACTTCGAAATTTTTCGAGTATGCTAGAATTGTACCAACTCTGGCTTCGCCAGAACAGGTACTTATTTCTCGCTATATTTGGGGTTTAATTAGCAATATTCGTGATATCGTCAAAGCTGCGAGACCTCGCACGATTGACGATGCGGTTGAATTGGCAAATACCTTAACCGACGGGCTAGTACGTACAAGAGAAGAGAACTGGAAAAAGGAATTGGCCCAAAGATTACCCAAGGATTTCGTGGGGGTAATAATAGTAGTAATTTCAAGAAAAAGGGAACTGGGCAATCTTCCACACCTCCATTTTGCAGAAACTGTCGAAAGAAACATTTTGGTAAATGTCACGAGAAGTGTAATTTCTGCAAGGCACAAGGGCACTGAGAGGAGGAATGCAGAAAGAAATCAACGATTTGCTTCAATTGCGGAGAAGCTTGGCATTTTAGACCAGAATGCCCTAAACTGGTCAAGCCAGCTAACAACAAGGCAAAAGCAGCTGAAGGAACTAATAAGAAGAATGCAAGAGCCTTCCAGCTGACAACGCAAGAAGCAGATCTGATTCCAGATGTGATAGCTGGTACGTTTCTTGTACATGACGTTTACGCAAAAGTATTATTTGACTCTGGTGCAAACCAAAGTTTTATAAATACTTCATTATGCCAAGCTCTTAAGCAACCTTTAACCAAACTTAGGCAGATTTATACGGTAGAAACAACAGATGGAAATTCTGTTAATATAGATCAGGTTCTTCAAGAAGGAAAGATAGAACTTTCAGGCCATAAATTTTCTGCAAACCTGCTACCTATGAATTTAGCTGGATTCGATGTTGTATTAGGAATGGATTGGTTAGTAGCCAACCATGCTCGAATCCTTTGTGATAAGAATTCCATAGAAATTCATACACCCGCAGGAGAAGTAATTGTGGTTACAGGAGATAAGCCACGTAAACCAATGAAGTTCATTTCAGTAATGAAAGTTGCTAGTTATGAATGAAAACAAGGAATAGTGTATATGATTTCGGTAATCATTAACACTAAAAGTAAGGAACTTAAAGAAATCCTAGTAGTGTCAGAATACATGGATGTATTCCCGGAAGAGCTACCAAGATTACCGCCCAATAGGGAAGTAGAGTTTAGAATTCATCTAATTCCTGGAACTACACCAATAGCTAAGGCACCATATCGATTAGCACCCACCGAAATGTTAGAACTGAAAAAGCAGTTAGATGAATTATTAAGCAAAGGATTCATACAACCTAGTTCATCCCCTTGGGGAGCACCAGTGTTGTTTGTGAAAAAGAAAGATGGTTCAATGCGAATGTGTATCGATTATAGGGAATTGAATAAGGTTACAATTAAGAATCGATACCCATTACCTAGGATTGATGATCTTTTCGATCAGCTTAAGGGAGCCAGATACTTCTCTAAGATAGACTTGCGCTTCGGATACCATCAGTTGAAGGTACAAGAAGAAGACATACCTAAAACTGCTTTCAGGACTAGGTATGGTCACTACGAGTTTACAGTCATGCCGTTTGGACTAACGAATGCTCCTGCAGCATTTATGGACATGATGAATAGGATCTGTAAGCCGTATTTGGATAAATTCGTAATTGTCTTCATCGACGATATACTTATTTATTCCAAAAGCCAGGACGAGCATTGCGAGCACCTGCATGCACTTTTAACTTTATTAAGGAAGGAAAAGCTTTACGCCAAATTCTCGAAGTGTGAATTTTGGCTACAAGAGGTGCAATTTTTAGGACACATGGTGAATCACGAAGGCATTCACGTGGATCCCTCCAAGATAGAGGCGATTACAAATTGGAAGGTCCCACAATCAGCAACCGAAGTTAGGAGTTTTCTGGGGTTAGCTGGATATTATAGGCGATTCATTAAGGACTTTTCTAAAATAGTTGTTCCATTAACTAAGTTAACCTGTAAAACTGTTAAGTTTGAATGGGGACCTAAGCAAGAAGAGGCCTTTAGGATCTTAAAGCAAAGATTAACAAATGCCCCAATTCTAGCCCTACCAGACGGAACAGAAGATTTTGAAGTCTTCTGCGATGCTTCTAAGTTGGGATTAGGATGTGTGCTAATGCAACGCAAAAAGGTAATTGCATATGCATCAAAACAGTTGAAGAAGCACGAAGAAAATTATATGACCCATGATTTAGAATTAGGAGCAATAATTTTTACCCTTAAGATTTTGAGACATTATATGTACGGAAGTAAGTTTACGGTCTATACAGATCATAAGAGTTTAAGGTACATATTTGGGCAAAAAGAATTAAACATGAGGCAAAGAAGATGGATGGAAATTCTAAGTGACTACGACTGTGATATTCAATATCACTAAGGGAAGGCGAATGTAGTAGCAGATGCCTTAAGTCGTAAGTATCATGAAAAGCAAAGGCGAGTTCGTGCTCTTAGATTAAATCTCCAATTAGATTTAATGGAACAACTGAAGAACGTTCAGGAAACAGCAATCAAGGATGATGCTGAAGGAATGAAAGGACGAATAAAAGAATTAGAGCAAGGAACAGATGGGATTTGGAGATTCCATAAGGACAGGATTTGGTACCTAGGCAAGGAAATTTAAGAGATAAGATTTTAGAGGAAGCCCATAAATCTAGGTATACAATGCACCCTGGTAATAATAAAATGTACCAAGATTTAAGAAATAACTTCTGGTGGATAGGAATGAAAAAAGGCATAGCTAGATACGTTTCTAAGTGTCTAACTTGTTCGCAAGTTAAGGCAGAACACCAGAAACCTTCAGGTTTACTTCAACAATTAGAAATGCCCGTATGGAAATGGGAATTAATAACAATGGATTTGTTACTAAGTTACCCAAGACCAGGAAAGGTAACGATGCAATTTGGGTGATTGTAGATCGATTAACCAAATCAGCTCATTTCCTGCCAATGAAGGAGACCTTTAGCATGGAAAAATTAGCAAAATTGTACGTAGACGAGGTAGTATCCTTACATGGAGTTCCACTCTCCATTGTGTCGGATAGGGATAGTCACTTCACTTCGCATTTCTGGACAAGTTTCCAAGAAGCAATGGGGACCCGGCTAAATTTAAGTACTGCATACCATCCCCAAACAGATGGACAGAGTGAAAGGACGATCCAAACCCTGGAAGACATGCTTAGGGCATGTGTAATAGATTTTGGTGGAAACTGGGATGACCACCTACCCTTAATCGACTTCTCCTATAACAATAGTTATCATGCGAGCATCGAGGCCGAACTCCAGTATGCTGGGCAGAAATAGGAGAAAGTGCCGAACTCCAGTATGTTGGGCAGAAATAGGAGAAAGTCAATTATCAGGTCCCGAGATTGTACAGGAAACCACCGACAAGATAACTCAAATCAAGGAAAGACTGAAAACGGCTCGAGATCGCCAGAAAGTTATGCAGACAATCGGCGCAAGCCGTTAGAATTTCAAGTTGGAGACAATGTACTCTTGAAAGTTTCTCCTTGGAAAGGAGTAGTTCGATTCGGTAAGAAAGGAAAGCTAAGTCCAAGGTACATAGGACCATTCACAATTACCCAACGAATTGGACCAGTTGCTTATAAATTACAACTACCAGAAGAGCTAGCCGGGGTACATGATGTGTTTCATGTATCTAATCTCAAGAAATGTTTATCTGACGAATCCCTGGTAGTACCTCTTCAAGATATAGAGGTAAATGAAACGTTGAAATTCTATAAGAAGCCTCTCCAAATCGAAGACAAAAAGGTTAAACACCTTAAACATAAGAGATTGGTACTGGTCAAAGTCAAGTGGGATTCAAAAAGAGGACCTGAGTATACATGGGAATTGGAATCAGAGATGAAGCGGAAATACCCTTACCTGTTTCAGTAAATCTCGAGGACGAGATTTTAAATAAGGTGGGGAGGATGTAAGGACCTCCAAAAATGCCCCACAACACTCCGTAAGTAGAAACCCAGACCCTAAAACCCTAATCCTTGTGAAAAATCAAGGAAATCTGAATTTGATGATCTGTCGCGGGCCGCGTAAGAGATAACCGAAGCTTACGCGGGGCGCGACAGCTTGAAAACTCTCCGGATAAGATTTAGGCCACGTGGCAGACCTACACCGTGACACGGAAGCCCTAGCCGTAGCTAGGGTGGCCCTCGCGGGCCGCGTAGGATTTCCTTCGAATTTACGCGGGCCGCGACAAACTCAATTTTCAGCTATAAATTGGACGTTGCATGGCCTTTCTTCTGTGTTCGCAAAAATCCTTTCAAAAACGTTAGAATCTGCTCAATTTCGTGTATTTAGGTGTCGAAACGCTGCTACTATTACAGGGTAATAACTCGATCACTGCTACGATACAATGTCCGATCGATTGAAACCGATCCGATGGATGTTTAAGTGTTGTCCGAATTCGGGCTATACTTTGTCATTCGTCGTGAGGGTTTTGATTTCGTGAATTTATCGTAAATGTTGTATTAAGTTACTAACCTAGTTTCTTTTGCGTTATTTAACTAGGTTACCAGGCTTAATCAGTAGGCAAAACTCTGTCCAGTTAAACTTGAAATGTGAGTCATTCTCTTTTTACCAAATTATTTCCAAAACCCTATTTATTTTCAAAGTTATAATTACAGAGATTAAGTCTTTGTAGTCTTCAATTACAGCCGATATGTGGGGTTTTTTATACATTACTTGATAATCGTCACCATTGGACAACGGGTTAGCCAATGGGTGATATGACCATAGTCACAGATCCGGTCGAGTGACAAATACCGTTGGGTAATTGGTTGATATAAACATTGTAATCGCCCTTAATACTGTAATTTATAACAATGTGTCGTTTTGTGCAAACTGAATGACTCGCCAGTATTTCCCCGCTGATAAAATCTTTTTAAACATGTTTCAGGTGATTTACTGTGAACAAGGAAAAGTGCCGCGTAGCACTACCAGCTTGGGTAAAGTGGCTCAGTAAATAAATAAATAAATAAACATGTTTTTTGTAAACAGGGAATTTCCCCGTGAAATTCCTTTATTGTAAATTATGGGGTTTGTCCCAAAACGTGAAATAAAATAATTGGGTTTTTTTCAGTTTAAATGATCCTGTTTAAATTTCCGCTGCCTAATTAAATACCACGGGTTTCTGTCCCGCAACTTCTGAACCGGGTAAAACCGGGTCGGGGTCGTGACACTTTAGCATATAAGTAGACACTTACCCCAAGAGTTCCCAGGTAAGAGTGACTGGTCCGATTAAGTGGATTTGGACGAACACTCTAGCCTTAGACAGAAAACTTAGGGTATAGGCATCCACCCTTCCAGATTGCACGTGTTCACATTATTAAAACCCAAACTTTGACAAGATTTTGAAAACTTTTAAGGCTTTAAAAGCCTAAAAATAAATCATCTAAGGATAGATGATGATTTCTTGTACAAGTTTTTGGAAAATTGAATTTTTAAGATTGAATTATGACTTTGTATTGTTTTTTAATCACCCTAGGATAGGTGATGGTTTTGTATTAAGAATCTAGACGTGAGTTACCTCACGTTTGGGTCCTAGGAAGGTTATAGTCTAGGTCAAAAGCATTACTAATAACGTAATTCCCTATAACCTTGTGTGAGTGCACGAATGTCTATCACCTCCGTCAATCCGATTCCTAGCAAGAAATGGAACAAAACAAGGTTTAGAGTGTTAATTATAGGGCAATGGCATTTTTGTAAATAAGGAAACCTTCCTTATTAGAGTCCTATAAATAGGAGTTGTTTAGTTCATTTCACAACTTGAGAACATTTGCAACATTTAGAGCTTGAGAGTAGTTTTAGAGAGAGAAAGTGTTCAAGGTGATTCACGGTGCTTGTATATTGTCATATGGTTAATAGAATCATCGGTTTATTACGGTCTTGTGTTCGGTCCACACACGTACATGGATTCCGCACGTCGTATGTGTCGTTCGCAATCATTTGGGAGTCAAATCCGATCCTACAAGTGGTATCAGAGCGGGAGATCAATTGCACGGATCTGAAACACGAGTTTTCATCAAAACAGAGTTGAATCATATCAAATTTCACCATATTTTCTGTTTCTTATCATCTTCTTTACGTTCTTCATCTTAAATCTCAGATTTTTCAAAGTTTAACGGATAAAAACACTTGGATTTTTTTTATGTCGTGCGAAAAACTGTTTTAAGTAATCATCGGTTGTGGTTGCCCAACCTAGATCCGTTGAAGCGTGGGTTAGGTTGTTCCTTCCTCGCTGCACTTTGCAAGTGGCCAGACAAAAAAAATAGGCAAGAAAAAAGGTCTGGAAATAGAAAGGCATGGCAACAAAGATCAATTCTGAATTCTTTAGCCACAAGGGAGAAAGAAGATGGTATTTTCATGTTAGTTAAAAATATATTTGATAGTCCTGCTTTGGGGTCTCTAGGTCAAGGAGGTGTTGATAATCCTGAGGAGAGTACTGTTAGTAACACCAATGTTAGGCAGTGCCTTCGAAAGGTTGCTGATGGCCACTTTACAGCTGCAGTGAAGGTGTTATGTTCATCCGGTGTTGCTCCGTATGATGATAATACCATACAGGCTTTAGAGGCTAAACACCCGTACAGAGAACCTCCATCTATGCCAGGTACTATATATTCTGAGCCTCCCCTTGTAGCAGAGGTGGATAGTGTCCTTTGTTGCATTAAATCATTTCCTAAAGGAACCTCATATGGGAGGGATGGCTTAAGGGCACAACACATTTTGGATGCTTTATGTGGAGAGGGGTCTACTATTGCCACTGATCTTTTGCTATCACTGCAGTAGTCAACTTATGGTTAGGGGGAAATGCCCATCGTCTTTGGCAGAGTTTGTCGCGTCTGCTCCCCTTACACCGCTTTTAAAACCTGACAATGGGATTAGGCCTATTGCAGTGGGTACTATATGGAGGCGTTTGGTTTCCAAGGTTGCTATGAAGGGTGTTGGTAAAGAAATGACCAAGTACCTTAATGATTTTCAGTTTGGGGTCGGCGTGTCGGGTGGCGCTGAGGCCATTTTACACAGTGTCAACAGGGTTCTAAGTGAACGTCACACTGATGGGTCTCTTGCAATGCTTACTGTAGATTTTTCTAATGATTTTAACCAGGTGGATAGATCAGCCTTACTTCGTGAGGTCAGGATGAGGTGCCCTTCTATTTCTTTGTGGGTGGAATTTCTATATGGGCAGCCAGCAAGATTGTATCTTGGAGATGTGCACATTTGGTCTACCACGGGAGTTCAGCAAGGGGACCCATTGGGACCACTTCTTTTCGCTCTTGTTTTGCACCCCCTTGTGCATCAGATTAGAGACAAATGCAAGCTTCTCCTTCATGGTTGGTCTCTTGATGATGGGACTGTCATTGGAGGTTCAGAAGAGGTGGCTAGAGTGTTGGACATCATTAAGGTGACGGGTCCAACATTGGGTCTTGAACTCAATATTAAGAAAACTGAGCTATTTTGGCCTTCTTGTGATGGTAGCAAGTTTCGTGAAGGGTTATTTCCTAAGGACATCGGGAGGCCATTAGTCGGGGTGAAGCTTCTTTGGGGGGGGGGGGGGGGGGCGTTAGTAGAGACGCAAGCTTTATTAGTGGGTTGGCAAAGAAAAGAGCTACTAAGGCGGTAGATTTGATGCGTCTTCTACCCAAATTAGGTGACCCGCAGAGCGAACTACTCTTGCTTCGATCCTGTATGGGCATTGCCAAGCTTTTCTTTGGCTTGAGGACGTGCCAACATGTACACATGGAAGATGCAGCATTGTTCTTTGACAAAGGTTTGCGTGAGGCGATTGAGGAATTGGTGGTTTGTGGAGGTCCTTTCTTTGGAGACCTCTAGTGGCAACTTGCCTCTTTACCTATTAGGTTTGGGGGTTTGGGGTTGTATTCGGCTGTAGAGGCTTCATCCTATGCTTTTGTGGCCTCAAGGGCCCAATCATGGGTGCTACAGGACCACATCTTAAGAGACATTGGCATATGTGGTATGGATTCTGATTATGTTTGTGCTTTGGCTTGTCTTCGTGATACGATTCCAAGCTTTGACTTCAGCGGTTTCACTAATAAGGACACCGCCCCCCTAAAGCCCAACATGCATTGGCGAGTGCTCTTTTTAGTAAAATTGTCCACGAAATCGAAGTACAGTTTGACTTGACCGTTAGAAAAAAAGCCGTTTTTAAGTGTCTCCGAGCACCACATGCACAAGATTTCCTTCTTGCTATACCTATAGATGGGTTAGGCCAACATATGTCGCCGGTGGAGTATCGTACTATCCTTAAGTATCGCCTCATGATTCCTTTATTTCCAGTTGATGAGGTATGCCCTGTTTGTCATAAGGCGTGTTTGGATTCCTTTGGGGAGCATGCAGTTCATTCTAGAGAGCTTCCGGGGTTCAAATACCGACATGATTTGGTTAGGGATGTCCTTTTTGACATATTCAGGTGCGCTGGTATTTCTGCTAAGAAAGAGGCACCCGTTAATTTCTTAATAGACCCGTTGGAAGGGAGATCTACCCTTCGACCAGCCGACATTCTGGTCTTTGGATGGGTAGGAGGAAAACATGCATGTGTCGATCTAACAGGGGTTTCCCCGCTTGTGGGCCTAGGGGGTAGTGCTTTCACGGTGGGTCAGGCTGCTTCGGGTAAAGTGACCAAACATGAGAAAGCGTGCCTTGACAACCAACACGTGTTTGTTGTATAATCGGCCCAATAACAATAACAGTCCAAAGGTTAGTCGGTCCAATTAGATTTAGTAGTCTTGTTCGAAGCCATTAATGTCAAGATTATAATTGTACGAAGCCAGTGATTCAGGATTTTGTACGAACCCATAACTTCGAACCAACATAATCATTCGAAGTCAGTATCTCTTGTACGAACCCACGAACCAACTTCGAACGAACCCACAGAATAATCAGGTCTGATTTTACGAAGTCGTAGCTTCGTACGAAGCTAGAACTTTGCGTACAAATTCACAGTCATTCAATCAGCTGTTCGAACGAATCCAGAGTATTTTATCTGTTGTTCATATGTTATTCACCGATCTGGGTGCATATCTGTTGTTTAGAAATTCGCTGCTGTTTTAAACTGATAATGTTACAAATCTGCAGAATTCGCGAGTCATTAGCTGAATTGTTTCAACTCGTCAGCAAATAAACTGAGATTGATTTGTTGAAAAACAGTTTTTAAGCTGCAAATCAGTTTAGTCGTGATCGTTCATGCAGCCGAATAGATTGATTGTGTACGAACCAGCAAGTCTGCTTGTCTGAATTTACGATTACATTTCCGTTTTGACCACAGGTTGTTACATGTTGTACGAATCTGTTTCATACAAATCAAGAGCCGTAATTACGAACTCACATCTGTATCATACAAATCAAGGGTCTGATATATGTCCGAATCTGCTACGATCTTACATCTAATATAGATCTGGAACAGTGAGATTAAGTGAATGTTATCAGATTCGATTGAAGTGTCTGTGCATATATCATCTGCAGAATCTGTGTTTGTTGTAGCAATAAGCTGGTTATAATTCGCTTAATTCAGATCATTCGTGTATTGCCGAAACTGGTTATCAGCGCCGATCTGATGAGTTGATTAGCGTTATAGTTCAGTCGCAGATTTGACGTGTATTCGCAAAACTCTTTGAGTGCATATTGGCATTTGTTGGAACGAATCAAAATCTGAATAACAGATTCACAGAATTAAACGCAGAACTGATCCGTTGTAATAAGTTTGTCGACGTTATTTGCTGAACAGTCACAGAATCTCTGTAGAATCCGAGTTTAATCCGTAAATCTGTTCATTCATAGAAAGTTCGCTGCAGAATCGGAGTTTGTCCGCTGCAAATTTAGTGCAGAATCCGTTTCGGTTATTTGCAAGCAACAGAATTATTTGTTCGCAAAAACAGTCGCAAATTGTTTGCAATAACGATTCGCTAAAAATCAGTCCGCAAAGGTTATAGTGTTTGTCTATTCGGTCGAGTCTATTTGGGTCCTATCGATCAAGGTTGAAACAAGATCATTTTGTCGAAAGCACAAGTTTGCTCATCCCCGCATTATTCGTATTCATCCGCACGAGTCTAAGACCAATCCCCGTCCGAAAAATTTCAACATTATTTCACAGTTGCACATTTTACGAATTTTCAAGTATTCGGTTCATTTAAACTGATCGAGTGTTTGTTTAACGTTTTGCAGGTAAAAATACAAGGTGCAAAAATCAAGGAATCATGGCTGAAGAGTTTTCAACACATTCTATAATGCGTTCACTTCCGAGACATCAGAAACCACAAATGTTACTCCAAAAAGCATTTCCAAAACCATAACTGATAACATAAATCATGATAAGATTTATGGAAATCACCAAAGACCACCTAAACTAATGAATATCGAGGATTATCATTGGTGGAGTTCACGTTTTGAAAACTGGGTGAAGGGTTATGCCTATGAAAGTTGGGTTTTGATGATTTACGGTTATGAAAAACCTGTGAATGAACAAAATGTTTTACTTTCAGTTCCACAATATTCAAAAACTCAAAAAGAAAAACATTCTGAAGAGCTCAGAATGGTGATATTATTACAACAAGCAATAAGAGAGGATATTTTTACTCTGCTTCAGCATGGTGAAACATCTAAGTCAATATGGGAAGCGTTAAAGTTAAAAGCTGAAGGGGGAAAAGATATCAAGAAAAACAAAATCGCGTTACTGAAAAAAGAGTTTGATTTGTTTGATTGTATGAAAGGAGAGAGTGTTCAACAAATGATTGAGAGGTTTTGTCATTTGAAAATTGAGTTAGAGCGTTTAGGAATCTACAAAGAAAGAGAAGAGATGGTTGATAAACTCGTTGAAGCATTGCCACATGAGGAAGATTGAAAAACCTATGTGATTGTGTTAAAAAATGATGCTAAATTTGATGAGATGACGTTAGAGAGTTTGATTGAGAAACTAGAGGGACATGATCTATTATTGCAAAAACAAAACAAAATGTCTAGCTCTAGTTATCAACAGAATGTTGATTTGTATTACAGAAGAGGTATGCCACAAAGCAATGAATCGCCAAATATCAAAACAGCTTTCAGTGCAGATAAGACTGGTGATTCGTCAAACAACAAATCCTCAAGCTATGATCCAGGATATCATTCTTCATCTGCATCATCTAAATCTAGTCCAAATCAGGATTGGAAAAATTCTCCACATTTGAACAATGAGTTTGCTCAACAGCACATGAGTTTCTTAGCATCTATTCTGGTATCTTGTTCGGAATTATACAATGATTGAAAAGGCATAAATGTCACAATTTGTTCCTTTTTAAAAATATCCCTCGATTCATCAATTAATATAGGAAATGCATCATCACCAACTTCTTCAAATATCTTTTATAATACTTCTTCTGCAATACAATTACAAATTTCTTTTTGTATTGATGGAGACGTCATTTGTTTTTAATCAAACAAAAAAAGTTTACCAGTAGCTTTTCAAAAAAATTATTTTTGAATAAAGTTTTCCAGGATGATAATACAAATTCTTGTGTGACATTAATCTTCATGTGATTTAAAACCTCCAAGGAACCATCTTTGTTTGGTCTCTTTCTGGTTGTTCTTCAAGTTCATGAATCTCCTCGAATGGCAATAAACAAAAAATTCCAAAATCAATAATATATGTAAAACCACATTTGTTTTTTATGAGTTATAACTACCTGAATTTGATGGTGCAGATGAAGTGTGAAAATTGGGATCATTAATTCTAACTTTAAGAGCAAAGAGTGCATCCATCTATTTGTTTAACTCCTCAACCTCCATCACCACCTCATCCACCTTGCCTTTGTAGAAACCGATTACTTTATTAAACTCATCATCAAGTCTTTTAAAGAACACAAGCTCTTAAAGAACACAAGCTCATCCTCTGCTCCTTCCTCCGAAGATCGTAAAAACATAGTTTGGTAATCTTGATCCTAAAATTGATAATTGGATCTTTATGATGTGGGTTTAAGTTCAAGATGTGGGTTTGAAAGGTTGCCTGCAAAGTGTTTGTGAAAAGTCCTCAGTGAGTGTCAGTTGGGTTGTGCTGGTGGGAAATCAATGGAGCGTCGTCGTGCTGGAAATTGCAGCAGATTACCGACGAGGTGTCAGTTGGGTTTTCCCGGATGATGGTGGGTTGTGCCAGATGGTGGTGGGTGGGTTGTGATGCAGTGATGATCCGAGTAGAGACGATGTCGGGTGGCGGTATGCCGGTATGTAGCGGTGTTGAAGATGGTGGTCGATGGTGTTTAAGGTAGGCGAAGATATGGGGTTGTAAAATGATGGTGTTTGGGAAATGATAAGGTTTTATTTTGATGTGAAATGACGTTGCCCTTGTGGGTGTGAAGAACATACCACTCAAAGTAACCGTCAACTCACAGAAGGTTGTAAAGTGTAGCGTTTTTCAAACGTTGAGGTTGTAGATGATGATAAGTTCTTTAGAAGCGTCTATAGTGATTTTTGCCCCATACCACAGTGTTGTAAATTGAGGCTTACTCGTAACTAAATTAGCTATTGAATGAAGCAACCCATTTATATAAATATAACTATAATATATCAAAGAAAAAAGGTAAATTGTAAAATTAAAACAAAAAAGAAAGAGAGGAAAAAGTATATTGGTCCACTAGCTAAATATGAAACAAAACATTTATAAAACTGTATCTATAATATATAAAAATAGAGGGGGTAAATTGTAAAATTGAAAAGAAAAGGAGAAAAAGTCCATTGATCCACAAACATAGGTAAGGGGCTGTTTGGTAGCCTCTGAATGGTCATTAAGAGGCTACATCTTAATGGAATCATTAAGAATTTTACCAATGAGAAGGTAGAAGAATGTGACATGTGATGATTTACCATTCAGAGGTTACCTCTTAACCATTCAGACTTAAGGTTACCTCTTATTCATTCAGAGGTTTTAAACCATTAAGAGGTAGCATCTAAATGGTCATTAAGAGGCTACCAAACAGCCCCTAAGTGAATTAAGAGTAAATTACACTTTGTATCCTTTATGTATTACCAGAATTTTGAAACATGCCCTTTAAAAAAACAATTTCAGATTATGCCCAAAATCACTATGTTATGTAACACTTTATGTCCTTTAATCTAAACCCAGTTACTTTACTCAGTTTTCTTTAAACTAGGCAAAGGCAAAATAGAACATTCACATACCATTGACTGAAAAACCCTTTTATAACCCCTTCTCTCTATAAGATCTGAAACAATCCCCACCACATAAAACAACAAACTCTGGTTAAAACAAGTAAAAAAGGGATAGATCAGATTCCTTTTATATTGATTTGGATATGTAATATATCAAACTTCAACAACAGCTCCCCTTTGACTTGAATTCCAACCCTTTAAACCATAGATTGCTGAAATCGAAAACCTAACAGTGACGACGGAATCTGATCGGATCTGAAAGAAATAAGATCTCTTCGGGCAAAGATGTTGTTTATCGCCTGACAAACATGAGAAAGAAAAAGGAAGATCGGATCTTACCAGGGTTCCACTATCACTATCGTCGCTATCTACTCCTGCCGCCCCACCCTCGTCGGACACCGCCACACCACACCCTAGCGCCTCCTCGGTGCCCTAACGACCGAACTAACATCACCATGGACATCTTCAACCTTGTTTTGGTGGTCCAGGGTCATGCTAAGTGTCTAAAGCTATGTATGCATATGTAATAAAAGGTCTCATACAATTTAGTAAGGTAGTTATGGTGGTGTTAGAGAGAAATGTGAGTGTGTGTGTGTGTGTGTGAGAGAGAGAGAGAGAGAGAGAGCATGTAAAGGGATTTAGCTACTGATGTTATAAAACCCTAATTTTTGGTGAAGATGCAAAGGGTATTAAAAGGAAATCTGAATCATTTATTTATGAAATACCATTTTTGCCCTTGGTCTAATTCAACTTAACTGATATAATTAACTTAGTTTGCTTAAAAGGACATAAATTGTTACGTAACATGGTAATTTTGGACATAATCTGAAATTGCTTTTTTTAAAGGGCACGTTTTCAGAATTCTAGTATTACATAAAGGAAAAAAAGTGTAATTTACTCGTAAATTAACTAATAAATAAGGCAATCCATTTATATAAGAGTAAATTGCACAAAACGTCCTTTATCTTTCATCAAACTTGCAAGTTCCATTCTTAATGTTTAAAACTTGCTAAAAACATCCTTTAAGTTTATTTTTGTTGCCGGTTCAATCCTTTACAACTAACCACGTTCAGTGGAGAAGCTTGCCGGAGAAAACGGAGGGGGCTAAAACATATATACCCAAAAATTTCTATAGAATCGGGGGGGGGGGGGGGGGTAAAAACGTATATATCCAAAAATTTCTATACGAAAACTACATATATAACACTACTGAGCGAAAAATCCCGGGGGTCGGGCGACCCCCCCCCCCCCCCCGCCCCCAAGAAGCTTCGCCCCTGACCACGTTAATTGAATCAGTTAAATTCCCTCACATGTATAACATGTGAGGGTAAACTCGTCATTTTAGTTGGCGCGCCTTAATTACCTCATTAACACTCATTCAATCTTCACTGTACCTACTGTCCTCCCCCATCCTACGTGTCACTCATCCTCACCGTTTGTCATATCTCTCAGGTGACAGTAGCGCTTCTGGATCACCGCTCCTCAACCGACTTGATGAAAACATACCAGAATTTACCCTCATTCCTTGTCTAATCAAATTAGGGCTCGCAAACAAATTTATCCGCTGAGACAAACTACTTCCGCCACCGCCGCCGTAGGACTCCGAGAACGGAAGGAAGCTACAGCTTCGCCGCCGGAAGAACAGTGATTTCATGCCGCGAGACTGCCGGAATGAGAATACTCCGGTTTTTGTTAAACTGAACGGCGACGGCGATGGTTTCTTGCACCAGAAGCTTCCTCCTGATCGTCGGTATCTCCACGGAGACGCCGTCTCCATGACGAGCCTCGATGAACCAAAGTTACGCTCGAATCCGAACGAGTACGATCGCTTGAGCAGGAAGTTCTCCGGTTGAAACCGTTGTCCAACGGATCTCGATCTCTCGTCGGAGATGGAGATACATACTGTGTAATTTCATCAGTATTATTATTGTAATTTTGGCGCAAATGTTCTGTTTCAAGTTCCTATTCCGCCGAAAGTTCTAGAATTGCGTTCTGGATGATGACGTCGTCAAAGTGTTAATGAGGTAATTAAGGCGCGCCAACTAAAATAACGAGTTTACCCTCACATGTTATGCATGTGAGGGAATTTAACTAATTCAATTAACGTGTTTAGTTTTGCAATTTACTCTTTGTATAACTATATCTATAACATATCAAAGAAGAGGGTACATTTTAAAACTGAAAAAAAGCCTATTATTTCATAAAAATAAGTAAGTAATTGCAATGTGGCTCAGTTGGTTGATATTTGGGTACCAAAGCTGAAGACCTAGACTCACTTGGTTGATATTTGGGTACTAATGCTGAAGACCAAAGCGCCTGAGGTTCGACTCTCACCGGGTGCAATCAGGGATGGTAATGGGTCGGGTTTGGGTCGGGTATTGATATTCCCATACCAGTACCCGGTTGTAAAATCATGTCTCATACCCAGCCCATTACCTGTCAGGTAATTAATTACCCGTCGGGTATCAGGCATACCTGCAGGTATCAGGTCTACCTGTTAATTTAATAAAAGATACCGATTAGGATTTCTAATATATGATTTGGTATATAGTTCGGGTAAACGGGTATGTGGTTTTGGGTAAACGGGACCGGGTATCACCAAATCCCATACCCACAAAACTTTTTAAACCTAATCTCATACCCGATCCATACTCGTCCCATATTTTTCGGGTTTCGGGTATACCCTCGGGCTCGCGTTTTCTTTTGCCATCCCTAGGGGCAATAACTTATAACTTTAAAGCGGCCGACAAGTTCAAGCCTTTATCAAACGATTCTTGGGTAAGACTCCATAGAGCACCGAAGGTGGGCTAGACACTCCTTCGAAAAAGAAATCTCTGCCATGAAAATACCGTTAAAAGAAATTTAATGTTTATAATTTAGCTACAAGGGTGAAAGAGGTGCACCCCTCATGAGATAGGGTAAACTTTCCACCCACACAATCATGAGGTGCCAGGTCAATTTCCCTCTCTTACACCCCTCTTGCCCAAAAAACATAAGAGGTGGTCACCACTCATGTCATGGGGTAAACTATTTTTTTTCTTTTTTTAGACTACTTAATTAATAAAAGTACAATAAATTACATTACATTAAATTAAAAATAAGATAAAAAACATAACATTAATTAAAAATACTTAAAATAAACTAGATTAAACTAACTAAAATTACTACTCTTCGTCGGATTCCACCAATAGGTAGGGTAAATCTATTCTTCCAAGATGCTCAACGAGATCATGTTTTGACAAAATATCTTCCTTGCATTTCGGGTCCTCGGCAAAATAATCCACCATAAGGGTTTCGTGGCCACTCCCACGATCACTACGAACAATACGTTTCTTACTAGATGTGCCTGTGTCTTGTAGTTCGGCTTCGTCGATGAGATTTTGGAAAAAAAAAAGAGTAAACTGCCATTTTGGTCCCTGAGGTTTGGTTACTTTTGCCACTTTAGTCCAAAACTCAAACCTTTTGAATCTGGGTCCCTGTAGTTTCACTTTTATTGCCAACCCATTTCCATTATAATTTTATTATAACACATTATTAATTAAATTAATAACATTAAATAACACTTTGACCTCATATGCACAGATATTATCATCTTCCCTAAAAAGCATCTTCTCCAAACCCTCCCAAACCTGTTCTACGATCATCTTCTCCAATGGACTGTACATTGTACCTAAAGTCGAGATAGGGGTTAACTCCTTGCCAACCCATTTCCATCCACTGCTCAGAGATTGATCCTCAGGGACTCAGATTCAAAAGGTTTGAGTTTTGGACAAAAGTGCCAAAAGTGATCAAACCTCAGGGATCAAAATGGCAGTTTACTCAAAAAAAAATTATGCTATTATCGGGTGGGAAAAACAATGGTATTTCTTCCACCATTTTTAAATAAAATAGGGGTAGAGATTTAGTTTTAGAGAAATGAAGAAATGGATTGGTGTGAATTTATTTAAAATGGGTTGGGTTTATATAGTTTAAATATATATAGGCAAATTGGATTTAAATAATCCCAACTCTCTGTTATTGGCCAATAATAATCCCAACTCATTTAATCACCAATAATAATCCGAACTATTCACTTTTGTTTGTAAAATACTCTCAGTTAAAAAAACACTAACTAGGTTAAAAATTTGCTGTTGTGGCGTCTGATGTGTCATATGACGTGGCCGTTGATGTGGCATTTTTTGATGACGTGGCAGCTGATGTGGCAGTCTACGTGGCATTTTTGATGACGTGGCAGCTGATGTAGCAGTCTGCGTGGCATTTTTCGATTACTAGTTAGTGTTTTTTTAACTGGGAGTATTTTACAAACAAAAGTGAATAGTTCGGATTATTATTGGTGATTAAATGAGTTGGGATTATTATTGGCCAATAACAGTGAGTTGGGATTATTTAAATCCAATTTGCCATATATAAAAAAACATTTTTTTAATATAAACGGCTATATAGCTGTTACATTCAAACAGTCAAGCCAACAACGGTCATATTCCAAGCGGTGAAGAATCCCCGCAATTCAAGTCCCTCACGCGGTGAAGGAGTTCACCGCCCTCACCCGCACCCGCCCCGTGCACCCTAATATATTAAAGAAGAGGGACTAAATTGTAAAACTTGAAAGAGAGAGAGATATCCTGTTTTCCACTGACGTATACGTATCTAATGTTTATATTATACTAGTAGGGTGCCCGCGCGATGCGGCGGGGGCGACACTTTGGATTGCGGCACTCGTTGCTGGTAGTTTTCTTATTTGTATATGATAACATTATTGTGGTGGATATATGTCATAAGTGTTACACGTGGGAGCCTAACACCTATAATGTCTTGCAATGTTCGATCAACTGCCTCTATCGCCTGACGTTTCGCCATCGATGCCTCATCCCATATAATTAACTTGGAGGACCTAATTAGTTGACTTATAATTCCTAAAATTTTGGGACATAGTTTACTATTTATCTACTAAATATCGTAAATTAGTATTAAATAATTCCTAAAATTTTGGGATATAGTTTACTATCTATCTACTAATATCGTAAATTAGTATTAAATAAATATCGTAAATTAGTATTAAATAATTCCTAAAATTTTGGGATATAGTTTACTATCTATCTACTAATATCGTAAATTAGTATTAAATAATTCCTAAAATTTTGGAACATAGTTTATCTTCTATTTACTAAATATCAAAGTTTTGTTTTGTTATAAAAATTAATAATAAATAAAGTATAGAAAAACTGTTTTAAACATGTAAAGATTCGTTTGTTAATAAAAAATACTAAACAAATGACAAAAGTATATTAGTTCAATCGAGATGTAAATTATAAGTGCAATAAAATAACACAAAACATAAACTTCAAATATAAAATAGGCTTTATTATTCATGGGATAGTCTAGATCAAACAAAAACAACTGAAAATGAAAAAAACATAAAAACACTTCATATATTTCATCTAATTTCTCTTCTTTTTTGATCCGTTTTTCTTGTTTGTGCTCGAATCAGCAGTATCATCTAATTCATCTTCTTTCTCATCGTCCTCAGAATCATCTAAATTTATAACCTCGACCCATTTTCATTCAGAGAGTCTCTTAGATCTTTTCTTTTGATTCTCATTCTTCCGATCCTTAAAAAACAAAAATTTAATAAAAAAGTTAAAAAATGATTAAATAAATTTTATAAAAAAAACAAATATTGAATAAAAAATTTAAAACAGATTAAATAAATTTTAAAATTACCTCTTTACTAAATTGATGTTGAAGATTAGACTTGTATGGACTGAACATTGCACCATCAGAAATAATTTCAACACTATTATCACCATCATCCTACAATAAAACACCAAATAATAACATAACGAACTTGTTAATATGAAAGATTATAAGCGAAAATATTACTTAAAAACTAACAAAAGCTTGTTCGACAACTGGGGTGTTTAAATTGGTGTGTTGAATCTGAAAAATCAAATAATTTAGTATTCACATAAAAGTAAATAAAAGAAAACAATTATTCATTATTACGATATAACAAAACTTATCATAGAACCGACCTTAGATTTTTCAATATCGCATGCTTGTTTTTTCGCATCAAGTGAATTCAGAACTGGCTCCATATTTTAAATCTGTTTAGCAATAGAAATGTAGAATTGTGAGTGTTTGCTATGTATTTATAGTAGTCCATTAGGGTTTAGTTTTAGATTGGTCATCCATTTATTTAGGAAGTTTGTTGTGAGTTTTAAGTTTTTAAAATAAGATGCACATATCCTGTTTAGTTTGTTGTGGCATGTTTAATAGGAAGTTTGTTGTGAGTTTTATCTATACTATATTAAACATGCCACAACAAACTGACTCTGTACAAGTAAAATTAGGGAATATTTTAGTTTATTAATGTCGTTCAAAACAAAAAACTTG
Organism: Helianthus tuberosus; assembly: GCA_030545235.1. NCBI lineage: Eukaryota > Viridiplantae > Streptophyta > Magnoliopsida > Asterales > Asteraceae > Helianthus > Helianthus tuberosus. The sequence continues at coordinate 56,498,458 of CM060403.1, forward strand.
GGTAAAAAACAAATGTTAATGCACGGTAGCTAGGTAATGGTCAAAGCTGGCTTGGGTAAAAAACACATGTTGGCTTTAATCAATTGTACATTTACGCATCGGCTATTTGTACTTTATGAAAGCACGGCGAAACTAAAAAAGACAACTATCGAAACGTTTAAAAAAATGTGCCGATCGTCATGGTACCTTCGGATTTTTTTAAAACATTACGGGTTGTAAGATATCGCAGGAATACATTAAAGAATTAAAGAGGGGGAGAAGTGTAACTAATTACCCATAATTATGTTAAATGTCAAGGATTTAAATGTAATAGATTGAGGGACTAAAAAATAATTATGGTTTAAAAGACCACTTTACCCTCATTCTAGGGGTTTATTTATAAATAATGGGGGAAGAAGTTCTTAACTTTTGGGAATCCTTCCCTCATGTATTATAATATAGTATAGATATATTAGTGGTTAAATGATGTATGATTCGTCTGAAATTCTATTCTTATTCTCTCGTCCACAACCTCAAAGGTAATATCTCAAGGGGTAAAATAACACTATAAAAAGATCCAAATCAGAATCATCATGGCGACATCTTCATCATCAAACATTCAAAAGGATCCTTCAAGTAAGTTAGTTAGTTTGAAACTTGTATGATTGATAACATTTGTAGAATACATTATTCTATAGATTTTGCTTCAACTTGTTAACAATCTATGCTCAATATGTGAAAAGGGTCACCTTTATGCTTAAAATCATGCTTTCAGATCACATGTTTGTCATGATTCTGCTTCAAATTAGAGAAGTCTATGCTTATCTTGTGAAAAAGGACCGTATTTTCTAAAGACGAAGCAGGGAGCCTAGCCGTTCAGGATCAGCTCGTTAAAAGCTCGAATTTAGCCAAGCTTAAACAGGCTCGAGCCTAAAAATAAGCTTGTATAATAAATGAGTCTGAGCCGAACTTCACTTATCTATCTCGAGTCGGATCACAAGCCTATTATTTATATAATTTTTATTTTGATATATTAAGTATATATTTACATAATAACAGTTATTATATATAAAACTATGATAAAAATAACTAAATAATAAATACCCATCATCATCGTACTCAGAAAATCTCACCAATGCCAATAGCAAAGCTAAGGTAGAGGAGGGTAAGATGTAGACAGCCTTACTACCTCTTCTACCCCGTAGGAATAGCGAGGCTGCATCCAGTGAGACCCCAGCCCGATAGCAGTTTTGCATCAAGCCTTGGACATAAGGCACATAACACTCAGCAATTGGGACAAAGGCCGATTAGTGAATGTACCCTTTTGTCTTTCGGCTATCAACGCTACCACTTGATGCATGATTAACCGTCCGCCGCTTTTAACGTTATTTTAACAAAATTAGTAAAATAACGTTAAAATTAGTGCAATTTCACTACCCCCCCCCCCCCCCCCCCCCCCCCGCGCGCGCGCGGGAGGGCCGCACACCGCAAGCGGGCGGGATTAGATAATAAATATTACATTATATAAATTATAATTAAATAATGAATAAAAAATAATTTTAAATGTATATAAATTAATTAATATATAACAAACGAGCCGAGCTCAAGCCTAGTCGAGCTTGGGTTTGTGTTTGGCTCGGCTCGTTTGGACACTTAGTATGTAGTATATAACATTTATGTAAAACCAGTTGACTGGTAAAACTATGAATATGTGATGCTATTCTCAGCTTACAAGACTAAAGTCTCAAGGAATGAGAACATTGCTAAGCTTCAAGCTGGTTACCTCTTTCCAGAGGTATGTACAATCACTGTCATATGTTACTTGTAGTTTCAAATGTGGTTGTTAAACTTTGGTCAATATGTGGTCCTTTTCATCAATTGGAGATGAGATGCAAGCATTTTTCGTGTGCTGGCTTACAGGTTCGTAGAAGGAAGGCTGAACACGTGTTGAAGTATCCTGATGCACAAGTGATAAGCCTTGGAATTGGTGATACTACCGAGCCCATCCCAGAAGTTATCACTACTGCCATGGCTAAGGTGTTATTGCACTTAGCTGCATTTTGTTCCCTGTGTCCTTGGTTTTAGAAAACGCGCCTGACGCACATGAACCAATATGGAAAACGCCTTAGGGTCTGTAGAAGGCTAATGTAATAGCTAGATAAAGAAATTATGAATGATTTACTTGATAAAAAGGCTGATATTTTAAAACAGATGAGAGATAGCTTTTATCTTTTATTGATGTTGTTTCATAACTCTGTTTGGCAGAGAGCACTTGGCTTATCTACCGTTGAGGGTTATACTGGTTATGGAGGTGAAGGAGGTGAAAAGGTATCATAGTTTGTGATTTTAGAGCAATCAAGTATACTTATTATGAACTGGATTAATATGCATATTAACTATATATGGTATTAACACACATCTTCATATGTTCCAGCAACTGAGAGCTCGTATTGCTTCAACGTTCTATGCAAACCTTGGCATAAACGAAGATGACGTATTTGTGTCTGATGGTGCAAAATCCGACATTTCTCGCCTTCAGGTGTGTTTTCCTCACATTCTTGTTTGTGTTTTATTCTTCTTTTCTTACTTACTATCGGAATCATACGCATTATCAACATTTCATCTAGTTCATTTGCATTTGACAGGTCCTATTTGGGTCTAATGTTACAATGGCAGTGCAAGATCCATCATACCCGGTAAGCAGTTGATATCTGCGTTGATTAAATTTAAATTTTGAAGGGGAAGTCTTTGGTTATCAAAAAGGTACTGTGTAAACGAGTCGAGCCCAAGCTTTCCTAAGCTCGGCTTGTGAGTTTATAATTTAATGACTAATTTATATAGTTATTGTTACATATATTTATAACTATAACTTTTATATACAACAACTTTATCTATATTTTTTACTTATTTTTATCATAATTTTATAAATATATATTATATATATAGTGTATATATATATATATACACAATATTGTATAAATAAATATTAAATATATTAAATAGGGGGAGGGTTATCTTGAGAACGCTAAATATTGCAAGAACCGTGAGAACGAATGAAAAAAAAAGCGAGAACTTGAACAAAAACAATTCAAATTCAAAAAAAAATTACACTTATAATTGTTATTCGAATACAATGTTAGAAATTTAATTTACACGTTTAAATTTTCGTGAATTCGTGAATTCGTAAATAAAGAAAATTTACACATGTACGTTTGCCATTTACACATGTGTAAATTTAACAAATTTACACATGTGTAAAAAATCTAATAAGAGTGATTTTGAGAGTAGAAATGAATTATTTGATGTTGTAAATTCCTTTTTTAATGTTGTATTTTAATTACAATGAGGGTTGTATTAAAAAAAAATGGTTTTGATTGGTTTTTTCATTCGTTCTCACGGTTCTCGCAATATTTAGCGTTCTCAAGATAACTATCCCCTATTAAATAGAAGTTATATAAATGAAGCTTGGGCCCGTGCTCATATATTAAACAAGCTTATTTTTAGGCTCGAGCTCGTTTAAGCTCAACTTGATTCAAGCTTTTAGTGAGCCGATCTCAAGTAGCACACGCGCAGCTTGGCTAGTTTACACTCTTAGGTAGTTTCTACAAGACCATTTACGTTTGCAACTTATCGTCAGTCTTCATACGTTTTCAGGCTTATGTAGATTCAAGTGTGATTATGGGTCAGACAGGGCAGTTCCAAAAGGATGTTGAGAAATATAAAAACATAGAATACATGAAATGTACTCCAGAGAACGATTTTTTTCCTGATTTATCTAAAGTTTCTCGAACAGACATCATATTTTTCTGTTCGCCCAACAATCCAACGGGTTCTGCTGCGTCAAGGGAGCAACTGATTCAGTTAGTAAAGTTTGCCAAGGATAACGGGTCCATCATCGTTTATGATACAGCATATGCCATGTATGCATCGGGTGACACCCCTAAATCCATCTTTGAAATCCCGGGAGCCAAAGAGGTAAAATTAACATGTAAAATTTACTTTTTCTAAGCATAAAGGCCTTGATTGGCGTGTTTTGGTGTCTAGCAGGTTGCGATTGAAATCGCATCTTTCTCCAAGTATGCTGGATTTACAGGAGTTCGCCTCGGTTGGACTATTGTCCCGAAAGAAGTTAAGTATTCAGATGGGTCTCCTGTGGCTAAGGACTTCAACCGCATTGTTTGTACTGGCTTCAGCGGGCCATCAAACATTGCGCAAGCTGGTGGCCTTGCATGCCTTTCTCCTGAAGGTCTTGAGGTGAGAGCAACTTAGACTGCATCTGTTGATTGGTGGTTTATATTCTCACATGGGCCAAGATAAGGGTGTAAACGAGCAGAGCCTGGCCCGAGCTCGTCTAAGCTCAAGATCGGCTCGTTTAACTTAAGAGCTCGGGCTCGAGTCCAACTCGTTTGTGCTTTATTTCAAAAGCGCTATCTCGAGCTCTACATTTAGAGTTCTAATTCTAAGGCTCGAGTATGTACATTTATTATTTATAGCTATTTTCATACATATTTATTTTTATATTTAAGGTAAGATGTACATTATTTAATTAATTTTTTCATAATAAGTTTATATAATAATAGTTATTTTGTAATAATAATATATATTTAATATCAAACAAAAATTATATAAATAATAGGCTCGTTTAAGCTCAGCGCAATTCGAGCTTTTAGTAAGCCGATCTTGTAGCTCACGAGCGACTTAGCTTGTTTACACCCCTATAATTATATACAATACATACAGTATAACTGTTTTTTTTCTAATTCTTCCAGGCTATGCATCAAGTGGTTGGGTTCTACAAAGAGAATACAAAGATTTTAGTGGACACATTTACTTCACTTGGTTTTAAAGTATATGGAGGAAAACATGCTCCATATGTGTGGGTCCACTTCCCTGGTCGAAGCTCATGGGATGTGTTCAGTGAGATTCTTGAGAAGACCCATGTTGTGACCACACCTGGAAGTGGGTTCGGACCTGCGGGTGAAGGGTTTGTTAGGTTCAGTGCCTTTGGCCACAGGGACTCTGTGTTGGAAGCCTGTCGCAGATTCAAGGAGCTCTACAAGTGAGCAGTGGGTTTATAGTTCTAAAACCATCAAGTAAATAACTGATGATGTAAGAACCTTTTGTGGAACCTTCTGCCGCGAATAAAGATCCTAAACCCAGTCCACTGTTCTTGTATGTAAAATAGATGTAAGAGAGATACAGCTTCTGGATATAAATAAAGCTTATTTGGTTGTACGTGGAGCAACGTCTCGCGTATGTGATGCATACAAGCTACTAGAAAAAAATGATTATTCAACAAAAAACTAAAAGTAGTACTTTGCTGACCCTAATCTGAATACTTTTCTACATTTATCATTAATATGAGCAAATAAAAAGACAAATAGGTCTTAGAAATAATTATAATAAATAATTGAATAGTGTTTTGAATTTTGTTAGTAAGTGTTCAAACGCAGCACAAGTTGACATTATGGGTCTTCATGTCCGGCTTTTAGGCCAAACTGTGAGAAAAGCCAGCCATTAACGTTTCGAACTGAATGAATGGTTTGGTTTCACGATCGATTTAACTTACTTGGCCTTTAAATAGCACACATTTATGGAGCACAAGACTTTTTCTAACCGAAAGTAGAATCTGTGCAATTATCTATTCTTGAGCTTCTTACGGGATAGATTAGCATAGCATAAACGTCGAAAAAATGACCTTCAAAGAAGAAATAGTCTGCTTCCTAGTTCATGCAGTACAGATATGCCAGAAAAGCAAGCAACATGAGCCAGAGTGCGTAAATTTGGTGATTTAAAAAAGGCAACAAAAGTAAGTAGGGGGGTTTTGCTAAAGATCTCCTCTTTTAGATGTGAAAGGCTTTCGTGTTGAAAGCTTCAAGAAAAATCATGTTATATGTTTCTCCTGATTCTGGAAACACATGATGAATGTTTATTTTATATTTCAGCAGTCAATTTTGTAACCTCCAGTATGTTTGTTTGTAAATAGCTTCTCACATTCAGTTAACAAGTCCAACCAAAATAATTTATAGACTCAAGCTTGGCTCTGCTTTTAATTAACCGTTTGGTTATTTTGTTTATTTTATATAATAATAATACTAGCTTAAGACCCCGTGTGTTACACGGGTGGCCTAAAAAAAATATATTATTTAACGGTGTTTTCATAAATCTTTTAATGAAAGATTTGTTTCAGTATCAGTACTAAAGTAAATATAAAATTACACTTAATTAAAATAAATGAATATGAAATGTGACTTGGACGTTATGGCTTTGGCTCATCGGGTTTGTTTCTTTTTATGACCCATTACATGACCAAGTCCATTTGCCACAGATCGGTGTCTATAGTGGCTCGGAACCCATAACTCCACTGTACGTGTGTTATATACAATATGTGTACAAAGTAGACCAAACATGTACGCATGGTTTGATCACGACCCGAATTACAACACAACGTTCATAGACTGCCGCAACAAAAGAAAAAAAGTTGACATTTAAATGATTCAAAACGATAACTCGTCAAATGTAATTATAAATAGGTGTGATGAAAAAGAATAATTATAAATATAAATTTCAAAATGAAAAAAATGTTTCGCTATTTATGTAAATATTAAATTATAATGAACTGATAGTTATGTAAATTCAATCTTGACTTTGTTTATCAATAATTGATGCATAAAGGGGGTTGCCCAACTAACTTATCAAGTAATTCATGCAAAGAAATATTTATAAATTCACATGAACTTTAGGGTCTTCAGAATCAATGGCCATTTGAACTAACAGAGAGGTTGCCCATCTATTTGTCTTCTAAAAAAATGTCTCAATGTTCTCCTAAGCACCCTGAATCGTGTTAGTTTTTCAAGGCTTCGGTTCTAAATCTACTAAACATTGGGACCTGAAACCATTGATAGTTACATGTTATAAAAACCAAGAATTATGAGGGATATCCTCAGTTACATGTTAGCATTCTCACCTAACCATTGAGGTTAATTGGTACTATCTGGGCCTCATCTGTCCCTTAAAAAATATATAAGAAAAAGAAACTCGTTTATATAATCAAGCATGTTCTACTTGCTATTGTAATAATTTGTATTTAATTTAATTAAGGTTTTTTTATTATGTGAAAAAAAGGAATTACCTTTCGTCTTCAATTCATGTCTAGTTAACACACTGGTCAACACCAGTTTTCAAAACAGGAAGGACATGCAGAGTATAACTCAATTATAAAAAAACAAAAAAAAACTGAGTTAAAAACAGGAAGGGCCATAAGATACTTTTTCATAATGGTTAAAACATGCAGTTTAAGTGGCATGATACACTGTATTTACCTTTTTTAAAGTAAAAATTATAGAATGGTGCAAATTTACAAAACATGAATTATGAAACATTAGTTGAATAAAAACTAAGTTGGTGCTATGATGGAGAGTCAATCTCTTGGCAACATGCTTTGCCACCTAGGCTATGGCCAAGTGGTCAAGAGAAATAATCTCTTGTGGGGAGACCAAGGTTCAATCCTTGGGAGGTGTAAGTATTTAAGGGGGAAAATTATCTGTTAAAAAAATGAAACATTAGTTGAAATGAAATGATTTAACTATTTCCGTAAATAAATAGTTCAAATAAAAGATGACTTATTCTAAGCTTATAACCTGTAAAACATTAATATTAACATGACTGTATTATTTTCTTCTTTACTCAATATAAAAATACAAAATAAAAGGTTAAATTACTACACTAACAAAGCTAACCATTGTCCTTAAAATGTGTCTCACCTTCATAAATGGACAAACTTTATATTTAGTTTCTAATATAAACTTACATGGAAACAGAGTGGGAGATGTGGTGGAAATCTAAAAATACTTGACGTGGCATGTCAATCGTATAAAATTTCTGGTAGGCTTTTTTTTACAACTTGCGAGCCTTTTTAAAATATGCAACATGTAATATGGGTTGCACTTCACAAAATTTAAAATTTAAGTGGTTAAACGTAGTGAATTGTACAACCTTATAAATACAAATAACTAAAGCACTTACAAATCATTGTACTACAGCTATATAAAAATATCAACATATATACTAAAAAAGAATGACAAAAATAGTCACAATCAACGACCCCTGACCTGCATAATTCCAGTCTTTTTAGAGCTCCTGATCAATAAGCCTATATTCATGCATAACCCAGTTTGTCCTCTCACATTTCGGATTCTTCCAGTTCCAAAGTCCATACTGAAATAAGAAAACAAAAGATAGGTAAACTGTGAACCCCGTTAATAACTGCTCAAAGAAGCATAAGGTCCAAATAGTTAGCGACTCAGGCGTTAAATACTGATTATATGATGTGTATTATTGCTACTATTATTATTATTATTATTATTATTATTATTATTATTATTATTATTATTATTAGGAATGCGGCAACGGCCAGATGAGGAAGGGTTTAAAGATAAAATACTAACCAATTTGAAAAAGCATAACTCATATATCATATAACATCATGCTGCATTAAATAACATATATTACGTGTATTATATAAAGTTGATGTACCAAAATATATAACATGTTTTGCCATGTTAAGTAGTTCTCAAAAGAGCAAACAGTCAATATTAAGCACGATCAAGTCACGAGTATTTTATTAGCTTTATACCAAGCTAATATAGATATATGGTAAGTATATTTGCTTGAGAAGGTCCACCTATTATAAAAAACGAAACTAAAAGTGACTCGTTTCAACCGGAACCGGCGTTGATTGTCATTGAGCCCACAAATTACAGAAGGGATACGCTTTTAAGATGCAATATAAAAAAATTGGAAATCCCTTACCCCAAGGAACATCATTAGAATCCAAGAAAATGCTAAAATTATAACTCCATTAACAGAGAATCCTACATTTAAGATAAAGTTAGTTAAGTTAATGACATACATAGATCAAGAGTTAACAATAAAAAAAGATCAAATGGTAACGATAGAATTGAAGTTCCTATCTGTATTCATGCATTAGTAGGCACAAATTTACAGACCTCACACTATTAAATAATAGTTTTTAAAGTACCCATTTTGGTAAATAAATTTTCCAACTACACCCATTTGGAAAAGAACTCACTGAATTTACAATAATCATGAAAATCTATTTATTTGCAAACTTAATGATCAACAAATTGTATGAAAAAGTATCTAGATGGTTTTATGCGATAAAGATAGACTTTAGACAACATTCATACGCTTCGACCCATTCTATCGTAACCATATTTTCATTAGTTTATGTTTTTGACACTCATTTGTATGTGCATATTAAAATGTTAAAAACATAGTTGTACCTCAAGCATATGAAATACAAACATAAGCATATGAAACACAAACATAAGATGGTTTTCCCTAGCGTATACAGAAGTCAAGTATAAAAACCATGGTACAATAGCTAATGATTTTGACCCATTAATTACAGCATTTAAGGATCCAATAACTGACTCGCCATGCTTTGGTTTCTCCTCGAGCATACAAAATCAAGCACAAAAGAGTAAAATTAATAAGCACTGAAGGTTGGAAGAATTACCTCAATATAAGCATCTTCAAGTTACGCCTTCGCTTCCCGTTCTCACAAGTCAATGGCCCATACAGACTAATGCTGAGCCAAAACACGACCTATTATAATGTTGTTTCATATATTTGTTGAAAGCACTGAAGGTTGGAATAATTACCTCAATATAAGGATCTTCAAGTCACGCCTTCGCTTCCCGTTCTCACAAGTCAATGGCCCATACAGACTAATGCTTAGCCAAAACACGACCTATTATAATGTTGTTTCATATATTTGTTGAAAGCATCGAAACAACAAAATGGGAATTTATTCGTGTGAACTGCCATAAAAATTCAAAAAAGGGTGTCTTAAGTCCTCCAGTCACATGAAAAATGCAACAATGGGTTTCTAATCCACGACTTAAATAAGTCCAATCCATTTAATTAAAAGTTGATTAATGATTACTTACCCTTAAATAATAAACTGGAGTATATCTGGTGGTTTCGTCTGAAGTGATATGAGCCTAATTGTGCCTCCACTTCTATTGAATAACAAAAAAGGGAGAAATGGGTAAAAAATAAAAATAAAATGAAACTGATAAAAACCAAAGAGATGATCACAACCAAATTCTCAAACATTACAATATATAGAGGAACATAACTATAAACCCTAAAGCCCATAAGTAATGGGTTGGGCCTAAATGTCTGGTTTATAACACTCCCCCTCAGACATTTAGAATTATACACAGTTTAACAACATACTTCAGGATGATGTTAAATAGGTACTTCAGGACCTGAATAAATAAACTGATACTACTGGATCAGCTATGCTGCCTCATTAAAAACCTTACTAAGAAAACCCAGTGGGACAAAACTTAGTTAAGGGAAAAAGAGTACAGCGTGTATAATTCTCCCCCTGAATTCAACAAACATCTTTCAATCTACGAAGACCGATCTTGTGTGATAGCTGCTCGAAACTGCTTCTAGGTAAAGATTTCGTGAACAGGTCAGCTAGATTTTCACTTGACTTAATCTGGCGAACATCAATTTCCCCTTCTTTTTGCAAGTCATATGTTGAGAAAATTTTTGGTGATATGTGCTTTGTTCGATCACCCTTGATATAACCTTCTCTGATCTGAGCTATGCAAGCAGCATTGTCTTCATAAATAATTGTCGGCTCCTTCTTGATCTGTTCCAATCCGCATGCTTCTTGTATGTGATTAATCATTGATCTCAACCACACACATTCTCGACCAGCATCATATAGTGCTATTAATTCGGCATGATTTGATGATGTTGCTGTAAGTGTTTGCTTAGTTGACTTCCAAGAAATTGTTGTGCCACCGTATGTGAAAACATAACCTGTCTGAGATTTTGCTTTGTGAGGATCTGATAGATATCCGGCATCAGCATACCCAACAAGCTGGGACTTTTGATCTTTCTGATAGAAAAGACCTAAGTCTTGTGTCCCGCAAAAATACCGGAATATATGTTTTACACCATTCCAGTGTCTACGTGTTGGATTCGAACTGTATCTCGCTAGCACATGTACTACAAATGCAATGTCACGTCTTGTGTTATTTGCGAGATACATAAGGGCACCGATCGCGCTTAAGTACGGTACTTCTGGACCAAGTACTTCTTCGCCTTTTTCTTGAGGGCGATAAGGATCCTTCTGTGGATCTAGCGGTCGGACAACCATAGGTACGCTAAACGGATGTGCTTTATCCATATTGAAACGTACTAACATCTTCTGGATGTAGTTTGATTGATGGACAAATGTGCCATTGCACAGATACTCAAATTGTAGTCCGATACATAATTTCGTCATACCAAGATCTTTCATTTCAAATTCCATCTTTAGCAACTGAGCAACTTTCTCTATCTCTTCAGGAGATCCGATGATGTTGATATCGTCAACATAGACTGCTATTATAGTGAAATTTGAGAGTGATCGTTTTATAAAGACACATGGACTGATTACATCAGACTTGTATCCTTCCTTTTCGAGATATTCACTAAGTCGATTGTACCACATACGACCAGATTGTTTGAGACCATATAAAGATCTCTGGAGCTTTATAGAACACATATCTCGAGGTGTTGATTTTAATGCTTCAGGCAATTTTAATCCTTTAGGGATTTTCATGTAGATGTCATTTTCAAGTGTCCCGTATAAGTATGCGGTGACGACATCCATTAGTCTCATATGAAGTCCTTCAGAGATTGTGAGGCCGATTAGGAACCTAAGGGTTATCGCATCCACTACAGGGGAATACGTTTCCTCATAATCAACTCCTGGGATTTGGGAAAACCCTTGTGCTACAAGTCGAGCCTTATATCGTACAATCTCATTCTTTTCATTTCTCTTTATTGCAAACACCCATTTATAACCTACTGGTTTGACGTCTATGGGCGTTCGGACTACAGGTCCGAAAAAAATGTCGCTTTTCGAGCGAATTTAATTCGGCATTTATGGCTTCTTGCCATCTTAGCCAATCATTTCTGTGCATGCACTCTTCTAAAGTTTTAGGTACGTAATCATTTTCATTGATTACATCCATTGCTATAGCATATGCGAATATATCATCAACACGTGTTTTATTCCGGTTCCACATTGTACTATCTTGTACATAATTAATAGAGATCTCATTTTCGTTCGGTACCGGTGTTTCTTCTGAAACTTCATTTTCCTCTGGATTCATAGTTGTCTCTTCTGGGACATTTACCTCTACCGGGGTTTCATTTATAATCTTTTGTGAGTTTTCACCAACTGCGTTACTTTGCTCTTTTCGTTTCCGTGGGTTTTTGTCTTTGGAACCGATTGGTCTCCCACGCTTTCGTTGTATAGTAATCGCTTCTGGGATTACTTCAATTCGAGCAGGTGCATTTGATGCTGGTACATGTGACTTTGTCACTCTATTCGTGTCTGTGAATGCATCTGGTAATTCATTTGCTATTCTTTGCAAATGTATGATCTTTTGGACTTCATATTCACATTGACCACTTCGGGGGTCGAGATTTGATAGCGATGATGCATTCCACGTTATTTCTTGTGTTACCAGTCTTTCTTTGTCCTTATCTCCCCCTAAGACTGGGAACATTGTTTCATCAAAATGACAGTCAGCATACCGTGCTGTAAACATGTCTCCCGTCATTGGTTCTAAGTATTTAATAATGGATGGAGAGTTAAACCCAATATAGATACCCAGTCTTCTTTGGGGTCCCATTGGAGTATGTTGTGGTGGCGGTATTGGTACATATACCGCACAACCAAAAATTCTAAGGTGGGACAAACTTGGTTCTCGTCCGGAGACCAGTTGCAATGGGGAGTATTCGTGATCAGCAGTTGGTCTCAATCTAATCAGTGCAGCGGCATGCAAAATAGCATGACCCCATGCAGAAGATGGTAATTTACATCTCACTAAGAGTGGTCTAGCGATTATTTGTAATCGTTTAATTAGAGATTCAGCTAAACCGTTTTGTGTGTGAACATGAGGTACTAAATGTTCAACATTGATCCCAATTGACATACAATAGTCATTAAAAGCTTGAGATGTTAACTCTCCCGCATTATCCATCCGGATGTTTTTAATTTGATTATCCGGGAAATTTGCTCTCAATTGTATGATTTGAGCTAAAAGTCGGGCAAATGCTACATTTCGAGTAGCTAAAAGGCTCATGTGTGACCACCTTGAGGATGCGTCAATTAAGACCAAGAAATAGCGGAATGGTCCACACGGAGGATGAATGTGCCCACAAATATCCCCTTGGATTCTTTCTAAAAATGATGGGGTTTCATGTATCAATTTAGTTTGTGAGGGCCGAGTTATAAGTTTGCCCAGAGAGCATGCTGCACATAATAAGTCTTGTGGTAGCAAAACTTTTAAGTTTTTGAGAGGGTGCCCAGTTGCACTTTTGATTATTCGTCTCATCATTATGCTACCAGGGTGACCTAGACGGCCATGCCATATATTGAATGTGTCTTTATCTAACAGCTTTTGGTTACTCACCATGTATGATTCGATAGGATTGATATTAGTACAATATAATCCAGAGGATAAGGCTTCTAATTGTTCAACAATTGTTTCTTGGCCATTTTTGTTTGAAGTAATTTGAAGATATTCAATTTTATTTTCAGATATTGTTTTTAGGTGGTAACCATTTTTCCGAATATCTTTAAAGCTAAGTAAATTTCTTCTGGATTTACTAGAATATAATGCATTATCAATAGTTAATTTGGTACCCGAAGATAATGTTATGTGTGCTCTGCCGGAGCCTTCGATAAGGTTACTGACGCCAGATATAGTACTAATTGGTGTCTCTGCGGGAGACAACTCAGAGAAAAATTTCATATCTTTGAGAATAGTGTTAGTACTACCGCTATCTACCAGACATTCATCACCAATAAGAGCTCTACTGGAGCTAGCATGCATATTTCTTCAGGAAATAAATAAAAAAAAATAAATAAAAGTTAATGCAAAGAAGTAAAAATAAAACATTGAAAGAGTTTCAAACCAAACCAAAAACCAAGGTCACAGTGTGAAAAATAAAACATAAAAGGTACGTTAAATATGTTTAAACATCACGAACATTTTCAATGAAATCACATGCATCCAAATGAACGTCTGATATCGTGGCTGAAGGTGCATTCTCAATCAGATTAGTTTCAGCATTCTTTCCTTTTTCTTTCATCATGCGTTGATATGCCTCAACGAGGTGTTTAGGGGTGTGACATGTGCGGGACCATTGATTTGACATCCCACATTTATAACAAATGTTGCTTTGGTTCCCGCTACTTTTCCCTTTCGAAGGCCGTCCCGTATTGTGTCGACTCGATTCACCACCGCTATGTTTAGTGTTCTGGGACTCCCGACGCCATGTATATCCCCGTCCTCGACCACGACCACGACCTCTGCTGGGGCCGCGGCCTCTACCTCTACCGCGTCCGCTTTGATAATTGGCCACATTCGCTTCAGGGAATGGGCTAGCACCGGCAGGTCGCGATTGATGATTTTGTAGTAGGAGCTTGTTGTTTTGCTCCGCGACCAGAAGACATGATATCAATTCAGAATACTTAGTAAATTGACGTTCCCTGTATTGCTGCGACAGGAGCATATTTGAGGCATGGAACGTTGAGAAAGTTTTTTCAAGCATGTCTTCATCGGTAATTTTCTCACCACATAATTTAAGTTCAGAGGTAATGCGGAACAGAGCAGAATTATACTCACTGACGGTCTTAAAATCCTGTAGTCGTAAATGAAGCCATTCATAGCGGGCTTTGGGGAGTAAGACCAACTTCTGGTGGTCAAAACGTTCTTTGATGTTTGTCCATAATTCAAGAGGGTCCTCAACAGTTAGATATTCCCGCTTTAGATCTTCGTGAAGATGATGGCGAAGGAATATCATAGCTTTCGCTTTATTTTGAGGAGAGGTCTGATTATCAACATTAATTGTCTCCCCCAAATTATTTGCCGTCAAATGAATTTTAGCATCAAGAGTCCATGGGAGGTAGTTGTTACCCGAGATGTCAAGTGCGGTGAATTCAAGCTTTGATAAGTTTGACATATTATCTACAAAGGAAAGAAGTAGGCATTTTAAAAACAAGCCTTCAAATGAAATGTATATTGTATGAGAACTTCGGGTTCTCTTTTGCTAGAACTGCAGGTTCTAAACTTTAAGTATGTTTATAAAATAGAGAAGGAAAAACAAACTCATTTATTAATTTTGTATGTTGTAATTGTGTTGTATATGAGTGTCAAAAATTAATGTTGTACCATTAGAAATACCCGAATGAAGTCAAAACTCCATAACAATATATGAATATATTAAATATTTGAATATAAACATAATCTAATCTAATTAAAAATTTGAATATTATGTACCATTCGATGGGAAACAGCTGTCAAAGCACAATATTGAAAAATTAATGGTGTCAGGCATTTGTAAGGTTCACTTTCTCAAAAAAAATAGGAAACAATAATATAATCTTTTGTGGACAAAATAAGGTGCGATGGTGAATCAATTTCCATTGTGAATGGAATCGGAGCAATAAGAGTTGCTGATTTCACAAAACGGTGGCCGTAGATCGGAGGCGGAGGAGCATCCCAGTGATAGTTCTTAAGTTATGTTTCGCCGGAAAACGGTTACAGAAAACGCCATTGTTTCGCCGTCGACTACCCGCCGTATTGTCCGGCCACTGAACCGGCGAAGGCCATCGTTCCGACCGCCAATCCGGAGAACGTGTTCGACATCAAGTACTTGTCTCGCAATCAACGCCGTAACCTTGTTGTGTCGATTCGCCGTCGTCGAGATTTAGAGCATCGTCGAGCAAACTCGCCGGCCGGAGAAAAGTTTTTAGGTCAGATTTTATGTATTATGGGATGTTGGTTTTTTTCTTTCGGTTGTTTATGGCGGCTGTGACCGCTTGATACTCTAAAGTTTGTATTGGTAAGAACAGATCAAAGGAAAAACCTATTCCTATTTGGGTCTAAAATCCAGAAACGACAGTTGTGGTTGAAAAAAAAAACAAAAATAATAAAAATCATGTTCTGGGTATTCGAAAAAAAAAAAATTAATGATGTGTACCCGGATTATCTTGAACAGAAGATTGTGAATGATAGCGACTTGTGGATGATTTCAGACTTGTGTGTCCCATTTAATTCGGCATTTATATCCCGATTAAAGAAAAGAGCTAATAGTGTAACACCCGTTCTTATATAAATTAAGGTTTAACGTATCATTTACGAAAAACAGTCATGTAATTAAGATTACATGTGCATTGGAAATTACGGGTTTATTAAAACTTTTTACAATTTAAAAAGTATACAACATATCATGTGTACGTTCGTCGTTTAACATAATAACGATACATAGTGCGGAAGCTTATTTCGTGATCGTGTTCGGTTCTTGCTCGTCGCTTGATCTTCATCCGTGCACTCTTGGCATTCACCTATGATAGTCAAATATTAAGTTCAAACAAGTACAGGGGTTAAAAATGACAAAAATTAACAATTTTCGGAGTTAGGGGGCTAGACGTGACGCCAAGGGCCTAGGTGTCACGCCTAGCCCTGTTTTTCACAGCCTGTTGTTTCAGCTGATGCTGTACATACCCAGCACGATCTGATTTCACGGAAACGGCCATAACTTCTTCGTTATTGATCCGTTTTACCCGATTCTTTTTCCTACGCGTCCGTAATTTAATCCTCCATCTTATGGAGTTAAAATCCTACATCCAACATAAGAAATTTTGAGACTTCTAAGACTTCGACTCGTTACCTTTTTACCAAATTTTAACCCGTTTATGCATTTTATCAAACAAACGTATTTATTTGATTCCTATATCTCATACACTTCTTCAAATTAATGTTACCTACTATATTAAGTTCTAATCATAGGTTTATTACACAATTTAAACCCGTTTTCGCTCGTATGCTTATTTTGACCCGTTAAGGGTATTTAAGCACTTTAAATCTTGAAATCGCTTTCATTCATTTCTAGCATCTTATTCCTACATTTCTTATCGAGTAATCTTCAACTACAACTCTTTGTGTGTTGGATTTCAATGTGTATGTCTATATGTTCCGAGTTTTACCCTTCGGATTGTTATTTTACGGCAAGACTCCAATAGAGCTATTTGACTAACGTATTACATCTTTCAACTTCTACACTTATTCTAAGTATTTATTTAATCATGAAACTCGTTTCCAAACAACCTTTAAGGGTTGTTTGTTCAATTTAACCTACAAGGGCATTTTGGTCAATTTTGGTCCTTCTTTTACGACAAAGGACTTCAGATACTTGTTTGACCCAAAAATTCGATCTTTTAACTATAACCTTGTTTAGAAGCCATTATGTTTCTAAAACACTACAATTATAACTTGAATTATTCGGTTTATCTTTAAGATAACCAAATATCCAATTTGACCTTGTTTAACTCTTAGAAAACCTCAAGCTCTACATGATGAATTGAATCATTATACATACCTGGCTCGGATCAATATATTGACCCGTTTCAATACCTTGACTTAGTAGCCGCTAAGCAATAGCGATGTGCGTATCCATTTGATATTTATTCCTATAAACATATAACTCGACAAACCATTAGTCGATATTGTCAAAGGGTGATAATTTCACCTTTTGACCCGTTTATTTACCTAGTGACCTTCGTCACTTCCACTAGATGCCAATTTCATGTATTATGCTAATTTAAAGTCTACTAACGAAAATACGAAATCAAGCATAATGTAACGGAACCGTAGTTACGTACCTTTTAAGCATCCTTTCCAAACGCGTATTTCCACCGGCTTGTCCATTTGACGATCCGGATTCCTCGCCTAAAGAGTTCAATTCACAATCCGTTTAGAACCCTTTTTATAAGTCTTAACGCATAATTTCTTAACATATTCAAATCTGCGTTTTACCAACCTTTACATTTTAACCTTCATTTAGGCGTTTTATCAAACACTTAGCGGGTCAGATTTCTACATAATCTAAACCAAGTTCATGACTTGAGTTTATCACCTTAATTAACTTCAATTAGACTATATACACATATTTTAACATCAACAATTTAGAGATTTCCTCATAATTTCAGTTTACACTAGAACAAGGGTTTTAAATCCTAGTGTTTATCAAGCTCTACTAACATCTTAATCACCCACTATGGTGATTTTGATCCTTACAATTATCATGCAAGAATTTTGACAAGAAATCATCTAGGGTTTGTCCCTAACCCTTATATCACTTTCAAATTTCGTATTTACAACACATAATTAAGCTCAACACTCAATTTCAATCACATGCAAGAATTTGGGTTGAATCAAAATGACCTAATTCGACATACCTCACGATCCTCTTGACAAGGTGATCACGATTCTATGTTCAGATTTTGATTTCAACTTGATTTGGGCCTTCAATTTGAGAGTTTAGTAGAAGTTAGGGCTTGGGGGTGAGGGTGTCGCCCTCTTCCTGTTCTTGATCGACCAGAGCCTCATTTGAGGTGTTTGGTTTTATTTTTTTGTTTAAAACTAATAATAATAGTTTCAAGTTTAACAACATTGGTCCCTCCCTTTTTGTTTAACAACATTGGTCCCTCCCTTTTTGTTTAACATTAAATTTTGGTTATTCTAACCTTATTTCAAGTTATTTCTAGACTTGTAGTTAACTAGGTTATAATTTTCCTAGTTATTCATCTTGTTCAAAAACCCGTTTTATTTTATGTCCCGTTAAATCTCGGGCCTTTTTATATACTTTGCTTTCTCAAAGTATTTCCCATCCTTTTAATAAATATTAGACTTATTTATTTAAATCCTAATATTCACCGGGTAAATTTTACTACTAATGGTATTTTACCCGTCTTTTAGTATTAACGGGGTTTGATTACCAAACCCGTTTTCGGGGTGTTACAAATAGCCTATTAAATTTGGTTACTTTTTGTTTCTATAAGATTTGGCTGCCATATAAACAAATTAAACAAACAAATGAAAAGTTGGAAAACCTCATATGGGTTGCAAGGTTGAAAGTCTGTTGTAGTATGTTTGAATGCATATGGCCTTTAGTTGATATAGTTGAAGACTTATATTATATCATAATAATAAAACTTTTTGTTATCATATTTAATTCTTTACCTATGTATATTACACAAGTTCAACAAAGTGAATTTGGTCAACAAAACCCAATCCAATGAACCGCTGCTAAAAACGTCTTGTTTGACCCATTTCACAGGGAACAGGACCAAAAAGTTCAATATCTTACCTCGAGAGGGAAACATGCTTCCGTTCTGAAAGCACAATAGGCCGTTTTCCATTGTGTTCCTCTAAATATGCAAACTGACCCATAACACTGCATGGTAACAACATATGTTAAATCCTAGATAAATAAAAACACCATACATAACAGAACTGATGGTGATAAGTGATATAAACCTAGGATAGAGAAAGTTGGTGCTTTCGTTTACAGCCATGTAATATATAGAATAGAGCATGTTCAACTGCAAGAAGCATAGCCAAAAAAATTAGACATGTCAAGAAAATATCATGTGCCCAAGAAGATGAACCAGCTCATGTGCTACCTCACTAAAGTATTAGAAGCGCTTTAAATCACCAGGTTATCCATAGGTTTTTCATCTCTACAAAAAAAAATGTAGGGTGAAGAGGCTAAATAAAGTAAATGAGAAGCCTTATATAAAAAACTTTAAAAACAAAGTTGAATTTTACACAAAAAAATGTTTGCAGACCAGATTTTATTTTTGAACTGGCCATCAAAATATGACTCTTACCACTAAATCTAAAACATGTACCATTGAGATAAGGGATTTTCCATCTAGAAGGCATCAACACAATTTTTATTAGTTGTTATTAAAAGCTATTATTAAAAATAAAAATTACATGAATAATTATAACATTATAAACAACTGATTGAACATACCTTAGTAAATCGAATGAAAATCCCTAATATGTGAATCGATCTGTTACGTATCAATCACCTACTGTTAAAAGGAAAACCTGAAAGTTATATGAATTTAAGTAAGAACTGGTTATAACATGATCATACTTTATAGCAAGTTTTACAAACAAACAATGAAAAGGGAGTCTTGTTTATCACAATTAACGCCTGAACGTTAAACTAAATAATGCATACTTCATAATTTCAATCTTATAATCATCACAAACAAACCTATGCAAAATGCCCTAATTTAACCTAAGGTAACATATGTGATATGACTTTGAAAAAAGTCACTTAACACTGAAAAGTAACCAACTTTCATAATTGTATCATTTATGTCACTCGGTTTAAACCAATTATGAAGAAATTCACAGTAATAAAACAATATGGAAACTTGAGTGATTTTTTCTGTTAAAACAATATTGAAACTTGTGTGGTTTTTTCTGTTAAAAAATGCGCGCCTGATGTTCATGAAACGATATTAAAATCTCATTACTTTTCAATGATTTTCACCGAAAGGTTATATACTTATATCAAACCTGGTTTTTCTTTTCCTTTGAGTGAGGACTGAGAGCCTTTTTAATTGAAGAAAACTAGCTTCCTTTTTTCTCCATTATATTATCATATCCAAAAACTCATTTCTGTAATAATATTAAAAGAAGTTATTATGATACAAATATGCAATGCAAAACTTCACTGCATAGAAAGACATGAACTTTGACATTTGAAAATCAAACTCATTGTTACAATATTCAAAATTCGTTACGAATTACCAGTTCGACCCCGATTTTTTTCTGTTATTGGTGATAAACACAAACTTCAATGTACTTGGTAGTTACTTTCTTCAAATTTCTATAAACACATGTCAATTTTAAACAGAAAAACAAACCATCCATTTGACTTCAGTAGTCATGTGAAATAATTCTAATATAAATTTCAGGTTAACAGCTAAAAGATTGTTGAAATTTTCAACAAAATTAGTTGAAGTATAGACATGACACCAAACCCTAATCCCAATTCATCAACAATTTAATCAGATATAACAAACTTAACACCAAAACCTAAATACAAAACATCTAAATCCACATTATATACTTCAAGAAAACCATCAAAAATTCAACACAAAAAACAACAAATTCAATCAATTTACACAAAAAAATAGAAAAAAAGGAAACAGTGAGCATCTAAATCCACATTATAACTTGAAGAAAACCATCAAGATTCAAGCAATTAAGCAACACACAGATGAAAATTAACACAAAAACCACCAAATTCAATCAAATGACAGAAAAAAAAACAGCAAGCATCTAATCTCACATTATAACTTCAAGAAAACCATAGATTCGATCAGAGTGAGAGCATTAACACTGTGTTCCAGAGTTTACTAACGGAAGGAAAGGAAAGGAAACAAAAAGAAAATAAAAATATTTTGTGTTCCAGAGTTTCATTTAAGGAAGGAAAAGAAAGGAAAATAAAATATGTCGTGTTCCCGAGTTTCATTTAAGGAAGGAAAAGAAAGGAAAATTAGGCTAAATTCTTTAATTTTTCTTTCCTTCCGATTTGGGAGGAAACGGTGGGAAAGACATCTTGTTTTTTCCTTTCTCATCCTTTCCTTTCTCACTTTTACTTTCTTTTCTTATCCCTCGTTAAGCTAACTCGGGAACAGAGCGTAAGACTACGAAGGAAGAATTGAAAAGGAAAAGAAGAGAGATTTCGAAATTTGAGGAGGAAAAGAGAGAGAATGAGAAAAAGCGTAAAAATATAAGATTAAAACTTAACATACCAAGAGGGGAACGATTAGGATGAATCAGAGATACATGAGAATTGCTTCGCTGCAAATTAGGGTTCGTGAAATATAAATCAAGATTAAACAAATATGAAACACGAATCAATGAAAAAAAAATATGTGGATCAGATTAAGGATCGAAAATAACTTACTGTGTTGCCTTCAATCGATGATTTGAATCCTTGCTTAGAGATCTAGGTTTGTGATTTGCAAATAAGTTATAAAGGAAAGGTTGAGGAGAGAGATGGTCGTGCGAAGAAACGTACGTAAGAAGGAGAATAGAGAAAAAGAGATTGCCGCTCAAAGTTAATTCTCTTGCTAAAGAGGATGTCCACATCATCAAAATGATTGGCTAAGAATAGCCCATGTGGCCTAAGAGAATTCATTTAGTATAATAGATAGATGTTCATGTTTTTGTTCCCCGTTTGGTTATATTATTACAAGCCTAGTCAAACATGGTATACATAAAGCTCGGGTTCCTTGTTAGATGAGCTTAAAACTCGACTTTTATAAAGGGTTGTGTTAAATACACCCAAAAGTCAACTTTTAAAGTGGTAGGTAAGAGAGAGAAAAGGTAATAATAATCATTAATTATTACCTAATTATTTATTACTCAATCATTAGCCTCTATTATTAAATATTTTTGCTGCAAGTCTTATAAAAATAAGTAAACTGCCTCTATTATTAAATATTTTTGCTGCAAGTCTTATAAAAATGAGTAAACTGCCATTTTGGTTCATGTGGTTTGGTCATTTTTGTCATTTTAGTCCAAATCTCAAACTTTTTACATCTGTGTCCCTGTTGTTTCACTTTTATTGCCATTTTAGTCCAAATCCAAAAAACCCATATTTTGACTGTTGAATGCTGATTATTTTGTCCTTTTGTGCAGGGGTATAATCGTCCATGTTAATTTATTATAACATTTAATTCATTAAGCATTAATTAATTAATATATATATATATATATAAACCCCTCTCTCTCTCTCTTCTCTCAACACCCCTCTGCACACACTCTCTCTCTCAAAACACCCTATGTCTCTCTCTCTCTTCTCTCTCTCTACCACCACCGCCACCTCCTCCCCCTTCTATTTTACCCTTTTTCCCATTCCGCACTCCCAAACGTGTGAAGCGGTCTTCTCACCCAACTCCCCACAACCAACAATAGTGAAAGCAGCATCCTCCAAGAAGCAAAAACCAGCCAAAAAACCAGAAACCACCACCACCAAGAAAAAAATCACAAAAACAACCAAAAGGAAACCACCAATCTCAAACCCACCCGCAAATCAAACATCTTCCGATTCAGACTCCGACGACAACAACCCCTCACCAGACCAAATCCAAAAACTCATCGGCCCGGACAACACTCAATTCGCCTCCTCCACCATCTTCCAACCACCACCACCGCACCACTACTGAACCACACTTACACCCACAGAACCACCACCATCTCCAACCCCCTGCACCACCGCTGCCCTACCAAACCACTTCCTTCACCCGAAACGTCAACCACAATGGGCCAAAGAAAATAGATAGATCTTCACAGATCTTAAAGAAAAGAGAAGGAGATGACGGGTTGAAATGCTTACCGGACTGACTTGGGTTTCAGCCGCCGGAGTCGTCGCCGGACGGTGATTGCCGTCGTCATCTCTCTCTCTCTCCTCCTCTGATTTCGTTATCGTGTCGCCGCTACCGGTCTGATTTGGGTGCAGGTGTGTGGTTATCGGAGAAGGAGGGGTGTGGGTGTGTATGGAGAGGTGGTTGTGGGTTCCCGTCGGCACAAGAACGGCCGGAGCTGATATCAAGAGTGAGAGATCAAGGGGGTCTGTGGGTGTTTAAGCTCCATCAACCACAACCATCAAGAGCACCCAAATGTTCTGAGAGAGAAAGATGAATTATATATAACTAGTTTAGTTTATTAATTATTGAAATATTATAATAAATTAAGATGGACGAAAATACCCCTGCACAAAAGGACAAAATAATCAGCATTCAACAGTCAAAATATGGGTTTTTTGGATTTTGGACTAAAATGGCAATAAAAGTGAAACCACAGGGACCCAGATGTAAAAAGTTTGAGATTTGAACTAAAATGGCAAAAATGGCCAAACCACAGGGACCAAAATGGCAGTTTACTCTATAAAAATTGAAAAACAACTTTAAAAACGTATTTCTTTTAAAAAAATTTGATTTGAGTTATATAAAATATAAAACATAAAGTTAAAAATTTATTTTTTGAATATTAAAATATTTTTTTATTAAATCTACTTTGCAAAAAAATTAAAAAATTATTTTAATAATCAGTCAAATTTATATACGGTAATTTGTGTATTTCCTTTCATTTACGTTTTTTTATATAAATAACAAAATACATTATAATTTTATAAAACTAATCACATTAATTATAAGATATCTTCAAGACATTGAATGAAAAATGTAAAAATATTTGACAGACAAATTTTTTTATGAAAACAAAAATGTACTATTTAATTGGTAAAAATAAATAAATATTTTTCTACTATAAGATTTTCTTTGTTTTAAATAAAAACAAAGTTATTGATTTAACTACCACGAAAGAGTTCGTGAGTTCAAATTTAATCTTTATCTCAGGGGTTAATAAAATAAATATAATAATATTTTTTTTTATCAAATACAACTATAATTATTAAAATCACATGTTATTATTTTAAGATTTTTGAACGAAGTGCCACGTTTACTGTTTTAATGTTTTCACGTTTACCTTTTTATTTGAGACTCTTTATTTATTTATTTATAATGAACTTTTTAACTTTCGTGTTTATAATAAACTGTCTTGATTATTTATTTATTAATATTGATATTAATACTAATAATAGTGTAACAAAATATAAAAAAGTAACAAAAGTATTAGAAAATAACATAAAAAAACATAATTATTACTTTTGAATTTAGAATAAAATAATCTATTAAAGTACTTAGACCGTGGGGTATGGTGGGGCGGGGGTTTGGGGCATGGGTTGACACGTGGAGTTCGAGCCCCCCCCTCCCGGCTGGTGAGTGACGTGTCCGTGGGGTATGGTGGGGCGTGGCTAGCCCGCATGGGTTGGCCATGTCACCCCCAAATTAAAAAAAAAACCTAAAATTAAAAAATACACACAAAATTTTAAAAAAAGCATAAAATTATTATTAAAATTTTCTAAAAATTACAAAATTCTTATAAAAAAGGATTACAAAAAAATCCTAAAGCGTTAGGTAGATTTGAAAAGCGCGAGCTTGTCAAACGGCTTCCGCTTCTTGCCCCGGAACTCGATGTTGGCCACCGCCACCCAGTTTTCGTGACTTATATCACCGCCCTGGACACTGTCGTAGTAGGCTTTAAAACGATTGAGCTTCAGTCGTAGCTCGCGCCATTTGTGTTGGCACACGTTTAAATTGTGTCGGTCGTTTCCCACGTTGTGCCGGTAGGTAACGAAAGCTTCCGGCCAGTAACGGGTCTCATCGGGTTGGCGGCCCTTCATCGCGTCCACGACGCTCGTGACAAGGGCTAGCTCTTCCTCGTGCGTCCAAGAGGCCATCTGTCACACCCCAAACGATGGCGGAATCATCGGGGCGCGACACTGAGCGAAACAAATTGTCCAGGAGATTCCATAACAACTATTCGTTATAATATATTAAAGGTTCATGTCCCATACCACAAACATATAAAATAAAAACAGTTATTACAGACATTGTTCTCAAAGACAAATATCCATTCCGACAACTCAGATTTATTTAGGTTTGTTTCTAAGACTCCATCCTAGCTCGATTTCCACATAGCAGCAAAACACAAGCATCCTAAACACCTGTCACATACGTTAAAATAGAGGTCAATACACATAGTGTAAAGGTGAGCATACAAGTTTGATATAGCATAATAGAGTTCGAAATCGTTTACGCATAACCAGCATGTACCACGTATAATGTGAAGCATGTAAGTTATCGACAATGATCCTATCAATACCAATGACTGCTGATGTGCGTTAGGTGTATATATAGGTTTAAGTATATTTTAAGCCCTTTTACACTTTCTTTAGCCAAGTTTTAAATTTATAAAACACGATATTTACTAACACTAAACACACATATGGGCAAGTGCACCCATCGTGAGCGTAGTATAGTGTTGGCAAGATACCGAGGTCGTCCAAGGACACAAGAGCTTTTAGTACCGGTTTATCCTCAACGTCTAATCAAATCAAAAGTTTAGGAAAAGGTTTTAAACTAAGAAAAATAAAATCTAACTAAAATGCTGAAAAATAAAAATAAAAGAAAAACAGATATACAAGATGAATCACTTGGCTCCGACTCATGTTTAGTGTAACCTTTGATTATTTCCGCACTTTTGCACTATTTAAGAGATTATCTTAGTTATTGTAGTAGGCCTCTCTTTTGAAGGTGACGTTACCCTCAACCCAGTAGTTTGAGTCAGCAAGGATACAATCCTAAAGGGTCAGATTATTGAAAGATAATTAATTAAGTTATTAATGCATAATGTGGTAGGCCCCTCTTTTGAAGGTGACGTTACCCTCGGCTAAGTAGTCTGAGTCAGCAGGGATACAGTCCTAAGTAGCCGGGTTAAAGTATTAATAGTAGTTTAAGTTATGAGGGGATCAAAAAGTTTGGACCCCCGCCATCCAATACCGTTAAGTATTGAAGGAGGTCCTACTAAATTTGACCCAGGTCCTTTGCAGGATCTATACACTGAACAATGGCAAGACTCTTACCAAACCGTTCCCTTAACCCCCGACCAGGTAGCCAACATACCTCCATATAGACCGTGGAGATATGAATGGTGAAAATCTTTTATTTTATATAGACAGTAAAATAATGCCAAGACACCACGGACAAACGATAAGGAAGAATCACCTTCAACATAAGAAACTAGTTATTAAAGTCATTAATACATAACCAATTAAAAAGTGCGAAAAGATTAAAAATAAAAAGTATTACACTAGACACTTTGTCTTCACCAAGTGATGTAAGAGACTTAGGCAAACATGGCCTTGATTGTCAAGAACTCTTACGATCAATCTTGGATCCCGAGACGATTCACACACTCTATGATGGACAATGGATGATGGTGGTGGATGATGGTGTTATGGTGGTGGTGGGTGGTGGGTGAAGTGTGAGAGAGGTGGTGTGCCAAGGGATGCCTTTGAAGTGAACCAAGCACCCCTATTTATAGCCTGTACAGAAGCCTGGACACGGCCCCGTGTCCACCCTTTTCTCTTTCTTCATTAATACACTTTGTCTGCATTAGCTCCACACGCCCCCGTGTCCGCTGGGCACTGCCCCGTGTGCAGAAGCGTATCTGTACTATCAAGATTTGCTCAGATTCTGCGAATCTTTGCGTTGACCACGGCCCCGTGTCCGCTGGACACGCCCCCGTGTTGGGAAATAGAAGCTTCTACAGGTTTGTCTTTTGTGCCAGGGCTGACCATCCTGGACACGGCCCCGTGCTCACTGAGCACGGCCCCGTGCTGAGCTGGGCACGCCCCGTGCTGAGCTGGGCACAGCCCCATGCTCAGCTGGGCACAGCCCCATGCTCAGCTTTCTTCTTGTTTTTGCTTTGGGAGTTGTTGTCGAGGGGCCGGGCATGCCACGTTTCTTCCTTTTCTTTGTATTTATGTTGGTTTTGGCTGTATATTTGTTCCTTTTGTTCGTTTAAGCTCATTTGACCCTGTAAATTCAAAAGGAAGACAAAAACACACTTTTTCCAACCTTAGTACTAAACAAGGGTTAGTTTTATGCCTTATTTGATGTAATTTATATGTTGCATTTTACACACATCAAATACCCCCACACTTGAATCTTTGCTTGTCCTCAAGCAAAACTCTTTATAATGTGGCTTTACACTCCCAAATGGAATTGGTAGAAGAGAAGGTTTTTGGGCTTGTCATAGAGTGTCGGGATTTCCAAGATTCTTTATTAAGTTTTATTTTTATTTATTTACAATCCAATTCGTCATGATTTATTTAAAACTTTTCATAAGATAAATTACTTATTAGGGCATAACATGCCTCTTTAAAATTCCATTTATATACAAGTTCACATACCTCACGGGGGATCACTCAACACTCGGCCGAAGATGTATTTTAGTGAATCACTCGAGAGCGGCATGGAACTTACTCCTACCATAGGCTTGCCAAGCAATCAATCCTTCTCCTTTTTAACTGTATACCTTTGTAAATATCAAGAGGACTTTTGGGTGAAGGGTTAGGCTTGGGTTAAAGGTAGGTGGTTGGGTTAGTGGTTAGTAAAAGGGCGAAAGGCGTAAAAAGCATCGGTTTTCGTAAGACTTTTTTTTTTTTTTTAATTTTGATGAAGCCATTATTCAAACAAAGTTATTTTTGGTAAACTTGTTTGTTTATTCCTTTTTGCTTCATCATCATCATTTTTTTTAAGGAAGTCGTAAGAAAAACCGAGCTTGTTACTAAAACAAAGGGTTAAAAATAAAAAGGGTTTGGTGGGTGAAAGGGTGTTTGTTTTTGGGTTAAGAAATGAAAAGGTTTAGGCTCAAAGGGGTTAACTAGGGGGATTTTGGGTAGGTGGTAAAAAAGAAAAATAATGGTGTAGAAATAAAAAGGGTTAGTCCTAATGCCTCCATCATTTACTTACTCGGGTTTAAGTTGGTAAGGACCGGGAATGTATCGTCGTGGCAAGTTCTAGAGTCGTAAGAACCAAGCGGCTATTCACACAAGAAACGAAAAATGAGCATTTAGTTTAAAGATATGTATTTGTATGCTCAATAAAGGCTCAAAACTCACTTTTTGTGGGAATGGGTTTTTTTATAAGATCAAGTATATATATAATCAAATTTTAACTAAGCTTGTCATGTCGTTTCATAATTTTCTTATGTTAGTTCTTTTTATCACGACGCTATCGGTTGTAAATTTGTAAAAATATAACCTTTTTAGAACTTGAAATTCCCAAGTTAAACCTAGACAAGTAAAAAAAACAAAAAATGAAAAATTTTTAAAAAAATTTGGGGTGATTAGCGGTTCCAATAGAGTTTTGTGTAAGGCTTGTAATTAGGACTTGCAAGATTCAAGGTTTTAGCATCCCCCCACACTTAAACTACACATTGTCCTCAATGGGTCCCAAAAATAAGTTTTTCGGTTGATTAAAATGTGTAAAAGTGGGCTAAAAACAAGATTTTATGTTACTGGGTAGCTGAACACGGGGTGGTGTTGGCTGAGCACGGCCCAGTGTCCAGACTGCCAGTACCAAAAGTAAACAGAAGGCTGGGCACGGGCGCGTGTTCAGTGAGCACGGCCCCGTGTCCAGGTACCTGAACTGGGCATTTTCTACAGAACCTCGGGCACGGGGCGTGTTGGGGTGAGCACGGCCCCGTGCTGAACTTGCTGTAATGAAGAAAAATTGTCGGGAGGCTCTGTTTTTGTGCATGGGTTGTTGGTTCAAGCTTCCCTTAGTATCCTTCACCATCCCGAGTGTGTTTTATTCCTGGAAATTAAAACTAAACTAGAAAATATAAAAGTTAATCTAAATTAAACTAAGGAAAGTTCCGCGGAATGCCTCCGTGGTGCGCCACGTTTATAAGGGTCCTTGGCTAGACCCACCTTATCAGGTGGTTCTGGCTCATCTTCAATTAGGGGGTCGTAATTGCCGAATGGATATTTCATTGAACGCTCAAGATCGACACTCTTTTTAAATGCCCCTAATTGAAGAGGTAGATTGTTATACTTCCGGTTCTTCAAAGCTTCGTGGGTTTTTACAAAGGGTCGTCCCAACACTAGAGGAGCGTCATCAAGGATGACAAAGTCGGCTGGGATTACCATTTGATTTGTTTGAACCAAGACATCCTCAACTACACCGATTGATTTTATTATTTTCCGATTCGATAGAAAAATGGGTATTTGAAGTGGAGAAAAATCACTAATACTTAATTTTTCGAAAATGTAGTTGGGCATTATGTTAACACAAAGATCTTTATCAATCGTGACATTACTAATAAACGAATTTTGAAAGAAACATGGAACCGGTGTAATGTTAATTTCAAATGGGTCTTCTTTTATTAGTGAGGTTTGATCAATAGTTAACTTAACACTTACCGTTTCGTCAATTTTAGTGTTAGTGTTTAACTCTTTTAAGAAATTAGCATGAGTTGGAACTAAACAATGATTTTCAAAAGAAGGTGACAAGAGATTAATTTCTTCAAAATTAGACTCTTCTTGTATTTTAGCGTTGTCGGACTCACCTTTTTCGTTGTTTAACTCATGTGTCGGTTTTTCACTTATTTGTTCTTCCATTTCCACACTTTCAGTTATCTCTTCTTTATTTAATTGTTCTCTTGCGCGGGACTCCTCTTCCCTTGCGCGAGATTCTTTTATATAGCGATCGATAACTCTAAGGTGTTCTAATATCCTATCGGTCACTTCGGTGATAGAGAAAGGATCGGGATTTTCAAAGCTTGAATCCGGTTGTTCGATCCTTTGTTCCTCATAATACCCATATGAAGTAGATGGTTCACACCATTGTTCTTCATTGTAAGCATATGATGGATAAGGGTCGTAATTTTGTTCTTCATAGTACTCATATGAGGTGGGTTGTTCACGCCATGGTTCCTCATAATAAGCATATGAAGGTGGTGGCTCATATATTGGTTCCTCAAAGTATGAGTAAGGAGGCTCATACCTTGGTTCATCAAAATATGAGTATGAGGGAGGAGGTTCATACCTTTGGTCTTCATAGGATGTGTATGAAGTTGATGGCTCGTACCTGGGTTCCTCATAGTAGGTGTATGAAGTGGACGGTTAATATAAGTTACAATATTGAACCGAATGCGGGTCACCACAATTAGTGCAATAGTTATTCCTATAATCATCCTCCCCATAGGTGTAGTTGTAACCTCCTGAGTATTGATCCATAAGAATCACTCAGCAGACCACAACCAAGTCTCGAGATCAGAAAACAAAAATAAAAACGGAAACAGAGGCTGGACACGGCCCCGTGTTCAGTGGACACGGCCCCGTATTCAGGTTCTGTATCTGGGCGTTTTAATTAAGGTTACTGATTTCGTTGAGCACGGGGGCGTGTTCAATGAGCACGACCCCGTGTTCAGCTTCTGTTACTGGGTGTTTTATGAAAATTATGCAGCACGGCCCCGTGTTCAGCGAGCACGGCCCGTGTTCAGGTTACTGTAAATGCAAAATTAAACTAAAATGCAGAAAAATGTGCGCGAGTTTTGAAAAAGTATTGAAAAACTGATTAGGCCGTTGATTTTAAGCTTTCTTAAAATCCTTGTGTCCCCGGCAGCGGCGCCAAAAACTTGATGTGCGTTAGGTGTATATATAGGTTTAAGTATATTTTAAGCCCTTTTACACTTTCTTTAGCCAAGTTTTAAATTTATAAAACACGATATTTACTAACACTAAACACACATATGGGCAAGTGCACCCATCGTGAGTGTAGTATAGTGTTGGCAAGATACCGAGGTCGTCCAAGGACACAAGAGCTTTTAGTACCGGTTTATCCTCAACGTCTAATCAAATCAAAAGTTTTGAAAAAGGTTTTAAACTAAGAAAAATAAAATCTAACTAAAATGCTGAAAAATAAAAATAAAAGAAAAACAGATATACAAGATGAATCACTTGGCTCCGACTCATGTTTAGTGTAACCTTTGATTATTTCCGCACTTTTGCACTATTTAAGAGATTATCTTAGTTATTGTAGTAGGCCCCTCTTTTGAAGGTGACGTTACCCTCAACCCAGTAGTTTGAGTCAGCAAGGATACAATCCTAAAGGGTCGGATTATTGAAAGATAATTAATTAAGTTATTAATGCATATTGTGGTAGGCCCCTCTTTTGAAGGCGACGTTACCCTCGGCTAAGTAGTCTGAGTCAGCAGGGATACAGTCCTAAGTAGCCGGGTTAAACTATTAATAGTAGTTTAAATTATGAGGGGGTCAAAGAGTTTGGACCCCCGCCATCCAATACCGTTAAGTATTGAAGGAGGTCCTACTAAATTTGACCCAGGTCCTTTGCAGGATCTATACACTGAACAATGGCAAGACTGTTACCAAACCGTTCCCTTAACCCCCGACCAGGTAGCCAACATACCTCCATATAGACCGTGGAGATATGAATGGTGAAAATCTTTTATTTTATATAGACAATAAAATAATGCCAAGACACCACGGACAAACGTTAAGGAAGAATCACCTTCAACATAAGAAACTAGTTATTAAAGTCATTAATACATAACCAATTAAAAAGTGCGAAAAGATTAAAAATAAAAAGTATTACACTAGATACTTTGTCTTCACCAAGTGATGTAAGAGACTTAGGCAAACATGGCCTTGATTGTCAAGAACTCTTACGATCAATCTTGGATCCCGAGACGACTCACACACTCTATGATGGACAATGGATGATGGTGGTGGATGATGGTGTTATGGTGGTGGTGGGTGGTGGGTGAAGTGTGAGAGAAGTGGTGTGCCAAGGGATGGTTTGAGCTTGAACCAAGCACTCCTATTTATAGGCTGAACAGAAGCTCGGGCACGGCCCCGTGTCCACATCCTTCTCTTTCTTCATTAATTGCTCTTGTCTTTATTAGTTGACCACGACCCCGTGTCCGCTGGGCACGACCCCGTGTGCAGAAGCATATCTGTACTATCAAGATTTGCCTAGATTCTGCGAATCTTATAGTTGACCACGACCCCGTGTCCGCTGAGCACGGCCCCGTGGTGGGCAATGGAAGCTTCTACAACTTTGTCTTTTATGCTGACACTTGGGTGTTCAGCCTTCTGCTCTCTTGTTTTGCTTGGGAAGATGCTTTCGGGGAGGTCGGGCATGCCACGTTTGTTCCTTTTCTTGTATTTATGTTAGATTTAGCTGCCTTTTTGCTTCTTTTGTTAATTTGAGCTCATTTAATCCTGAAAATACAAAAGGAAGACAAAAACACACTTTTTCCAACATTAGTACTAAAAAATGGTTAGTTTTATGCCACAATTGATGTAATTTATATGTTGTATTTTGCGCACATCAAATACCCCCACACTTGAATCTTTGCTTGTCCTCAAGCAAAACTCTTTATAAGGTGGCTTTACACTCCCAAATGGAATGGGTAGAAGAGAAGGTTTTTGGGCTTGTCATAGAGTGTCGGGATTTCCAAGATTCTTCATTTAGTTTTGTTTTTATTTATTTACAATCCTATTCGTCATGATTTATTTAAAACTTTTCATAAGATAAATTACTTATTAGGGCATAACATGCCTCTTTAAAATTCTATTTATATACAAGTTCACATACCTCACGGGGGATCACTCAACACTCGGCCGAAGATGTATTTTAGTGAATCACTCGAGAGCAGCATAGAACTTACTCCTACCATAGGCTTGCCAAGCAATCAATCCTCCTCCTTTTTAACTATAAACCTTTGTAAATATCAAGAGGACTTTTTGGGTGAAGGGTTAGGCTTGGGTTAAAGGTAGGTGGTTGGGTTAGTGGTTATTGGTTAGTAGAAAAGGGCGAAAAATCGTAAAAAGCATCGGTTTTCGTAAGACTTTCTATTTTTCAACTTTTTATTTTGATGAAGCCATAATTCCAAACAAAATTATTTTTGATGAACTTGCTTGTTTATTTCTTTTGCTTCATCATCAACAAAAATTTCTTTTTTTTTTTTTTTTTTTTTTGAAAGTCATATGAAAAACCGAACTTGTTACTAAAACAAAGGGTTAAAAATAAAAAGGTTTTGGTGGGTGAAAGGGTGTTTGGTTTGGGTTAAGAAATGAAAAGGTTTAGGCTCAAAGGGGTCAACTAGGGAGATTTTGGGTAGGTGGTAAAAAAAAGAAAATAATGGTGTAGAAATAAAAAGGGTTAGTCCTAATGCCTCTATCATATACTTACTCGGGTTTAAGTTGGTAAGGACCGGGAATGTATCGTCGTGGCAAGTTCTAGAGTTGTAAGAACCAAGCGGCTATTCACACAAGAAACGAAAAATGAGCATTTAGTTTAAAGATATGTATTTGTATGCTCAATAAAGGCTCAAAACTCACTTTTGTGGGAATGGGTTTTTATGTGATCAAGTATATATAATTAAATTTTAACTAAGCTTGTCATGCCTTTTCATAATTTTCTTATGTTGGTTCTTTTTATCACGACGCTATCGGTTGTAAATTCGTAAAAATATAACCTTTTTAGAATTTTGAAATTCCCAAATTAAACCTAGACAAGTAAAAAAAAAATGAAAATTTTCGAAAAAAATTTGGGGTGATTAGCGGTTCCAATAGAGTTTTGTGTAAGGCTTGTTATTAGGACTTACAAGATTCAAGGTTTTAGCATCCCCCCCACACTTAAATTACACATTGTCCTCAATGTGTCCCAAAAATAAGTTTTTAGGTTGATTGAATGTGTACAAGGTGTGAATTAAGCAAAAATTTGTGTTACTGGGCGCTGGACACGGCCACGTGCCTAGTGGGCACGACCTCGTGTTCAGGTGTCAGTAACGAAAACTTACAGAAGGTGGACACGGGGGCGTGTCGGCTGGACACGACCCCGTGTCTGGCAAAAAGTCTGCATATTTAGACAAACAACAGGTCTGGGTTAGTGGGCACGGGGGCGTGTCGGCTGGACACGACCCCGTGTAGACAGTCTGCAAGGTTGAGAAACAGGTTTCTGGTTCTGGTTTTCCTGTCCCGGCTTTAGTAGCACTAAGGTTTAGTGCTCTAAGCCTCGTATGTACCTGTTTTATCAATAAACACTCCACCAAAACATAGCAAACATCCTAGATTACCAGTGTTCAACATCCCATCCATCACAAAGTTAGAAAAAGAAAAAATGCAGAAAATAAAAGAGTTAAAGGAAAGTAAATTGTTTGACACACGGCACACAGGCCGGAAATTGTTCAAGATAAAAGGTTAACCTGGGGAATCACCAACCAACCGCTTCTTCCTCCGCTCCTTCCGCCTAATCCATGTCCTCGTCCTCATCATCATCATCTCCACCATGCCCAACAATGTACTCCCGGATATTTCCAATATCGTCTTGGATATCGGATATGTTTCTCTCGATCGCCCCAACCCGGTTGTACGTGTTGCTTGCCATATTGTAGGTGTTCCTGGTGCACATGAGGTTTTCCTGCAATAAATCATGTAAACTTTGGAAGTTAGGAAAACCGCCTCCGGAGGAGGACTGTCCTGGATCACCATGGGGCTGGTACTGGTACTGATGATCTTGTGGAGCGTGAAGGACAAGTGCCTCCTGCGGGTTCCATGCATGCCCTTGCATCCTTTGGAAGCTCACCGTCCCGTCTTCAGCCTCATAGATTAGGTTCATTGAGCGGCAGATGTGTATATCTACCCTACCCGACCATGGGCTCCTTCCGAATGACCTAGGTATGTTGGTGAAGTGCTTGAAGAGACGGTACACCCATCCCCCAAAGAAGATAGGGGTTGGTGCAGTAGCAAGGCGGTTATGATGCATGTTTCGGAGCATGAGGAATGGAACATCGAGGTGCCTGCGGTTATGGATGCAGTGGAGGACAACTAAATCTCTTAACCCAACAACGCCACCGCTATCATGCCTTTGGCTGAGAGAGTAGCCGAGGAGCCTATGGATGTATCGGTAGAGAGGATCCCTCAACTTCGTGCTCTTAGTGCTGCTCGGGTTGTAATGCCCTTCACTAATCTGAGCCCACGCGGCTTGGCGATCGTTCTCATCTATCTCTCGCATCCCTCCAGTATTTTCCTTGTTACCTGCATCTTCTTCCGCATACAACCCGACAATCGACCCAAATTGTGCCATAGAGATCGAATATCTAGTTCCACCACATCTGAATGCTACCCCATCATTGTCGAATGGGTCGCACCTTGAGTTGAATGTGAAGGTGCTATAGAATTCCAAAGTGCATTCGTGGATGGAACGGAGTCGAGTTGTTAAAGCGACTCTTAGTGGTCCTGTGACAAGGTTGATGAAGCGGTCGAGTTGGTTCACCAATGCTAACAAATCCGTGCATGCTTGCCTTGGGTATTCTTCCAGTCTTGTTTGAAGTACTTCGTATCTAGCCCTAGCATCGAGCTCATTTGCGTTAAACCTTGTGAACTTCCTTGCCATCTGAAAGAATACATCAAAAGTTAGCACGAAACATTAGAATTTTCGGAAAAAACTGCAAACAGTGTGCTGGACACGACCCCGTGTTCAGCGGACACGGCCCCGTGTCCAGGCGTCTGTTACACAAAAATATCATTTTTCGACCCGGTTTCGAAAACTTGAAAATTTTTGGTCCAATAGGTGCGGTTTCCCCCGAAAATGAAACCCCAAGTGCCATTTTTCCCAAAAAAAAAAAATTATCTTTTTCGGTTCAAAAACAAGGGTTTGGGGTTTTTGTGAGAAATCGGGCGAATCTATGAACAATACAAGTGTATTTACTTCCTTTAACACTAATCTAACTAAATGCTAATAGATTAAAGCAAAAATTTGAGGTTTGATCCGGGTGTAGTTCAAGAACCCTAGATTTTTCCCCAAATTTTTGAAGTTTTAACTACATGCAAATGCCTAATCTAACTAATAATAGTGATAGAATCATACCTTGATGTTGTTAGAATGATAGGAGATGTTGAAAATCTGCGGAAAATCGCCTGGAACCAGAGCGTTTTCGGGGAAACGGGGCGTGTGAAATGAAGTAACTGTTATGAAAAAGGGAATATATCCCGACAGTAGCGCGGACACGGCCTCGTGCCGAGCAAAGTTTTGAATTTTTTTTTTTAGTGCTCGTGTGAGTGCCCTTTGTTTCCCAAAAAGTTTGGTTAGAAGACTTACCGATTTAGATGTCGTCCTAATCATTCGTAACTTACCAGGTATGATGTTGATGTTTTCATTCTTCAACCGTTTGAAGCGAGATCTCCTCCTCTTCATCCTCAATGAATCCTTGATAGAGTTTCAGCCGTTGGCCATTGACTTTGAATGAGGGTCCATTCCGAGATTTAATTTCTATTGCACCGTGTGGGAAAATATGGGTGATGGAAAAAGGTCCTGACCACCTAGACTTTAATTTACCAGGAAATAATCGAAGTCGTGAATTAAACAAAAGAACTAGATCTCCCACTCGAAATTCATTAGGTTTAATATGTTTGTCATGCAAGTTTTTCATTCTTTCCTTGTAAATTTCGGAGTTTGAGTATGCATAATTCCTAAGCTCGTCTAATTCATTTAATTGACAAAATCGATTTTTACCAGCAAATTCTAAATCTAAGTTTACATTTTTAATTGCCCAGTAGGCTTTGTGTGCAATTTCTACTGGCAAGTGACAGCTTTTTCCATAGACTAGCTTATATGGGGTTGTACCTATTGTTGTTTTATAAGCAGTTCGAAAAGCCCATAAAGCATCATCTAATTTATCTGCCCATTCCTTTTTATTTAACACTACGGTTTTTTCGAGTATTCGTTTTAAACCTCTATTAGTCACTTCGGCTTGTCCGTTTGTTTGAGGGTGATACACTGTTGAGACCCGGTGATAGACCCCATATCTTGTTAAAAAAATTTCAAGTTGATGGTTGCAAAAATGGGTACCTCTATCACTTATTAATGCTTTAGGTGTGCCAAAACGAGAGAATAATTTTTTCAGAAATCTTACCACGACTCTTCCATCATTTGTTGGAAGTGCCTCGGCCTCGGCCCATTTAGACAAGTAGTCTACTGCCACAAGTATATATTTGTTTCCTTTTGATGGTGGGAAAGGTCCCATAAAGTCGAGTCCCCACACATCAAAAATCTAACAAACAAGAATGTCATTTTGTGGCATTTCGTTTTTGGAAGAAATATTACATGTTCTTTGGCACGCATCGCAAGTCTTGACAAGACTTTGGGCGTCTTTGTAAATGGTTGGCCAATAAAATCCTGAATAAAATACCTTTCGTGCGGTACTTGCGGCACCATGATGTCCTCCGTATGGACCTTCATGACAATGGCGGAGAATTCTTCGTGCTTCACTACCATGTACGCATCGTCGGATGAGTTGGTCGGCACACATTTTGAAAAGATATGGATCTTCCCAAAAATAGTGTTTCACATTGGCAAAGAATTTTTTTCTTTGATGATGTGGCCAACCCTTAGCGACTATACCGCTAGCTAGGTAGTTAGCATAGTCGGCGTACCATGGTTCTTCCTTGTATTCCACCATTTCTAGGGACTCCGTTGGAAATTTTTCGTTGATTTGCTCGTCCCTGGTTGCCTCCAAAACTGGGTCTTCTAAGCGTGAAAGATGATCTGCTGCGGTATTTTCTGCTCCTCTTTTGTCTTTGATTTCAATATCAAATTCTTGGAGGAGTAGAATCCACCGAATCAAACGTGGTTTTGCGTCTTGCTTTTTGAAGAGATATCGAATGGCTGCATGATCTGTATAGACTATAGTTTTAGAAAGAACAAGATAAGAACGAAATTTATCAAAAGCAAACACCACAGCTAGTAACTCTTTTTCAGTTGTTGTGTAATTTTCTTGTGCATCGTTAAGTGTTTTACTAGCATAATAAATTGGGTGAAAATGCTTTTCTTTTCTTTGTCCCAAGACAACTCCAACTGCAAAGTCACTGGCATCACACATGATTTCGAAAGGAAACTTCCAATCAGGCGCTATCATGATAGGTGCATTGACTAGCATTTCCTTTAAGGTTAGAAATGCTTGATTGCAATCCTCGTCAAAGATGAAAGGAGCATCTTTTTCAAGTAATTTTGTTAGAGGCCTTGAGATTTTAGAAAAGTCTTTGATAAACCGCCTATAAAATCCGGCATGCCCTAGGAAACTTCTGATAGCTCTAACGGAGGATGGGGGTGGTAGTCGAGAAATGGTATCTATCTTGGCTCGATCCACCTCCATTCCTTCGCTTGAGATTTTGTGACCGAGTAATATTCCCTCCGTTACCATGAAATGGCATTTTTCCCAGTTAAGGGCGAGGTTAGTTTCCTCACATCGGGATAGCATTCGTTCAAGGTTATCGAGGCATTGGTCGTATGAATCCCCAAAGATAGAAAAGTCATCCATGAAGACTTCCATTGTCTTTTCTATCATGTCGTGGAAGATGGCTACCATGCAACGTTGGAATGTTGTGGGGGCATTACATAGACCAAACGGCATGCGTCGATAAGTAAAAGTTCCATAGGGACATGTGAAGGTTGTCTTTTCTTGGTCTTCGGGTGCTATCGGGATTTGAAAGTAACCTGAAAAACCATCCAAGAAACAATAAAATTTATGACCGGATAATCTTTCTAACATTTGATCAATGAAGGGTAAAGGAAAGTGATCTTTTCTTGTTGCTTCATTTAATCGTCTATAATCTATACATACTCTCCATCTTGTGACGGTTCTTGTTGGTATTAGTTCATTCTTTTCATTAGTTATTACCGTCATACCTCCTTTCTTTGGAACTACTTAGACGGGACTTACCCAAGGACTATCGGAGATAGGATAAATAAGTCTGGCGTCAAGTAATTTGATGACTTCGTTTTTAACCACTTCTTGAACATTGGGATTTACTCGACGTTGTGGTTGTATTACCGATTTGTAGTCATCATTCATTAAAATTTTGTGCGTACACATGGAAGGACTTATTCCTTTAATATCTACCAGCTTCCAAGCGATAGCATTTTTATGTTTTGTCAAAAGGTTAATTAATTTTTCTTTTTCTAATTTATCTAATTTAGATGAAATAATTACGGGTAACTTACCATCTTTGTCTAGAAAAGCATATTCCAAACCTTTTGGAAGTTCTTTGAGCTCAAGAGGTGGGTCTTTAGGAGACTCCTTATTTGGTTGCTCATTTTGATCAAGAACCTTAAAAGTTTGTTCTATGGCGACCTCTTCTTCAACAAAGTGGTCAAACTTCTCACTTGTATCGGGTGGTTCATCTTCATCTTCAATTAGGGGGTCATTGTTGCCGAATGGATATTTCATTGACCGTTCAATATCGACACTTTTTTTAAATGCCCCTAATTGAAGAGGTAGATTGTTGAACTTCCGGTTTTTCAAAGCTTCGTGAGTTTTTACAAATGGTCGTCCCAACACTAAAGGAGCGTCATCGAGGATGACAAAGTCGGTGGGGACTACCATTTGATTTGTTTGAACCAAGACATCCTCAACTACACCGATTGATTTTATTACCTTTCGATTGGATAGAAAAATGGGTATTTGAAGTGGAGAAAAATCACTAATACTTAATTTTTCGAAAATGTAGTTAGGCATTATGTTAACACAAAGATCTTTATCGATTGTGACATTACTAATAAATGAATTTTGAAAGAAATATGGAACCAGTGTAATGTTAATCTCAAATGGGTCTTCTTTTATTAGTGAGGTTTGATCAGTAGTTAACTTAACACTTACCATTTCGTCAATTTTAGTGTTAGTGTTTAACTCTTTTAAAAACTTAGCATGAGTGGGAACTAAACAATGATTTTCAAAAGAAGGTGACAAGAGATTAATTTCTTCAAAATTAGACTCTTCTTGAATTTTATCGTTAACGGACTCACCTTTTTCGTTGTTTAACTCATGTGTCGGTTTTTCACTTATTTGTTCTTCCATTTTTACACCTTCAGTTATTTCTTCTTTAATTAATTCTTCTTTTGCGCGGGACTCCTCTTCCCTTGCGCGAGATTCTTTTATATAGCGATCAATAACTCTAAGGTGTTCTAATATCCTATCGGTCACTTCGGTTATAGAAAAAGGATCGGGATTTTCAGAGCTTGAATCCGGTTGTTCGATCCTTTGTTCCTCATAATACCCATATGAAGTAGATGGTTCACACCATTGTTCTTCATTGTAAGTATATAATGGATAAGGGTCATAATTTTGTTCTTCATAATACTCATATGAGGTGGGTTGTTCACGCCATGGCTCCTCATAATAAGCATACGAAGGTGGTGGCTCATATCTTGGTTCCTCAAAGTATGAGTAAGAAGGCTCATACCTTGGTTCATCAAAATATGAGTATGAGGGAGGAGGTTCATACCTTTGGTCTTCATAGGATGTGTATGAAGTTGATGGCTCGTACCTGGGCTCCTCATAGTAGGTGTATGAATTGGATGGTTGATATGAGTGACTATATTGAACCGAGTGCGGATTACTACAATTAGTGCAATAGTTACTCCTATAATCATCCTCCTCATAGGTGTAGTTGTAACCTCCTGAGTATTGATCCATAAGAATCACTCAGCAGACCACAACCAAGTCTCGAGATCAGAAAACAAAAATAAAAACGGAAACAGAGGCTGGACACGGCCCCGTGTTCAGTGAGCACGGCCCCGTGTACAGAATCTGTATCTGGGCGTTTTAATTAAAGTTACTGATTTCGTTGAGCACGGGGGCGTGTTCACTGAGCACGGCCCCGTGTTCAGCTTCTGTTACTGGGTGTTTTAAGAAAAATGTGCAGCACGGCCCTGTGTTCAGCGAGCACGGCCCATGTTCAGGTTACTGTAAATGCAAAACTAAACTAAAATGCAGAAAAATGTGCGCGCGTTTTGAAAAGGTTTTGAAAAACTAATTAGGCCGTCGATTTTAAGCTTTCTTAAAATCCTTGTGTCCCCGGC
This sequence comes from Helianthus tuberosus, assembly GCA_030545235.1. Classification (NCBI taxonomy): domain Eukaryota; kingdom Viridiplantae; phylum Streptophyta; class Magnoliopsida; order Asterales; family Asteraceae; genus Helianthus; species Helianthus tuberosus. Next base: position 56,539,721 of record CM060403.1, read on the forward strand.
AACGGCGCCAAAAACTTGATGTGCGTGAGTGTTATTAGTTTTTGATGTATTTATTAAGCCCTTTTTAACACTTTTTAGCCAAGTTTTAAATTTATAAAACACGATATTTACTAACACTAAACACACATATGGGCAAGTGCACCCATCGTGAGCGTAGTATAGTGTTGGCAAGATACCGAGGTAGTCCAAGGACACAAGAGCTTTTAGTACCGGTTTATCCTCAACGTCTAATCAAATCAAAAGTTTAGAAAAATGTTTTAAACTAAGAAAATAAAAACTAACTAAAATGCTGAAAAATAAAAATAAAAGAAAAAAAACAGATAGACAAGATGAATCACTTGGCTCCGACTCGTGTTTAGCGTAACCTTTGATTATTTCCGCACTTTTGCACTATTTAAGAGATTATCTTAGTTATTGTAGTAGGCCCCTCTTTTGGAGGTGACGTTACCCTCAACCCAGTAGTTTGAGTCAGCAAGGATACAATCCTAAAGGGTCGGATTATTGAAAGATAATTAATTAAGTTATTAATGCATATTATGGTAGGCCCCTCTTTTGAAGGCGACCTTACCCTCGGCTAAGTAGTCTGAGTCAGCAGGGATACAGTCCTAAGTAGCCGGGTTAAAATATTAATAGTAGTTTAACTTATGAGGGGGTCAAAGAGTTTGGACCCCCGCCATCCAATACCGTTAAGTATTGAAGGAGGTCCTACTAAATTTGACCCAGGTCCTTTGCAGGATCTATACACTGAACAATGGCAAGACTCTTACCAAACCGTTCCCTTAACCCCCGACCAGGTAGCCAACATACCTCCATATAGACCGTGGAGATATGAATGGTGAAAATCTTTTATTTTATATAGACAGTAAAATAATGCCAAGACACCACGGACAAACGATAAGGAAGAATCACCTTCAACATAAGAAACTAGTTATTAAAGTCATGAATACATAACCAATTAAAAAGTGCGAAAAGATTAAAAATAAAAAGTATTACACTAGACACTTTGTCTTCACCAAGTGATGTAAGAGACTTAGGCAAACATGGCCTTGATTGTCAAGAACTCTTACGATCAATCTTGGATCCCGAGACGACTCACACACTCTATGATGGACAATGGATGATGGTGGTGGATGATGGTGTTATGGTGGTGGTGGGTGGTGGGTGAAGTGTGAGAGAAGTGGTGTGCCAAGGGATGGTTTGAGCTTAAACCAAGCACTCCTATTTATAGGCTGAACAGAAGCTCGGGCACTGCCCCTTGTCCACATCCTTCTCTTTCTTCATTAATTGCTCTTGTCTTTATTAGTTGACCACGGCCCCGTGTCCGCTGGGCACGACCCCGTGTGCAGAAGCATATATGTACTATCAAGATTTGCCTAGATTCTGCGAATCTTATAGTTGACCACGACCCCGTGTCCGCTGAGCACGGCCCCGTGGTGGGCAATGGAAGCTTCTATAACTTTGTCTTTTATGCTGACACTTGGGCACGCCCCCGTGCTCACTGAGCATGGGGCGTGTTCAGCCTTCTGCTCTCTTGTTTTGCTTGGGAAGATGCTTTCGGGGAGGTCGGGCATGCCACGTTTGTTCCTTTTCTTGTATTTATGTTAGATTTAGCTGCCTTTTTGCTTCTTTTGTTAATTTGAGCTCATTTAATCCTGAAAATACAAAAGGAAGACAAAAACACACTTTTTCCAACATTAGTACTAAAAAATGGTTAGTTTTATGCCACAATTGATGTAATTTATATGTTGTATTTTGCGCACATCAAAATCGTCGTTTCCATTGGGAAGTGAGAGTACGGGAGCATTGCAAATCATAGCTTTGAGAGTTTGGAAAGACTCCTCTTGTTTAGTTCCCCAAACGAAAGGTTTGTCTTTATGCGTAAGAGAGGTGAGCGGTACAGCGATTGTATAGAAACCTTCGATAAAACGGCGATAGTAACCTGCTAGTCCAAGAAAAGAGCGGACTTCAGACGGGTTCTTGGGTGTAACCCAACTCTTAACTGCTTCAATCTTCGCAGGATTGACGTGAATGCCTTGACTATTGACAATGTGACCCAAGAATTGGACCTCCTCCAGCCAAAATTCACACTTGGAGAATTTGGCATAGAGACGGTTTCCTTGGAGCAACTCAAGAACCAAACGTAGATGCTGCGAGTGTTCGGATTTTGACTTGGAATAGATTAGGATATCATCGATGAATACGATTACGAAGCGATCAAGGAAGGGTTTGCACACTCGATTCATGAGGTCCATGAAGACTGCAGGAGCGTTAGTCAAACCAAAAGGCATGACAACGAACTCGTAATGACCATAGCGGGTACGAAAAGCGGTTTTGGGGATATCTTCTTCCTGGATGCGCAATTGGTGATAGCCTGAACGTAGATCGATCTTCTAGAAACATGTAGCACCTTGTAGGTGGTCAAACAAATCATCGATTCGAGGCAAGGGATAGTCGATGCACATCCGGAATGATCCATCCTTCTTTTTGACGAAGAGGACAGGCGCGCCCCATGGACAGGTGCTAGGACGAATAAAGCATTTATCAAGTAGTTCCTGGAGCTGACTCGAGAGTTCGCGCATTTCGGAAGGAGCAAGACGATAAGGCACTTTAGCAACGGGATTTGCTCCGGGAATGAGGTCGATTCGAAAGTCAAAATCACGAGTGGGAGTTAATCCGGGTAAATCATCGGGAAAAACGTTAGGAAATTCACAAACAACGGGAACTTTGTCTACTGTCTTAACTTTCTTTTCCTCCGCTACTACGATATGTGCCAAGAAAGCTTGGTATTCATTGCGGAGATACTTGCTAGCCTGGACACATGACATGAGTTATAACTTCTTCGGAGTGACTTCGCCATAAACACACAATTGATCACCATTAGGGAGAGAGAAACGAATCATCTTATCGAAGCAAACAACTTCAGCATGATTTTCCCGAAGGAAATCCATACCTACTATGACATCAAAGCTACCGAGTTGCATTGGAATGAGATTAATCGGGAAAACATGACCGTTGAGATTTAGGGTACAATTACGTAGAACAGTACTGACGGTGACGGTTCTTCCAGTGGCAACTTCAACATCGAACTTCGAGGGAATATGGGCGCGCTTACGATTAAGGAGCTTTTCGAATTCGAGCGACACAAAACAGTTATCGGCTCCAGTATCAAATAAACACGAAGCATATATACCATTTACGAGAAACTTACCATTCACAACGTTGTTGTCTGCCTGAGCCTGGCGGGCGTTGATGTTGAAGACGCGCCCACGGGCTGCTTGCTGCTGCTGCTGTTGTGCTGGCTGTTGCTGGGGCTCTTGCTTCACTACCCTGTTGGGGCACATGTTAGCGAAGTGGTTGGGATCACCACACGCAAAGCAAGCTTTAGCATTGACCGCGGGTGCAGGTGTCGCTTGATGACCTTGAGGAGCAGTGAGTAGAGCTTGTTGAGCAGGAGCTTGACCTTGAGGTGGAGCTTGGGCTTGACGTGGGCCTACATGGCAGTTTGCGGTGAAGTGGCCATACATGTTGCAGTGAACACAGAATCTGCACGCGATACCAGTCGGGTGATGATAAGTACAAGTAGGGCAGAGCGTGTGTGGTCCAGTGTATGCACGCTTTGCCGGCTGTGCATTGGCCACAGGTGCCGCTACTTGGCGGTGTTGCTGTTGCGGTTGGGTTGGTACGGTTTGGAGTGGTGCAGCAGTGATCGCACAGTTCTTGTTGCTGGAGCTACTGTTGTTCTTTCTCTTGCGTCTCGAGAGCTTGGATGACTGAGGTGCGGTGGCGGTTTCAGCGGGTGTAGCAGTTTTAACTTGATGTAGACTCTTGGGAGCTTTATCCCAGAAACCAGACTTGACTCGCTTGTCGTTGATCTCAGCAGCGAGTAAAAACGTCTCCTCAATTGTTGTAGTCTTTGCAGCATGAACGAAATCAGCCACGCAATCCGGAAGAGCACGGATATACTTCTTAATGGTGATTTCGGGCGTAGTCACTTGGCCTGGACAGATAATACTCAACTGCTTGAAGCGAGCAGTTAAACCAGCGTTGTCACCATCCTTCTGCTTGATGTGCCAGAACTCGTCCTCCAGATTCTGGCGCTCGTGGGGAGGGCAGAACTCTTGCATCATAACGTTCTTCAACTCATCCCACATTAATCCATAAGCTGCATCATTTCCGCGCTTGTTTCTCTCGGCCGTCCACCAATCTAGAGCTCGGGATTGGAAGACGCCAGTAGCGTTGAGAGTACGGAGATTATCAGGACAGCCACTCTGGCGCAGGGTGACTTCGATAGAATCAAACCATTGAAACATGGCCATGGGACCATCTTCGCCAGTAAACTCTTTTGGTCCGCAGGATTTGAACTGCTTGAAGCTAAAAGCAGCTTTGGGATAATCGGTCCTAGACTCTTCCGAAGACTTGCTCGCATTCTCGTTCAGTTCACTCACAATCTGAGGGATGACTTTGACGATTTGACTAGCGACGAGAGAAGCGAGTCGCTTTTCAGCGTGCTTTCGTCTAGCAGCTCGTGAGTGTAGGGATCCAGTTGACGACATTGTCTGCAACAGACATCGTCACAGGACTCAAATTTAATCTCGATTAATTCCTAGTATTAGTCTAGCGATTTACCATAAAGCTCAGGAACACGTAGTCACATAAACACAGAACCATATAAGCTCATAAGCACATAGGCACATAATCACGTAAGGCACAGAAGCACATAAGCACGTTAGGCACAGAAGCACATAAGGCAGTCAGAATACAGAAACCTTTCTATGTTTTGCACGTATTCCCTATTCTTCACAGCGCGTATATCGATTTAGTATAGCGATTACGATTATCGTGTAGTGATTGCGAATAATGTCCAGCGATTTGTCGGTGTGGTGCGGATCGTGTGTGATTTGCCGTGGAAAACATAGAATCGAAGTACCAGTACCACTGTACTGTTTATCCCAAATGCTAACAAGTCACCATATAAATCACATAAATTCCCATAAAGATCAATAAAATCTCAGAATTAGTTGTGGCAAAATCAAGAATCGAAATACATAAAAGCGAAAATAGGTTGTCTACGGCTGTTTAGACATCGACTAACCAAAGTGGTTCGACTATTCTCAAGGACTGTAAATGCACATTTTGGCCTTCTGGACTGTGCTCTTGCCTCAATCCGGGAAGTCGGCACTCATCCTGTGACAACCCGAAGTTTCAAGGTTAGTGTTTTCGGTCTTTTTGTGATTCCTCCCCATTCTTGTTTTTGATCTATTTGGTAGTGTACATTGTGTGTGTGTTTAATTGAGAAACCCTTAGTCGTGGCCCAGAATGTTTAGGAAACACAACCGGCCCAAACGATGGCCTTGTGTGGGAATCATAATCGGCCCAAATGATGATCTTGTTTGACAAACTCAACCGGCCCAAATGTTATGGTGTGTTTAGTAATAACCATCGGCCCACTTGTTAGATGTTAACCTTATAAAAACAATGTTACGTACTGTAACACCCTAGTTACTGATTAACGATTTTGTATGTAATTATCAACAATTAGATGTGTAGTTAAGACTACACATGCTATAAAAATACGGGTTTATTAAAACTTTTACAATTCATAAGTTATTCTAGGTAACGTGATCGAATTCGTTGTTTAAATTTTACAACGTGGCAAAGTGCGGAAGCGTATATCTTTATCGTGTTCGGTTCTTCGCTGAGCTTGATCGTCTTCCGGCATCCAAAAGTACCTACATTTCAATAACATGAAATGCTTTAGTCATACGGGGTTTAAATGATGTCCGAACGATGTCCGGGAAACAATTGATTTTTTCAAATGAAAAACAAAATATGTAAAAATCTCCACCGTAAATTACGGTGGGACCGTAATTTACGGTGGCCCCTGGGTTCATGCTTTTCTACCGTAAAACAGTGGGCCACCACCGTAAATAAATCATCTCCACCGTAAATTACGGTGGGACCGTAATTTACGGTGGACCCTGGGTTCAGCCTTTCCATTTTGCCGTAATTTGACACGAAATCTTTCGTATCTTTCGAACCGCTTATCCGTTTGACCTACCGTTTCTTCCTATATGTTTGTAATTTGATTCTCCATCATATGGAGTTAAAATCCTACATCCGGCTTGATAAAATTCAAGACTTTTAAGTCTTCGGCTTATTACTCTTTTACCAAAATTTGACCCGTTCGTGATTTTATCAAACATACAAGTTTGTTTGACCCTTATTTCTCATAAACCTATTAAATTCAAAGATGTCTAACATATTGGGTTCCAATTATAGAATTATATACATTCTTTAACCCATTTTCACCCATATGCTTATTTTGACCCGTTTGAGGTATTTAAGCATATTTTAAGCACCAATTGCTTTTATTCATTTCTAAATACATATATCCATATTTCTTAACAAAGGATCTTCCGCCACAACTATATTTGTGGTGGATTCGATGTGGTGATTTATATATACCAGAATTTACCCTTCAAATAGTTATTTTACGGCAAAGACTCAAATAGAGCCATTTGACTAACGTTTTACATCTTTCAACTTCTATACTCCTCCTAAGTAATTATTTAATTGTAAAACTCATTTCCAAACAACCTTTAAGGGTTGTTTGTTCAATTTAGCCTACAAGGGCGTTTTGGTCAAAATTAGTCCTTCATTTACGACGAATGACTTTTAGTTACTTGTTTAACCCAACTCCGATCTTTTAACTATGATTTTATTTGAAAGGGCACAAGGCCTTTCAAATATAATGACCATCGTCCGTAACGTTTGGTTTACTTATTAAAGTAACCAAAAACTTAATTTAGACTTCGTTTAACTCTCATTAGCCTTACATTTAAATGAGAGTTTTCTTATTATGCGTACCTGGCTCGGATCATTACGTTGACCCATTTAAGTACCTTGCCTCAATTTTTACTAAGTAATAGCGATGTAAATATCCACTCGATATTTATTTCTGAAATCAAACAACTCATCAAACCATTAGTCGATATTGTCAAAAAGTGGTATTTCCACCTTTTGACCCGTTGGTCTAAATGACCGATGATATTGGCGAGATAAAACTTATTGCCATCTCGTCTACACGACTCGTTCCGATTTACACCGCACGGTCGTTTTAACTATAATCCACTTCTTAACGCTTTTTGGCCTATTAAGGCTTACGTAATATGTATCTTTCAAAACCAATAATTATTGTCAACAAGTGTCCAAATTTCAATTTTACCCTTATTGGTTATCTTGTTCCATACGACTACACACCGGGAACACCATATCTCAATTTCCCATTTGTCTTGTTAGAAATCAAACAACAAAAGGTCATTCTAAACTATATGACTAGTGTAAGCTATACTTACCTTGCATCCATGCCACGCTTTTCTCTTTCCGTACGCGCTCCGTTTGACCCGCTTCATCCACAAGCTTCCACCTAGCTTGTTAGGCGTCAAACTATCATCATATTTCATAAGATGGGTAATTTAGTCATTGTTAATCATAACTATTCCATCTTACGCATTTTTCTATCAATTTATCATTCGATCTTACTAAGGGTCGGTTTGACTACTAAAAGTCAAACGCCCCTTAGCATATAAATGCACATTCAAGTTCTATCTATCAATTAGTAGCTAACATGATCTTATACACTTAGTTACATGAACATGGCTACAAAATTTCATCATAACATTCAAAACTCATTTCAATCATGTATGAACAAGTTCCCAAATCATTTAATTTGTTTGAGTGCCTTGTTTCTATTATCAAATATGATGATTTTAAACATAACTTATCATCATCTTTACTATTATATCAAAACCCACTTCCTAGTTTACTTGTTAATCACATACAAGTGATATTACTTCAAGTTCTTCATAATTTCACCATATCTAACAAAACCCACTTCAACCATATATGAACAAGTACCCAAATTCATGGTTAAATCGAACACCTTCTATTTGTTTTCATGCATGTTGATTCTAAGCATAGTTATATCATTCAAAATCATCATAACATTAAAACCCACTTGTCTAAGTGTGTTAATTCATCAACTCCTTCAATTAATAGCATGTTGTGTATGATTTTCACTTAGGGTTTCGTTCCTAAGCAAGTATACATCACTAATCTAGTCATAGCTTCTCTAATCCATGCCTAATTCGCGATTAGGATGATTATCAACTTTTTACAACTTCATGAATGTTAGAAATTTGACATACCTTAGGATCCCCTTGACTTGGTGATCACGAATATGTGCTTGAATTTCGATTTGGGTTTGATTTGCCCTTTCAATTTCATTGATTTGTGCTTGTTAGGGTTTGGCTCCATGGGGAGCTCCCTGATGTCGATCCAGAACACACACTTGAAGTGTGTGTTTTGTTTTGATTTTTCTTTTATTTAATAACTTTGTTAAGTTATCCCATTTTAACCCCTCGTGTTTGGTTCGTTAATAAGTAGACCACAACCTACTTATTTCTAACAATATTCCCATTTATTAACTAGGTTAAACATTCCTAGTTAAATTAGTGGGTTCGGGGAATCTATAACTCAGTTTCTTTTAAGCCCCGTTAATTCAGACTTCATATAAACTTTATTTACTTAAAACATTTATTCATGTTTTATTAAATATTAGGTTTATTTATTTAAATCCTAATATTTACCGGGTTACTTCCACCACTAACGGTATTTTACCCGCTCTTTTGTATTAACGGGGTTTAATTTCCAAACCCGTTTTTGGGATGTTACAAGTCTACCCCCCTTAAAGAGGTTTCGTCCTCGAAACCTTTTCTTACTTAATTCATTGAATTTAAACTCAATGCATTTGTTCCGAGAAATCCTTTGAACATTACTTTTATTTTTAACCAATTGTTGATATCACCCGAAATGTATGATAATATCCTTTTGGTTATTAATCATCCACGTATCTCATACGACATAGTGCAACTTGAAATAACGTAATCTCGTTATTTCCACTAGCTTAGTTAACTTAGCGATATCCATCGCTTTCATATACTATCGAATTCTTTATGAATCCGTTACTTTTACCCGTTTAAATGTCTTTAGTGAAATCTTTCACTTTTAACAACAAATTCTTTTGTTTTCAAATTTATTTATTCGGTTCTGTTATACCGAATCTATCGCTTACAAACAACCAAATTTCTTGATTTGAATTGGTGACCTCAACCGGTCTCACTAACTAGACCTATTAGTCCAGTTACTTATACCGTTCGTTTGGTCATAATGTGATTCTTCCTCACATTGCATTTCTTGACCGTGATCGTGTCACATCATGTTCAATTCATCTCAACCTTTCATTTGCGAAAACATTACTTTTCGAATATATCGTCTTGTGCCTATTAGTGTCAAGACTGTATCCTTCATGCTTACTATTATCCAGTTTACATACCTTCGTATTTGATTATGTCCCATTACCGGGCTCGTTACTCTTTTGTTTTTAACGCTACTAGTATCCCGTTTGCGTTTACTCGTGCCGTCTGGCATGATATTATATTCGACCCGTTCAACTTTAAAATAGTTGAACATAATTTAATCAACACTTCTATTTACATTATCTTGTCGTCTTTTAGTCAGGACTTAAAATCTAAGTCTTTTAATTTTTTTTTTCAACCCGCGTTCACGTCTCTTGGTTTACGCGTATGTTTGATTCTTACCCATCAACCGGGTGTTTTACCGAAGTCGTTGTTATTGCAACCCTCCCGGTATGCATTAAGACCTCGCTTCATTTTTTTTTATTCCGACTTTGTCTTTAAGTTTGACGTTTTACAAAAACGACCCGTTAAGGGACATATTTGCATTTTCCGGGTTCGAGTGTAAGTACACCCCCTCCCAATGCATATCTTAATCATTTCACATGTTTTGCATTCTTCGGGTTCGGGTGTAAGTACACCCCTTCCCAATACTTGTCTAAATCATTTTACATGCTTGCGTTTTCTGGGTTCGAGTGTAAGTACACTCCCTCCCAATACTTGTCTAAATCATTTTACATGCTTGCGTTTTCTGGGTTCGAGTGTAAGTACACTCCCTCCCAATACTTGTCTAAATCATTTTACATGCTTCTTTGTCCCTTCACTCGGGCTCATTATCCTAATGTAATACGCTTCCGTCACTCGGTTGTGCGTTTACATTGTTATCAAATATTTTGCTTATCTGCTTCATTTGGGTACTTTTTAATTAGTCCCATTCACCCCGCCCTTACTACATCGGATGTAAATGTGTCCGCTATAAGAAACTCATGGTATCATATGTCACTACTTACTTGGCCAGAGTAAGCGGTTAACACATGACATACACGACCTTTTTATAGTTTTCACATCACGCCCTATGTAAGTAACGCCTCTATTTGTTTCTCTTGGAAACAATATCCCGAATACATTTTCTATTCGGGTTTTCCAAGTTTTTAATCTACATATGCAATTTTCAATTTCTACTTATTTGTTGCATATTACTATTTGTGCGATTATTTAAAATGTGCACCTGGTAATGTTTGCCCCGACGGGCGTTCCTTGTCATTAACCTTGTTCGCGGTCGTTACGCGATTTAGTCCTCGGTGAGCATGCTCCTCTTGTCATACTTCGGACCGTTCCATCATCATATCCACAATTCGTTTGACTCTCGTCGTCTTCAAACGCGAGTGTCCTTCAATTAAAACCTTCACAAAAGTTAGTAATGTCAACTTTTACTAAATGCCCGTATCATAATACAAGGCTTTTCTACTATACGCATCAACGCGTGTAATTTCGTCAACTATATCAATCATTTTAATTGGGGTAACGTGTATCACACGTATATCAATCATTTTAATTGGGGTAACGAGTGTCCTTCAATTAAAACCTTCCCATTTATTAACTAGGTTAAACATTCCTAGTTAAATTAGTGGGTTCGGGGAATCTATAACTCAGTTTCTTTTAAGCCCCGTTAATTCAGACTTCATATAAACTTTATTTACTTAAAACATTTATTCATGTTTTATTAAATATTAGGTTTATTTATTTAAATCCTAATATTTACCGGGTTACTTCCACCACTAACGGTATTTTACCCGCTCTTTTGTATTAACGGGGTTTAATTTCCAAACCCGTTTTTGGGATGTTACACGTACCCACTTCTCATACATTGCAATTTCAACATAATAACCCTAACTTCTCTTCGTGCGACGGCAGTGAGATACCCCCTTCGAAGCAGCCTCTTTACGAATCAATCTTGTGGTTAGTGATTATCTTTATTTGTTAACCTTATTAACACATAATTGTGATAGTGTATATGCTTAACATGTGAGGATTAAGTGTGTATGTGCATGATCGAGTGTTGTAATCTGTTAAGATGTAATCGGCTATGCGGTCGTATGATCTCGATATAGTGATAAGGGTCTGATGTTCATATGGGTATGATTATTAATTGTGTTGTACTAAGTGTTTTCATCTTGTTCGATTACGAATAAACCCTTGTTGATTAAACGGTAGTGCTCGATCCGATTCAGTTGACTATGAAGTGTGCGTGAACGGTAATGTTATCGTTTGTATGGCATGTTGAATTACCTCTTTGAAACCTGAATTAATAATATGTAATGCTTGCAAACCTGATTGATAGCATGCAATGACTGATTAAGACTTAATGTAGCAAATTATGCATATGATTGGGCGAATGAATATGGTATGATTAATTGGGTGTTTATCACTAATCGATGTGCATGAATACCCAGGAATATTGGGTCAATGAAATCAAAAAGGGGCGGTTGATAGTTGGGCCGGTTAGTGGGTGAATAACAGGTCCAAATGTTATGTCCACTATTGTGTTATGATATTAAGTCTTGTGTGGACCGGTGACATTATATGGAATATTATCATTCGGTTGTAGGAATGGGCTGTATATACACACACACATTATGAACTAATTCTGTTTAAACTTGGGCCTAACAATTATCACATAATTTGTGTTGATTGGGTCTTGGTTGTTACTGGATCAATTAAAACAGTGGGTAAGTGTGCTAGTTGGACCGCATGAAATTGTAACATATATAAATGATCACACGAAGTCTATTGGTGAATCTGTTGAATTGGGTTAATGGGCCGAGTGCACCAGTTGGGTTAAAAGGATGGAACGGCCCAACCGAACGGGTTTAACGGCTGGGCCGGTTGGCTTGGGAGCTACATGATGAACCGAATCTATATAATACATTGTGTGTTATTCGGAAATATGGCAACGTGGAACACTTATGATCCGAATGTGAAGTGAGTGTGATACATTAACTAGCATTGTGAATAGACTATGATCAGAGTACTTGCATGTCGTGTGTGTCAATATGTGTTACATGAATACTTTTGAACTTTATATGTGAACGAATGCGTGAATACATGGAACTAACTGTCTCTGTAAACCCGGTAGGATTTGATTGGTTAACTGTTAAACAAGCACTAAGTCTAACCGAGTAAACCGAAGGTGAGTTCACTACTTTGAGCATGCGTCCCGGTGGTTGGGACAGTCAGTGGGTATCCCGGGGAGGGATAAGTCTTTTGGGTAAAAACTGGTATATATTTGATAATATTCTCATTCTATCATTCTTAAGTCCCATCTTTTGTTACCGGGGAGGTAATGGGGTATTAGTTGGTAGCGCTACTTAGGTTTGGCACCCTCACACCGTACCGGGGAGGACGGTTGTGAACTAATTACCCAGTCGGGCCCAGTGCTTTGATAGGAGTACTGGGGAAAGGGCAAATCATACATCAGGAGCCGTCTTGTTATCATTGAGATATTATCAATATTACTTGCTTTTGTTAATGAACTGAAATAATCATTTGGTAATCAATGTTTTCATAAACTGTGAACTCGCCAGCTTTGTCTGATACGCATGTTGCATGCTCGCAGGTCGTTAGGTATCTTGGCTCTGGAAACTTGCTGTCTGGAGGAGCAGGAGTGGTCATGGGTCGACTGAAGAGACTCATGTGATTATTTATTTACTATTACATGTTGGTTTTTGAACAACTTAGTTTTTGGTTTATTATTTGCTTCCGCTGACATATTGGTTTTCGTATAAACTTACGATGGGATTTTACTATTAATTTGAGAACTTCGTTTAGAAACTTGGTTTTCGTCACACGCCTATCAGGGACACTCCCTAGGTGGTATTTTTGGGGGTGTGACAGTTTGGTATCAGAGCCACTGGTTATAGTGAACTTGGTTTTAAAACATTTTTATAAAACCAGACTATAACCGAACTGATCCGAAATCGACCATGACACTCAGCTCCAGACTGCAAGGTTCGTCTCTTGTTTACTATTGCATAGTATATCTAGTGTTTGCTTATGATTAACATCACATGCGAATGCACACTTGGCACTACAGTATGAGTTTCTATGTTACCAACCCATGTTACGTGTTTTAAGAGAGGGACTCTTCTTGAACTTACATGCTCTATGTTGTGATGCCATTTGTCGTGTTGCTTGAATTCGGGGAAACCTTTTAACACGAGTTGGGAGGAACTGAGATAAACATGCAAACTGGGTTATTATTATGGGTGCACACATAATAATAATGTGGGGTGCATGTGAGTCCCAGTGAAACTTGACAAGTGTGAAAAGGATTCCGCTATGCTAGTTGATGTTATGTTAGAACTTAGAAACCTGTGGAGATCATAGTAACTCTTGACTCCTACTTGAACTTGCTTTTTGAAATCCTTCCGTTACTTGTATAGAATCATGAGTGGACGTGGAGGACGTGGTGGAGGCCGCGGTTGTGGACGCGGCCATATTGCTATGACTCAGGCTGAGTTAACCGATCTCATCAACACTCGCGTGGCTGAAGCCTTAGCGGCTTATCAGGCTGGTACGATGTGTACCAAACACTCTTATTCCTTATGTCGCATGCTTGAGTCTTACTTGTTTCTTTTATGTTCTTTCGTTAATAGGTCAACAGGTGCAGCAGAATCTGCACCATCCACCTGTTTGCACATTCAAAACCTTCATGGATTGTAAGCCACAGACCTTCAGTGGGACTGAAGGGGCTGTAGGACTCTTGCGTTGGTTCGAGAAGGCGGAGTCCGTATTCGCGATGTGTAACTGTCCTGTTGGGGACAGAGTGAAGTATGCTACGGGCACGCTCGAGGATGGTGCCTTGACATGGTGGAATGCCCAGGTTCAGCTGTTGGGCATCGAGGCGGCGAACGCCACTACGTGGGACGATTTTAAGGAGTTGATCAGGGAGGAGTATTGTCCTCGCGATGAGATTCAGAAATTGGAGAACGAGTATTATGATCTGAAGATGGTGGGATCTGAGATTGAAGCATACGTGAAGCGGTCGTATGAGTTGGCTGTCATGTGCCCGAATTTGTCCCGACCTATGTCTCGAAGAATTGAGTTGTTCATCAAGGGATTACCTCCACGAGTGAAGGGTTTGGTTACTGCAGCAAACCTCAACGACTTGACTCAGATTGTCCGTTTGGCTCACAAGATCGTTGATCAAGAGGTGGAGAGTAATTCACTGCCACCGCGTGTTTCTGCTACTACTACTGCTGCCGCTACTACAGTCACTACTCCCGCCACTGACAGCAAGCGTAAGTGGAGCGATGTGGACAAGGCGTCCAATTCAGTGCAGTCACAGAAAAGGCCGGATACTGGCAGCAATCGTAGTTTCAGCCAGTCTTCTTCAGTGAATCAGAATCAGGGTAATAGTTCAGGTCAGGGTTCTTATGCGGGAAAACTACCAAAGTGCAATAAGTGCAACTATCATCATCGGGGGCAGTGTACTCGGATATGTCACAGGTGCAACAGAGCAGGGCACATGGCTAGGGATTATAGGGTTTCACTCCCGAACCCACAGCAGCCGTCACAGCAGCAGGGTAGACAGCAGCCTCAGCAGAATCAGGGTTTTCGTAAGGGTTGTTTTCAATGTGGAGCTGAGGGTCACATCAAGCGAGATTGCCCTCAGCTGAATCAGAATGCAGGTGGTAATAACAATAGGAATAACAACAATGTTGGGAACAACAACGGGAACAATGGGGGAAACGGTGCGCGTGGGCGCGTGTTTACTATTGGAGCTGGGGAGGCTCGGAATGATGGCAACGTAGTGACTGGTACGTTTTCAGTAAATGGTATATTTGCTTCTATTTTATTCGACTCTGGTGCCGGTTGGAGTAATGTATCTTTGGGGTTCAGTCGTCAATTAGGGTTGAGTCCTACACCACTTGTAACTAAACACATAGTAGAGATAGCTGATGGTAAAACAATTGAAGCTTCACACATTCTGGTTGGGTGCAAACTCGACCTCCTGGGTCAAGTGTTCGATATTGACCTGCTCCCTGTTACTCTTGGAAGTTTTGATGTGGTTATCGGCATGGACTGGTTGTCCAAGCATCAGGCGGAAATTCTCTGCAAGGAGAAAATCGTGCGTGTTCCTCTCCCTAGTGGAGAATCTCTATCGGTTCAGGGTCATCGTAGTGGTGCCACAGTTAGCATTATTTCGGCAATGAAGGCTCAGAGGTGTCTGCGTAAGGGCTATCCTTCTATCTTAGCACTTGTTACTGATTCACAGTCTGATAAGAGGAGGATTGAGGATCTTCCAGTAGTTCGTGAGTTTCCTGATGTGTTTCCTGAAGAACTCCCTGGTTTACCTCCACACCGTCAGGTGGAATTTCAGATTGACTTCGCGCCTGGAGTAGCCCCGATTGCTCGTGCTCCTTATCGTCTGGCGCCAGGGGAGTTACAGGAGTTGTCGAATCAACTCCAGGAGCTGTTGGATAGGGGTTTTATCCGACCTAGCTCTTCGCCTTGGGGAGCCCCAGTACTGTTTGTGAAGAAGAAGGATGGGTCCTTTCGGATGTGCATAGATTATCGCGAGCTCAACAAAGTGACGGTCAAGAACCATTATCCTTTACCCCGTATCGACGACCTGTTTAACCAGCTGCAAGGGTCAAGTGTTTATTCCAAGATCGACTTAAGGTCGGGTTATCATCAGGTACGAGTTAGAGAGGAGGATGTTCCCAGAACGGCGTTTCGGACGCGATATGGCCACTATGAGTTTTTAGTTATGCCGTTTGGATTGACTAATGCACCAGCGGTCTTCATGGATCTCATGAACCGTGTGTGCAAGCCGTTTCTCGACGACTTTATCATTGTCTTCATCGATGACATCTTGATCTACTCCAAGAGCAAGGAGGACCACGAGCGACATTTGCGTCTGATATTGGAGCTCCTGAGGAAGGAGCAGCTTTACGCGAAGTTTTCTAAGTGTGATTTCTGGATTCGAGAAGTACACTTTCTGGGGCATATTGTCAACGAGTTGGGGATACATGTAGATCCTGCCAAGATCGATGCTATTAGGAATTGGGCGGCACCGAAGAATCCTTCGGAGGTGCGACAATTTCTTGGTCTTGCGGGGTACTATCGTCGGTTCGTTCAGGATTTCTCGAAGATCGCTCAACCTCTCACCTCCTTGACACAGAAGAATGTTGTTTATTCTTGGGGAATGAAACAGGAGGATGCTTTCCAGCTCTTGAAGCAGAAACTTTGCAGCGCACCGATCTTGTCTCTACCAGAGGGTACTGAGGATTTCACGGTATACTGTGATGCTTCTATTCAGGGTCTCGGTTGTGTGTTGATGCAACGCGAGAAGGTGATAGCATATGCTTCTCGACAGTTGAAGGTACACGAGAGGAATTATACAACTCACGACTTAGAGTTAGGGGCTGTGGTTTTCGCGTTGAAGATTTGGAGGCATTACTTGTACGGTACCAAATGCACCATCTACACCGATCATAGGAGCCTCCAGCATATCTTCAGCCAGAAGGAACTAAATATGCGATAGCGTCGTTGGATTGAGTTGCTGAACGATTATGAGTGTGCCATCAAGTATCATCCGGGTAAAGCTAACGTCGTAGCTGATGCTCTTAGTCGCAAGGAGCCGAAGCCTAAGCGTGTTCGCGCTTTACAGCTTACTATTCACTCTGGTTTACCTGCTCAGATTCGTTCCGCTCAGATCGTGGCATTGAAGGAAGAAAACATCGAGGTTGAGTACTTGCGGGGCATGGAAAAGCAACTAGTGGTGAGATCTGACGGCATTCGCTATTTCATGGAACGGATATGGGTTCCTTTGTATGGTAATCTTCGAGAACTTGTGATGGATGAAGCGCATAAGTCTCGGTATTCTGTTCACCCGGGCTCAGACAAGATGTATCAGGATCTCAGGGTCATGTATTGGTGGCCAAATATGAAGGCTCACATTGCGACGTACGTAAGTAAGTGTTTGACTTGTGCTAAAGTCAAAGCAGAGTATCAGAAACCCTCGGGTCTACTTCAACAGCCAGAGATACCCATGTGGAAGTGGGAGCAGATCGCCATGGATTTCGTTACAGGGTTACCGAGGACTCAGGCTGGGAATGATACTATTTGGGTGATTGTCGACCGTCTCACGAAGTCAGCACATTTTCTGGCAATCAAGGAAACAGATAAGTATTCTCAGCTTGCAGCAGTCTATCTCAAGGAGGTTGTCTCTAGGCACGGGGTGCCAACTTCTATCATTTCAGATCGAGATCCACGTTTTACTTCTGAGTTATGGCAGTCTATGCATAAATCGTTCGGTTCACGGCTTGATATGAGTACCGCTTATCACCCACAAACAGATGGTCAGAGTGAGCGCACCATACAGACGCTTGAAGACATGCTGCGGGCATGTGTGATTGATTTTGGGAAAGGATGGGAGAAGCACTTGCCGTTGATAGAATTCTCCTACAACAACAGCTACCACACTAGTATCAAGGCAGCTCCGTTCGAAGCATTGTACGGGCGGAAATGCCGTTCTCCTCTCTGTTGGGCTGAAGTGGGTGACAGTCAGATCACGGGTCCTGAGCTTGTACTGGAAACTTCGGAGATGATTGTTCAGATCAGGAACCGCATGGCAGCAGCACGTGACCGTCAGAAAAGCTACGCTGACAAGCGTAGCAAACCGTTGGAGTTTGCAGTAGGTGATCGGGTTATGCTGAAAGTTTCACCGTGGAAGGGCGTCGTACGCTTTGGAAAGCGCGGTAAGCTTAATCCGCATTACGTTGGACCGTTTAAAATCTTGGAGCGAATCGGTAAAGTCGCTTACAAGCTTGAGTTACCTGCTGAGCTGGGTAATGTTCACGATGTTTTCCACGTTTCTCAGTTAAAGAAGTGTCTGGCTGATGAGACACTGGTTATGCCATTTCAAGAGCTCAAGATTGATGACAACTTACAGTTTATCGAAGAGCCTATTGAGATCATGGACCGAGAGGTCAAGGTGCGTAAGCGTTGTCGCATTCCGATTGTTAGAGTTCGTTGGAACTCAAGGCGTGGGCCAGAATTCACGTGGGAATGTGAGGATCAAATGAAGCTCAAGTATCCACACCTTTTTCCTAAAGACAAGTCTAAATCTGGTAAAGCTCGCAAATTTCGGGACGAAATTCCTCTTCAAGTTGGGGATGATGTGGCACCTGAGCAAAATCCGCAACAACTGTGATTTACCACTTCACTCTTTCGTACTCACTTGTCAAATTTCGGGACGAAATTTCCTTCAAGTTGGGGATGATGTGACAACCCGAAGTTTCAAGGTTAGTGTTTTCGGTCTTTTTGTGATTCCTCCCCGTTCTTGTTTTTTATCTATTTGGTAGTGTACATTGTGTGTGTGTTTAATTGAGAAACCCTTAGTCGTCGCCCAGAATGTTTAGGAAACACAACCGGCCCAAACGATGGCCTTGTGTGGGAATCATAATCGGCCCAAATGATGATCTTGTTTGACAAACTCAACCGGCCCAAATGTTATGGTGTGTTTAGTAATAACCATCGGCCCACTTGTTAGATGTTAACCTTATAAAAACAATGTTACGTACCCACTTCTCATACATTGCAATTTCAACATAATAACCCTAACTTCTCTACGTGCGACGGCAGTGAGATACCCCCTTCGAAGCAGCCTCTTTACGAATCAATCTTGTGGTTAGTGATTATCTTTATTTGTTAACCTTATTAACACATAATTGTGATAGTGTATATGCTTAACATGTGAGGATTAAGTGTGTATGTGCATGATCGAGTGTTGTAATCTGTTAAGATGTAATCGGCTATGCGGTCGTATGATCTCGATATAGTGATAAGGGTCTGATGTTCATATGGGTAAGATTATTAATTGTGTTGTACTAAGTGTTTTCATCTTGTTCGATTACGAATAAACCCTTGTTGATTAAACGGTAGTGCTCGATCCGATTCAGTTGACTATGAAGTGTGCGTGAACGATTATGTTATCGTTTGTATGGCATGTTGAATTACCTCTTTGAAACCTGAATTAATAATATGTAATGCTTGCAAACCTGATTGATAGCATGCAATGACTGATTAAGACTTAATGTAGCAAATTATGCATATGATTGGGCGAATGAATATGGTATGATTAATTGGGTGTTTATCACTAATCGATGTGCATGAATACCCAGGAATATTGGGTCAATGAAATCAAAAAGGGGCGGTTGATAGTTGGGCCGGTTAGTGGGTGAATAACAGGTCCAAATGTTATGTCCACTATTGTGTTATGATATTAAGTCTTGTGTGGACCGGTGACATTATATGGAATATTATCATTCGGTTGTAGGAATGGGCTGTATATACACACACACATTATGAACTAATTCTGTTTAAACTTGGGCCTAACAATTATCACATAATTTGTGTTGATTGGGTCTTGGTTGTTACTGGATCAATTAAAACAGTGGGTAAGTGTGCTAGTTGGACCGCATGAAATTGTAACATATATAAATGATCACACGAAGTCTATTGGTGAATCTGTTGAATTGGGTTAATGGGCCGAGTGCACCAGTTGGGTTAAAAGGATGGAACGGCCCAACCGAACGGGTTTAACGGCTGGGCCGGTTGGCTTGGGAGCTACATGATGAACCGAATCTATATAATACATTGTGTGTTATTCGGAAATATGGCAACGTGGAACACTTATGATCCGAATGTGAAGTGAGTGTGATACATTAACTAGCATTGTGAATAGACTATGATCAGAGTACTTGCATGTCGTGTGTGTCAATATGTGTTACATGAATACTTTTGAACTTTATATGTGAACGAATGCGTGAATACATGGAACTAACTGTCTCTGTAAACCCGGTAGGATTTGATTGGTTAACTGTTAAACAAGCACTAAGTCTAACCGAGCAAACCGAAGGTGAGTTCACTACTTTGAGCATGCGTCCCGGTGGTTGGGACAGTCAGTGGGTATCCCGGGGAAGGATAAGACTTTTGGGTAAAAACTGGTATATATTTGATAATATTCTCATTCTATCATTCTTAAGTCCCATCTTTTGTTACCGGGGAGGTAACGGGGTATTAGTTGGTAGCGCTACTTAGGTTTGGCACCCTCACACCGTACCGGGGAGGACGGTTGTGAACTAATTACCCAGTCGGGCCCAGTGCTTTGATAGGAGTACTGGGGAAAGGGCAAATCATACATCAGGAGCCGTCTTGTTATCATCGAGATATTATCAATATTACTTGCTTTTGTTAATGAACTGAAATAATCATTTGGTAATCAACGTTTTCATAAACTGTGAACTCGCCAGCTTTGTCTGATACGCTTGTTGCATGCTCACAGGTCGTTAGGTATCTTGGCTCTGGAAACTTGCTGTCTGGAGGAGCAGGAGTGGTCATGGGTCGACTGAAGAGACTCATGTGATTATTTATTTACTATTACATGTTGGTTTTTGAACAACTTAGTTTTTGGTTTATTATTTGCTTCCGCTGACATATTGGTTTTCGTATAAACTTACGATGGGATTTTACTATTAATTTGAGAACTTCGTTTAGAAACTTGTGGGTTCAATGTAATTAGTGGCTCATTGTCAGTCCGTCACACGCCTATCAGGGACACTCCCTAGGTGGTATTTTTGGGGGTGTGACACATCCTTCCAGTTACAGTGTGACTTAAGTCGTTGGAGTCCGTCGAAACTTTGGCGAGGGTTTATAAAAACACAATAAGGAGCGGAAATAGTCATCAAGATTCGGGTTTCACCCCTAACTTAACGACTACGTTCCTGTTTTGATGAAGTAGAGAGGAGGGATTTGCGTCAAAATATGGATTTCACTCCTGGTTTGACGCAATTTCCCTTGTTTATAGTAAAAATAGCAATTTGAACGAGTGATCTAGTCAAGAGTTTGCGGTTTTCACACCTAATCTTAACCAGGTCATTCGTTTGTGTGTGTAATTAGCCTTAGGAAAGACTGGTCTTGCGTGGAACTATAGTATGCGATTTTCGCGCAAGTGTGTGTAGTGTATAGTGAGTTTGATCGAGAAGCAGCGAGTAAGCTCGTACAGAACCCCTACTGGGTATGCACAAGTCGGTCTGTTGGTACTTAGACTATAGACTAGGTCGTTTCTAAGACATCGACCTGGACTAGGTCGAGTCTTGCTTAATTCCCTATAGTTATGGCTCTGATACCAATCTGTCACACCCCAACCGATGGCGGAATCATCGGGGCGCGGCACTGAGCGAAACAGATTGTCCAGGAGATTCCATAACAACTATTCGTTATAATATATTAAAGGTTCATGTCCCATACCACAAACATATAAAATAAAAACAGTTATTACAGACATTGTTCTCAAAGACAAATATCCATTCCGACAACTCAGATTTATTTAGGTTTGTTTCTAAGACTCCATCCTAGCTCGATTTCCACATAGCAGCAAAACACAAGCATCCTAAACACCTGTCACATACGTTAAAATAGAGGTCAATACACATAGTGTAAAGGTGAGCATACAAGTTTGATATAGCATAATAGAGTTCGAAATCATTTACGCATAACCAGCATGTACCACGTATAATGTGAAGCATGTAAGTTATCGACAATGATCCTATCAATACCAATGACTGCGGGTTGATTGCGTGATACAAGTTCGCAACACATGTTCACCACTGTAAACACGTGAAGTAGTTGTCCTTAACAACCCCTGAGTGAACAGGTGCTGAGTCCAAACTATAGTACTATCGTTGCTAAGGCAGGTAGACAACAATCAATGTGTAAACATAACAAACAGGCATTCATCGAGTCACGTATAACATGCGATGTATAAATAGTGTTTGCGTTGTGTGTCGATTGTGATTTAGCATAAGTAACGTATGTAACACCCAAAAGTGCTTAAAGCAAAAAGGGATCGAGTATACTCACGGCGATGGAATTAATGGATTGAAGAGAGCGCTAGAGTGAGATCAGCCTGAACAGTTAACGATAGCATAAGCGAAGGTTGGTGCGTAAAATGGTGAGGTTGACCAAGTGTCGGATGGTAACCCGATCGGATGGCAATCTGATCGGATGGTCACTCGATCGGATGTCAATCCGTTCGGATGGTCATCCGATCGGATGGCCATTCGATTGGATTGACACCTTGCTTAGTGAAGATGTGTTTGTGTATGATGGTTTGACCTTTGAAGTTTTCGTTGTAACATTTTAAAAATAGAGAAGTATCTCTACCCTTCAGGTCGGTCGAACGACGGTTCGATCGGACGGCGACCCGATTGGCGAGGCTTCTCAGTTGAGAACAAGTTCTCAGCAGGACGGTCACTCGATCGGATAGCAATCCGTAGCATTGAACATGTTGAAAATTGTTTAAGTATCAAAGTTCCAATCGTCACATGATCGGGTGGCCGGTCGATCGGATGGCAATCCGATCGGACGGCATTTCGTTCAACGTCCAGAACCTTTTGAAAGTTTAAATGAAAAGTTGAAGCGTGGGACCAAGTGCAATCCGATCGGACAGCCGGTCGATCGGATGGCAATCCGATCGGACGGCAGCCCGTCCCGACGGTCTGATCGTCTTGTCACTCGACTACTCTGATTTTTTGTACTTTGTTCGAGGCGGTTGACAACGTGCTAAACAACAGAATCCCCGTCTTGACCCAAGTGTTCCGATCGAACAGGAATCACCCAAGTCCGATCAGTTAACTGTTCGAGACTGTGGTTCATGCTTACCCGAAATCGGTTGTCTCTTTGATAGAAACCAGATCTTGAACCAATACATCACCAAGAAAGAGTAGAAGATCAGAACGAGCTCCGATTCTATCGGTTTTGAGTGCATTGAGTGTAAAAGAGTTGAAAGAAAGTTGGAAAACCATCTTTCAATCCTTTTTACCATGAATATGTGTAGATCTAGGCGAAAACATTGTTTAATCTTGTGGAAATCCTTGAGATCTAAGTTGTTCTTGGTGGATTGAAGCCAAACCATGAAGTTCATATGAACCCCATGATGACATCACCCTAGAACACCTCAAATCCGGTGATTTCACGGTTAAAAGTTAAGATTCAAATGTGAGAATGATGAAGAAGTGTGTGTAGATCATAGAAGTACAAGAGTTAGGTTGGAAACTTACAAGAATTGAGAGAAATCGAGAGGAAAGTGAGCTTGTACGAGCTGGTTCGAGTGAGGAGCTGTCACATCACAAATGATGTGATAGGGAGGTATTTATAGGGTTTCCCAAAAAGGAAAGTGGTGATGGGTCGAGCAGGTCACCGATCGGATGGCTGTCTGATCGGGTGGCAGCCCGATCGGGTGGCAATCCGATCGGATGGCCACTCGGTCGGTTGGCCACTCGATCTTGGTGTCCGGCGCGACGAGTTTTGTGGTTTCGATTCGCGAGTAGTGCGTTGCGATGCGGTTCGAGTGAGCGATGCGATAGTATTACCCATTAATCCTAATCACTATATCTAACATACAATCACTACAATTTCTTGCGATTAGCGTTGCGATTCGATTGCGATATGATAGAATTTCGATTCCGATTTGCGATTAATCACCTCAACATAAACATAACATGCACAAATAACACATAATAGGCACACACACGTAAAACAATATCCAGAACGCGTAATTCGAGTTGCGATTTCGATAGCGATAAGTCGGTTAGCGGTCGATATGCGATTAAACTTCGATTATTAGCAAGTACTCCACATAATACAACTAAAGCAAAATAAAATAAAGATTCGATTACAGTCAAAGAAGTCAAATCAATAATTAAGCAAGGAGTGACAGATCGCAATTAGCAATCTTTTCTTCCTTTGACTTCAATCTTGTCTTTGACTTTGACTTCCCAAAAAGCGGGTTGTTACACCATCGATCAAGCGTGTGTGGATAGCGGTTCGAGTAGGTGGAGTGACTTGGGTTGGGGTAGCGGTGGGGTTGGGGGTTTTATAGCGAGTTGGCTGAACCGTTTGGCTTGGCCAAACGGTTATATTTTGAAATTTAAATGTAGCCGCTATGACTTAGCCAACAAGCGAATAAGAGCGAGCCACGTAGGACCGCTAGGCATGCCCAACGCCCGGGCTGAAACTCCCGCCCAAGGGGCCACGCCCAAACCCAAGCCCACCCGGGGTGGTGACTTGGGCGTTTTTCCCCAACCCCCGCCCCATACCCTATAGTCTTAATTATTACCAAGTTTGACTAATTTGATATATTAATTCATATGTTTGGTGTATTTGTCACACTCCTTTTATAAATCCAGCCAACTCACGTGTTTCTTGTTATAGATTTAAAGAAACTTCAAATATTTCACTTTTATGATAATATAAATAAAAAAAAGAAAGTTCAACCATCCATTCATTACTTTGAACTACAAATCAGTTCCCCAATATTAGGAATCAAATCAAATGTTGAAATTGTCAATTAATTAATGTAAAGAATTTAACAACATATTGCAATAGAATTAGAATATTATCAATGATACTAACACTAAACTTTGCCTGCCTTGTTGGTCATATGTACGTACACACAAGACCAGACCTCATCATCCACTAACCTATCTGCCTCTACTTCCTCCTATTTCATATTGTATACAAAAAAGAAAATTTATCAAAACCCTAAAAACCATTAACATTAGGAAGGATTAAACCAACCAATCAAAGGTTCTTCTTCCCCATTCATGCCTTGTATCTTGTTCAAGCTTTCACCATTTCAGATCCTGCATTATGCTGCTTATCGCAATTCAGATATGCCATGTCTGGTGTTACGAATGCGCCTCATCTGCATCTGAATCACTCCCAGAGTCTGAATCTATAAACATATTAAAAGAAACCTCATAAGCAACCGCAATCTCCCAACAAACTCTCATACCTTGTTGGAAAGACAAGATTCAATACCACTCGAGGAAGACGACTCGCCACTGCTTGAACTGCTCGATCCGCTAGAGCTGCTGCTTGCATTCTCCTTTCCATGACCTGCAGCTTGACCCTGTCCACCACCATCATCTTTCTCAATCTCCACATGTGGGAAGCTGCTCTCCGGTATCTCATCGCCAATATCGACATCTTCTTCCCCTGCTTCCTTCTTGTTTTTCTCCATCCCGTCAACCTGAATTCAACACAACCATTCAAATAAAAAACAAGCAAGTCTTCCAGTTTTCCAACAATTGAAAAGCTTACATCATCAATGTCGACCGTTGCGCTGTTTACTAAAAGTGCTTGCCTTTTCGTCTTGCTCACTAGTTTCTTCCAGTTGGTGACAAACCGATCGAGCTCCCAGAGCGTTTCTGTGTCCAAAGCCTCTATGTCAAGCTCGATTTCATCACCCTCTTGCGCCAACTGATCGTTCCTCTTACGTATGATCTGCAACAACTGTGGCATCTTCTCTGGTGGCATACTTTGCAGCCCTAACCCCAATTTCTGTTTCTCTTCCATGTTCATGTCCCTCTTGTTCGGATCCTTGGCTCTGGGCTTGGGCAGCTTCGGCACAGTTCCTCGTGTCGCAGTTGATGACGGTTTGATCTGTTCCGGTTCTGGTTCTGGTTCTGCAGCCTGCCGCATTGGCGATGGCGTCCGCATAGGCGGCTGAACAACAGGCAGGACGGTCGGTTTGGACGCAGTCGAGTGATTTTGCTTGTTTAAAACAGGAGCAACCGGGTCACTAAATTTCGGCTTCTTAGATCTCTCAGGCGTCTCCCACGAACTTCCATCGAATTCATCTACAGCAGAAAACTCATTCAGACGCTGATATTTCGCCTCAATGGGTCTAAAAAGCATCTCGAAATAGGACAGCAGCTGATGAGCCATTCCATGAACCTCATCCGTCTTGGGGTTATAAAGCATCGCATTCTCAAACACCAACCGAACATCGGAGGCAAAATCAAGTGGACCAGAATACATATTCTTGGACAAATTCAACTTAACTGAACCCAAATCCATCGGGCGCTTAATAATCTGATGGTAATCATGAAGCCCAAAAGCTACCACGTCAACCGGTTTGTTAAACACCCAGCTGAGCTTATGCTACATCAATTTCGTTAAAACCTGCTTACAATTCTTCAGCAAATTCTCACAACCATATTTCAACTCTACTTTGTTGCTAGATCCGAATTTATTTCCCGGGAGAATTCGATCATTCAGGCTCCGAATTCGGTCAAGATCCGAAGCTAATTTCCTCCTAAGCTCATTAATCTCGCTTCTAGAGCACGAAGCAACGCGGTAGGTCACGTACTCCCCGTAATTGAACCCATTCCCATATCCCCTACCCGCCGGACGTTGGTTGTACGAATAAGCATCATCCGACACGGCCTGCTTTTTCTTTGTTTTGGGTTTTTGGTTCAGATGACGAGGATTATTAGGGATTTCTCCCATACTTGTATGATTCCGACTCGCTAAAACCGTCGACGCCATGTACGGACAACGCCGCACCGTCGGTATCCGGATCTATCTCGAATTGATACGGGCAACATGCAGCAGTCACAATTTCGAATGCAGACAAGATGATGGTGTCCGACCGGCGATCTGTTGATTATCGCCGGAGAAAAATTAGTTATAACAATAATAATGTTGATGAAGGAAGATATAGGGTTTGAGACTGAGCGAGGATTTAAGGGGTTGGGGGTGTCGTTCTTAAAGGCGATAAGATCTGACCACTTGCCGAATATCCGCCGTCGATTGTTTTTTGATCGCTCATCGGACGGGGGATTTGACTGGTCACCCTTCACGGTTGAGATTGGATTGTTTTGACACGTGGCGTGTTGTGAGAGAGTTGATGGAAATATCGTGAATTTATTTGTTGCAGAGGTTGGGCCCACTCCGGTTCCAAACTCCAAACATAGTGGATGGAGTTGGAAATATGACGCGCTGTGGCACGTGGTAGGAATATAGGCGCGTCTCAAGGGTATTTAATTTTTTTTTTTTTTTGAACGGTGAGATTTTATAATTAATAGATCAGAGCCGGCAAAAGTTGTAAAAACCCGAAAGAAACATTAAAAAAGAAAATACAAAGTGCAGAAAGAACAAACACCCCTAATTACATTGATCCGATTATCTTACTATATCTCTTATATTAAAGTCTACCCATCTCTCGCACACGATATCTTGAAACTTTCATCTGCTCTTTAGCCATATGAAGTTGTCCGACATTACTGCTTCTATTATGTTATTTTTGGTTCGGGTAATTCCGTCAAATTCTCTCTCGTTTCGTGACTTCCATATATTCCATATTATAGCTTGAAATATCACGTTGACTACTTTCTTCCATATTGTAGTTTGAAATATCAAGGGTATTTAGGTACAAAGAAAAGTAGAAGACCCACTCTGTTTTGATTGAAAATATTAAATATTAAAATACCCACCCTCTCACTTAAACACTTTTTTTTATAATTTGGAAAATGTTATGAATATTGTTAAAGATTTATCTCTAGATTTACTAAGCAAGTGGATGAACTCTTTGTCAAACTTAGGGATAGCTTTGTCTACTAAATAGTTAATCTTGTCTACCAAATAGTTAACCTTGTCTACCAAATAGTTAATATTTTTGTAGTATAAATACTAGCTCAAGGTAGAAGGAAAAATGCACCTCATGTATACACTTTCATAAGTTATACAATTCTCTTCTTCTTTCTCTTGTAACACTTCTAAAGTTCTTAAAGTTTTAGCACTAATCTTGCGTTAATTCTTGTTATATTATAACACGTTATCAGCACGAGGCTCTAGCCAAGGAAACGTTCAAGCAATTATAATCAAAGTAAGCATTTGATTAATATATAAACTATAATTGTTATGATAAACTAATACCAGTGCAGATGTATCTTACGATGGACATACGATCGTTGTTGGACTACAAAAACGTAACATGTCTTTTTATGTATCGTGGGACTGTTTTCCTTTAGGAGACCCTGTTATCCAGACACTCCTATCATAAAAACAATTAAGTCCCATACTTAAAAAATGAAAAATAAAATAAAGAGACTGAAAGACTTGTATTTATTTATGCATCTAACTTTTATTTATACGCACATACTAACATTTAATTTAGAGTTTACATTTATGTATACTAACATTTTTATTCTTATTATTATACATCCTAATTTTATATCTTATAAAATAACATTTCCTTAATACATCATTTATTATATATACATATACATATATATATATATAACCGTTGTACAACGGCTATAAAACAGTAATATAACCGTTACAAAACGGTTATAATTTACCACTATAAATAACCAATTATCAATCTCGTTTTTTCCACAGCAAACACTCTTCTTCTCAAAGTTATTCAAGAAAAAATTTCGAAGATGATTCACCCGGTTTTAATATTGGCCGGCATAATATTAATATTGTTGCCGACCTTAATATATGAGCTTTCACCTCATCTTTTTAGTGCTTATGTATTCATTTATTTGTTTATAGCTGTACCTTTGTATGTTATCTCATTTTTAATGAGTATTTAGATTTTAATATTTATCTTATTTATGTTTAGCAACAAAATGGCAAACATCACAAAAATTGAATTCCCGGCTCTTAATATCACCGGAGAAAATTATATGCCGTGGACGGCACATGTTAAGCGACATATCAAGTCAATGGGTGTTTTGGAAACGATAACGGAGTGGAACGAATGTAGCGATCAAGACAAGGCAAAAGCCGATGTCTTCCTCCATAAACACATTGATGAGATGTTGCAATTTGAATATTCAAATTTTGAGGATCCATACGTTTTGTAGGAAGATTTAAAAAGCAGATTTGATAATCAAAGGGAAGTTTTACTTCCCACTGCTAGAGATGAATGGAACAATATCAGGTTCCAAGATTTTAAAAAGGTGAATGAATACACCTCTGCTTTGTTCAGGATATGCTCAACGCTCCGATTCTGTGGGCAAACTGTTACGGAGGAAGATATGTTGGAGAAAACTTTCTCCACATTTCATGCATCAAATATAAACTTGCAACAACAATATCGGTTGCAAAGGTTTCAAAGATATTCTGATCTAAATTCATTTCTCCTCGTAGCAGAGAAAAACAATGAGCTACTAATGAAAAATCATTAAGCTCGTCCCACTGGATCATTAGCCATTCCAGAAGCAAATGCTGTTATTAATGATGATACTAAAGACTCTGGAAGAAAATGGGGACGAGGTCGTGGCCGTGGCGATTTTGGTAAAGGTAATGGTCGCAATTATTCCTTCAAAAGAAATAATAATTTCCGAGGTAATTCCCATGGTCGTGGACGTGGTCGCGGTCGTGGTCGAAATCAAAGAACCCCCAATTACCACACTCCACAAAATACCAATCCCAACCAGTATAACAAAAGGAATGAAGCTGGTAGGTCCGAAAACAATGGCACTTCTTGTTTCAGATGTGGAAGTGCAAACCATTGGTCAAAGGCTTGTCGTACACCTTCACATTTATGTGAACTTTACCAAGCCTCTCTCAAAAGAAAAGAAAAGGAGATGAACCATGTGGATAATTTTAATGATATCAATGTCGAAATGAATGTCGCCGACTTTACCAATAACATGGAACTCTGAAACAAATGTTGCTAAACCATAATAATTATATGCAACAATTATGTAATTTCCTTTATTATAAGTGTCTTTATTATGTTTTAGTAGTCTTTCTTTTCATGTAACGTTTTCAACTAATAAATAAACTTCTTATTATAAACTAATTCACAATGCCTTCGTTATACACTTATTATTATTTCTCTTTATATTTTCAAGATTAAAATGAATACCACTGGAGCACAAGAGCAGAAAAATGATGCAGATATATGTATAGCGGATAGTGGAGCCACACACACTATACTTAAATCTAAGAAATATTTTTATGAGTTGAAACCAACAAAAGGAACCGTTGATACAATATCAGGTCCTACAAACTTGATAGAAGGAGTGGGAAAAGCTAATTTAATATTACCAAATGGTACAAAGCTCTTAATAGAGAATGCTTTATTTTCCCCAAAATCAACAAGAAACTTGTTGAGTTTCAAAAACATATATCATAACGGATATGATACTCAGTCAAGGACTGTTGATAATAAGAAATATTTACACATCATGAGCAAAGATCATATATTGGAAAAACTGCCAATGTTCCACTCTGGTTTGCATTATACACGCATTAATGTGCCTCAAGCACATATGGCAGTAAAGGAAAGTTCTTGTGATCCTGATACATTTAACTTATGGCATGACAGACTAGGCCATCCAGGATCTACAATGATGAAAAGAATTATTGAAAACACACATGGACATCCATTGAAATTGTAACGCCCTAACACGTTTTAACCAAAAATCGCAGCGGAAATACGAACTTAAAAATTCTCTTTCATTGTATTCATTCTAACATACTTAGAAATACCGTAAATCACTCTTTTACATTAAATACATTAACGCTTTCTATAAATTTATAAAAATCTGGCCTACTTATATTAAATTACGTGACCACATACACACCCACGTACAATTCATGTCTTGACTCGATCTTCAACCGCGTACACTTCTTGATGAAACATCCATAAACCTGTACAGCCTGCAGTCACCACATTCAATCACATCATTAGTAACCGGTGACATAATACAAAATCTTATCACATGCATAATAAGGCGTTATCATATCATGCTTTCTCTTATACTAGCCCCTTCATCCATCCATTCGATCACTCGCATCAGATTGCAGAATCAACCTTCACTTCCATTGTTAACATGCCTATACTTCACATTAATTCTCAATAGAAAAATGGTTAGTATCATTAGCTTTTCTTCATATGAACATATCCTCGAATACACATAACTCATCTTATTCACTTTCGCACATAATTAAATACTCACTCAAGCATGTATTCACTTTCTATTCATACACGTACTTACAATTTACATCCTACATGTATAACTCCTTAATTCACCTTTATGCATAATATCGTTATGTAAGTTCTCTTTCTTACCCAAACTTAATCGAATCTCTTTCTTAACCACTTCCGACCCATTTCCACTAAAACTTAACTTATTAATCACATCGATTCATATCTTCTTACATTACATTCAATAATTACCATATATCATAAATACATTACCAAACAAAAGGGTAAGTTCGGAGTTCACTTACCTCGTGCGTCCGAGTTCGAGCATAGCTTCCGTGTTTATCCTTGGCCCGTTGCCTTTCATGCTTGTGTCCGCGTTGACATAACTCCTATCCGTACATGTCATCACATTCATCATAACATGATTAGCATACATGAGCATACATACCTTTTAAGGAAGGTTTCTTGCCATATCATCTTATCAACTAATTTCTCACTTGTAATCCATTCAAAACACATTCCTTATACAAATCTATTATTTAATACATCATCATCACATTCTAAATACATTTATTCATTTTTAGCATACAATCTCACTTATCATTTTCTCCTAAGCATTTCATCAAACACTTGGTGTGCATATCACCTTCTAAGCATAATGTACAAGTGCTTTAAGCATGTTCTTCCCTATTTCATCTTATGAACCATCACATTCAAGCAAAATCTCATAATCATAAATTCCACATCAAATTTATCTATTTAAGTCTATCATATAACACCTTATACATCACAAGATCACACTATAACATCTACAAGTTCATCATGATCATCATCTTCACACTCATGCAATGGGTTTCATTCTAAATCACCCAATTACTTGAAATTATTCATAACACAAGTTCTATTTGGTGTTTCTAACACCTCTACAAGCTTAATTGCATACAAATTCATGGATTGATCATAACCCACTTCAAACAAGATCATCAAATCTAAGTTTTGAGACATACCTTACGACCCCCTTGTGGAGGTGATCGTTAATTCATGTTCGGTTGTGAATTTGGGCTTCGTTTAGCCTTTCAATTTGGAGAAGTTGTGAAGTTTAGGGTTTTGGCTCCAAGGGAGCCTTCCCTGCTCGTGGATGAACACACACACGATGTGTGTGTATGCGTGTGTGTTGTTTTGTTTTAATAAAACAACTTCCAAGTTGTTCACTTTGGTCCCTCATGTTTCGTTTTAATTAAATAAGGCTACAACCCATCGTTTAATACCAACGATACTAATATTCAACTAGGTTAATATTCCTAGTTAATATTCATTTACGGGTTCACTTTTACCCCTAACGGTATTTTTACCCGTTCCTTTACATTAACCGGGTTTAAATTACCAAACCCATTTTTGGGGTGTTACAGAAATATCAAAAGATCCCCCAATCAGATAAAATGCCTCTATGTACCTCTTGTTCACTTGGAAAACTTATTACAAGGCCTTCGTCCTTAAAAGTTGACAAGGAATCACCAATGTTTCTTGAAAGAATTCAAGGTGATATATGTGGACCAATTCATCCACCATGTGGACCATTTAGATATTTCATGGTCTTGATAGACGCATCCAACAGATGGTCTCATATCTCTTTATTATCAACTCGTAATGTTGCCTTTGCAAAATTTCTTGCTCAAATTATCAAACTACAAGCACATTTCCCTGATTACACTGTTAAAAGGGTGAGACTTGATAATGCTGGTGAATTTACATCACATGCTTTTAATGATTATTGTATGTCTGTGGGAATTGTTGTCGAACACCCTGTTGCTCATGTACACACACAAAATGGCTTAGCTGAATCATTGATCAAACGTTTACAGCTAATCGCTAGACCATTAATAATGAGAACAAAACTTCCTGTGTCGATTTGGGGTGTTGGTACATCTAGTGTCTGTTAACTTCGTCTTAATCGAGTCTTATGTCTAGATAGGATAAACGTGCACACAACAGGATAGAATTTAGGGTTTTACATGTAAATGTGGGTGATTCCGCTTGAAAGTGTTAATGTCCAGTTCAAGCGAAATCAACACATGTGATTTCGCTTGAAAACGACATGTCATTTGGAGCGGAATCAGAACATTATAAATACCCATGTGCTGTTGTCATTTGGAGCGGAATCTGGTCATTATCTCTGAGTCGAGGTGCTGTCCGTTTGTCAGTTGAACGTGTAAAAAGCTCAGGATTTATCAATAAAAGGATAATTAGAAAGGAACAAGCTGTGTTGACATCTTTTACATTGATTCCGCCTTTGTACTTGATGATGAACTGCTCATACTGACTATTTAGGGTCACCGAATGATCCAACAAGTGGTATCAGAGCTCAGGACGAGGAGTTCATACCAATTCAGCTTGATTTTACCGGATTCTCACTCTTCTACTCATTCTTTTCTGATTTGAACAAGATTTAACGGTTGAAATTGCCTGATTTTAACATATATCAAGCGAAACACAGTTTTAACTAATCCTTGAAAGTATTGGACCTAAAATCAGCTTAAAACTTGATCAAATACTTAATTCCGCTCGAAAATCTGTTCGAAATTGCTGATGTCATCTTGATTTCGCTTGAAAGTTCAAGCGAAATAAGTCATTTTGTTTCATAATCTGATTTCGCTTGAGTGGAGATTTCGCTTGAAAACAGATTTCGCTTGAAAAACCTGTTTCCGCTTGAAAAGTTATCTAGCTTATAAGTTGATTTCGCTTGAAGCTATTTCGCTTCAACTGATTCCGCTTGAAATTGTTGTTTTTCAAAATAAAAAATTTTCTAAGTGTTTGTTGATCATTTCAGGTACGTGAAGATGGATGATTTCAATCCTTTCTGTGATGTGTTTGCCTTTACTGGTGGTTCGGGAGATGGCACATTAAACAATACGAATGAGAATACAACAACACCGAGTGCAAAGAAAATTCTCAATGATGCTATGAGCGTAGACAGTGCATATGGAACATACAACAAGCAGCCCAAGCTGATGGCGATTGAAGATTACAACAGGTGGGCTACAAGATTTGAGGAATGGCTTAAGGCGTTTGCTTATCAGAGTTGGAGAAGTCTGAAAAATGGCTATGATTTGGAGAGAGATGATTATGAGAACTTGGAAGATAATCAAATTGAAATATATGTTTCTGAACAAAAGTGTATTGCTTTGCTTCACCAATCTGTTCGAGATGATATTATCGCACTGATCGAATACAAAGATTCAAGAGATCTCTGGGAAAAATTAAAAATAAAATGTATTGGTAGTGCTGAAATAGTTAAGAACAAAAAGAAACTGTTACGAAAAGAGTTTGATTTGTTTGGTTGTTTAAAGAACGAGTCAGTTTCCAAGATGATTGAGAGATTTGGGCATCTGAAGATGGAGCTTGCTAGACATGACATTATTTACACTCAAGAAGAGCTGGTAGACAAGTTGTTTGACGCACTTCCGAATGAGCAAGACTGGCAATATTTTGCATTGATGCTGAAGAATACGATAAAGCCTGCTGATTTGAAAGTGGATCTGCTTATTGAAAGACTAGAAAGTCACGAGTTGGAGATCAAGAAATCTAGCAAAGTCAACAACTCATCTTATCAGCAGAATGTGGAGTTGTACTACTGAGGAAATCTACCAAAGATTAGTTCTCCAAGAACAGCATTTTCTGCAGAGAGTTCAAATATTGTGAATCAAGAAACTCCTCACAGTGGTTTTCATAGTGGATCGTCTTCAACAACTCCAAGCCAATCTGCATCAAAGAATTTGTTCCAATGTAACATTGCTGTTGATCTGAAGAATGGTCAGAATTTCAGTGAAGAGTCTGCTAAACAACAGATGGTGTTCTTAGCGTCTGTGTTAGAATCGTACGAAAGTCTCATTGCAGGAAAGATAGGCAACACCAACCTAACAAAGGAAGACTATGATCAGATAGATCCTGAGGAGAGGGAATTGATCGATATAAGGTGGTGTATGGCTAGTGCAGTGAGAAGAGCGCAGCGTTTCGTGGAGATTACTGGAAGACAGTCTATTGGTGGACCTTCTACCAAGTTAGGATTTGACAAGTCAAAAGTGACGTGCTTCAAATGTAAACAGAAAGGTCACTTTAAGCGTGAGTGCAGAAATGCTTACACTGATGATACTGCAAATCCTTTTCGAGAGGATTATTACAAAAGGGCAATCTATCATCAGAATAAATCAGAACCTCCCAGGATGAAGCAGATAGAGGAGGTACCCAAAGAAAAATCCAGGGCACTTGCGGTTTTTCATGACGATGAAGGTTACGATTGGAGTGATGTTTTGCCTGAGGAAGACGCAGTTGGTTATGCTTTTACAGCAGCAAAGATTGTTCCATTTAAAGATAAAAGATCTGAAGAAGTGAAGTATGTGAACAGGAAGGAAACAGCTCATTTCATGAAAAGCAAAATCTATCGTATATACAAAGAAGCTAAACAGGCGAAAAGATGGGATCCTGATAGAGAATGTTATCTTGATCCTAATGGTAACATAGCTGTGGATCCAGATACTGCTGATCTTGAAGTTCTCACCAAGCAAGTTGCTGATGAAGAAGAAGCCAGACAGAGAGAATGGTGGGGAGGAGGAGAAGTTGTTGAGAAAGAAAAAGTAAAAGAGACAGCAAAAGAACCGGAGCCAAAGAAGATTGATGACGGAGTTATTGATACGTCACAATAACTCACCGCTGAAAACTTGAAGAAGATAGCTGACAAAGTTCTAGCTGCAAAAGAACTAGAGGTAGTTTCTGGTTCTGGAACTGAGTCCAAAGATAAGGTCAGTACAAATGATACACATGTGTCAGGTAAGAATGGTAAATCTGAGAACAACTGCAAAAATTGCATGAAAGAGTGCAAAGTTTGTAGTACAGTTGCTTACCTTAGTGGTAAGAAGGTTGAAGAAATGACTGGTAGAGTCAGAAGTGTTGAAGATCAAATCTTAAACCGGGATAAATTGTTGAAAGCTTCGAACGACAAATTAAAAGAATTAACTGAGAAAATCGAAAAAGATAAAAATGACGTAGAAAGAATTAGGAAAGAAAATGAAAAATTGATTCTTGAAAATCGTCAAATCTCAGAAAATTTTGAGAAGCTAAAACGAACGGTTAAAGATTGTGATGAAAGAAATGGTAAGACATATAAGGAAATTCTTCAACTGACCGGTGTTCTTAGAGTGAAAGAAGAGTTAATCAATCAGCAACTGGATGAAATTGCTAAGTTGAAGCTTCAATTTCAAGAAGCCAAAATTGAAAATGAATGCATCCAGTTGAAATTGAACAGTTACAACTCTGCAAGCTTTGTTTTACAACACATTGTTCCCAAACCCATCGGGAAAAACAAAGCAGGCGAAGATGTTTACTCGGATGGAACTGGGGTTGGGTTTCATCAGGTTCCACCACCAGTTTTAAACAATTATTCAAAGAAAAAGTCCGGGTTGGTTAATGATGAAGATGAAACGAATGAAATAAAACTTCCAGAGTCAATTGATGTTACATTTTCTTCATCCGATGATAGTGTTCAAACTGATATTGTGAAAGGCATGGCTGAAAGTGTTTTGAAATCTGATAGTGATTCAGTTGAGGATGAAGAGTGTTTTCTGAACAATTACATTCCGAAACCAAAATCCAAAAACAACTTAAATGAAGAACCTACTCTTGTCATGTACAAGATGTCGGGATCGGATAAGTTGTATTCGGATTCTGAGTTTCCTCTGGAGAATGCTAATGTGAACAAATTAAAAAATGTTTTCAAACTGGTTGAAATTGATTTGTCTGAAGTAAAAGATTTGAATCAGACAAAGAGGCAAATGAATTTTGAAAAAGATAAAGCTTACTATAAGAAACCTGTTGTTCCACCGCGTTTTTATAACAACAATCGAAACAGATGGTCGGGTGGTTATCAGGGTGGTAAGAATTATCAGAAAAAGAATGTTCAAAACAAAAGGTTTGCTGAGAAAAAGGTGTTTGTGAATAGTTCAAGTTCACTTTCTGATGAGGAATCTGAAATTTTTTCAAAAACAAATGAAGAGTTCTTTGAGAAGAAAGCATCGCAGCCTCAGTCTGAAGGCACAAGTCGGGTAGTTGACACTCGAATATGCTTCAAATGCAATCAAGTTGGACATGTTGCACGAAAGTGTACCAACTTGAAGCCTAAGACTGAAGTTGTGATGAATTCAAGAAAGAAAGATGATGTGAAGGGAAAAGCTCCATTGGTTGTTGAGAAAAAGATTTTGAAAAATAACAACACCAAGATCAAAACTGAACCTGTTAAGAATATGGTAACTAAAAATGACAAGTTTTACAAACGAGTTGCATCGTCTCAACAAACATGGAAGCCAAAAGTGGTTGAAAAGAAATCAAGTGTTCCAAAACCAAAGGTTTCAGAGTCAGAAAAACAATCGTCTTCTACCACATCGGTAAAGATGAATGTTCCTTTGGATCATTATGAGAAACTTGATCCACAAGAGATTATTATTTCTGAGAAGAAGATTGTTTCGAAAAAAGACCAACCATCTGGTCAACCTCAAAAAGACGAATTTTTCTTATACAAAGAGGTTGAGGTTGGGTCTGCAGAGAGCTTAAAGATGAATGATAAAAACTTTCCGCCACTTTACACTACAACATCTCACATTAAAGTTCAGTTACCTGAGTCGAAAGAGGCTTGGGTAGCATCAAAATCTCACTAAATGTTTCTGATATGTGCAGGAGCTTCCAAGATCCGTTTCGCGTTGGATTATGGATAGTGGAGCTTCTCGGCACATGACGGGGAAAACAGCCCTGCTGTACGATGTTAGAAATTTCAATGGTGGTTATGTAGGTTTTGCAGGCAATCAAGGTGGTAGAATAGTTGGTGAAGGAACGTTATCCAATGGGATTGTTACGTTTGAAAGAGTTAACTACATCGCCGAGCTTGAAAATAATCTTCTAAGCATATCTCAGATCTGTGATCGTATGTATACTACTCACTTTACAGACAAAGAATGTTTGATCTTGAAACCAGGATTTGTTATCCCTGAAGAATGGATTATCATGAGGGCACCTAGAGTGAATGATCTGTATGTATTGGACATGAGTGTAGCAACTACAACAACGGGTCAGACTCATTGTTTTGTGTCAAAAGCAACTGAGAAGGAATCGCAATTGTGGCACCGGAAGATGGGTCATATACATCTTAGAAAAATGAATCACTTGGTGCACAATGACTTGGTTATGGGTGTTCATGTCAAAGGTTTTCATCTTGAGGGGGAGTGCATTAGCTGCATCAAAGGCAAGCAGAAAAAGAAATCACATCCTCAAAAGAAAGTCAACTCAGTCTCAAGACCTTTAGAGAGACTTCATATGGATCTTTTTGGTCCAGTGAACGTCAAAAGCATTACTGGTGATTACTACTGTTTAGTGGTAACAGATGATTTTTCAAGGTTTTCATGGGTTTCATTTCTGAAGTCGAAAGATGAGACGTTTGATAGTTTGATGGCGTTGTTCAGGAAAGTTGAAAACTTGTACCAAAGGCGTATCAAAAGAATCAGAAGTGATAATGGTACTGAGTTCAAGAACAACAAGATGGAAGAATATTGTGATGAAAGAGGTATATTGCATGAATTTAGCGCGCCTTACACTCCGCAGCAGAATGGAGTAACTGAAAGAAAGAACAGGATGCTAATTGAAACGGCTAGGACGATGCTTGCTGATTCAAAGCTACCAGTAAATTTTTGGGCAGAAGCAGTATCCGCCGCATGCTATACACTCAATTGGGTTCTCACTGTCAAGAAATTCAATAAGACGTGTTTCGAGCTGATCAATAACCGCAAACCGAACCTGAAGTATTTAGAACCGTTTGGGTCACCCTGTACTGTTCTAGAGCCTTTTGGTAAATTTGGTCC
Organism: Helianthus tuberosus; assembly: GCA_030545235.1. Lineage (NCBI taxonomy): Eukaryota > Viridiplantae > Streptophyta > Magnoliopsida > Asterales > Asteraceae > Helianthus > Helianthus tuberosus. The sequence goes on from CM060403.1 coordinate 56,578,678, forward strand.
AAAGAGCATTGAAGGAATTTTCATGGGTTACTCAAGTCCTTAGAAACGAGTCTTTGTTCCAAGCTTGAAGCGGATTATTGAAGCACACAATGTTGAGTGTCAAGGTTACACAATGCCACCACAGAATCCTGGAGATTCATGGCGTTTTCATTATGACACTTTATGGGATTCGTTTGACATGGAAGAAGAAAAGGAAGAAGAAGAAGAAGACTTCTTTGATGAGTTGGATATTCTAAGAGAGTATGAAGAATCGCAGGAAAGGTTCCCAGCTGAGTATTCAAGTCGACCACGACAAACTTCAAATGATGATGAAGCAGGTCCAAGCAATGCTGGAGAACATGATGATATTCAACAAAATGAAGTTGCTCATGATAATCAGACGACACAGAATGATAATCAAGAATCTGAGAATAGTCCAGTATTTGATCGTGGTGATTCAGATTCTGAGGGGGAGCAAATTCAGATTTCAAGTCAAACAAACCCAGTCAGTGAACAAGGTGCAAATCAGAATGTTACTAATCTGGAAGGTGAGGTAGATGTTCCAGGCGAGGTGATGCCAAGAACTCTTTCATACCATCCAGAGGAGCTGATCATTGGAGAATTGCAATCAGGCGTTCGCACTAGACGTCAAATTGACCAAGGACTTGTTTTTATTCTACAGTAGCTCCTTTACAAACTGAGTTTTCACTAAGTTGTTTTATTTCGCAGATCAAACCGCGAACATACAAAGAGGCGCTAACTGAAGATTCTTGGGTCAATGCTATGCAAGAAGAGTTGAGTCAGTTTGAGAAGTTAGGAGTGTGGAAGTTAGTAGACTTGCCTGATGGTCAGAGGAAGATAAACACCAAGTGGGTGTTCAAGTGTAAAAGAGACGATAGAGGGGTTATTATTCGTAACAAAGCTCGACTCGTAGTCCAGGGTTTCAGTCAGCAAAAGGGGATAGATTTCACTGAAGTATATGCTCCAGTTGCTCGACTAGAAGCGATTAGAATCTTCCTAGCATTTACATCTTGGAAAAATTTCAAAGTATATCAGTTAGATGTTAAATCTGCGTTTCTCTATGGGAAGGTAAAAGATGAGGTATATGTCGGACAGCCACCGGGCTTCACCGATCCAATCCACAAAGACAAGGTCTACTTGCTAGACAACGCGCTGTATGGTTTACACCAGGCCCCGAGAGCTTGGTATGAGACATTGTCTCAACACCTGCTAGCCAACAGCTTCATTCGTGGAAAAGTGGATGCCACTCTCTTCACCAAAGAGGTAGACGGACATCTTCTGATTGTTCAGATATATGTGGATGACATCTTATTTGGGTCTACAAATGAGAATTTGTGCAAAGATTTTGAAAGAGTTATGAAGCAAAAATTTGAAATGTCATCGATGGGTGAGATGAAATTCTTCTTGGGACTACAGGTTGATCAACTGCCTAAGGAAATTTTCATACATCAAACGAAGTATGTTCATGATATTCTAGAGAAATTCGGGATGTCAGGTTCTACTCCAGCTTCCACCCCATTAGCGACGAACCATGGGATAAACCCTGATCTCACTGGAGAGAAGGTAGATGAAACGATGTATCGTTCCATGATCGGATCGCTGATGTATTTGACAGCTTCAAGACCCGATATTATGTATCCAACCTGCCTCGCAGCAAGATTTCAATCTAATCCGATAGCGTCGCACATGGTAATTGTTAAAAGGATATTACGCTACCTTAAAGGAACTCCATCGTTGGGGTTGTGGTATCCAAAAGATGGCGAATTCATGCTCGAAGGATATTCCGATTCAGATTTCGGAAGCTGCAAAGTTAACGCTAAATCAACAACAGCGGGGTGCCAGTTCTTTGGATCAAGATTGGTTACCTGGCAATGCAAAAAGCAGACCTCTGTGGCTTTATCCACATGTGAAGCGGAGTATGTATCTGCTAGTAGTTGCTGCTCTCAGATCTTGTGGATTCAGCAACAGATGGGCGACTACGGTTTGCAATTTCTTAACACCCCTATCTTTGTTGATAATGAGGCAGCGATTAACATTACTAAAAATCCTGTTCATCACGCTAAAACCAAACACATTGAAATTCGTCATCACTTCATCCGAGATTGTTTCGAGAAGAAGTTGATACGAATTGAGAAAATCCACATTGACGAACAAAAAGTTGATTTACATACCAAAGCATTTGACAAAACTAGTTTTCAATATTTGCTAAAATTGAACGGTATGAAGCTTTTATCGGTGTTGGAGGAGATACTTGACGTTGATGAAGGAGACATTGTAGATGATGATGTTGAGAAGCAATCTGCAATGGTTTGTCGATTTTTTACTTGTTTTGGTATTTAGGGGGAGTAGGGTAATATTTTCAGAAAATACAAAAACAGTAAAAATTTCAAAAATACAAAAACATGAGATATTTTCAAAATAAAAAAAACAATAGAAAACCAGAAAAGAGCTTGTGTAAAAAGGGAAAATGATAGTACATCGGCTTGACAGTTACGGTATGCTAAAGAATTGTAATGTTTAAATGTGATTAAACAGTCTCGCTGATGATGTGCCGATAGGTTTTTACACATTTAGTAGGTTTGTTCGGGATATAAACCTAAAATCCTTACTTGCTTATTTCGTGGGGAACACTACTTGGATATATAGGTAACCCCTGAAATCTTGTTTGAAGGATCCCTTTTTCTGAAATACTAGGTCTTTATACTCAGTGATATCTGGGGTATTATTCCGGGACTTCTGATAATGCGGAAGCAATGGCCTAGTCCCCGAATAATACTTTCTACATTGCTTGAAACATAGTGCCGCCCTCAGCTAAAAAATGATAAAACATTGAAAAATGCTAATCATGGCTGTTGTAAAAAAGATCCTCTAAAGGGGACACACCAAAGTCGAAGCCGTCATCTCTCTGCTGAACGGAAGTTCTGACCTGAGCTCTCACGGTTCTTTGCAATTTAACCCCTTACAGATATCATCTGTGGTATACTCACCTGTAAGACTGAATATTGGGATTTGGATACGGGAGTATATTCAAGAGGTGGGACACACGTATGAGTTTAAGTCTCTAAAACACTAAATTCGTATCCTGGACAGATTGAAAATTGTGTGAAAATTTAAGTGGATCAGTATATCGACAATCTAAGCGAATTGTTTAATTCTGAGTATGTAATTGAAGCTTAACGGTACTTGTGACTTGTCGAATAGCTGATATGATTCCCTAACACGCTCACCAAAAATATGTTTGTATATAGTTTACTTTCATTGTATTTCATTTACTGCATTTTAGTTCTGTATTTCATTTCTAGTTTAGAAATTTTATTTAAAATCCAAAAAGATTTTACATTTCTGCTTTATTTTTTTGACAAACCAAAGTGGAAAGTTGATCTTCAGATTCGATTTGAAGCAGATGCAGGAAGTTTTCTGAACTGGAGGATGAGTTGTGAGCTTAACATGATAAGTTTGTGATAGTTGAAAAGTCAAAAGCAAGTTCATTAACTTGAAAGTTGTGAATTTCGGAAAAATGTTTGAAAAAGTTGAACAAAATGTCAGTGTGATTTGTCTCAAATCAACCAAGGTCATTAAGTTGGACTTGGTAGACAAATTGAGTAATCAGGGTCATTAATTTGGACCTGAATACTTAAGTGGATTTCTAAATTCTGACAAGATCATCGAATGAGTTTGGATGGTAAGTTTGGATTGAATCTGTTATTGTCATATATCTTATATTTGGGTAGAGATTGTACAGGAAACAGGAGTTAGGAATTCCCATGGCAACGAAAATGTCAAAGTTTGAATCAGAATTCGAGCCCTAGCTGATCGAGAGGGGGAGTCTGCAAAAGGGGAAGTCTAGATTCTGGATCAACACTCAAAGGGGAGATTGAAGATTAAAGTTTGAAGATAAAGATTGAAGGAAGTTTTTACAATGTCAAGACAATTTGGAAAGAGACAAAGACTAAAGATTCGACGCCAAAGACTTCGTCAACATCCAAGGGGGAGTCTGTTGGTGCATCTAGTGTCTGTTAACTTCGTCTTAATCGAGTCTTATGTCTAGATAGGATAAACGTGCACACAACAGGATAGAATTTAGGGTTTTACATGTAAATGTGGGTGATTCCGCTTGAAAGTGTTAATGTCCAGTTCAAGCGAAATCAACATATGTGATTTCGCTTGAAACCGACATGTCATTAGGAGCGGAATCAGAACATTATAAATACCCATGTGCTGTTGTCATTTGGAGCGGAATCTGGTCATTATCTCTGAGTCGAGGTGCTGTCCGTTTGTCATTTGAACGTGTAAAAAGCTCAGGATTGATCAATAAAAAGATAATTAGAAAGGAACAAGCTGTGTTGACATCTTTTACATTGATTCCGCCTTTGTACTTGATGATGAACTGCTCATACTGACTATTTAGGGTCACCGAACGATCCAACATGGGGTCATGCAATTTTACATGCTGGATCACTGATTCGTGTGAAACCAAGTGCAAATCATAAGCACTCCCCACTACAACTTGTTTCTGGCCATGAGCCAGACATTTCCCACCTTAAAATTTTTGGGTGTGCAGTGTATGTTCCTATTGCACCACCACAACGCACAAAAATGGGACCTCAAAGAAGGTTGGTGTGACAACCCTCAATTTACATGTATTCCGTACAATTTATTTAATAATAATTTAAGTGCTTGGTGACTGTGTTGAAATATTTAACTGCTCTCTGATTACTGAACTATACCTACATGAGCATGTTAACATACTGGAAGTATACAGAAAAGTCACTAAATGGTCCGGTGTATTTTCCTATGTGTTAGGAATTTATTTCGTTACAAAAATATATAAATAAGACGCCTTACGGAACAATTAAACAATTTAACGGAACAGTGTCCGACCGAATAACCGGACATTACCCGAGACACTAAATTTTTGACAGACACATTGTTTTATTATTCTTGGCTAGTCATGATCCCCGTTTATCATAACACCTATAAAAAAATCAATTTACTACACATATAAGTCCATACTTGATATATAACTATCAATTACCCATTTAGTCACAATGTTACACAAAGCCCCCCCCCCCCTAAAATCCGATTTTCGGTTCCATGATGGACCCACACAAATCATCAAAATATTTGATTAGATTATATCCTAATATAATAATAGATCCTTGCTTGTAGGAGTTGCCATAAGGTTGAAGTAATCTTATAAGAGTATGGCATGTATATCATTCATGTCATCTCATATCTTTCAACAAGATTCACATCACACTCCATTCACTTCTCTCCTCTCTCTTGATCGGCTGCCCACAACCGAGCACACCATCACCACCTTAAACATCACCATCTTCTTCATTACATTGCCCATTCAAAGCTTAGAAATCATCCTTGGAAGGTGCATCTTGAAGAACCATCATAGGAGCATTGTTCTAGCTCCTTTTCATCATCTTTTCTCATCATTTTCACACAAGATTCTTCCCTAGCTAGAGGCTAGTAGTAAGTTCCTTATACTTGATCTCATCTTGTTCGAAAATTATGGCATATGGCATGATGTATTGTTGTTTAAATTACTAGATTACAAGAACACTAGAAAAATATGAAACATGAGTTATGAACATATAAGCTACATGAAAGTTTACTTATAACCGAATCATGAAGCGGAATCTTGTGGGTTTGAGGGTTGGTTAAATCATACTTGATGTTTGATTGTTGGTTTCTTGCTAAATCCATTGTTCGGACACTCGTTGATGCGATTTAGAAATGTTTAAACTTAAAAATAACATGCTGATGCATTTTTACAGCCGCCTTCAACAGGCTGTAAACGGACTTTAAAAACTCGAAAAACGGAATTTCAAAAGCCTAAATCATGTCTTTTCGAAAAACGAAGAAAATGGCGCTGGAATCGTATTTTTCTGAGGTCGGTTACTATTTTAAAAATCTGTTTTCGTGACAGCAGCTAAGGCTGATTTTTACTGCAGAAAATTGGGCTGTGCGTTTTCGATCACAACTTAAAACATGAACTGAACCAGCCCCTGAAACTTTTATCAAAGATGGTTACTGATGTATTTGTGACCCCACAACTGGAATTTTAACCAACGGACTTACGAGGAATTTTAGACGAATTATTCCGTAAACTGTGATCAGAATGTGACAAATCTGATCACAGTTCGGTATACGAATTTTTATAAAATATTGGTAATGAACCGGACCCTGATATTTTTACACAATAAAATATGGAACGTTTAAGACATCCTGTAAAAATTTGGGAATTTTTAGAATAAGTTAAGTATTTTATTTAAATGTCCGAAAACAGCCGGTTTCGAATATAAATGCTGAATTGACATAAGTTGTGACTTGCGTGTTTAAATGTCGAGTATGCTATCGGTGAATGATCTAACATGTTATATGTGTTACTTGCAATATCGTATGTCTGTTTATGAGTGGGGAATGGATGGGAAGTTTATATGGGCATAAATCGTTAAAGTGTGTACCTGTTATGTGGACGAAGTAATGTGCAAATAAACCATACGTAGGATACGTGTTATGCATGAGAAACTGATTGTTATCCGTACCTTATTAGGACGTGATTGACCGACCTTGACTGTTAACTATACTTGAGAACCTAACCGAGCAAACCGAGGTGAGTTCACACTCTTTCTAAGGCATGGGATTCCCAGGGGTTGGGAATGGGATTGAATAACTACTTGTACTATCATTACTATTAAACTATTTTTACTGTCCTCGGATTGAAGGGCACGTACGTAAAACCTATGTACACTCATACTTACTACTGTCCTCGGATTGAAGGGCACGTACGTAAAACCTACGTACACGATCATAAGACCATCAACTCTATCACTTTAAGTCCCTCAATTATCGACTTAATCGCCGAGGCCTATGGCGAGCGGGTCATTAGTTAATAGCGCTATTAGGTTTAACAAACCTCACACCGTGCCAGTCGGACGGGCGTGTACTAATGGACTGTGGGCAAAGGGTCAATGCTGATAGACATTGACTTAGGGCACCTCTTATATTTTCGTAGCAGTCGATACGCGTGGTTTTGAAACACATGGGAAACCCCCACTAATCATCGCACGCATGCCTGGACTGGCAGCAAGGATTAACGCGATACATGGTTTACAAAACGAACATATGATTTACGAAACGAATGCTATAACTAAACAACCAAACGTGAACTCACTCAACTTTGTTGTTGACTCGCTGTTACATGCCTTACAGGTCGCTAAACATTTGGAGCTTGCACGAGGAAGGAGTCGTTGTGGTATGCGGACGGTTACGTCCAGAGTTTAATGTTTAAAACATTATGAACTTATTAAACCTATGTGTTGGACTTTAAACTTATGAACTGCGAACTTATGTTTTGAACCTTACGTTTATGCTTCCGCTGTCTAAATTAAAAACTTGGTTAGCTAGCTTTTGGTCACCAATCGTATTGTGGTTGTCTTTATTTACTTAAGTACGTTGTTCAGTATGATTGGTGGCTCGATCCTGGTCATGTCACGCCTCCAAGCGGTGATACCCCGCATGGTGGATTTTGGGGGTGTGACAGATTGGTATCAGAGCCATTGGTTATAGTGAACTCGGTTTTAAAAAGGGAAAAGCTTTTTGATAAAACCAGACTATAACCTGTACAGTGCTCAACGATCCACAACGACGCTTCGCTCCACGTGCAAGACTCGACACCATAAGTGGTATGATTTATGTTATATTGTCGGTTAGATAGTTCTCACTGTGCATTAGATAATGTGATAATTGCTATTTGAACCATGTGTGATTACTCTCTACTATCGTCCCACACTTACGCACTTTCGCGACACTATTCTCACCTACGTTATTTCGTTGTGAAGATCATGGGTGGACGTTTGAACCTAACTCAAGCCCAGCTGACGGCTTTGATCAACGAACGAGTTGCTGAGGCACTCGCAGCTGTTCCTGCAGGAGGTATAACCTGCCATATCAACTCACCTTAGGATGTTTAGATCCTACCTCCGCAAACCAACGCTCGTGCTTAACTTTGTCTTTTATTCTCGCGCAATAGCTCAACACGCTCAGCCACCTGTTTGCACCTTCAAAAATCTCAAGGATTGCCGACCTAGTACCTTCAGTGGTACTGAGGGAGTTGTAGGCCTCCTCCATTGGTTCGAAAGGCTCGAAACTGACTTTGAGGTGCGTGATTGCCCTGAGTCTCGTAGAGTAAAGTTTGCTACTGGAACACTCGAAGGTACTGCATTGACCTGGTGGGAAGCACAGGTTCAAATGTTAGGACTGGCAGCTGCTAATGCCACCCCCTGGAACGAGTTCAAGGACCTAATTAAGGAAGAGTTTTGCAGTCGGGAAGACATCCACGAACTAGAGGTGGAGTTCCTCAACTTACAGATGGTGGGGTCTGAAATTGAGGCTTATACGAAGAGATCAAATGAATTAGCCACATTTTGTCCCACTATGGTAGACCCTCCCACCAAACGCATCGAGCTGTATCTCAAGGGTCTGGTGCCCGAAATTCAGAGTCATGTGACCGCAGCAAATCTTGGCACTATCCAGCAAGTCACTCGGCTTGCTCATCGTCTCACAGACCAGGCAGTAGAACAAAACAAACTACCGAAACGTGTTAAAGCTGCTACTACATGTACTTCTAGTGACAACAAACGCAAGTGGGATGGAAACCTGAGCAAGGGATTAATTCCGGTTCAGCCTCTGGCGCAGCAGCAAAAGATAGGTGACTACCAGAGTCCCAGTCAGCAATTTTCTGGTAGTCATGGGCAGAGGGGATATCGAGGAAATCATCCAAAGTGTAACAGATGCAATAGGCACCACAGCGGTCAGTGCAACAAGGGTCGTTGTCAGAGGTGTCTCAAGATAGGTCATGAAGCTAAGGATTGTCGAAACTCACGTCCTGTAACTCAAGAACAGCAACGACCGCCTCAACCTCCACAGAATCAGCAGCAACAACAGAGTTTTAAAGGATGTTTTCAGTATGATGTTAAAGATTACTACAAGAGACATTGTTCGCAAATAAACCAGGACCAGACTCAGAACCACAACCATGGAGACAGGGACGACCATGGGGATAGCATTGGGGCAAACAAGGGAAACAATGATGCCGGGGCCGCGTGAACGTGATAGGTCAGGGTGACGCAAGGAATGATCCCAACGTAGTTATGGGTAAGTTTCTTCTTGACGACCTTTATGTTACTGTATTGTTTGATTCGGGTGCGGATACCAGTTATGTGTCCTTAAAAGTTAGCCAAATGCTTAAGCGCACTCCAACACTTCTAAACACCAAACACACGATAGAGCTAGCAAATGGTAAAAGTCTTGAAGCCACACACGTAGTTAAAGGTTGTAACCTCGTCTTAGCTGATCAGACTTTCTCTATCGATCTTATTCCTATCACACTGAGTAGTTTCGACGTCGTTATTGGGATGGATTGGCTATCTCATCATCAAGCGGAGATTGTTTGCAAGGAGAAAATCGTCCGCATTCCTCATTCTGGTGAAGAACCTCTCGTGATTCGTGGCGACAAGAATGGCGCTGTCGAAAGCATCATCTCTTTCCTTAAGGCCCAGAAGTGTTTGCGAAAGGGCCACACTGCCATTCTGGCACTCGTTACTGACACATCAACGGAAGAGAAGAGAATTGAAGACATTCCTATTGTGCGCGATTTTCCTGAGGTATTTCCTGAGGAATTACCTGGTCTTCCGCCTCATCGCCAAGTTGAGTTTCAAATCGAGCTAGCTCCTGGAGCAGCGCCAGTAGCTCGAGCACCATATCGTCTAGCTCCGTCAGAACTTAAAGAACTGTCCACACAACTACAAGAACTCTTGGAAAAGGGTTTTATACGTCCTAGCTCTTCGCCCTGGGGAGCTCCAGTCTTGTTTGTGAAAAAGAAAGATGGTACTTTCAGAATGTGTATTGACTACCGCGAACTCAACAAGGGGACTGTGAAGAATCGTTATCCTCTTCCACGTATTGACGACTTGTTCGACCAGTTGCAAGGGTCGAGCTATTACTCCAAGATTGATTTGAGATCAGGATACCATCAGCTGAGGGTCCGAGATGAGGACGTCTCCAAAACAACATTCAGAACTCGTTACGGCCATTACAAGTTTCTGGTTATGCCATTCGGGCTGATGAATGCACCAGCGGTCTTCATGGATCTCATGAACCGAGTATGCAAACCTTACCTGGATAAGTTCGTTATTGTGTTCATCGACGATATCCTGATCTATTCTAAGAGTCAGGAGGAACACGAGCAGCATCTACGACTTATGCTGGAACTTCTTCGAAAAGAGCAGTTGTATGCCAAATTTTCTAAATGTGACTTCTGGCTTCGCGAAGTCCACTTTCTAGGCCATGTGGTAAACAAGGATGGAATTCATGTGGATCCATCTAAGGTTGAATCGATCAAGAACTGGCCTGCACCCCGTACACCAACAGAAATCCGCCAATTCTTAGGTTTGGCAGGATATTACAGAAGATTTATCAAGGATTTCTCGAAGATTGCGCAACCTCTCACTTCGCTGACACAGAAGGGTGTCACCTACCGTTGGGGTGATGCACAGGAATCTGCTTTTCAACACTTAAAGGATAGACTTTGTAGCGCGCCTATCCTCTCATTGCCTGAAGGCATAGAAGATTTTGTGGTTTACTGCGACGCTTCCATCCAAGGACTTGGTTGCGTGTTGATGCAACGTGACAAGGTCATTGCCTACGCATCATGCCAACTCAAAGTTCACGAAAGAAATTACACTACCCACGATCTGGAGCTGGGAGCAGTTGTTTTCGCGCTTAAGATATGGAGACATTACCTGTACGGTACCAAGTGCACCATTTACACCGATCACAGGAGTCTCGAGCATATCTTCAAGCAAAAGGAGTTAAACATGCGTCAACGCCGATGGGTTGAGCTCTTGAACGATTATGAATGCGCTATCAAATATCATCCGGGCAAGGCCAATGTTGTGGCCGACGCCCTCAGTCGAAAGGATACTATACCTAAGCGTGTACGTGCGTTACAGCTTACCATTCACTCTAACCTTCCCGCTCAGATTCGCGATGCTCAGGTTGAAGCATTGAAAGCGGAGAACATCAGAGCTGAATCCTTACGAGGATCGAGGCAGCGGCTAGAACAAAAGGAAGACGGTGCCTACTATGTTAACGGACGCATCTGGGTTCCACTTTATGGCAACTTACGCGAGCTTGTGATGGATGAAGCACATAAGTCTCGTTATTCGGTACATCCTGGTTCGGATAAGATGTACCACGATCTCAAGACTACGTATTGGTGGCCTGGCATGAAAGCCCACATAGCAACCTACGTCAGTAAGTGCTTGACTTGTGCGAGAGTCAAGACTGAATATCAGAAACCATCAGGCCTACTTCAACAACCGGAGATCCCGAAATGGAAATGGGAGCAAATTTCCATAGATTTCGTTACTGGCCTGCCTAGATCTCAACGCGGAAACGATACCATTTGGGTGATCGTAGATCGATTGACCAAGTCTGCACATTTTCTGGCTATCAAAGAAACGGATAAGTTTCTACTCTTGCAGACATTTACCTAAAGGAAGTGGTATCAAGGCACGGAGTGCCAACCTCCATCATTTCTGATCGTGACGCGCGTTTTACTTCTGAACTGTGGCAAGCTATGCACAAGTCCTTTGGCTCACGTTTAGATATGAGCACCGCTTATCACCCACAGACGGATGGGCAATCTGAACGCACCATCCAAACCCTTGAAGACATGCTTAGGGCATGTGTAATCGATTTTGGTAAAGGCTGGGAAAGGCACCTCCTGCTAGTGGAATTTTCGTACAATAACAGCTACCACACCAGCATCCAAGCCGCTCCGTTTGAGGCATTGTACGGACGCAAATACCGATCACCTCTCTGTCGGGCAGAAGTTGGTGACAGTCAAATCACTGGCCCAGAACTTGTGGTAGATACCACCGAGAAAATTGCTCAGATACGACAGCAAATGGCGGCAGCTCGTGACCGTCAGAAAAGCTATGCTGATAAGGGAAGAAAACCACTCGAGCTCCAGGTTGGGGATCGAGTGCTACTCAAAGTCTCACCTTGGAAAGGTGTAGTCCGCTTTGGCAAACGAGGCAAACTCAATCCGCGTTATGTCGGACCATTCGAAGTCATTGAGAAAATTGGCAAAGTCGCCTACAGATTGAATCTACCTGAAGAACTCCGTGGAGTTCACAATGTTTTCCATGTGTCGAATCTGAAGAAATGTCTGTCAGATGAGACCCTCATAGTTCCTCTGAAGGAACTCACTATCGACGACCAGTTGCGATTCGTCGAGGAACCAGTAGAGATTACGGATCAAGATGTTAAGATCCTCAAGCATACCAGGATACCTCTGGTTCGAGTTCGTTGGAATGCTCGTCGTGGCCCAGAGTATACCTGGGAACGAGAAGACCAAATGAAACTCAAGTATCCCCAACTGTTTAAGAAAAACACAACCACTACTGAGGCTGAAGCTACTGCAGAATTTCGGGACGAAATTCCAAATCAACGGGGGGATGATGTGACACCCTAGGAAAATCAGGAAAACAACGCAACGCAACTTAACTAGCTTCCTCAGTAACCACGCGCTAAATTTCGAGACGAAATTCTCTTAACAGGGGGAGAATGTGACAACCCTCAATTTACATGTATTCCGTACAATTTATTTAATAATAATTTAAGTGCTTGGTGACTGTGTTGAAATATTTAACTGCTCTCTGATTACTGAACTATACCTACATGAGCATGTTAACATACTGGAAGTATACAGAAAAGTCACTAAATGGTCCGGTGTATTTTCCTATGTGTTAGGAATTTATTTCGTTACAAAAATATATAAATAAGACGCCTTACGGAACAATTAAACAATTTAACGGAACAGTGTCCGACCGAATAACCGGACATTACCCGAGACACTAAATTTTTGGCAGACACATTGTTTTATTATTCTTGGCTAGTCATGATCCCCGTTTATCATAACACCTATAAAAAAATCAATTTACTACACATATAAGTCCATACTTGATATATAACTATCAATTACCCATTTAGTCACAATGTTACACAAAGCCCCCCCCCCCCCCTAAAATCCGATTTTCGGTTCCATGATGGACCCACACAAATCATCAAAATATTTGATTAGATTATATCCTAATATAATAATAGATCCTTGCTTGTAGGAGTTGCCATAAGGTTGAAGTAATCTTATAAGAGTATGGCATGTAGATCATTCATGTCATCTCATATCTTTCAACAAGATTCACATCACACTCCATTCACTTCTCTCCTCTCTCTTGATCGGCTGCCCACAACCGAGCACACCATCACCACCTTAAACATCACCATCTTCTTCATTACATTGCCCATTCAAAGCTTAGAAATCATCCTTGGAAGGTGCATCTTGAAGAACCATCATAGGAGCATTGTTCTAGCTCCTTTTCATCATCTTTTCTCATCATTTTCACACAAGATTCTTCCCTAGCTAGAGGCTAGTAGTAAGTTCCTTATACTTGATCTCATCTTGTTCGAAAATTATGGCATATGGCATGATGTATTGTTGTTTAAATTACTAGATTACAAGAACACTAGAAAAATATGAAACATGAGTTATGAACATATAAGCTACATGAAAGTTTACTTATAACCGAATCATGAAGCGGAATCTTGTGGGTTTGAGGGTTGGTTAAATCATACTTGATGTTTGATTGTTGGTTTCTTGCTAAATCCATTGTTCGGACACTCGTTGATGCGATTTAGAAATGTTTAAACTTAAAAATAACATGCTGATGCATTTTTACAGCCGCCTTCAACAGGCTGTAAACGGACTTTAAAAACTCGAAAAACGGAATTTCAAAAGCCTAAATCATGTCTTTTCGAAAAACGAAGAAAATGGCGCTGGAATCGTATTTTTCTGAGGTCGGTTACTATTTTAAAAATCTGTTTTCGTGACAGCAGCTAAGGCTGATTTTTACTGCAGAAAATTGGGCTGTGCGTTTTCGATCACAACTTAAAACCTGAACCGAACCAGCCCCTGAAACTTTTATCAAAGATGGTTACTGATGTATTTGTGACCCCACAACTGGAATTTTAACCAACGGACTTACGAGGAATTTTAGACGAATTATTCCGTAAACTGTGATCAGAATGTGACAAATCTGATCACAGTTCGGTATACGAATTTTTATAAAATATTGGTAATGAACCGGACCCTGATATTTTTACACAATAAAATATGGAACGTTTAAGACATCCTGTAAAAATTTGGGAATTTTTGGAATAAGTTAAGTATTTTATTTAAATGTCCGAAAACAGCCGGTTTTGAATATAAATGCTGAATTGACATAAGTTGTGACTTGCGTGTTTAAATGTCGAGTATGCTATCGGTGAATGATCTAACATGTTATATGTGTTACGTGCAATATCGTATGTCTGTTTATGAGTGGGGAATGGATGGGAAGTTTATATGGGCATAAATCGTTAAAGTGTGTACCTGTTATGTGGACGAAGTAATGTGCAAATAAACCATACGTAGGATACGTGTTATGCATGAGAAACTGATTGTTATCCGTACCTTATTAGGACGTGATTGACCGACCTTGACTGTTAACTATACTTGAGAACCTAACCGAGCAAACCGAGGTGAGTTCACACTCTTTCTAAGGCATGGGATTCCCAGGGGTTGGGAATGGGATTGAATAACTACTTGTACTATCATTACTATTAAACTATTTTTACTGTCCTCGGATTGAAGGGCACGTACGTAAAACCTACGTACACTCATACTTACTACTGTCCTCGGATTGAAGGGCACGTACGTAAAACCTACGTACACGATCATAAGACCATCAACTCTATCACTTTAAGTCCCTCAATTATCGACTTAATCGTCGAGGCCTATGGCGAGCGGGTCATTAGTTAATAGCGCTGTTAGGTTTAACAAACCTCACACCGTGCCAGTCGGACGGGCGTGTACTAATGGACTATGGGCAAAGGGTCAATGCTGATAGACATTGACTTAGGGCACCTCTTATATTTTCGTAGCAGTCGATACGCGTGGTTTTGAAACACATGGGAAACCCCCACTAATCATCGCACGCATGCCTGGACTGGCAGCAAGGATTAACGCGATACATGGTTTACAAAACGAACATATGATTTACGAAACGAATGCTATAACTAAACAACCAAACGTGAACTCACTCAACTTTGTTGTTGACTCGCTGTTACATGCCTTACAGGTCGCTAAACATTTGGAGCTTGCACGAGGAAAGAGTCGTTGTGGTATGCGGACGGTTACGTCCAGAGTTTAATGTTTAAAACATTATGAACTTATTAAACCTATGTGTTGGACTTTAAACTTATGAACTGCGAACTTATGTTTTGAACCTTACGTTTATGCTTCCGCTGTCTAAATTAAAAACTTGGTTAGCTAGCTTTTGGTCACCAATCGTATTGTGGTTGTCTTTATTTACTTAAGTACGTTGTTCAGTATGATTGGTGGCTCGATCCTGGTCATGTCACGCCTCCAAGCGGTGATACCCCGCATGGTGGATTTTGGGGGTGTGACAGTTGGGAATATATGTTGGATATGAAACAGCCTCCATCATACGATATCTTGAACCTTTAACAGGTGATGTATTTAAAGCACGTTTTGATGACTGCCATTTTAATGAGGCAATGTTCCCAGCATTAGGGGGAGAAATAAAAAACGAGAAAATGATGTCTCATGGTGTGTGCCTTCATTGTCTCATCTTGATCCAAGAACAAAACAATGTGAGACAGAGGTTCAAAAGATAATACACTTGCAAGACATTGCAAATCAATTGCCTGATGCTTTTACTGATACAAACAGAGTTACAAAATCTCATATACCAGCTGCTAATGCTCCAGCTCGAGTTGAGATCCCAAGTAAGGCAATAGATAATAAGATAGCTCATGAATCTCAAAAACGTTTGAAACGTGGAAGGCCAATCGGTTCAAAGGATAAGAATCCACGAAAAAGAAAAGCACTTGTAAAAGAAATTGACCACAAAGTGAATGATCTTGATAAAACAGTAAATACCGAAACCTCTCATGAGAAAGATCTTGATGATACTAACAAAGAGATATCAATCAACTATGGTCATACACATATCATATGGAACCGATATGAGATGGAAAATATTGATGAGATATTTTCTTATTCTATAGCAAGTGACATCATGGGTGGAGATGATGATCCTGAACCAAAATCTGTCAATGATTGTCAAAATAGACATGATTGGGATAAATGGAAAGGCGCTATGCAAGCTGAATTAGATTCACTCAAGAAACGAAAAGTTTTTGGGGCTATTGTTGTTACACCTAAGGTTGTAAAGCCTGTAGGATATAAATGGGTTTTTGTACGAATACGAAATGAGAAAAATGAGGTTACAAGATATAAAGCGAGACTTGTAGCTCAAGGTTTTTCACAAAGGCCAGGGATCGACTATGAAGAAACATATTCTCCCGTTATGGATGCAATAACCTTTAGATACTTAATCAGCTTAGCAGTTTCTAAAAAGTTAGAAATGCGTCTTATGGATGTCGTTACAGCTTACTTGTATGGATCACTTGATAGTGACATCTATATGAAAGTTCCTGAAGGATTTAAACTTCCTGAAGCGTTAAGTTCAAAACCCAAATAAATGTATTCGATCAAATTACAAAGATCTTTATATGGGTTGAAACAATCTGGAAGGATGTGGTACAATCGTTTGAGTGACTATTTGACAAGTAAAGGTTATACAAATAATCTTATCTGTCCATGTGTCTTTATTAAGAAGACAACATCAGGATATGTGATCATAGCTGTATATGTTGATGACCTAAATATAATTGGGACGCAAAAATAAATTCATGAAGCAATTATTCTTTTAAAGAAAGAATTTGAAATGAAAGACCTTGGAAAAACCAAATATTGTCTTGGTTTACAAATTGAACATATGAGCAATGGAATACTTGTGCATCAAACGAATTATACTGAAAAGCTGTTGAAACGTTTCAATATGGACAAGTCAAATCCTTTAAGCACTCCAATGGTCGTTAGGTCACTTAATGTCGAAAATGATCCATTTCATCCTTGTGAGGACAACGAAGAAGTTCTTGGTCCAGAAGTACCATACCTCAGTGCAATTGGAGCACTTATGTATCTTACGAATTGTACAAGACCTGACATTTCTTTTGCAGTGAACTTGTTAGCAAGATTTAGTTCAGCTCCAACTAAAAGGCACTGGAATGGGATTAAACATATTTTTCGATATCTTCGAGACACTGTTGATTTAGGCTTGTTTTATCCTAACGATTCAAAAGAAGGGTTAGTTAGTTATGCAGATGCAGGTTATTTATCTGATCCTCATAAAGCAAAATCTCAAACTGGATATGTATTTATGAACGGAGGAACTGCGATTTCATGGCGTTCTCAGAAACAAACACTTGTCGCAACATCCTCAAATCATGCTGAAGTCATTGCACTACATGAAGCTTCAAGAGAATGTGTATGGCTAAGATCTATGTCACAACACATAGTGACTTCTTGTGGGCTAGAGAAAGATCGAAGTCCAACTCCTATCCATGAAGATAATGCCGCATGTGTCTCTCAAATGAAAGAAGGGTATATCAAAAGTGACAGAACAAAACATATACCACCAAGATTCTTTGCATATACTCGGGACCTTATTAAAGAAAATCAGGTCGAGATGAGATATGTCCAATCAAGCAACAATTCAGCCGATCTTTTCACAAAAGCACTACCTACAGCAACTTTCAGGAAACATGTTCATGACATTGACATGCGTCATGTACGGCGAATGTGATTCCTTACAAATTGCAAACTTGAGGGGGAGTTATAGACTGCACTCTTTTTCCCTTAGCTAAGGTTTTTTCCCATTGGGTTTTTCTTTAGCAAGGTTTTTAATGAGGCAGTACTTAAAGACCCCGAAGTTTGCAAAGTATCATCCAAGGGGGAGTGTTATGAATATTATTAAAGATTTACCATAAAGATCAAGATTTACCTCTAGATTTACCAAGCAAGTGGATGAACTCTTTGTCAAACTTAGGGATAGCTTTGTCTACTAAATAGTTAATCTTGTCTACCAAATAGTTAACCTTGTCTACCAAATAGTTAATATTTTTGTAGTATAAATAGTAGCTCAAGGTAGAAGGAAAAATGTACCTCATGTATACACTTTCATAAGTTATACAATTCTCTTCTTCTTTCTCTTGTAACACTTCTAAAGTTCTTAAAGTTTTAGCACTAATCTTGTGTTAATTCTTGTTATATTATAACAGAAAATATATTCTCTACATATACAAAAAAACAAGTTAGGGGAATAGTGCCACTCTCCTATTCGACCAACAATTTTATTGTTTTATATTCGTTTTAAAAGTACGGTTTCGTCCTTAATTTAAAATAAAATTACGTTTTTGCCCACAGCTCAAAATAAAATTATGTTTTTGTCACTCGCTCAAAATTACGATTTTGCCCTCGGTTCAAAATTATGATTTTATCCCCATATTACAATTACAATTTTGGCCCCAGTTCAAAATAATTTTTTGCTTTTGCCCCAAACTAAAAATGACGACTTTGCATTTTCGCCCCGTTTCAAAAATTATGATTTCGCCTTCAGTTTAAAATTATGTTTTTGCCCGGTTCAAAATAAAACTATGCTTTTGCCCCTATTCAAAATTACGATTTTGCCCTCAGTTCAAAATTTTGATTTTGCCCCAGTTCAAATTAAAAATATAGTTTTGTCCCCAGCTTAAAATTACGATTTTGTCCTTAGTGCAAAGTTATATTACGATTTTGTCTCCGGTTCAAATTTATAGTATTGCCATCACTTTAACTTTTGCAAAATTACGATTTTACCCAAGTCAACAAATACAACTTTGCCCTCAGTTCAAATTACAGTATTGCTATCGTTTTAGTTTTTTTTAGCAAAACTATAAAAGTGTTTTTTTTATTAGTTGACTGGATTTAATTTTTTTCCATGTCAAGGAGCTTCCTAAAACTCGCTCATTAATCCTTACAAACTACAGTTTTGCCCTGAGCTCAGAACTACGGTCTTGTCATCGTTTTAATTTTTTTTTCCTAACAAAACTATAATAGTGTTTTTTTAATTGATTGAGAATTATTCGGCCATCGCCCCGCAACGCGGGCGGTGGCGTTAACTAGTTTTTAACAATAACTGAGATTTTCCGAATATCGTTGCAATAAAAATGTCAATTGAATACCATAAAAAGCCTAGAATCATCAAACAATATAAATCGAATGTCGTCATATATCACTTTTTAAGGAACAGAAAACGAATATTTTATGCTTTCAAACCAAGTAATATATATTTTTATATTAAGAAATATATTTACTTTTTGAAAAAGAAAAAGAAAAAGAAATAGATAAACTTCAAACTTACGTAAAACTAGTAAACTTGCCCGCGCGCGTTGCGGCGCGAGAACTTAGCGAAATTCAAGTTGAGGAATCTAAGTAAAACGTAAACCAATGTGAGTTTAGTAACGTCAATGTTCGAGATCCTTGTAGATATCAGACAGATAGGTTATTGATTGCCTTCTATGTAACAGTCTACGCGTGTTGAAAGACAATGGAAAAGCCTTGTAGATATCAGACAGATGGGTTATTGCTTGCCTTCTATGTAACAGTCTACGTGTGTTGAAAGACAATGGAAAAGTGTATTGCAGTTAACAGTAATTACATAATTTTTGGCAAAGAAACTAAATTTAGAAACATATGATATCTCCCTTCAATGAAGAAACGTAGAAAAAACTTTTTTTTAGATATTTAAAACTCTAATGAAGAATACAAGTAATTAAATATCGTATTGATTTTTTAACAACCAAACACAACGATTTATTCCATCAAAACAAAGTCTTCACCTAAGTATCCATGCTTTGTAGTTTGAAGATAAGATTAAAAGAAATAATTATTATATTGAAGAAACACATTTTATACATTTCTGCATACCCGAAAAAAGAAGAAAACACTTTCGTCGTAAAATGCACTTTTTACTTTTATCTCGCAAAAGTTTAACTCGTCATTTCGCCTACTAAATGGGATGATCAGAGGGTGTAATCGTGAGGGATTAACATCTTCATTATTACGATCACGTTGCAAAGTTCAATTTGAACTTTGAATTACTTTAAGTTTCGATGCCGCCGCAACGCGCGGCGGGTCATAATACTATGCATTTTTTTATTTGTTCAAAGTCTTATAATCGTTCTTGTCTCTATATATTACATATAATGTCCGTGTTAAAAATTAGCATCACGTACATCACCACCGTCAATACTAAAAACTTCACTATGAATATAATAAATTAAAAATCAAATTCACTGAAAACCCCCCAATAAATTAATACTTTAATAAAATTTAGTAAAACAAAACATTTAATCAAATCCAGTTAAAAGCTTGAATAAATTAATACTTTAATAAAATTTAATAAAAGAAAAACTTTAAACAGCGAAAAACACAAATAAATTAGTACTAAAAACATTTAAATTTTGTTGTACTTATTATTTCTAATATAAAGTATGAATCGGGGCAGAACTACAGTGTTAGTAGCCGTAGCACGGGCTACGGCTCAACACCGTATTCGTAGTGTTATTTTTTATTTTATTTTTCGGTTTTATACAAAAGACGCCCAAAAAAATACGTGGATACCCCTAACCGAAAAATAGGATACTTAATTTTAGTAAAATCCAATTTTTTTTATGAGTCCTAACATTTTACAACCCGAAAACTTGTAGAATAATTAAGCCCGAATGACAAGATAAGCCCAAATTAACAATAATAGAATTGAAAGGTAGCCCAAAATATAATTGTTAAAGTTAGACCCAAAACAATAAAAAAAAATCAGAATACCCCTAAATTAATGGGACAGCTCCGCCACTAATATAAATCTTGGTAAAATAGTTCTAGATCCCTTTAAATACTATTGTTTATTTATTATTTATTATGTTAAGAGTAAAATGCACGGATAGTCCCTGTGGTTTTGCAAAGTTTCAGCTATAGTCCCCAGATTTTGGAAATTACACTCATAGTCCCTGTGGTTTGACAGTTTGTTACGCGGATAGTCCCTGGAGTGGATGGGGGTTAGTTTTCTCAGTTAAGTTGGTGTGAAATGACTAAAATACCCTTAATATAAAATAAAATAAACAAATCAAGTACTAAATATTAAATTATATATTTCTTCTCCCTGGTCTTCCTGATCAATCATCATCATCATCATCCAGTCATCATCATCATTATCATCTCAATTCAAAAACCTAGTTCCACGAATCTTCATCTGATGAAATTAATCAAATGGTGTTGCACCAACAAATCAAATAATAGTCATAGATCATAACTGACCTCCGTCCTTTGATCTTCTCCGGTGAAGAAACACCACCCATCGCCGTCGTCCAATTTCACATACAATCAGACAACCACTACCTTGGCGTTCGATTTCACAGAGTTTCCCCTTGTTATGCTTCAATTTGGTCATGAATTGATGGACAAAAATAGCGATTGCGTTTATTTGGGGGTTTCATCGTCATCACTAAGAATCGCCATCGAGTTTATTTGGCCGAGTTTGCTTGGGGGCTTCATCGAGTTTGCTTTGGGGCTAATCAGGTTCGTGTTTACAAATTAGGTTTCGATTTACTTTAGTATGAATTAGTGGATGGAGTCGGAGAAGGTGTTGTTGACGGTGATTATGGTGGAGAGGATTGTTATACCTTTGAATGATGGTGGTTGTAGTGGCTATTGACGGGAGGTGGACTGGTAGTGATGGTTGGTTGTATGCGGGTAGGTTGTCGGATTTGAAGGTGAAAGGTGGGTGGTGGTGAGTGGTGTTAGGTAGTGGATGATGGTGAACGCAGTGGTGTATGGTGGTGACGACGGGTGTTGTGGGGGTGGGTGGTGGCAGGTGGTTGTGAGGGGGTTGTGGCAGGTGGTGGTGTTAGTGACGGCAGGTGGTGGTGGGGTTTGCCTGAGAAAGAGAGAGTAGAGAGAGTAGAGTGTGCATTTTAGAGAGAGAGAGAGTCATTGTGTGTGTGTTAATATATATATATATATATATATATATATATGTGGGTGTGAATTATTTCTCATATTTTAATAAAAGCAAGGGGTAATTTTGTAATTTCACATGGCCTTAATGAAGAAAACTAACCCCCATCCACTCCAGGGACTATCCGCGTAACAAACTGTCAAACCACAGGGACTATGAGTGTAATTTCCAAAATCTGGGGACTATAGCTGAAACTTTGCAAAACCACAGGGACTATCCGTGCATTTTACTCTTATGTTAAGCATATCAAACATTCAGCCCACAATATTAATTAAAACCATTAACATATTTTTCAAAACAACTTATAATTTGGTATCTTTGAATTGTTTTTCTCTGCTGAGAGAGAAACTGCAAGCTATCGCAATATTTCAGAGAAACTCAATCATCATTAGTTTCTTTTAGAATAAAATTCACACATCCTCCATGTTGAGCCCCAATTCATCCCTGAATTGAGCCCACAGTATTAATTTACAACTTCAAAAAGCATGAAAACTGAGGGAGATAGAAAGCCCGACGGACTTTCAGTTACCCTCCGGTTATCGGCGACGACGTCAACTCGGTTCCGGTGATCGCTTCCCCCAGCAGACGCCATGCTGGATACAACATACGATGGGGTCTGGTACCCGGATTGGTTTGTCGGTAGGCGGTAGCCCCACACGTTTGCGGTGAGGGTTCAGACCGAGGTACCCGGAGACGAAAGGTGCTCCCGACAACGTGATTGTTCCTGTTTTCTTTCTGTTGTGCATCGGTACCTTGTGCTTCCTTTGTTGCTTTCTAGTCTTCACATTCTTCTTACAAAGCAGATTAGGACAAAAGACGGTAGAAACGAATGGCTGTATCGTAGTTAAGTTGCCCTTTTAGGACATGTATATAAGACAAAAACGAAAAACGGAGAAATTGTCGGTGGCAAAAGCCACCGACTTTGTGTTTTAAGATCTTATATAATAACTACTTATATTCTTATAAAAAATATATTTACTTTTAGAAAAAAAAAAAAAAAAACTTCAAACTTAGGGAAAAAATCCTTATAAAACTTGTATCAACGAAAAAGATGTACCCTTTTTACAAAAACTTAATGTTGGTCGGAAAAAGTTATCGTCGACGTTCATCGGTCACCGGAAACTTATGATCTACTCGTCACATGTGTTTTTGTCCGTCGATCTACTGCCGGTGGTTTGCTCAGATCTCAAAGGTGCCGGCTGGTGTACGGTGGCGGAGATGAGGTGATCGGATCTGAAAGGGAAAGGGGGATGGGGAATTATTGGGAAGCGGATAATTAAAGTTTGGTGACGATTTTTGCGATTGTAGCGTTTAATTTAATTTTTGGGAGGAATTTGAGTTGCATTTGGGACGAATTTCATATGTAGGTCAATTATCGATTGGAAATGAAAAAAAAAAAAAAAAAAAAAAGACTAACACCCCATGTTTTATGCTATTGAATTTTGTTTGAAAAAAGAAAAATCAAAATGAGTTAAAATTTTGTACTTAATAAAGTGTAGGGTTAAAGATGAAATTTGAATTAAATATTAGAGTAAACTGCAATTTTACCCCCTGAGGTTAGGGGTGATTGGCACCCTTACCCCCCTAACGAAATAATTGTAATTTTACCCCCTACTGTTTGCTGTTATGTCGCAACCTTACCCCCTGGTGTCAGTCAACGGTAGTTTGACCCAAATAACTAAGGGTATTTTAGTAATCTTACCCTATATTTATTATTATTATTATTTTTATTATTATTATTTATAAAATCAAATTATCTTCATCATCATCTTCAAATAACAATTTAGATTTGAACCTCCATCATTATCATCATCATCTTCAAACGAAAATGACCGGAGATCGATGACCGGAGATCGGAGAAGATAAGAGATCGGAGAACGATGACGATGAAGATAAGAGATCGGAGAACGGTGAAGATGACCGGAGATCGATGTGGTTGTTCGGTGGTGGTGATGGAACGGTGACGGTGAACGGAGGTGATGACCAGAGATTTGATGATGATGTTTGCCGTGAAGATGATGTTTCAGAGATTCTTTGATAACCGCATTGTCACCGGTGGATCTCGTTTGTTTCTGGTTATAAGGACTTTGTTTTGATGTGGATTTGATGTTATTAGCTGCTCTTAACAGTGAATGAGGTTAGTATACACAGATTCGACCTTCATATGATTGTACAGAACAGCAGTAGCAATATATGCAGTAGAGAAAGGAAGAAGAAATGGTGGTCAGTGTATTAGTGAGGCGTATATTAGAAGAAACAGCAGTAGCAATTTTGATGTCCTGTAAAATATTGAGATGTTCTTGTTAATCCATTCAAAATAGATTAATCTTTATAATTTAAATGTTTGAATTCGACAAAAAGATACTGTAGCTGGCATTTGAGAAGATCAAGAACAAGAAAAGTCAACATTTTGGAATCTGATTCCATGGATATAACAGAAGTTTCAATCATTCATCATGTGGGTATTGTGTTGTTGGAATCTGATACGCGTATATGTAAGCAACCAATTAAAAACACTAAGGCCCAAAGGAATTCACTTGAGCATTGTCACAAGATTTCAGCAATTATTTTGCAGATCTCTGTAAACATAAAAACATTAAACGAATTCAGAAAAATGGTTGAGGGTGGTGGCTGGAGGTGGCAGTGGTGGTTGTGGTGGTGAATGGCGGTGGCAGTGGTGGTTGAGGGTGGTGGCTGGAGGTGGCAGTGGTGGTTGTGGTGGTGAATGGCGGTGGCAGTGGTGGCAGGGGGTAATATTACAGAGTAAACAAAACACAGGGGGTAAAATAAAAGGGTAAAATAGTCATTTCACCACCAAGTCAACAGATCAGTCAACAAAATTGAGCTTAGGGGGTAAGGTTGCGACATAACAGCAAACAGTGGGGGTTAAAATTGCAATTATTTCGTTAGGGGGGGTAAGGGTGCCAATCACCCCTAACCTCAGGGGGTAAAATTGCAGTTTACTCTAAATATTATTAAGTTACTGTTCTATTTTAGTCGTATAATAAACTAGTGGGTTCGAAACGTTCGATAAAAGCAATGAATCACGTCACGACGCTATATTCGAAAGTTATAGAAAAGTTGTGTAGTTGTATACGAAAGCCAAATTATTTGGATAAAATTTACACCAAAACGTATATATAGATAAACACGACGATTGAGGAATACAGCGACTCGGTTTAAACATATAAGAAAAACATGTCGCAAATATGTATTTAAAGATGAGAGCATCGGGCGGTGTAAAAATCGAACGGTTTAAAAAAAAACGTTTAAAACAATATGTTGGTTTAAAAACAAAGTTATGAAAAATCACAAAAAAAAATCATGTCGCAGTGGTGTATTTAGAGAGAAGCGTTGGGGATTTATAGTACCGAACGTTAAAAAAAACTTTTAAAACAACCGATCGGTTTAGAATCAAGATAATGAAATTCACATCGAAACGTAGATAAATAACCCGTGTGGAGCGTTAATATAAAAATGAAACCCATAAAAAATCCCATAACAGGAAATTAGTTAGACACTCAAAATGATAACTTTATTTAAGTTCAGCAGTTGTAACGTAACCCAATTAAAGAAAAAGGAAAAAAATGAAAAACATAACTTTCTTAAAGTTAAGAGGCCAAATGTTGAACTTATTAAAGATTAGGAGGTGTAGACGAAAATAAGGCACCAAAAAACATTATATTCAGTGGCGGATCTAGGATTCCGACCAAGCGGTAACGTTTTATAAATAAGCGGTAACGAAATCGAAAAAACGTCAAATTTTTCCAAAATTTACACTAAAAACGTCAAAAAATTTCCAACCAAGCGGTAGCGGAGGCTACCCCTTGTTACTACATACATCCGCCCCTGATTATATTTACTATTCCATAATTGTTATATGAACTTTTCGAAAGACCCGCACATTGCAGCGGACACTTGTAAAAATCACTATAAAGTTATACAAAAACGAATGTTGTGGTAGTATAACAATGATTAATTATATTGTGTTTAACCAAGCGTTTGTATGTAATAAGCAAAATACAAAATACTTGTATATTTAAATTGTTAAAGATTTTTGCAAAAAAAAATATAGGGTGGAGATACAATAGGAAGTTTAATTGGCTAGGAAGGCTAGGAAGTGATCTTGACCATCCATTTAGTTAATCAATGGCTAAGATTAAATGAATGAAATTGAAACAAAAAAAAAAGAGGCGCGTGGGTTTGTTAGGGGCATTCTAGTCAATCCAGCATAATAGTTTCTCACTCCTCCAATTCCCCCCATTTTTTAAACGTTAATAACTTTTTCATACGACATTATTTTTTTATAAAAATTGCACCAAAAAAACGAGTGTTTTTTTATCTTTAAAACGAGTATACTATTGCTATATTTTCGAAATTTTTTTTTGAAAACCCAGTTGCGTAAACCGCAATGGAGAAAACCCAGTCGCGTAAAACGCAATGAAAAAAAAAACGTTAAAAAATGACTTTTTCTAAAACGCAACGCACCAAAAACACAAAGAAATGTCTTATTTCTAAAACGCAATGATCAGAAAATACAAATAAATGTCTTATTTCTAAAACGCAATGGACTGAATGTGTTTTACCTAAAACGCAATGCACCCAAAACACTTAAAAATGTCTTATTTCTAAAACGCAATGGCCAGAAAACACTTAAAAATGTCTTATTTCTAAAACGCAATGCCTAGAAAACACATAAAAATGTCTTATTTCTAAAACGCAATGGACTAAAAACACAAAAGAAACTGTTCTCTCTAAAACGCAATGAACTGAATACACATAAAAATGTGTTTACCTAAAACGCAATGAGTAAAAACACTTCAAAAATGTTTTATTTCTAAAACGCAATGACCAGAAACTGTTGTTCATAGAACCAGAAACTGTCTAAAACGCAATGACCAGAAACTGTTGTTTACAGAACCAGAAACTGTTGTTCACAGAATCAGAATCTAACTAAAACGCAATGACCAGAACCTGTTGTTTACAGAACCAGAAACACTGTCTACGAATGCAGTTTTCCAGAGACAATTTACAGAAAATTAATTTTTCTGATGCATTTTTATTACAACAATTTAATCGGAAATAAAACCAGCCAGGGGCTTTGCCCCTTGGACCCCGCCAGGGGCGCTGCCCCCGGACCCCCGCCAAGATCGTAAAACGCAATGACTAAATAAAAAACCCAGATCGTAAAAATGAAACTAAAGAATTTCTTACATGGATCGAAGTGATTTCTTCAACAATTGACGAAGTTTGAATGATAGAAACACTTATCAGCGCTCGAATCGAACGAATCGAGCGATTATCTCCAAAATCACCGGAAAAAACAAGATTTTTTTATGAAATTAAACTGGGTTTTCTTCAATAAAGCTGAAGAACACGTTGATCGGGTGTTTGAATCATTGATTTGTGATGAAAATCGCACTATAATGTAGGATTATTGAGATAGAAAGTGAAGAAATGGTTGAAGATGGTGGGTTTTGAAAATGGTGGGTTTTGAAGTTACTGGGTTTTGAAAAGGAAGAAGAAAGGGTTGGATTGACTAAAATACCCTTCCTCTTTATTTTAAATGTTGCCACATGTCTTAATCCTATTGCTTCCTACACTTCCTAGCCAAAATAAACTTTCTATTTGATCTTTTCCCAAAAAATATATATATATTTTGTAAACAAAGAGTAAATTGTTGTTTTGGTCCCTATAGTTTATCCCAAATTGCTATATATTCCAAAACTGAAAAGCCTTGCAAAAAACACACTCAGGTTTCTAATCTTTACGATTTTAGTCCACCTAACTAACACCCATCTGTTATTGCCATGAGGTGAAGGGCAAAATTGTCATATAATATCCAATATTAAAGAAATATTTTTCCTTTTTAAACCATAAGGAATAAAACCGCAATTTACTCTTCGTATTAGTCTTCATGTATAATTAGAAAATGTAGTAACTTTAGATATTTATAAATTTATCAGGCATAAAATAATATATAAATTTTAGTAATATATTTATGTAAGAATGAGAAATCAGTGTTATAAAATTAAATTGTGTTGTAAGACTAAAACCATTGTGTTAAAAAAAACACAGATGTTAAAAAATATTGAGTAAAATGCCAAAATTCTCTCTGAGATTTAGTTATTTTTGTTTGTTCCATCCAAAATTACTTTTTTGTCCATTTAAATTCTTCATGCTTGCATTTTATTGTCATTTTCATCCTTGAGTTTGACAAATTATCGTGTCTTTCGTCCCTCGAAATTTGGTTCTCAATGATGAAAATGACAGGATTTCAAACTTTTTGGATGAAAACGATACATTAGAAACGAAAGTCGCAAAAGTTATCAAACCTCATGGACGAAAGTAGCATTTTACTAAAAAAAATTTGTTTTATAAAACACAACTAGTTATTTTCCGCCCGCGCGTTGCGGCGGGACCCAATGACTACAAAAGGTGTGTCAGCAACGGCAAACAGATACCGAATATCAAAACATAAATAAAATGACGTGGTAAGGATAGTCACTCCGTCATAAAAAAAACGATTTTAAATAACCTAATATATAGTAATAGGACCCACACGTCCTACACGTTGGAAATTCGGTTGTTTTCAGTTCAGTTATTACGGTGCTAACACGTTAAAATATGGATGAGTTCGGTACCGGTAACGGCAGCGAAAGTACCGATCCGGAAAATCATCGAAATTAGGTACCGGCACCGAAAATGCTCGGTACAATACGGTATGGTATTTGAAGGTAAAAATCAATAAATACAGGTATGGTGCTAGACCGGTGTCGAACCGAAAGTAACGATTCTGAAAACGCCAAAAGGTGGGTACCAAATTGGTACCGAAAATGATTTGGTATAGTAAATTTGGTACCGATACGATACCGGTTCGTTTACAGGATTTGATACGATTTGCTCATCAATATTCTAAATATCCAAGTTAATTTTACATGCTACAATTCATTCATTACAGAAAAAGATAAAAAAGAAAGCAAAATAAGTTGTTGTGTATATAAAACCTCATTCAAACGAAATAAAGTTTACTTACTGTGTGTATGAAAAGTAATATAAACAGTGCAATTACTTGCATTGCTGCGTTGCTACAGGATTTGATGAGCTCGGTACCAACCGGTACTGGTACGGCACCGGTATTTGGGGGTAAAAACTGGTGAATACCTGTGCAGAACCGGTACCGAAAATACACCGGTTTGGTAAATTTGAGACCGGTAC
Source organism: Helianthus tuberosus (assembly GCA_030545235.1). Taxonomy (NCBI): domain Eukaryota; kingdom Viridiplantae; phylum Streptophyta; class Magnoliopsida; order Asterales; family Asteraceae; genus Helianthus; species Helianthus tuberosus. Next base: position 56,607,999 of record CM060403.1, read on the forward strand.
CTATACCCGATACCATTTGCTCATCTCTTAATGATGTTATCCATTCCAATTTTAAGTAATAAATAAATATTATCACTGTTCATTGGGTTTCTTTTTTATCATATAGTAATAACTAGTGAAATTCCCCGCGCTACGCGGCGGGGAATTCGAACATTATCGATTCGTTTTATAACGGGATGAGCAAAACGACTGGAAAACTATAATTTTAAACCAAGGGAAAAAGCGTAATTTTTAACTGAGTGTAAAATCGTAATTTGTTAGAAGCTAAAACGATTGCAATATTGTAATTTTTAATTGAGGGTAAAATCGTAATTTTTAACATGAAGTATATTTGTAATTTTAAAGTAGGGGTAAAAATATTTTCTGTTCGGCCAACAGGGGACTGTCAGGCAACCTGACATTATTCCCTAACATCGAAATTGTTTTTATCTGGCGCGCGTTGCCGCACTTTTTTTTGCCTATATTTTCGTCTTTTTCTACTAATGGTATCTTAAAATTAAATTGTTAAGTGTGGTCATTTTCCCGAGCAATATGACAAGAGTTTGGGCATTATTGGTTTGGCTGGTCGAAAAGCATAAAATAAAATACCGATAGCGTTTTTGATGATGAAAAAATATCTACAATAACAGCATGATAATGTGTAAAAAAAGGCCTTTCAAAAAATACATCCGGTAAAAAACAACAATTTTATTTATTATGTTTTTTCATTATTTACGCTAAAATAAAATATTGATTGCAAACCCAAATTAGTAAATGGCCATCATTTGACGGTGAAGGTATTTTTCAAATGGTGACTGTTTTGAAATTTTTGAATCAATGGAAAATATGGAAAATCATTATTTTCACCAATTTCACTAATGCTATTGATAAGTTTTAGTAATTAAGAAAAGTGTCGTTCAAAAAGAAAGTAAATAAGAATAGTAAATATATAAATCATTATTGGAATGCAGCTGGCCTTACGTGAAGAAACAGAAAAGCCTGCAACATCTTTATTTTAAACTATTTCTATCACCATCAATATAATGTTTTTCCCCAGCGTCACCACCGCCATTGTTTCACCACCACCTTCCAGCCATGTCTCTACCCACCTGCTAATTTGCCATCCACCGTAAAGGCAATTCCACCTACCACCACAGCCACCGTCGCTGCCACCCGCCAACACCATCACTGCGACCAGCTAAGGACAATCACCACGTGCCATCGGAGCGTCCTCCACGACATCGATACACCACAACCACTGTCCCAGCCACCTGGCAGTGCCACTCGTGACCGTCATTGTGACTCGCCAACGTCACTGCGACACGCCAAACACCACCATACTCACCACAGTCACACCCACCGTCACGCAATGTAAATTTGGAGGCGAGGGTGGAAGTGTAATTTCCTTGGCCGAAGTTAAAAGCAGGTGAACTGCTGTTCACCGAAGTTCGTAATCATCTAGCCGCCACCACTGCACCGCCGCTAACCGCCGGTACGCCGTCAACCACCACAATGACCATAGCAAACGACCACAACGCTCCACCTACCCTTTCTCTGTCAACTACCATCGCAACCGTCTGAAATCTCCACATCCGTCTTTCACCTAAACTGTGCTGGCCGGGAAAACGTCGTGGCGATATCTACTGGGTGAACTCCGGCCAACAACTCGCAAAGCGGACCCATCGCCGGAACCGGCCACCACTGTGCAACCGCCTAATCTCCTCTCTGTCTTCAGCGGTGGTCGACTCTGTGGTGGCTGCCAAAATCCTGGTGGTTGAACGGAGGGTAATATTGTAATTTTGTACTTTAGACTTAGGGCCAGGAAAGGGAAAAAAAAACCTCCACCTGTTACTTCATGACACATGGACTAATACCCGGCTGCTATGCAGCTGGGTGGCACTGTTAATCCAAGTTCGTAAATGTTATAGGTACTAGATAGATTCCCCGCGCTTCGCGGCGGGTATTCAGTCATCGGGGTTTCGATTGATATAAGTTCGGTTTGGTATGACTTAAGCGCTTGGTATAGCAAACGGAAGAAATTGACCAAAGAGGACATCCACACATGTTTTAGATCGATAAAAACGATAAAAATATTTTAATTGGATGGTATCGTTGTAACGCATTAAACGACAAAACTATATATTAATATAACTAATTATTTGGGTTTAAAGTCATAAGAGGATTATACTAAAACATACATAGTGCCTTTTTATTTGATATTATTAAATTTTATTTTCAAAGAATTACAGAAACAACGAAATATTAATCATATATTTTTATTTGATATGTATAAACATACAATTAACAACCCCATTATTTTCAATTGAAAATTGATAATGGAGTTGAAATGACAAATATAAAAAGTTATAGCTAAAAAGGGAGAAATACTAATAGTTTAGGGTTATGTTATCATATTAAGCATATGTGCAGTCAGCTCACAGCTGTAGCGGATTTCAAATCAGAATTCAAAACACCTTTTTGTGGAATATTGTGTATGCATAGATAAAGAAACACGTATAGAAAGAGAACTGATGGGTATAGAAGCCATTTTCTCTGAAATACACCCAAATCGGAACTTACCGCCACCAACCGCCATCACCAAGATACCATGCAACCATAGTACACCACCACGCGTCCACCTCACGACCGGTTTCCTTCGGTTTACCCCCACCTCAAACCCTAGGATCTCTGTGAAGTCGTCGGAAACAGTTTTAGCTGGCGGTCAGTGACCAAAAACATTTAAAAAGTGACGACGATGCTCTTCCAGCTACCATATGGGTAGCCTTTGCCTGTATCGGTGGCAGCAAACACTAAAGACCGGCAGGAACCACTCACTTCGAACGACGGCGGCAACAACTCGCTCGCCCACTCTCTTTACAACACCGCCGCGAAATCGGTAGAGCGTCGGTGGTGTTTGTGATTTTGAGTTTCAATTCCAGATCCGAAAGGAAACCTAACTGTTGGTTTTGTAACCGTCGTAGTAGCCGGACGGTTTAAAAAAAGTTGCGAGATGAAGACAGTGACGGGTCAAGGGGAAAAACAAAAGAAAAAAAATCAGCCAATAGCCAGCCAGCACGCAGCTGTCTGGCACTGGTCATCCAAGTTCGAAAATGTTATAGATATAATAATTGTGAAGAAAAGACTTACATAAAATATTAATTTCTAATACACTACCTTATAAAAACTTTAGGCACAAACTAGCACGCGGCCTTTGTCTTTTTGCACACTCGAAGCGCCCCGCTTTGGCCATAGCGGGGCGCTTTGGCCAAGGTCAACAGACAAGGACTGACTTTGTCAGTCCTTGTCTGTTGACCTTTGTCAAAGCGCCCCGCTATGGCCAAAGCGGGGCGCTTCGAGTGTGCAAAAAGACAAAAAGCGTTGGCTGTTGACTTGTGTTGTTTTTTTTTTTGAAATAGGTGGGATGTGGGTTAGTTTGGTAGTGTTTTTTTGGAGGAAAAATTGTATTTGAGTTTTATAATGGGTGGCCTTTATAATACGTTGTTTTATAATTACGTTTTTTTACGTCATTATTTTTATAGAATGTATATAATATAAGTGCGTCTTTATAAACTGTTAACCTAGTTTATTTTGTTAAATTAAACGAACACGTTAAATAAATTGTACAGAAAACCATAAGAATTAAACGTAAACAATCCAAAACCAACGTGATGTAAATAGAAGATTAACTGCAATATATATATATATCAGTTTGTACATACAAAACAAAAAGGTACAACTGACTGCATAATACATAACAAAACACTATACAAACAAACTAAGATACTAATCCTCGTGCGGTGGGGACGGTGGGAGGGGAAGTGGAGGCAACCCAGCGCGCTCTCGTAGAGAAACGAGCGTCTCGATGATCCAGTCCTGGCGTGCGGCCTGGCGTCTGAGGCGCCGGTCGAAGTCCCGAGCCACCTCACGCGCTACCGGAGGCAGGTCAGCGTAAACGTGCTGCGGGTACTGTGGCGGCTCAGGAGCTGGCTGAACTGGTGGTACCGGGATCTCCTCGATATGCTCCTCCTGAGCCGGATCCTCTAATACAGGCTGAGCCTGAGGCTGAGCCTGAGGCTGAGCCTGAGCCTCAGCCTGAGCCTCAGCCTGAGGCTGGCCCGGGAACTCATCGAGTCCCAGAGCCTGTAGCTGAGCCTGCCGAGCGGCCGCCTGAACATCAGGAGGGGCCAACACTCCAGGCCTCACCTCAATAACAACCTGGATGACCTCCGGCACCGGCTCCGGCTGCCAAATCAGCCCGTTTCCGCCCCTACGTTCACGGTCATCTTCTTTCAGCTGTGCTTCAAGGTTTTCCAAGTTATACCTGTATATTTCCTCGGTCGTAGACTCGCACAATAACCAAAATGTACGTACGAATTCTTTCCATTCCTTGTCAGAGAATTTCTTCTTGCTGTTCTTATTAATATTTTGTTGAATATGGAACCGACAAAGATACTTATGCGCTTTTGGAAAAACTTGTTCACACGCGTTCATTAGCGCAAAATCCCTGTCTGTTAAAATCACGCGCGGTTCCATACATCCTACCAGCATAGACTTGATCCTCTGCAACACCCATAGGTAGTTCTCTGACTTCTCAGCGGAAATTACCGCACAAGCAGCCGTAAACGATTTGTTTGTCGACGTCATGCCTACGACCTGAACAAATGGCAGGTTGTACATGTTCGTTTTGTAGGTGGCGTCAATCATTAGCACATGCGGGAAGGCACACCACATATTGAATGATCTTTCGTGAACAAAGAAGACATCTTCAACTTCGTTTGATATCTCATTCGTGCGCATGTAATAAGTGTAATTTTTTTCGAGAAGAATGCTTTCAAGTTTTTGCATCGGAGACTTACCGACATTTTTTTCGGCGTTGATCTTCTGAACAGCGTTGTGTATATCTTTCGGAATAAGCTTTCTAGCCGGATTGTTTTTTGTCAGCGTTCGCCAGATACTTTGGTTGGGAATGTCTTGCTCTGCCAGCTCCTTAACCAGTTTTGTATCCTCCGAAGAAAGCCTTCTCGCATACGCGTGACCCTCTAAGTTTTCAATAGGAGTGTGGTTATGCTTCGCCTTCGTCACCTCGATCCTCCAAACACTTCCGGATGATTCCGAAAACCCGATCATCTCGAACGGGCAGCCTATTTTCTTGCTACCCGTTTTCCTCTGTGTAGCTATACTCTTATGCTCCCCACCAAAAGTACATTGAAACCAAATCTTGTAATTCTCTCCTCTTTTATTCGACCTCTTAGTCACAATGAGGTAACCGTTGTCTTTTGCCGTGTCTTGTACCCAACGCACCAACTCTTTACGTGACGAAAAGGTCTGCGTCGTATCAAACGAAAACGTAACCGGGTAACAGCCTTCCTCGTCAACAGACACATCCCCCGGCTCACCATCGTCACCGAGGTCCGAATATACTTGATGTTCAAAGTTGTGCTCGCCACCGTAACCGAAATTCGAATAACCTTGTAAGCTCTGTTGACAACCGTAACTGTCGTTTGGACCACACTCCTGCTGTACAAAGCTGTACTCGCCACCGTAACCGAAATTCGAATAACCTTGTTGTGCGTAAGGGTCCTCCACAGGGGTATTCAAATCCAGCGTCACCGTGTTATCACGATAACGAATGCCAGATACAACCTCTGCCTCCCTCAAGTTGGACGAGACCGGTTTCTCATACGAGTCAGAAATAGCGGTCCCCTCGTAAGAATCAGGAACAACTGTCTCGTCAGAATATTGACCGAAAATATAGTTGTTTAACCACGACATCGTTTTTTGTAAACAACAAACAACAAAACACTCGAATACCCACGTATGTTTGTAAACAACGTGAAGAAGAAGAAGACCGAGCTTTGGAGCTTTGAAGCAGAACCTCAATCAGTAGTTTGCTTTTTAAAAGTGAAAATTTGGGTCGAAGCGCCGCGCTATGGCCAAAGCGCGGCGCTTAGGGTTAACGACAAAACATCATAATCAGCTTTATGTCTGTCAAACAGTATCGAATGTTTCAAACGTCAATCGAAGCACGTTTTGTCGATCGAAGCACCGCGCTTTGGCCATAGCGCGGCGCTTTGGGGTGTGAAAATAATTTTGGGCGTGTGCAGCTAGCATGACCCAACTTTAAACCTGATGATCCTAACATAATTTCTGCTGTAGGAAAAGATGTACACAAAATATTAATTCAGTAAGAAAAGACATAATTTTTGTTACACCATGCGTAGTCGTTGGGGTGAATAATGCCCCACCCTAGGGCGTTTTGCGTCATGTGGCAGCCCAGTCAGCAATGCGGCATTATTGGGCGTTTTTACAAAAGAGGTGTAGTGGGGATGTGGGGATTGTGGGGCATTATGTTTGTAATAAAATAAAATAAAATAAAACATTTAAAAAATCTTATTGGACAAAACAAATGAAGTTGAATGTGATTGGTCAATTGATTCCCCCATTTGGTGTGATTTAAAACACGCTGAGTGGTTTTTTTTTTTTTTTTTTTTTTGCAAAAACACGCCCAGGAGATGGGAGTGGGGCGATTTTGGGCGTTATTGGGGAGAAATTTTGAAAAAACGCCCACTACGCATGATCTTATAGGAAAAGACATGCACAAAATATTAATTTATAATAAACAACTTTATAATACCTTTAAACCTGATAACATAATTTCGGTTGTAATATAGTATTTTAAACTTTAGTTTAAAAAAGGTAATTATTTTTTATAAAATTTGGAAAGATACATTATAATTATACTGATCACTGCAAGATTAAAAGAAGAAAAAAATATAGAGTAAATTATGATTTTAGTCCTTGTGGTTCAATATTGGATTTTGCCAAACAATTAATGGTATTAATGGATGGATGTTAGTCTCGAGGATTAAAATCACAAAGGATTAAAAATCTAAGTGTGTTTTTTACAAGACCTTTCATTTTATAATATATAGCAGGGTAAATTACATTTTTCGTCCTTTATGTTTGTACCGGATTGCAACGGATAGCCTTTAACTTCAATAATTACAGTTACAATCATTTATTTCCAAAACCTGTTACACTTTACGTCATTTAGTACTAACCCAGTTAATTTTAAACATTAAATCATATCATGTGCAGCTCATATGAGGGCATTTATGTCTTTTCAAAACCCTTGTTCTTCCCCCTTATAAACCCTAACAAAAATAGACACCGCAACCTTGCCCCCACCAATCTTTCAGAAAAATAGGAACATTCCTCATTAACCATGGTCCTTTTCTTAACACTTGCTCCATACCATCTCTTGTTGCAAACTTGGAGAAGAAAAATCCTTTAGAATTCATCATGCTCTTTGAAGATACATATCCGAGGCCGGACATGATCCTTTCGGACGAGCCGGACTCCACTAGAACGGACACCTCGTATATGTCCGTTCCCCCACAACGCCGAAGACGGACCTCCATTCAAGTGCGTCTGGACGAATGACGTAATCTCAGTTGACCATTATAAATATCTCATCAAGTACAAGGCCAAATACAATTTTCTGAACCTTCGTCCCTATTTTCTCTCTCTACTTTCTCTCTCTACCAATACTTATCCTCACGCCGGAGGGTGGTCGCAGAGGGGCCCTCCCATCTCTGCGGCGAGCCTAACGGTTTTCTGTTTTGCAGGACTGTTTTCCAAGTTCCCTTACAAGATCCAAACCCTCGATCACAGGCTCCGGCCTTAACTCGATTCTTTGGTTCTTCAATTGGCGCCATCCGATCTCATAGCTCACAGTCCTTCACTTTGGTGAATTTCTTGAGCAACGAACTGACATATGGCGGCCTCAGGTTCTGTGAATCTGGGATCCATGGCTGTTAGTACGCAAGCTACAGCATCAGCGAGCACTGTTTCCACAGTCTCAGCCCCTTTAGGCTAGGGACCAGGAACAACTCTGCCATTCATACTAATCCCTACTTCGCAAACGTCAGAGTTTGATGCAGAATTTCTTTCCAAAAATGCAAGTCTTCTACGAAGATTAAAAGCACAGCAGGCTAGAGATGAACAGATCCTCGGTTTACGAACCAGGCTCTTTCATGACGAAACTCCGGTAAGGACTACGGGTCCTACAATATTCACCTCTCCTACTTTCTCCACAGTTGTTACTTCGGAAACTTATAATGGATATGTGCAGGGTTCCTCCGGACCATCTCCAGCAATGATAATACGAAATGAAACGCAAACGGAAGCAGTTAATGATCCGGAACTCACCAAGCCGTACCATCCGATTTCCATGACTGCTAAGTCCAAATTCAGCGCCCGCATCACACACGCCAAGCTCCCCCCGAAGCTCAAAATGCCAACCACAGTAAAGGAGTATGATGGTACAACTGATCCAGATGATCATATGTTTGACTTCGACGGAGCTGCACGAGTAGAACAGTGGCCGATGCCGGCTTGGTGCTTCATGTTCGCACAAATTTTAACCGGGGCTGCTCGGGTGTGGTTTGATGCGTTGAACGAAGGAGAGATCAACGACTTTGAGGAGTTCCGAAGATTATTCCTCCAGAACTTTAGCCAACAACGGCACTACTCCAAAGAAATCACCGAAGTTCACAACATTCGGAGAAAGGATGGGGAATCTTTGGATAGCTTCATCGACCGATTCAACTGAGAAAGTATGCAGATCAGTGGGGTAGTTGACCAGTTAAGGATCTCTGGATTCTGTCATGGTGTCCGGAACAACCAGTTGGTCGAAAAACTACATGAAAATCTTCCGAAGACGATGGAAGTACTCATGGAGCGAGCCAGAGCTTTCGCTCGAGGGAAAAACGCATGTAATCCAGCACCGGAGTCAGATCATAAGATGTCCTCCTGGAAGAAAAATGGTGGGTCTGTATTCGATAAAACTCCATCCGGAAGTAGGGGACGATCACACCCTTACAACAGGAACGATAGACCTCAACGAGGAAGAAGCTCCGGATCAAGATTTTACAATTTATCGGATCTTTCCAAAACTCCCAGTGAACCCACCAAAGCTCTGAAATCCAGGTGATAAGAACTCTAAAAAATATTGTGATTACCATCATGCGCGAGGCCATAATACAGACGATTGCTGGTCCCTAAAGCAAGAAATAGAAAAAGCAGTGCGGTCTGGTAAGCTGTGGCACCTAGTAAAAGAAGTAAAAGAAGGAAAGTCTTCAGGGAATTCGGCGGATAATCCGAACAATCAACCAGCAATTTGCATGATCAGGAAAGTAGATAACCAAGGCATCAAGCGGTCCAGTCACCATATGGCCGCTTGGATGCAGCAACTGATCGCTTTCCCTCCCATCACTTCCGGAGAAATCAAAGACGGACCAATCATAGTGTCTGCAATAATAGCAGGCCACAAGGTCCGGAGGGTTTATGTTGACAGCGGAAGTGCCACTGAGATCATGTACCAACAGTGTTTCCAACAGTTAGCTCCGCAGACCAAAGCAAAGCTGATACAAGTCTCTATGCCGTTGGTAAGCTTCTCCGGAGAGGTGGTACAACCTATTGGGCAAATCACCCTACCAACAACATTGGGAGCTGGAAGTCTGGTCAGAACTGTCAACTTGACATACCTAGTAGTGGGAGCAAGATCCGTCCATAACGTCATACTAGGGAGACCAGGAATGTGCGCTTTTGGTATTATCAGTTCTACCATCCATGGGTCGTTAAAATTTCCCACCGAAGCAGGAGTGGCAACTTTGCTCTCCGAATCAACAATGTGCGTAGCTTAAATACGACAAAGCGAGGGTAATATACAACCTCCGGCCCTCCATACGGAGGAGTGGGCTATACATCCGCAGTTTCCGGAACAAAAAATTGCTGTTGGTGCCCAGCTCCCCGAACGTACCAAAAAACGGTTGTGGAAACTTCTGTCTAGCTCACTTGATGTATTTGCGTGGCAAACCTCTGACATGGTCGGAGTTCCTCGATGTTTGGCCGAACATAGATTGAAAGTGTCGCATTCAGCGAAGCCAGTAGCTCAAAGAAAAAGAAACATGGCTCCAGCCCGTAACAAAGCCATCTCCGAGGATGTACGAAAGTTGCTTAGCGCTGGAATTATCAGGGAAGTGCGGTATCAAACATGGGTCTCCAATCCGGTAATGGTAACAAAGAAAGACAAAACTTGGAGAATGTGCGTTGATTTTTCTGATTTAAACAATGCATGTCCGAAGGATTGCTACCCCCTGTCGGAGATCGATTTGAAGATTGATTCTCTGTCCAGCTTTCGTCTTAAATGCTTCTTGGACGCATATAAAGGCTACCACCAAATACAGATGGCTTTGGAAGACGAGGATAAGACGGCGTTCGTAACAAATGAAGGTCTCTTCTGTTATACCAAAATGCCGTTTGGGCTAAAGAACGCCGGAGCAACGTACCAGAGATTGATGGATAAAGCATTCAAGGATCAGATCGGAAGGAATTTAGAGATTTACGTAGATGATCTGGTCATCAAAAGTCAGGCCGAAGACAGCATGATCGATGATATACTTGAAACATTCACTAGGCTTCGGAGTATCAATCTCAAGATTAACCCTAAAAAATGTTCCTTCGGTCTTGAAGAAGGGAAGTTTCTAGGCGTATGGATAACTCAATCCGGAATTCAGGCACATCCGGATAAAATCAAAGCGGTGATCTCCATGCAGCCTCCTAGAACAGTCAAGGAAATTCAATCACTAAATGGTAAGCTGGTAGCTCTTCATCGCTTTGTCTCAAAAGCAGCCGATCGAACCATACCCTTCATGAATGTATTGAAAAAACGAACCGGAAAGGGTTAGATAGAATGGACGGCAGAGGCCGATTCTGCATTTCAAGAATTGAAAATTTGTCTTGGATCTTTACCTACTCTGACCGCTCCAATCACTGGAGAAACTGTTACTGTTTATCTTTCCGCCTCGCATTTCGCTATAAGTGCGGTACTTGTGGTGCATCGAAATCAAGCGCAAATACCGGTTTACTACGTAAGCCGCGTCCTGAAAGATTATGAAACTCGGTACCCGATGATAGAAAAATTGGCGCTCGCTTTGGTACATGCGTCCAGACGTCTCCGAAGGTATTTCCAGGCTTTCAATATAGAAGTACAAACCGACATTCAGATCCAGCAAATTCTAAGAAAGCCGGAGGTTTCCGGACGTCTCACCAAGTGGGCAATCGAACTCAGCGCTTTCGATATCACCTACCGAACCAGGGGTCCAGTAAAAGGTCAAGTCGTGGCAGACTTCCTCACGGAGGTACCAACCGGAGAAAGCACTAAAGAAAAGTCTGCTCTCCCAAGGGTGTGGAACTTGTATACAGACGGGGCCTCCAGCAAGGAAGGGTCGGGAGCCGGTCTGATCTTAATAGATCCGGAAGGGATATAATATACTTATGCTCTGCGTTTTGAGTTTAAAACTTCAAACAATGAAGCGGAATATGAGGCCCTTCTCGCTGGACTCCAGACCGCAGCCAAGGCTGGTGCATCCTCCGTATTAGCACATGTTGATTCGTTACTTGTCGCCAATCAGGTTAGCGGAGAGTACGAAGCTCTAGAAGAAAACATGATCCGGTATCTAGAGCAAGTTAATGGTTTAATCTCCTCGTTTGATTCTTGCAAAATAGTTCACATACCACGGAGCAAGAATAAAAAGATGGATGCTTTAAGCAAACTTGCTTCCGTAGCATTTTGTCACTTATCCAAAGAGGTATTGGTCGAAACTTTGCAAGCTCCGGCCATCCAACAGACAGGCTCCGTTATGTCAGTCTCCGTACAGGAGAAATCATGGATGACTCCGATCTTAGAGTACTTGAAAGATGGCACGCTCCCAGAAGAAAAAACTCAGGCTCGGAAGCTAAAGGTTAAAGCCTTGCAGTATCAGGTTCATGATGGACAACTTTACCGAAAGACCTTCCTAGGTCCACTCCTAAAATGCCTAACTCCGGAGGAAGCCAGTTATGTCATTAGAGAAATCCACTGGGGGATATGCGGCATCCATTCCGGACCCAGAATGGTCGTAGCCAAGGCTATGAATGCCGGCTATTTCTGGCCGGGCATGCATCAAAGCGCTGTTAATGAATTACAAGCATGCGAAGATTGTCAGCGACACGCTCCCATCAGTCACCGAGCTAAAAACAACCTTGTCCCCGTAACTTCGGCGTGGCCGTTTCAGAAATGGGGGATTGACATTGTCGGTCCTTTCCCTGTTTCCACCGGAGGAGTGAGGTTCCTATTGGTAGCCATCGATTACTTTACAAAATGGATTGAAGCCAAACCCCTCCGGACTATAACCGGGGATCAAGTGCTGAGGTTCGTTTGGGAAAACATAGTATGCAGATATGGAATGCCGTTTTGTATAGTCAGCGATAATGGGAAGCAGTTCGCAGAAAAACCATTCAAGACTTGGTGCGAAAGAATGCACATTGAGCAAAATTTTGCTTCGGTTGCCCATCCCCAGGCCAATGGGCAGGTAGAAAGAGCCAACCGCGGTATTGTGGAAGGCATAAAAAAGCGCCTAGGGAAAGAGGGCGTCTCATGGGCGAATGAACTACCGCACGTCTTGTGGGCTCACCGGACGATGCCGAAGACAAGCACTAAGGAAACCCCCTTTAGCTTGACGTATGGTACGGAAGCAGTCATTCCTGCCGAAGTAGGAATACCCACCCCTCGCATGCAACAAAGCCAAGAAGAGAATGAACCAGAACTCCGCCTGAACCTCGATCTGGCCGAAGAAAGAAGAGAACTAGCGGCTATCCGAGAAGCCAAGTATAAAAAAGAGTTGGAAAAACATTACAACTCAAAAGTAAAGGAGGTTCGGTTCAAGGTTGGAGATTACGTTATGCGAAGTAACGAGGCAAGTTTGGCTGAGGGAACCGGAAAAATGGCTCCGAAGTGGGAAGGTCCTTATCAGATTAATACGGCAGGAAAGGACGGTGCTTACACACTCAGAAAGATGGACGGAACCCTCGTCCCTCGCACATGGAACGGAGCACACCTCAAGAAGTGTTTTCTTTAAACTTCATGATGTTTTCAAAATAAGTTTGTAATACGGAGGCCGTGACCTCCGTCATTTTCTACTTTCCCTGTAATGCGGATGGTTTTACCCGCACAAGACAAATTTATAATTCCAAGAACTGCGGAGGGTTTTACCCACAGATTATTTTAAATGTTTTTACCGTGTGTTAACCGGAGAAGTTTAACTCCGGACGAAGTAAATAGAATGATATAAAATTTTCTATCATTAACAAAGTTGCAACTCATAAGTAATCATCGGCCGAATCAGGGATACTAACCCTAAAAGGCAAGGACGAACTGGCATCGTTCGTATTCCTTCACAAAAATTATCCTAAAGACAAAAGCAAATCGGATCCGTACCATAAAAAGAACGTTCTAAAAAAGAGAAATGTAGGCACAAAAGCGTGGACGCATGCATAAAGAAGTGATTACATAAAAAACAACCGGATTAATATAAATCGGAAGATATAAAACCATTTACATGTTAAAAGGATAATCGTCAAAGTACGGTAAGAACATCATTACATTCATCAAAAGCAAGGTGCATATCCCAAATCACCGGATATGTCCACCTTCAAAAAATAGTTAAACTAAAAACTTTCCAAGGTGCGTATCCCAAGCTACCAGATACGTCCACCTTACTCTTTTGAAGATTCGCCACTCGCAAAAAGGAGGGCATCCTTAATCTTAGACAGCGGCTCATTGATAAGTTTTGGGAGGTCCTCCACAACCGGAAAGGTAAGAGTATCAAAACAAGCAATTGCCGCGTTTAACTCGTCTGCCGCATTTCGGTTCAGCATCGGAACATCAGCATAAGGAGTCTTTTTCTTTAAGGCATGAAGATAGCCATTATGGAGGCCGGAGTTGACACCTATGGCGCTCATCGCGTTGTTAACAGCGGCGGTCATCTCCGGACCTTTGTGAATATTTTTCGCAAGAAGCCTGGCTCCTTCCGAAAGCATCCAGATCTTTGTTGCCTGGAGATCCTCAACCTTCGCCTTCATAGCGGCATTCCCCGACTTAATTTCTTCAATTTCAGCCGCGTGACTCCCTTTCATCTCCTCGATCTGAGCTTTCAAGTCCGCTTCTCCTGATTTAAGCGTATCCCGCTCTGACCAAAGTGTTAGAGAAAAAATAGTACATTGAAAAGAAATTAATCAAATAAAGCACATACCAGCCATTATGCCCGCATAAGCCAGACGAGCGTTATTAAAAGACTCCTCCATCTTGGCCAAAACCGTTTTATGCTCCTCATCCTTCTTTTTCATCGATTCGGAGAAATCCTTTAATTCCGTAGCAATCCTGTCGCGATCCTCCGCCGCAGAGGCCGCAGCTGCCTGGGATGACTGATTTTGAGTAATCAGGGCCTTAACTTTCTCTTGTTGGGCCTGAAGATCTTGAGTGAGCTGAGTTATCCTTTTCTCCATATCCGGAGTCCTTTGAATCTTACGTTTCAAAGAACGTGTCTCCTTCTCCAAATTCTCCCTCACTGACTCCGCCTCTACCCACCTCCGATAGAGTTCCGTTACAAAAACGTTCGACTGAGCTTGATTAGTCAGAACCGCGGCAGCCAGTTCTTGGTTTTTCATTCTTCGGCTCCGGGCATGATCTAACGGAGTATTAATGTTGAAAAGAAGAGTCCTGGCAACCAGCTCATCCATTACCGAATCTCTATTCCGGATATCCCAATCCGGAATGAACTTCTCCTCAGCCGTTGCCGGGTCGATCTCCATGTCATCCGAGAAGGCATCTGCATAACGAAAAAAGGACATCAACTCAGGTCCGAACCAAGATGAAGGAAGAGAAGACACTTGATCTTCCTCGTCATCAATCAAACGGTCCGGACCCAAAGACGAGTCCAACATCGTACCTGAAAAAGTCACCACTTTCGGTTCACTATGAGTCTTTTCCTTCTCCTTGCCCGTAGTTTCAGGGATCTCCGCCTCCATACTCTCCACTTCACTAGTAGGAAGAAAACCACCTAAAAAAGTAGGAGTTGGTTCAGATCGGGCCCGTGCGGCCTCCTCCCTTGAAAATTTGCCACCAGTAAGGTGCTCATCCAGCTCAAGCATCACGTCGCCACCGGAGTATGAGGAACCTTTCTACCCTTCTTCGTCTTCGGCATCGGTAGAGGATCAGAAGAGCGGATCTGTACAGATTCAGTTTTCCTCTTCTGAACAAGAGCCTGCTGATCTACTTCATGAATAGTATCCTTGCTTTTTAAAGAAATAGAAGAAGGACGGTACTGAAGGGCTTCGTCCAAACTGCGAACCTCCGGATCACTGTCCACATCATCTAAAATGGATTTCTTCCCAGCTTGAGATCCGGAGGAACCAGCAGCACCTTTTGAAGACGTTGGCATAGAGGAAGCAGCCTCTACAGCGGCTTGTTCAGATATGTTTTGGGGAACGGAAGAAGTGGCTCCCACAACTGCTTGTTCGGATGTATCTTGAGGAATTACAGGTCGGATCTCTTGAGCCGAAGCAACCACTTGTTTCATTAGTGGAACTTCATCTTCGCCTTGATCGTCAAAATCAAAATCAAGAGCGTCAAAGCTAGGAACCTTCAGGGCATCCCTAAGAGACATTACGGCACCTGCATTATCAAAATAAAAAAGCAGTTAGTAAAATAGTAAAAGGAAAAGTGCCGAAGGGGAGGTAAAGGACCGGAACTTACGATCACGCTTTCTGCGAATAACCGGCCAATCCCTATCCCCTTGGCTCCAAGAAAAACAGAGTCGACCCAGTAAAAGAAAATGTTCATGAAGGGGACGGATAGGGGACTTGTGCTCAATCAAGGCACGAGCCAGTTCTTGGTCGAAGACGAAGTCTTCGCCCAGATCGAAGGACATTGTCTGGTCCTTAAAACGCCATCCCATATCCTCCGGAAGACAACGGTCGTCCAGCTAGAAAAAATTATCTTTCCAGTTTTTCAAGCTGGACCGTTCTCCGGAGGAAGGGGAAGGTATACCCTTCCGATGCGCGAAGGTATACCAGTCTCCGGCAGTAATGAACTCATAAAAGTACCGGAAGACATTTAAGTCCGGTCTCCGATCCTGGGCTCGACAAGAGATCTCAAAATGACTTATGCGGCTAAGACCGAACGGATTAACTTGACAAATATGAACTCGAAAAAATTGAAGTACCCTAATAAAAAACCTAGAGAAAGGGACCCGATAATTCGCAAAATTACAAACACGGGTGTAAAAGGGAAACTTTCCCTGACGGAAAGGATAGGTGGTTTCTTCCTTTGAAGGAAGAACCGGATTCAAATCTAACGGAATCCTATATTCACGAATAAACTTATCCAACTGACGTTGGGTAAGCACGCTCACACTATCTGATAGGTTGTCTTTACCGAAGCCATACTATCAAATCAAAAAAGAGACGCACCTTGAAGAAGAATAGGTTAAGTAAAAAACCAGAGGATAACAATGGAGAAGAAGAAGATGAGAGGAAAAAAGGGTAAAAATAAAATGGTAAAAGTCGTTTTTATAAGAAGAATAGGTCGGTTACGGGGTGGTCAAGTCGGGCCATCACTTCAACTGACCCTCACGATTCCCAACGCAGGGTTTCGTAACCGTCACATGTGGGTGACTAACAGTCAAGTAATTTCAGTCACCCACGCCACATCAGCACCATTCAGGTCACGCCACGTCATTCAACTCGGACCACTCCAGCGATGACACGTCACTCGGACAAAATAACTCATGCTAAACATTTTGTTAAGTCCCTTACGAAACTTCACAAACTGGGGGACTTGAAGATACATATCTGAGGCCGGACATGATCCTTTGGGACGAGCCGGACTCCACTAGAACGGACACCTCGTATATGTCCGTTCCCCCACAACGCCGAAGACGGACCTCCATTCAAGTGCGTCTGGACGAATGACGTAATCTCAGTTGACCATTATAAATACCTCATCAAGTACAAGGCCAAGTACGATTTTCTGAACCTTCGTCCCTATTTTCTCTCTCTACTTTCTCTCTCTACCAATACTTATCCTCACGCCGGAGGGTGGTCGCAGAGGGGCCCTCCCATCTCTGCGGCGAGCCTAACGGTTTTCTGTTTTGCATGACTGTTTTCCAAGTTCCCTTACAAGATCCAAACCCTCGATCACAGGCTCCGGCCTTAACTCGATTCTTTGGTTCTTCACTCTTGTTCAGCCCATATTTATCCCATCAATTTTTCACAAAGTATTCAACAACAGGGAACGCTAATCTCTTCCCCAGAAAGTAACCAAATAGCAGCACCTTATTAAATCGTTCTTGAACCTTTTTAACTGATGCAACCGGAATAGTCACATTCAAAATTTTCCAAATACCTAAAGTTTACCGTCTCCTTTGGCTTAGATTGCATTACTTTAGCTGCAAAGGTATCACCTTCAGGTCGTAGTACTGTTTCAGCAGTATCATGAGGAATAGAACCATAATCAACATCATTCGTATCCATGAAAAGCTGCTTCCCATGCACATTTAAATTTGAATAAGTCTCCTCTACCTTGGTCCCCAAGGGATCAGAATTCCCATTCGAATTTAAAGTAGGATCAGATTTCATTCCATCTTTAGATGAGGAGATTGACGATGACGTTTTGAGATCAATAGCGGCCATGCTAGGCTTTTTAAGAATACTCTTAATTGGCAAATCAATGTTTTTGATCTTATCAGCTAATCCACCAGCCTTGTTGCAATTATCCTCTTGAGGATGAACAACCCTCTCCATGAAAACTAAGAAAACACGATCATGCAGCAAAAACCACGTAAACCAAAAACGAAAAAACCCTAATTCTAGCAAAAAAAAACCCTAACCCATGAATCCTTTCGAAATCAAATAGTGAAATAGGTAAATCAAGGTTACTGCCCAACCAGTAAACCCACACCACTATCTAACCAGATCCGATTCAAAGAGCTAAAGTGGCGATTGAAAAATGAAAAAAGAGAAAACCCTAAGTTCTAATCGATTCTAAAATCTGCTACCAGAGTTGGTATTAGTGTTTGAAAGATCAAAACACTAATCACAGATCTGTTTATTACGATCAAGAACAGAGGATCACAAGCAAACAGAAAATCGCCATTCACTAGAACGAGTGGGTCTGCGTTCGGTTTTTTCTGTATTCGTTTTTTTTGGTAATATGTAAAACGCGATTCTAAAAGTTTTGTCGAGTAACGAACTGAAAACAAGGATGCTTGGGTCAGTCTGTTATGCAAACTCGCACTTGGAAAAAAAAATAAAAAATTGTTCAAGTAGTCAAGTGTTAGAATATCATGGTCCTTGCATCTACGGCTGGACTGCAGGTGCCCAAGACAGTTGATATGAAACCTGCGAATGCTACAATTATACTTGCACCCAATGTGTTACGATCCAAATTCCATTTGTTCTAGCGTATACCGAAAAATCGCAAATGAGTTATGGAAGAACCAAAATAAACTTTTGGGTTAGATTCTAGAGCAGGTTAATACTACTATTAGTCTACAGTATATAAAACCCACAAATGTTGGTGCAACAAGGCTAATATAATAATAGCAGTACATACATGATTTTTCATTTTTAGAATGCACTATTGAGATCAAAAGTCACACATGCATTAAAAAGTTGTACCAAGGCTACAAGGCTTGAGAAGTAACATGCATTAAGAAGTTGTACCGGGATCACTAATCACACCCAAGAAATCATCTTTAATAGTCCCAATGCAGAACTGCAAAGCAACAGCAAGATTTAATGAATCTCATATGTTACAAAAAAAGATATACATATATAATCTGTAAAACACAGAAACAACTAAAAAGTAAAAATAGAGAAAAAGAACAAGTACTAGAGGTGACACTTTCGAATTCGACCCATTAACTAGAAAACAAGTCAACTTTAAAAGCTTAGCTAAATATGAAACAGGTTAAATAGGTTTGAAAGTTGCCCAAAGTGAATACTTTCAACCTTCACAATTTATGTATATTCTAACAATCGAGTTTCTGAAATAATTTATGCCATACAATTTCAGTGGCATCGACTCGAGTCCCAATGATCTTCAACCGCACCTCGCTATCCTTTTGAATTTTCACCTGAAAAGGACCAAAAGCACGGTACATCACCAATATGGCAAGTACAACCAGAAAATATAATATTAGTAATATTGATTCGTACAGATCCATCTGAAGTTGTGTAATTAGGCATATCCCCCGACTGAAACTCCATGTCATCGGGTATCAACTAAAACAAAAAAAGAACGATGATATCAGAAAAGTCTCATAAGCAGACAGAGAAGAGCAAAGTATCATCTTTCATGGCAATAATCTTCACACGCCTACAATTCTGTAAATATATCTTCCTTGTGTAATTACCAAAGAATTTCTAATCAATGTTTATAATCACTTGCACAAAGTATTTATTGCAGACATAGAAACAGGATGATGAAGCTTCAATAGAGGATTAACTCACATGGTTTGACACAAAGATTTGAACAGGCCCAGCTTCAGCAAAGAAACCCATCTACAAAATTTGGCAACACAGATTATTTTTTATATAAAAAAACAACCAACATAGTTTTTCATTTTGCCCAAAAAAAGTCCTTCGACCGAACTTTGGTATATTAAAAGTCCCTAAACTTGTTTAAAATGCACATGTTCATGAAATCAACACTAAAGGTAGCAGACTTGTTATACTGGAGGCTATGTAGATGGTTCTTTTTCTTGACGTGAAATGCTACCTCATCCTAGGCCGCTTTTATACAGATTTATAGCATCTTATATAAAATATATATATATATAGGATAATGATTGGTTAGGAACCACCCTTTATTGCGATAACCGCGAGAACCATGTGAACACAACCAAAAATACCTAAAAATACCTAAAAAACACAAAAAAAATTATTTATTAATTTTTATATAAAAATTGTTACTTTTAGTTTCTAAGAAAAAATTTCGAGTAACAATTATGATGCACATGTGCATATGTATCATTTCTTTGACGAATTCCGTAATACATTACCAGTATTAAACAATTGCACTTTCATTTACACTACCATCAGTAATACAATATTTTTTACATTACAAATATTAGAAATGCACATGTGCATCTATATTTATGAACAAGATATAACGTGTTTTTGGTACACTACTTTGAATACACTTTCCCTTTCATCTATCATACCATCCATAATACACTACCATTACCTCCTACTATCCATAATACACTACCATTACCAACATGTATAGTATTTTTCACTTTATGCACATGTGCATCAACATCCTTCTTATTCCTTCATACCATACCAAACAACATATTACATGGTAAAGTGACAAATATAACCAAACCATCAACCACTAGATATAACTAACCAAAAACATGTATATTGGCCTACTTCATCATTCAAAATCACAAACTTTTTGTACCAAAACACCTAAGCAGTTAATGCAGAAAAATATCGGTTATCGGTCAAGGACCGATATTTGAGATATCGTTTATCGCGGTGAGATATCGGTAATTTATAATATCATGCATAAATATATATATATATATTAATATCTAGAACCTATATAATATATGTATACAACATATTTATGCACTAACTTGTAAAAGTCTAAGGTTAATTTTGATAAATCTATAACTGGAGGATGAAATTGTAATTCAAGTTAAAAGAAAAGGGGGTAAACAAGAAAAAGAATGATTTAATTTTTATAACCCTACTATTAGTAATCAGCCATCACCCCCTTTAAACTAAAAAAAAACCCTAAACAACTAAAGCAGCCGTCCTCTATCTCCCCTGTTCGCTTCTCCATCTTCTAAACCTAAGCCGACAGATCTTTCATTCTACGATTCAGCAGGGAAGGTAAGGTTCGATCAGCAGGTAAGCTTCGATTCAACAACTTCGATTAGCCACCATTTCTTCTCTATCACGATTGAATTCTCTATCACCCACCATTTAAGGTTTTTTTAAGCAGCGAGACATAAAAAAAAAGGCCCAAAATGCAGTTTTTGTATTAAAAAAACATAAAAAATGGCCCAAACGAGAATCTCGGCGAGACAACCGATATGACATATGCAAAATATCGGCGATATATCGGTATTTATCGCCGATAATATCACTCACCGAGATACAGACCGATATGGCACACCGATATGTTGGGGTAGGGCCGATAACCGATATATCGGTGATATAGCACCGATATATCGCCGAGATTAACTGCATAGCAAAACACGTTATATCACGTTCATACATATAGGTGCACATGTGCATTTTATATATTGCTAATGAAAAAAGTAGTGTATTACGGATGGTGGTGTAAATGGAAGTGCAATTGTCTAATACTGGAAATGTATTACGGAATTTGTCAAAGAAATGATACATATGGACATGTGCATTGATAATTGTTACTAGGAAAAAAAAATTGGTAACGAAAAATAGCGATTTTTAGTTAAAAAAATAAAAAAAAAATTGTGTTTTTTTAGGTATTTTTAGGTATTTTTTTTTTTTTGTGTTCACATTGGTTCTCATGGTTCTCGCAATAAGAGTAGTTCTCAAATGAACCCTACCCTCATCATCATCATCATACTCAGTAAATCCCACCAATAGCAAAGCTAAGGTACGGTCTCAGGAGGGTAAGATGTAGACAGCCTTACCTCTACCCTGTAGGAATAGAGAGGCTGCTTCCATTGAGACCCCCGGCTCGAAAACCCTACCCTATATATATGTTATCTGTGTCAATTTTTAAACATTTGGGTCAGGGGTGTTATATGTTATCTGTGTCATTAGGGTCAGCGATGTTATTGGTTCTGATGTAGATTGCCTCATGATTATAGGTTTTGATTGGGTCATTGGTTTATTACTGTCAGTCTGTCACAAGTTCTAAATTTTGCCTCGGTTTTAAATTGTGTGATGCGCTCCGATGCGTTTGGTCCAAAAATCTGATTCGCGATGCGAGCGCATCATGTATGCGATGTGATCTTTATAAAAAAAATACTAATAAATTATTTATACATAACAAGTTATAATAAAACATACCTGAACTAAAACAACTGACGTAATAAAAAGATAAAAGTTGTGCTTTTGGGTACAAATCAAGCATACTAAAATGTTGCTAGAACCACAAAAAGTGTTTAGGAACCATAATGGTCCAAATCAAGCATACCATAGTTATCGATAGCGAATAGCGGTCAATAGCGACAGACGACCTATATGCTACGTAGCGATAGCGACGAAATAGCGCCCGCTATTTTGTGTATAGCGGTAAGGTAGTAGAAAATTTTAAAAATAAAAATATAGCTATTTATAATTATATACATATATTATAATGTTAATTTTATACTTTATATTCATAGATTTGTAAGTTTAAGAACCAAATGTAAACTAGTAAAGATAGAGGGGGGTAAATGTTAAAATGCACAAACTAATTTCACTCTTTTTATCCTAAAAAATTACAAGTTAGAGAATAAATGTAAACTACAGAAAGATTGAGGGGTTAAATTGTAAAACTACAAACTAATTTAAACCTAAAATAGCTGGATCGTCACCCAATTGTAACCTCCGCCGTCAGAACTCCAAATCTCAGAACTCCAAATCTGTATACGATGACCATGAAATTACAGAAAAGCACTAGAAAAACTACTATGAACGCCATCAAAACAAGGTGTCTCTTCTTTCTTTCCTATCAATTTGAGCCTTCGGTTTCCATCTTCCTCGTTTCCGGCAGAAGTTGCAGCACCGGCGCCGGAATTCGCCGCCGGAATACGTGCCTAGTCGCTATTTTTCCCGCTTTTCAGTCGCTAGAGCCACTTAGCGCCGGTAGTCCGCTTCGCATCGCTAAACGCAATAGCGCTCGCAACAGGCGCAATCGATAACTATGAAGCATACTAAGATATTAATTATTGAAAAAATTCCAACCCATTTCATAAAATCTGGACAAAAAACATAACAAACATTGTTGCATGCATCAGAGTGCATTATGTGAAATCGTTGCAATATTCTCGCACCACGTAAACGCAACGCATCAGCTGTGGCGATGCACTCTCATCAGCGCATCAGGCATTATGCGCGCATTTTAAAACCAAGATTTCTGCTAATACTATGGTTTGCTACCGCTGGTCTTTAAATGTTGATTATTATGGTTTGAAGCTGTCCATACTCCATGGAATTTCTCAACAGGGATATTGGACATTCATGTTTGTGATACACTGTTATTTTAGTAGTCTCTGGTGGTATAAAGACTATTCTAGGTTTCAAGAATGTTGCTGGTTTTTGTGAACACTTTGGATTGGGACTTATTTTTTATGTTTTGTTGCTGAAATCTTGTGGGTATCAATCAAGAAGGGGGCTGCCGAATGCTGATGCTGCATTTTATAATATATTATGAATCGGATGGCTAGTACTTGATGAATTTTGTAGTTTGCATTTTGATTGTGTGTCTTTTGTTTAGGAGTATTCCCTATGTGCTTATTTCTCAATGTTTTCATTCTAAGCCATAGGTTAAATATTTTTGTTTTCAGTTTTCCTTGGGGTATGTCCAAGGGACAGCTATGGTCTGTCTTATGCTCGCTTATTTTTTCAATTAATAAAATTAGCCAGGCCACTTTAGGTAGCAAGTTATTATTTTTAACCCGACTAGGAGGTAAGTAGGTAGCAAGTTTAAGGACTTTAATATACCAAAATTTGGTTGAGTGACTTTTTTTTGTATAAAATAAGAAAGTATCTTGTTTTTTTTATGATAAAAACCAAAATTTTAATTTAGCCAAAAACGTATATATTCATCAAAACAAAATGCATCAAGTATATAACCTTATTAACCATGGAGACGACAGCTTCTAAGATCTCTCCTTTAAATGGTCGAAATACAACACACTGATACTTGACGGGAAAAGTTACAAAACCCGTGCCATCTCGAATAAGCCCTTTTCCAACATTCTCTATACCTGTTATGGCCACGACAAACCCGTGCCGGCCACTGTAGATTAAAAGAAAAAGAAATTAAACACAAATTTGCCATTAAAAGTACAGTTGCAGGATTTAGCAACTAGAACCTGCAAGTGCCCTCTACATCTTTCATAAGCTTTGAAACAAGCTTTTCGCGAAGGTCACGGCCGAAATGGCGAGGGTGAAGCTGCATGTTTCGCTCCAGAACAATGTGGAAAAACATCTTCCCTAAAACTGAAACAGATTACAATTCAATTACTAAAAATATTCCTGCAGAATGGGCGAGAGTCCGGTGAATGGTCAGAGCAGTTCGCTTTAAAAATTGGGCACGGGTACAATTTACTTAGGTCGTTGCAGGTTTTAAGAAACAACACCAAAACCCGAAGATTCTTCATGAACATGGCATGATTACATCAAGAAAACAACAAATTTGGTAATTGGTACAACCATAAATCATAGAAAGATCATGTTCAACAATTATCATCACATTTTGCAGTTATAGACCATAACAAACAATGTATATTAGCTGTTTCACAGAGAAGAAATAAACACAAGTTGTAATAACACAGAACAGATGAAACCTTCATGAATTTTATAAATAAAATTGAATTAAGTATACATAAAATCCAGAAGTTCAAATTTCCATAAAATAATAAAAGGAACACACACCTACCTGCCTGCCAGCCTGCCTTAAAAGGTAAATCAAAAGCCCCTTCGAGAAACAGAAGCAGCCGTATCTTTCAGCAGAGAGGATGTCACAGATTCATAAATTCTATGTTAAGCAGCGAACAAGAAGAAGAAGAGGAGAATAGCGTTGATCCCCGTTCTGTTTTTTAGGGTTACCCCGACCATCCTCAACCTTAACCCCTTCTTTTTGTTAACTCCGTTTATTTATTTATATTATTTATATTATTTTTATTTTTACATGTGTTTTTAATTGTTAAATTCCGTTTATTTATTTATATTATTATATACTAGTATTTACGACCCGCGCTTTGCGGCGGGGTTGTTAAACCGAACAAATAGTAGACGTAAAAACGTGGAACCATACACGCACGTTCTAGCGTATTAACTTGCAAAAAGTAAACTGAAATATAAAACAAAGAAAAGAAAACCTAAGTTGACATAGCACCCGTGCATTGTGATAAAGCCGTTAAACTGCAAAACAAAATAACGTAAAGACTTTGTACCACGCACGCGCGTTGGGGGTGTTAACCTGTAAAATTTCGACCAAAAAGTAAAGCGGCGAATTTGTAAAAGATGAAAAGTGAACAAAGTTGAAAATGAAAAAGTATCGGATAAAAAAAAGTCGTGACAAAATTAAAAAAGACAAAAAGGTATAGGTCAGAAAAGTTTAAAATGTTGAATTACACCTCTTAGTTACAAACCAAAAATTGGTAAAAACGGGAATATATGAACTAATGGTTGGATGGACCAATAAACCAAGAAGAAAAATGAATTGTGCATTAGTTAGTTGTACACATTGCTATTATAACTTATACAAAATTAAATAGTACAAAATTAAATAATAGTTTCAACTCACAAAAGTTTTTTTTTTTAAATTATAGAGGGAAGATTCACTAAATTAATTTTGAAAAAAAAATAAACATTGATTTTTGTTATCAATGGCAAAAAATCCCAAATCTCAAGGACGATTTTGACAAAAAAGTTAGACGTTTGAATGAAAATGACAAAAAATCCCAAAAGTGAAGGACTATATGATACAAAAAAGTTGTTTTGAATAAAAATGACAAACATGACCAAACCTCAGAGACGATTTTGACAATTTACTCTAATTAAAATAACGTAAACTAAACTAAACTAAACTAAACTATAACATAGCATAGTATAGATATTAAAATATTATCATATTTATTTGAAATTTAATCTTCAATTTAATTAAAATATCTGAGGACCAATTATATTCCAAGTGTTTAGTAATTTGTAGAAATTCAATAAATTCATTTAGAAAAAAATAAACATTGGTTTTTGTTATCAAATCAATTTATGTAAATAATTATTATTTTAGTTAAAATAAAGTAAACTGAGATTGTTACTGTATAATATGTAACGTGTATATTATATAATATAATATAATATGATATTAATATATTATAATAATTATTTGAAACGTTATTAAGTAGGGATAAATAGGAGATATAGATGATAATGATTTTTTAAAGTAAATTTCATCAAAACGTTATATGAAATTATTTATTCGAATAAAAATAAGAATTAATGATAAATAATAAAGAATAATTGAAAATTTTAAGTAGAAAATGCCACGTGGCATTAATTGCAGTCTTTTATAATAATTTAGATTTTTACATGTTTTTTATTAGAGTTAATTACGTTTTTCGTCCATGTAGTTTGTCAAAAATCACCATTTCAGTTCATTAGTTTAAAAATTGCGAAAACAGTCCCTATGGTTTCACTTTTGTAACTATTACAATCTACCAACTTAACTCCATCCATTTATTCTGTTAACTTTGGGTGAAATGACCAAATTGCCCATGTGGTTTAATTAAAAAAAACCACTAGTGAGAGGTTTCGAAAACAGTTCATTAGTTGAAAATTGCGAAAACAGTCCCTATGGTTTCACTTTTGTAACTATTGCAGTCTACCAACTTAACTCCATCCATTTATTCTGTTAACTTTGGGTGAAATGACCAAATTGCCCCTGTGGTTTAATTAAAAAAACACTGGTGAGAGGTTTCGAAAACAGTTCATTAGTTTAAAAATTGCGAAAACAGTCCCTATGGTTTCACTTTTGTAACTATTACAGTCTACCAACTTAACTCCATCCATTTAGTCTGTTAACTTTGAGTGAAATGACCAAGTTGCCCCTGTGGTTTAATTAAAAAAAACACTGGTGACAGGTTTCGAACATGTGTCCTTTGCTTTGAAATGTGATAGTTAAACCAATAGGCCATGTATCGAGATTGTGATTGAATTCAAATTGTTGTCCTTATAACATGGGGAAATTGACCTGTAATAATCCCACCTAGACCTTATTGGCCATTAATAATCCCACCTCAGAATATTCCTCCCACCAGTCTCACCTTTCACCTATTTTTCCTACAATGGTCCCTGGTTAAAAAAACTTAACGGAGTTAAGCTTTTTTTCCAAATTACAAACATATTTTTAGGGCTTTTGATTAGAACGACGATACGAGTCCATTGATGTAAAACTTGCCACAAAACGGTGCTGCAAACGATGAAAACGACGCTTCAATTTGGGTGTTTAAATTTCCAATTAAGCAAAATCAAGTCACTTGGAGCACCATTTCGAAGTAAGTTTTACACAGTGTTGTAAAAGTCGCTAGGCGGTCCCTAGTCGACCGACTGGGGAGTTGGGAGTAATCGGAGTACTCGGAGAGTACTCGGGGAGTACGCGGACATGGTAAATATAAAGAAAATTAATTGTTATATATTATTTATGTGTTAAAATAAGCATAATTCATGTCAACTGAGTATAATTTAAAATGAAACATGTTTAAAGTTCAAATATTATGAATACAAGTCCGACTAGTCTGAGTACAAGGCCGAGTAGTCCGAGTACAAGGCCGAGTAGGCCGATTTTGACCGAGTTTGACCGATTAAAAGTCAACAAACCACGTTGACCGCCTAGGCCGACTACGTCCGACTAGGCGCCGACTAGGCCGACTAGGCACCGAGTACTCCCGAGGCCGACTAATTGAGACCGCCTAGGAGGAAGTCGCCTCGGAGGGGGTTCGAGGACCGAGTACTCGCCGAGTACTCGGCCGAGTAATCCGACTTTTACAACACTGGTTTTACATCAATGGACTCGTATCATCGTTCTGATCAAAAGCCCTAAAAAATCTGTTTGTAATTTGGAAAAAAGCTTAACTCCGTTAATTTTTTTAATGGGGGACCATTGTAGGAAAAATAGGTGAAAGGTGGGACTGGTGGGGGGAATATTCTGAGGTGGGATTATTAATGGCCAATAAGGTCTAGATGAGATTATTACAGGCCAATTCCCCTATAACATGGCCTATTTATCATCATCTTCCCCTAACCAAAGCCTTTCATCTTTATCAATGGCAGGAGCCATCATCAACAACCCAACAAAATTTTACACCTTTCATCTTCAATTAAATCTCTTATTCAACAACAATTACTTAATCAACAGCAATTTTTCGCCTATTAACCTACAATCAGCAATTATACATCACCAGATTCAAATTCCAAACATCAATGACATCAAACGTACGTATTCAACAACATTTTCTCAAAAATCTAGCAAACAATTCGCAATCTATATAATTAAACCTAAATTTTGAAAAAAAAATAAAAAAATACCTCAGCATCAAGGTACAAGAGAACATCAGCGAGGTAAACCGGAGCACCGGTCCGACGCGCTTAGCATACCGGCCTACTTTCAAGTACCGGCCGATTCTACCGATGGGGAACTAGAGACCGGATTGACGGACCGGGTGACCGGTTTTTTTTTTGACCGACTTTCATCAAAATTTTGTTGAAGATGAAAGGTGTAAAATTTTGTTGGGTTGTTGATGGTGGCTTCTGCCATTGATAAAGATGAAAGGAATTGATTAGGAGAAGATGATGATGATGATGGATAGGCCATGTTATAAGGAAAACAATTTGAATTTAATAACAATCTGAATACATGGCCTATTAGTTTAACAACCACATTTCAAAGCGAACGTCACAGGTTCGAAACCTGTGACCATCGTTTTTTTAAATTAAACAACAGGGGCAATCTGGTCATTTCACTAAAAGTTAACAGAATAAATGGATGGAGTTAAGTTGGTGGACTGTAATAGTTACAAAAGTGAAACCAAGGGGACTGTTTTCGTAATTTTTAAACTAATGGACTGAAATAGTGATTTTTAACAAACCAAATGGATGAAAAACGTAATTAACTCTTTTTATTATTTTTTATATGTTCATTCTAAACCCCACCAATATTATATACTTGTCTAAAAAGCTTTTGGCTTGTAACTAGCTCGAATCTTGCTCAAGTTTAGGTTGAAAAAAGCTTGCTTGACCTGGCTTAGTTTGAAATCGATCTGAACCGACTTGACTCGGTTAGAAAGCGAGCCTAGCTCGACTTTGTTTGTAACGAGCCACATAGGCTCGGTTTGGATTGAATTACTTTACTTTTTATATTTTATTTTTATACAGATATAATAGAACTAGTTGGGTGCCCGCGCGATGCGGCGGGGTTGACATTTTGTATTGCGATACCCATTTCTTGTAATTTTCTTACTCGTATAATATTTACTAGTAGTAAGACTCGTGTGAACACACGGGTAGGTTTAATAACGATCGAAATCAAATACTAAAAAACAGATTATAATATATCGTTTAAATTGTTTGCGTTTAGTTACATATCATTATAAAACAAAATAGCAAGAAGCTATTTGGAACCCATATTACACCAAAACTAAAGATACAAACAAAATCATACTACTGTTAACTCAAATCTTCGCCATTTGTCCAGTGTCACGCTCGTTAGCTTCATTCTTTTTGTCGTCCATGCATATGTTTCCTCTTTCACATCTTCCGCCACTTTGCTTATCCGGTTCGTCTTGTTATTGAAGACTTTATCGTTTCTATTCCGCCATAAAACCCACAGTATCTGTAGATAAATTGCATGAATTATTCTTTTCCACTTTTCAGTTGCGTCCAAACAATTTATATTCAATAATCTATCTTCCACTTTGTCATTTGCATACATTGGTTGTAGCTTCAGCCAGTTACTTATTTGCCGCAACACCGCTCTAACATACGAACATTGCACGAGCACATTAATTCTAGCTTAATTTTCTTTTTATCATAGATCAAATAAAAGTAAAATAAAACATTAATTCTAGCGCAGATTACATATGAATCATAATTCAAATAAACAGAACAAAAGCAGAGGTTTAAAACTGTATACCAATAATTTCCGGACGAGTGTCAAATTCCCGTTGTGAACGGCAGTAAACAACGCAGTGATGTCGGTTTTCAACTCCTGATATTCAAATCGAACTGCATTTGCCGATTCCACGTGGCAGATCACCTCCGTCGTGCGCACCTTCAAGGAAACAGCACCGACAAAGCTGGCGTCGACGAACGGATCGTTAACGTAATCTAACACAGATTTTATATCATTTGAGGAGGAAGCTTTGAGCAGGCGTTGAGAGACGTCTGCTTCGTAGTCGGCTTGAAACACCTGTTGTTTGCCTGAGTAACCGAAAACCATCATTTTTTGTAAGTGGCAGCAACCAACCAGTTAACCAAATTAATGTAGTTTATTTTCTTTTTGATCAAGTTACAATTTTTCCCTACAGCTACTGTTCAACCGATTTTAGAATCGGTTGCTTTAGAGATGTATGTTGATGATCGGTGATACGATCTTTGTTAATAACTTAACTGCTGCTAGTGGTTCAAAAACAAAAATGACCAAAAAGGAAAACTCTGTTTAAAAGAGTAAACCACTGTTTTAGTGGTTCAAAAGTCTGTTTAACCAAAGTCAAACCACTGTTTTAACCCAACAGTGGTTTCAAACATCTGTTTTCTCCACAAAACACTGTTTTAACCCAACAGTGGGTTCAACCACTGTTTTCTCCACAAAAGACTGTTTTACCCAACAGTGGTTTCAAACAGCTGTTTTCATCCATCTGTTGACCCAACAGTGGTTTGAAACCTCTGAAACAATTATAGTCATGTAATTATTCATAGATCGATTCTAACCTAGATTCGTCTTCAGTTGCGTCTTCACTTCCACCCAATATTACATTTGTACATACACTGCAACAGACAACAAAGGACCAACAATTAGTTTCATGAAACATGATTCATATGATAATCAAGTGTTAGTTATATATGTACATCAGTATTTGATCTAACTTATCAAGTACTTGAGGCAACCTCAATGTCAAGATTATAGAGAGTGCAAATCCAAACGTCTTCTCCAACACATAATTTACATTGTCAGCCGAACATAATTTACATTGTCAGCTCACAACCAATACAGTGCAAATGATTAAGATAAAAGAAATATATTTAGTTGTGCAAGTGATTAAGATAAAAGAAATATATTTAGT
Organism: Helianthus tuberosus; assembly: GCA_030545235.1. Taxonomy (NCBI): domain Eukaryota; kingdom Viridiplantae; phylum Streptophyta; class Magnoliopsida; order Asterales; family Asteraceae; genus Helianthus; species Helianthus tuberosus. The sequence goes on from CM060403.1 coordinate 56,638,919, forward strand.
AATACATTATAAACTGTGCAAATGATTAAGATAAAAGAAATATATTTAGTAGTACATTTTAAACTGAAGTCAGCAGAACATGGTTGATCGGACAAATGAATTTTAGGCAAATTTGTTTCTATAAAGTCCAACATGGTATAACCTTCATGAATTCAGTATGCAACGAACATCCATCAGATATGCAATCTAAAAATAGAGATATATATCATACCTTAGTGCAGTCGTTACCTGTAGCCTTACATCTGCACCTTAGTGCAGTCTTTACCTTTTCCCTATCTGTTCACAGAAAATATAATTAAGAACAAATTCAATGGGGAAGCACATTAGGTCAATTTACAACAAATCTGACTAATTGAAATTCACACCAAAACATGCGAACACATCTGCACTCATAATCAAATTCTAATTTCTAAATTCTCACATTAAGCGAATAGTTTAAAAAGGTATTAGAAGCTATTATAAGCCTTCCACCATCTTTCGATAACCTTTGCACTAAAACCTAATTACCATGGTTACCTTGACTTGCTTTACATATGGTATGGTATAGTATGGGAACTACAAATTCTCCAACATCCATGTGTCCGATCGATCGAGAAAGACATAAGGCTCCCGGCTAACAACGAAGAGGACCAATCTATCAAAATATATTTAGAATTAGGTTCAAATTTTAGACAAATATCATGACATAAGAATAAAAGAATTTAGAGAAAATGATCACCACTATTATATCTAACTTGGTATTCATCAACATCAACACCCGGAAGAGTGAACCCTGCCCTAGTCAACAGATTGCCTGCATCTCGCACCTACAAAAGGAACCAAATAAGTCACCACAATGACAGGTTTATGCTTTTAATTATGATTACAAAAACAATATCATGATGATAATAGTCTTTTGACAAAATTTAGATGAAGACAATAAAGCAAAACAAATATGAATAATATACTTGTGCTAATGGTGATACTCGTGGACTCACACCACCTTCACGCTCCATATGTGCTATAGTGCATGCGATTCTCAGCTCTCTAGAAAAAAATGATCAGGATTAGACACCGCATGAAGGAAAAAACTATCACTTTACAAAAAAAAAAAGAAACTAACTTTAATGTTTCTCCACCAAAAATAGCTGCCAAAAATAAGCCATCAGGTTTTAATGCCAACCTACTCTGTTACACATATACAATGCCTCAAGTACATTAGTTCAAAAATAGCTGCCAAAAGATAAAATGTTACATTTTAAAGAAGCACGTACTTGTATCATTGCTCCAGGAAGATCATTTGTCCAGTGGAGGCCCAAGCAACTTATTACTAAATCAACAGAGCTTTATGTTACACCCTGATATTTCCACATATTACCGGTGGGCCCGGTGGGGAGTATCGTGACGTAGTTGATATCGTTATAGTCAAACAACACAATATTTAAATGCACAGCGGAAGCAAAAGATAGATATATTTCAACCGAATAATTGTAATATCAAGTATCACAAACAGTTGAAAGTAATCCACAGGTGGATCAAAATAAAAATGGAAACATTGTTCAACAGTTTTGACATCCAAGCTTGCGAGACTTATTGTGGACGTTAGGAGAAAGCCAGCCTAGTTCGCGTAGTACCTGCACTTAACCTTTTTGGGAAAATACGTCAGTTTACACTGGTAAATACATTCAACCGACTCATTTTGAAAAGTTTTAAAAAATTGATTTGAATGCACGTGGCACAAACTTTGTATAACTTGGGATAATTATTTGAGTATAATACTTGTAAAAGAATTACATGTTTCTTATGCGTTCAGTAGTCCGATCCGTAGACCGGGTTAAAGATCAATAGACACGCCACATTATTTATTTATGCACTGACGGGTGTACGCCTACACCCCGTGCTCAGGTCGTGGCCATCTCGTGAGATGATGCCAAGGATATCCGGGACATGGTCATTAACCCCCCAAAGGCTTTAAGCAAACAAAACATTTCAAAACGGAGCATATCAATGATTTAACCTCTATTCGATTAAAGATTCAATGCCGGACCAAGCGGTATTTTATATACCGTACCCCAAGCCCGTATAAGGGAAAATAAGTTAAAAGTATTTACCTTTGCAAGTATCAATCACAAATAGCAAGTGCGTGTAGTTTTTACCGGGTCTCCTATTCTGGAACGAAGGTTTATAATAACCTATTAGAATCCTAACGGGTCTTTAATTAAGCCTAAACTTAGACCGGTTAGTTTTAAAGAAAGATACGGTTCAAACGCGTGATTAAGCGAAGACCGGAATAAAATGTGATTTAGACCCGACAAGTTTGAAGACTTGTATAATATGGGAAATCTAAACACCTTCTGGATTTTGAGATAAAACGTTAAGGTTTGACCCGTTTCGGCTAATTTATGCAAACTAGTTACATAAACCGAACCGAACGCTCCATAAGCGTAACGGGTAACCATGAGAGTCATTTACAGGTTTCCTAAGTTAATATGCCTTCACTATGTTGTGATATCAGTAGGATACCTTCCATTATGCCCAAAACGAGTTTAATCTTAATTTAAGCCCCGTAGGGGTATTTTGGTCAATTTAAAGATTATAAAAGAGATTATTTAAAATTCTGAGATTCGGGTCTGAATACATCAGTAAACTAACTTATTTTAATAGGTCATATCAGTTGGTAATAAGTCTTATATGACAAAGTGGTTTTAAATCCATACTAAGTGTTAAATACGCTTAAAAAGCCATTTTAAGCGGTTTCCGGGTTATACAGGAAATCTGAGTTTTCTGATCAGGTTATAAAGTTCAAAATACTACATTTATTATATAAAATCAGTAGCAATTGGATTGGTGTCAAAATACCATGTAGAACTCATTTTATGCACAAAAAGGGTATAATCGGTATTTACCGAATCAAGGCCATAACCTTAGGTTATGAGCAGGTTAAAAATAATCAAAAATCTTTAAAAATCCCAAAATATTATATTACATCAGTGGGTATAAGGTTTGGTGTCAAAATTGGGTTTAGATAGGCTTTATGCTAATGACGCCGTTTAATTACTAAAAAGCGTTCTAATTACGTCATTGAGCATAACTCCTAATCTAGACCTCCAACTGATGTGAAAATTTAGGGACATGTTTATAAATCAGTAATAAAGATTTTTGTCCTTTCACATTTCCAAAATTCTCGTTTTATGGTAACAAGGGCATTATGGTCAACATTAAGCAATTAACGGAAATGTGTAAACGACTCGGTTAATCAATGAACCAACCACAGAGGGTTATACCAACATGTAGCCTGGTCCTAAGGAAGCTCTAAGGCATTATCAAATCATACTAAATCGGGTCAGAACTGAAGTCAAAGAAAAAGTCAAAGTTTTGCGACTTTCGATTCCGAACCGGGTCTAAACAGAAAATTGTCGGGTCGGACATGCTTAGACATGTTCTTACATTTATTACTAAGTTATATGAGCGATAAAATAGGTTACATGCCTTTTACATTGCTAATTATATGTTAATTCGCAATTTAAGCTTCTGTTGACTTTTTTATAAACAACTTTGACCCGACATTTGATCTAGTTAGAGCGGGAATCAGAGGGTGCCCTTTTAAGGGTTTAATGCCCACACAATTACCAACTTATAACTACTTTCAATTCGACTAATCACTGGACCATTAATGATTAATCGCTAAGTCAAACGTTAATTACGACGGTTTGACTTTTAAGCTAATAACTAAGCTAAACTCAACTAAGGAAGGTCAAGGGTACTTACCAAAGTCTAATGCACGACTAGAGATGCTTGGGGACTGGTCTTAAGCTCCAGGAAGCTCCACAAATGCAGATGGAAGGTGTGATCAAAATGTTGCAACATGAAGGCCTTTTATAGTGAATTTGGTTGCTCATGATCATGCCACACAAGTCTAGCATTGTTCCCAGATCATTTACAAGTGCTCCTAAGCCTAAAAATCAGTAGGGGTCGCGCATGGAAGTGGAAAATATCTTTCTAAGTCGGTTACATGCTCAAAACAGCCAACTGTCAACATTCTGGTCGCTGTGCATGCCTTACGGACCGTAAGGCTTGACCTTTACGGTCCGTAAGCCTGTTCCAGAAGGCAAAAATTGGTTGGCCTTTCAAGCTTCGGACGGGTAACCAATGTATTACGATTTTGGGCCATTATTTTCAGTATGGGGCCTCTTGTTTGGGTCATGAACAGTTTACACCACCATGATTTGATATAAAGTTTTCTTGGTTTCTTTTGAAAGTGCCGTAAATGAAGGTTTATCGTGCATCTCTTCGTAGGATTCCACTCTTGCAAATACGAATCAATTATTACTAGAAATCACCGGATTTGAAGGTATACTAGATGTTTATTATTCATATTAGGGTCTTGGGATTTATAATGAGGTCGTTCAGAGGTATAAATTTAACATGACGACACTTTTAAATCCTGCCATACATCTTTAATTGGATCCGGGTTTATAATACTTTTGTCTTACATGACATGTGTCGTTATTTTCTTGAACACGAATTTTCGAGGTGTTACATCCTCACCCCCATAAAAGAAATCTCGACCTCGAGATTTACTGAAACAAATGAGGGTACTTTTCTTTCATTCTGGACTCTACCTCCCACGTGTACTCGGGACCTCTACGAGCATCCCATTTTACCTTTACTATTGGCACATGCTTCCTTCGAAGCTTCTTAACCTGTCGATCCTCGATCGACACCGGTTTTTCAACAAACTTCAAGCTCTCTTCTATGTGCACATCTGTATGTGGTATGACTAGTGATTCATCAGCGAAGCACTTCTTCAGATTGCAGATGTGGAATACATTGTGAATACCACTGAGCTCTTCAGGTAAGTTTAACTTATAGGCAACTGATCCGACACGTTCGATGACCTCGAATGGTCCTATGTATCTCGGGCTTAACTTGCCTTTCTTACCAAATCGCATCACTCCCTTCCAGGGTGATACCTTAAGCAACACTTTGTCACCTACTTCAAAGTTAAAAGGTTTACGCTTTAAATCTGCGTAGCTTTTCTGCCTATCTCGGGCAGCTTTCAGACGGTCACGAATCTGGACAATCTTGTCCGTCGTTTCAAAGACTATTTCCGGTCCTGTCAGTTGGACATCTCCAACTTCCGCCCAACAAACGGGCGTTCTGCACTTTCTACCGTACAAGGCCTCGAAAGGCGCAGCTTTAATGCTCGAATGGTAGCTATTGTTATATGAAAACTCGATTAATGGCAGGTGGTTATCCCAACTACCACCTAAGTCAATCACACATGCACGAAGCATATCTTCCAAAGTTTGGATTGTACGCTCACTTTGCCCGTCCGTCTGAGGATGGTAAGCCGTACTAAAATTTAAGCGCGTGCCCAAAGATTGTTGGAAACTTTTCCAAAAATGTGACGTGTATCTAGTATCTCTGTCAGAGATAATAGCTACTGGTACACCATGTAGAGATACAATCTTATCTACGTACAATTGGGCTAACATGTCGGAGCTATAGGTCTCCTTAATGGGTAGGAAATGTGCTGACTTAGTCAACCTATCAACTATTACCCATATCGTATCATTTCCCTTCCTTGTCTTTGGCAACTTGGTGATGAAATCCATCGTCACCATTTCCCACTTCCACGTGGGAAGTTCAGGCTGTTGTAGCAAACCTGACGGCTTTTGATGTTCTGCCTTGACTTGCGCACACGTCAAGCATTTAGCTACATAGGCAGCTACAGACTTCTTCAAGCCTATCCACCAATAGTTTGCCTTTAGATCCTGGTACATCTTATCAGCTCCAGGATGAACAGAGTATTTAGAACTGTGGGCTTCCTGGAGGATAACATCTCGAAGTCCCCCATAAATTGGAACCCATATTCGTCCATTTAATCTCAAAATTCTGTCCTTGCCATAGGATAACTATTCTTCAGTTACTCCTAGCTTTTCATTAGGGTAGTTAGCTTCCAACACAGCTTCCTTTTGTGCAGCTAACAACCTTTCGTTCAAACCATTCTTTATCTCAATGCTCTTGGCATTGATTCTTATAGGCTTCACTATTTCCTTTCGACTCAAGGCATCGGCGACTACGTTCGCCTTGCCAGGATGGTATCTTATCTCACAATCATAATCATTCAAAGTTTCCATCCAACGTCGTTGCCTCATGTTCAAGTCCTTCTGATTGAACAGATGTTGCAGGCTCTTGTGATCAGAATAGATCACACACTTGATTCTATATAAGTAGTGTCTCCACAGTTTTAGTGCAAATACAACGGCACCCAACTCCAAGTCATGGGTGATGTAATTCTTTTCATGCACCTTTAACTAACGTGAAGCATAGGAAATAACCTTGCCTTTCTGCATAAGCACACATCCCATCCCGGTGTGTGATGTATCACAATATACCACAAACTCTTCTATTCCATCAGGCAATGTCAACACAGGAGCATTGCTCAACTTCTGTTTGAGAATATCGAAGGATTCTTGCTGCTTAGGACCCCAATCGAACTTTACTTTCTTACGAGTCAATGAAGTTAGGGGTGCAACAATTCTTGAAAAAATTTCAATGAAACGCCTGTAGTATCCTGCCAATCCCAAGAAACTGTGAATTTCTGTGGGCGTCTTCGGCTCTTGCCAATTCATGACAGCTTCTACCTTAGCGGGATCCACTTGGATGCCACGCTCACTAACCATATGTCCAAGGAAAGCCAGAATTCACATTTAGAGAATTTGGCATAGAGCTTCTCCTGCTGAAGTAATGAAAGAATACATCGAAGATGTTTCTCATGATCGGCCTGACTCTTGGAGTAAATGAGGATGTCATCGATGAAGACGATGACGAATTTATCTAAGTAAGGTTTGCAGACACGATTCATGAGATCCATGAATGCGGCTGGTGCATTAGTGAGCCCAAAAGGCATCACTAGGAACTCGTAATGACCATAACGAGTTCTAAATGCAGTCTTGTGCACGTCTTCATCTTTAACTTTCAATTGATGATAGCCTGACCTCAAATCAATCTTAGAGAAGTAGCTTGCCCCTTGAAGTTGATCGAACAGATCGTCGATCCTGGGCAATGGATACCTATTCTTGATAGTGACCTTATTAAGCTCACGGTAATCGATGCACAGACGCATCGATCCATCCTTCTTCTTGACAAATAAGATTGGTGCTCCCCAAGGAGACGAACTAGGTCTAATGAAACCTTTGGCTAGCAATTCATCTAGTTGTGCCCTCAACTCCTTCATCTCTGTTGGTGCCAACCTATAAGGTGCTCTAGCAACAGGTGCTGCTCCAGGGATGATGTCAATTCTGAATTCTACTTGCCTATCTGGGGGTAAACCAGGTAGTTCTTCAGGGAAAACATCAGGATATTCAGAAATGACAGGGATGTCTTCCATCTTAGGTTTCAGCTCATCAATAGTAACTTGTGCCATGTAGATGACACAACCCTTCTTCAAACACTTAGAGGCCTTGAGCATAGTCACTTGCTCAGGCAGTCCATACTGGGTATCTCCCTGAATGGTAAGTGGTTCACCAGACGGAGTCTTGATCACCACTTGCTTCTTATTGCAGACAATCTGGGCCTGGTTATGAGATAACCAGTCCATACCCAAAACTATGTCGAAACCGGCTAACTTAAAGGGAAGTATGGACAAAGGAAAAGAGTGGTTCTTAATGGATATAACACATCCATCTAACACAGTTGAGACAGTTTATATGGTTCCATCAGCTAATTCCACCTCATACTTCACACTTAAGGTTTTAACAGGTAAATTCAGTAACTTACAAAACTTATTATCTACAAATGATTTATCAGCTCCTGAATCAAAAAGTACTCTTGCATAGACATCATTTATAAGGAAGGTACCTGTGATCACATTGTCGTCCTGCACAGCTTCCTTTGCGTCCATCCTGAAGACCCTAGCATTGGTCTTCTTTCCTTCATCAGCTTTCTTTGCATATTTTGGGCAATTTGTCTTAATGTGCCCTTTTTCGTTGCAACTGTAGCACGTTGCATCTTTCAGCTTCTTGCACTCTAGGGTTTTATGTTCCGAAGATTTGCAAATCCCACAAGGCCTCGGCTGAGATTGGGATTTTGAGTCAAGTCTACACCTTCCAAAGTGGTGTTTCTGACAAATCTTACACTTGGGCTTATCTCCAGATTGATGCCCATCCTTCTTAGAACCAGACCCCTTCCTGTGGTCATTGTTTCCCCTGTGCTTCTTTTCTGACCGTCGTGAATTGTCATCTTCACGCTTTCTTTTCTCGACATCCGCGTTCCTCAGCGATCCCTGTCTGACCGCGTCCAGTGTGAGGGACAAAGATATATCAGCTACAGATCTGAAAGTAGCTGGCCGAGAGGCTTTTACACTTGCCTTGATCTCTGGGGCTAAGCCCCCAATGAAACGAGCTATTCTTTTGGGTTCCGGGGTCACCAGGTAAGGAAACAACCTTGACATTGTATTAAAGCTCGTGAGGTAAGCTTGGCAATCCAGATTTTTCATTACCAATGACAGAAAATCCGACTCAATCTTTTCTACCTCATGCTGAGGGCAGTAGTTCTCCCTGATGAGGGCAACGAATTGTTCCCATGTCATACTGTACAGTGGAATCTTCCCTGTAGCCTGAATCAACGATCTCCACCAGGCTAAGGCCTCGCCTTTGAACGATTGAGACACAAATTTTACCACATCCTTCTCAGCGCATCCGCTGATATCAACCACGGTATCCATCTCATCCAACCATGTCATGCAGTCTATAGCTCCTTTCTCCCCAGTGAAATCCCTGGGTTTGCATGAAACAAAATACTTGTAGGAGCAACCCTTATCACGGGGTCCTTGATTCAGTATGGTCCTTTGAGATGGGACACTTTGCTGATTTGAGGATTGACGATCGTCATCGTTTTTCTTTGGCTAGTCCTTCTTAGAGGGTGGTGGCTTGCTGTGAGCCTCAGAATGAGTCTTAGGCTTGGAATGGGGTACTGATTGGGCTCTGCTCCTAGCACCACTTGTTTCACTATACTGCCTATCCAAGGCTTTTGTAACAGCATTGTCGATTAACGCTTGGAGTTCCGCGCCAGTTACATTGAACCTGGGGGCGTCATTATTCTCCCTTGGCCGACTATTGATTTCATCAGAGTCCGCCATGTATCTTGAACTGTTACATAAGATATCGACAATAATTTATTTGGGAGTTTATTATGGAATTGCCTTTTAGGGAAATTCATTAACCAAGGTAAGCATGGACCACATTTGGTTAATTTGTTACTCACATTTATTTAGGATTTCATTATAACCTATCCTAATTATTAAACAATAACAGTTTTATTAGTGGCACAAAAGGCCTAGTCACAAGGACATTTTTAACTCATAAGCCATGATTTCAGAGAATCAAGGCATTTAAGGTTTGAACGTAGTTCTTTACCTTTTTCTGACAGGGAGTCGTAGACTACTACTGTCTTTTGTCTTATATGACAATGAGTATGGCCCGTAGGCACTACATTACTAATTGATGTTTAATATGGGATCATCTTAATTGATGATTTAAACTCATGATTTATAGATCATTAAGTTAGGTCAAGAAATCTTTTGAAGAATCCTTATATAAGAATGACGTGTGTGATTTTTAACGAATCACGTCTGCCAGGAGCGTTAACATGTTTTCAGATGTTAACAGGGATCCGAATCTTTTAAACAGGTCTTACCATCTTGGCCAAGTCTTATAATGACATGCAGGCTAGGTTATACCTTTAAGATTCTTATTTAATATTTAATAGGCAGATTAATATAAAAGGAATGATTTTGATTTATTTATTTCATGTATAATATATTTATGCATATGATGGCAAAAATGAAACTTATACACTTAACATTCCATTAATTATTAAAAGGATTACACATTGCCCTAAACGGGACTTTTAACAGAAACAATTTGCCCGCGCAGGGGCTAAACCGATAACACAAGTCCACGCAGGGACCAATTACTAAAATAGATGTCCACGCAGGGACTAAAAAGACAAGTCCACGCAGGGACTTGATGAAAATAGAAAATACAACAGTACATGTAGGGATTTAATGATCCCTTTTCTTCTTCCCCTTTAACAAGCTCTCTAGGCCCTTGAGGAATCCTCTGTTGTTCCTACGTTCTTCCAGGAACTCATGTTCCACTCGACTGAGTCTTTGGAGGATTTCCTCCTGTTCCGGTGGAGAAAATCGTGGTGGTTGCGACTGCTGTCGAATCGGTGGTCGAGCAGGTACTTGATATCCATGAGTTGGATATCCCACTCCCCAAGGAGCTCCATACGGTCCTTCCGGATGAAGGGCGTTGTAGTTGGCCGCTACCAAGTATGGGTCGGCTTCAACATAGTTATAGTGAGGGTGAACCGGCTGCTCAAACGGATTGTACGCCGTTGAACCGACGTATGCAGGAATCGGGTAATCAAAACCCATCGGTGGCGGTGGTGGTGCAACTGGTGCAGAGCTCACCTCTGGAACTGGGTTTGAAGGCCCACCCATTTGTGGGTCTTCATGCAGTGGCGGGTAGTGACTGCCACTAGAGTGTCGAGGGGTGCTAAAGTGGAAATCCCCTCCTAGCGCGGATATTCTTGTGCCTGTTCTCCTACGCCTTGGTGGTTCTGGAGGTGCTTGATGAACTGGAGGCGGTGGAGGCGGTGGCGTGACTGCCACGAATCGCGAATCCCCAGAGGGATCCTGCTGCTGCTGATGGTGAGGTGATGAATGGTGAGAGGGTGTGAAGTACCATTCATGTTGGTTAAACCTCGCTTGATAACTGTCTGGACCACCTTAGGGTGATCCGTGGAAAGAAGATCCATCAGAGATCTCGATGGGATGGTTGGGGGTACCGCTTGCAGGTTCGACGGGATCCGTGTCCTCGTCCATGTCCATTGCATTGTCCTCTGAGAAGTGGTCCTCTGGTCCTAGTGGGTTAAAACCCACTGGTTCTTGAATATAATTTGCCGGATTGAACCGGCCCTGAAAACCAGGAGTAGGGTCGCCAAAGGAACGGTGCGAGGCAGATCGCTGCAATGGTAAGAAGGAATGACGGGAGTCTTCGGGCTCGTTTTCCGAGTGCGGCCCAAAAGAGTGACGGTAGGGAGGCGTTGAGCTGTGCGAAACAGACCGTCTAGCGGGCTCCGTATAGGTCCTCCAGGCTCCTTGCGGATCGGCACTCATTGTAGTGGAAGGAGTTCGCCGGTGAGAAGGCCCGGCCTCGTGATCGTTGGGGGCAGTGATTGGCCCCTTGCCTCTTCCTCCTCTTCGGAATCTTGGCGGCATTGTTAAACCTGTCAAAATATTAAAAGATACAACGAGAAACATAAAGGACAAAGTTAAAATAAAACAAATTTGGATTATTCCTATGTTCTTTGTCTAGACTCGAAAATTTAGGAATGTGCAATTGTGTCATTGAGATTAAACACAAAAGGCTAGTGTTTAATTCACTCAATGTTGGCTCTGATACCAACCTGTCACACCCTGATATTTCCACGTATTACTGGTGGGCCCGGTGGGGAGTATCGTGACGTAGTTGATATCGTTATAGTCAAACAACACAATATTTAAATGCACAACGGAAGCAAAAGATAGATATATTTCAACCGAATAATTGTAATATCAAGTATCACAAACAGTTGAAAGTAATCCACAGGTGGATCAAAATAAAAATGGAAACATTGTTCAACAATTTTGATATCCAAGCTTGCGAGACTTATTGTGGACGTTAGGAGAAAGCCAGCCTAGTTCGCGTAGTACCTGCACTTAACATTTTTGGGAAAATACGTCAGTTTACACTGGTAAATACATTCAACCGACTCATTTTGAAAAGTTTTAAAAAATTGATTTGAATGCACGTTGCACAAACTTTGTATAACTTGGGATAATTATTTGAGTATAATACTTGTAAAAGAATTACATGTTTCTTATGCGTTCAGTAGTCCGATCCGTAGACCGGGTTAAAGATCAATAGACACGCCACATTATTTATTTATGCACTGACGGGTGTACGCCTACACCCCGTGCTCAGGTCGTGGCCATCTCGTGAGATGATACCAAGGATATCCGGGACATGGTCATTAACCCCCCAAAGGCTTTAAGCAAACAAAACATTTCAAAATGGAGCATATCAATGATTTAACCTCTATTCGATTAAAGATTCAATGCCGGACCAAGCGGTATTTTATATACCGTACCCCAAGCCCGTATAAGGGAAAATAAGTTAAAAGTATTTACCTTTGCAAGTATCAATCACAAATAGCAAGTGCGTGTAGCTTTTACCGGGTCTCCTATTCTGGAACGAAGGTTTATAATAACCTATTAGAATCCTAACGGGTCTTTAATTAAGCCTAAACTTAGACCGGTTAGTTTTAAAGAAAGATACGGTTCAAACGCGTGATTAAGCGAAGACCGGAATAAAATGTGATTTAGACCCGACAAGTTTGAAGACTTTTATAATATGGGAAATCTAAACACCTTCTGGATTTTGAGATAAAACGTTAAGGTTTGACCCGTTTCGGCTAATTTATGCAAACTAGTTACATAAATCGAACCGAACGCTCCATAAGCGTAACGGGTAACCATGAGAGTCATTTACAGGTTTCCTAAGTTAATATACCTTCACTATGTTGTGATATCAGTAGGATACCTTCCATTATGCCCAAAACGAGTTTAATCTTAATTTAAGCCCCGTAGGGGTATTTTGGTCAATTTAAAGATTATAAAAGAGATTATTTAAAATTCTGAGATTCGGGTCTGAATACATCAGTAAACTAACTTATTTTAATAGGTCATATCAGTTGGTAATAAGTCTTATATGACAAAGTGGTTTTAAATCCATACTAGGTGTTAAATACGCTTAAAAAGCCATTTTAAGCGATTTCCGGGTTATACAGGAAATCTGAGTTTTCTGATCAGGTTATAAAGTTCAAAATACTACATTTATTATATAAAATCAGTATCAATTGGATTGGTGTCAAAATACCATGTAGAACTCATTTTATGCACAAAAAGGGTATAATCGGTATTTACCGAATCAAGGCCATAACCTTAGGTTATGAGCAGGTTAAAAATAATCAAAAATCTTTAAAAATCCAAAAATATAATATTACATCAGTGGGTAAAAGGTTTGGTGTCAAAATTGGGTTTAGATAGGCTTTATGCTAATGACGCCGTTTAATTACTAAAAAGCGTTCTAATTACGTCATTGAGCATAACTCCTAATCTAGACCTCCAACTGATGTGAAAATTTAGGGACATGTTTATAAATCAGTAATAAAGATTTTTGTCCTTTCACATTTCCAAAATTCTCATTTTATGGTAACAAGGGCATTATGGTCAACATTAAGCAATTAACGGAAATGTGTAAACGACTCGGTTAATCAATGAACCAACCACAGAGGGTTATACCAACATGTAGCCTGGTCCTAAGGAAGCTCTAAGGCATTATCAAATCATACTAAATCGGGTCAGAACTGAAGTCAAAGAAAAAGTCAAAGTTTTGCGACTTTCGATTCCGAACCGGGTCTAAACAGAAAATTGTCGGGTCGGACATGCTTAGACATGTTCTTACATTTATTACTAAGTTATATGAGCGATAAAATAGGTTACATGCCTTCTCATTGCTAATTATATGTTAATTCGCAATTTAAGCTTCTGTTGACTTTTTATAAACAACTTTGACCCGACATTTGATCTAGTTAGAGCGGGAATCAGAGGGTGCCCTTTTAAGGGTTTAATGCCCACACAATTACCAACTTATAACTACTTTCAATTCGACTAATCACTGGACCATTAATGATTAATCGCTAAGTCAAACGTTAATTACGACGGTTTGACTTTTAAGCTAATAACTAAGCTAAACTCAACTAAGGAAGGTCAAGGGTACTTACCAAAGTCTAATGCACGACTAGAGATGCTTGGGGACTGGTCTTAAGCTCCAGGAAGCTCCACAAATGCAGATGGAAGGTGTGATCAAAATGTTGCAACATGAAGGCCTTTTATAGTGAATTTGGTTGCTCATGATCATGCCACACAAGTCTAGCATTGTTCCCAGATCATTTACAAGTGCTCCTAAGCCTAAAAATCAGTAGGGGTCGCGCATGGAAGTGGAAAATATCTTTCTAAGTCGGTTACATGCTCAAAACAGCCAACTGTCAACATTCTGGTCGCTGTGCATGCCTTACGGACCGTAAGGCTTGACCTTTACGGTCCGTAAGCCTGTTCCAGAAGGCAAAAATTTGTTGGCCTTTCAAGCTTCGGACGGGTAACCAATGTATTACGATTTTGGGCCATTATTTTCAGAATGGGGCCTCTTGTTTGGGTCATGAACAATTTACACCACCATCATTTGATATAAAGTTTTCTTGGATTCTTTTGAAAGTGCCGTAAATGAAGGTTTATCGTGCATCTCTTCGTAGGATTCCACTCTTGCAAATACGAATCAATTATTACTAGAAATCACCGGATTTGAAGGTATACTAGATGTTTATTATTCATATTAGGGTCTTGGGATTTATAATGAGGTCGTTCAGAGGTATAAATTTAACATGACGACACTTTTAAATCCTGCCATACATCTTTAATTGGATCCGGGTTTATAACACTTTTGTCTTACATGACATGTGTCGTTATTTTCTTGAACACGAATTTTCGAGGTGTTACACGTTACATCCGCAAAAAACAATCGAAATAAGTGAAAGCTTTAAAATCAAGACTTGTGATACGTGATTCATGAAGATTATATCAGAATATATAAGCAAAATTCCGTGAATAATTGACTAAGCATACCTTTCTTTTAAAGGTAAAAATCCTTTTCGGCGTCTTTACACAACTCTCTAGAAAAAAATCGTCGGTGGCTACCGGTAGTGTACCCAATCCAAAGCGCATTACCATTAGAACACCACCATCCCTAGGTCGTCAGAGTTGTCACACCCCAACCGATGGCGGAATCATCGGGGCATGGCACTGAGCGAAACAAATTGTCCAGAAGTTTCCATAACAATTATCATTACTATTTAATTTAAAATAACATGACCCATACCATGTCTCAAACAGTAAACAAATTATTACAGATAAAGTCTAGGCAAATCATTCTGTTCCGACAACTCAGATTTAAATAGAGCAATTGTTTATCTGCTTATAGAGACCCTTGGTTCAATTACTACAGACAACTATTTGTTGGGCTCTAAAGCTTTATTCTAGATTCGATTTCCTACCAGATGTGCATCCTAAGCACCTGTCACATACGTTAAAATAAAGTCAATACATATAATGTAAAGGTGAGCATACAAGTTTGATAATAGCATATAAAGTTCGAATTCGTTTACGCATAACCAGCACGTACACATAGTGAAATGAAGCACGTTAGTTATCGACATAGATCCATCGATACCAATGACTGCGGGTTGACTGCCAGATGCAGTTCGCAATACATGATTACCACCGTAACCATGTAAGTAATTGTCCTTAACAACCCCCGCGAACGGGTGCTGAGTCCAAACTATAGTACTATCGTTGCTAAGGCAGGTAGACATCATTCCATGTGTAAACATAACAAACAAGCATTCATAAGCCACGTAATACATGCATTAACGGTTAGCGTTCAAATAGTATTGAGTAGTGTGTTTGATGTGATTGGAATAGTTGTAACGTATGTAACACCCAAAAGTGCATAAAGCAAAAAGGGATCGAGTATACTCATAGCGGTTGATGGATTGAAGGGAGCGCTTGGCGAGTAAAGTTAGCCTGAATAGTTTGATAGCATAATAATAAGCGACGCGTAAAACGGAAAACAAGTGTTGGAGAGTCGGACAGCTGGTCGATCGGACGGCTGACCGTTCGGACCGCTGTCCGGTCGGTCGGTAGGCTGATCGGATGGCTGTTCGAGTGGATGGTTTCTTCCTTTGAGAAGGATGTGTTTGTGTATGATGGCTTGTCTTTTGAAGTTTTCGTTGTAGTATTTTGAAAATATTGAAGTATCCTTACCCTTCGGGTCGGTCGATCGGAAGGCTGTTCGATCGGCCGGCAACCCGATCGGTTAGGTATTTAGCAAGACAAGTTCTCAGCAGGGTGTCACCTGATCGGACGGCTGTTCGATCGGGTGGCACTCCTAGTGCATCGAACATGTTGAAAAATCGATTAAGTGTTGAAGTATAGTATCTCATGATCCGAAGAGTAATCCGATCGGATAGTAGTCCGATCGAATCAGCAGTTCGTTCAATACTAGTCTTCAAAATAAATTGATTAAGTGTGGGACCATGTGTTAACCGATCAGCTGACTGTCCGATCGGCTGGCTGTCCGTTCGGACAGCAGTCCGATCGGTCAGCATCCTGACCTGATCAGCCTATTCGTCTAACACTTGGTTGTTCTGATTGTTTGTCGTTTTATTAAGGTATTTTGACAACGAGTCGAACCATAGATCCCTCGTCCTTACTTGGTTCCCCTAGTCGGACAAGAATCACCCAAATCCGGCCGGTGAACTGTTCGGAACGGAGTTTAATGTTTAACCCGAAATCGGTTAACCTCGTGGATAGAATCCGGATCTTGAGCCATGCAACCACCGGAGTGATTTGTAAGCCGGCACAGGCTCCGTTTCTATCGGTTTGAAGGCATTGAGTGAAAAAGAGTTGAAAGAAAGTTGGAAAATCCATCTTTCAATCCTTTTCACCGTGTATATGTTTAGATCTATGAAAGATCTTTGTTTGTTTATGTGGAAATCGGCTAGATCCAAGTTATTCTTGGTGGATTGAGGCCAAAACATGAAGTTCTTCAAGAACCCATGATGACATCATCCTAGAACACTTGAATCTTGATGATTTCACGGTTAAAAGTTAAGATCTAAAAGATAGATAGGTGTAGGAGTGCGTGTAGATCAAGAAAATACAAGATTTAGGATGAAATCTTACCGGAATCGAGAGGAATCTGAGAAAAGGATGAGTTAAGCGCCGCTACTTGACGCTGTTGGGCATGTACAGCTTGAATCGGTGCAGCAGTAATCGCACAGTTCTTGTTGGTGGAGCTGTTCTTTCTCTTGTTCTTTCTCTTGTGGCTTGACGAGGTAGGTTCAGCAGTGGGTGCGGTAGTGGTAGCTTGGTGCAGATGTGTAACACCCCGAAAACGGGTTTGGTAATCAAACCCTGTTAATACTAAGAGACGGGTAAGATACCGTTAGTGGTAAAATTTAACCCGACGAATATTAGGAGTTAAATAAATAAACTTGATATTAATTAAAAAGGAGGATAAATACTTTGAGAAAACAAAGTATGTAAAAGGCCCGAGTTAACGGGACTCGAAATAAAACAGGTTATGACTTCCCAAACCCATTAAGTTAACTAGGAAAAATTAACCTAGTTAATTAGATGAAATGTTACTAGAAATAAGTAGGTTATGGCCTACTTAATAACAAACCAAAATAGAGGGACTAAAAGTGACAAACTTGAAACTGAGTTAGCTAAAAATAAATTAGACACAAAAACACACACATAAGTGTGTTTCTGGTCGATTGAAAGCACAGAGCCAAAGGGAGCTCTTCTCAAAACCCTAAACTACATGAAATCCCTCAAATTCAAAGAAGATAACAGACTAGAAATCGGTTCCAAGCTAAGATTGTGATCACCAAAGATAGGAGATCATAAGGTATGTCTAATTTTGACATTGGTGATGATTATGATTTGTCATGAACACTCATAAATCGAAATTTTGTGATGAATGTTACATGCATGAGTGATATTGGGTTGAATCCATGTCTAGGAACAAAACCCTAGTTGAAAACTTGATGTATTGGTGTTGAAAAACTAGGAATTTGATGATTTCCTATATATATGTTAAGTGGGTTTTTATAACTAGATGACGAACACTTGAATTAGAGTGTTAAATTGATGAATATTGATGTTATGATACTAGTACTAGGTGTAGTTCATGAACACTAGACATGGAGGTTTGAATTTTGATGTTAACCTTGGTAAAAATAACTAGTTATGAACTAGTTTTTAAATGTATAAAAGTATGCCCACTAGGTGTTTGTTAAAATGCCTAAACGAAGCTAAAATGTTGAAATTCCATGTGAAGTGTGCATTTGAATATGTTGATAGATCAATTGACTTTTAGGAAGTCAAACTAACCAATGATGTAATCGAGTGATAAAGTCGACATAAGACCCGTTAGATGGAGTAGTCATAATTGATAATGACTAATCTAACCATCTTATGAATTATGATGATAGTTTGACGCCTAACGAGCTAGGTGGAAGCTTGATGAGTGAGCGGGTCAAACGAATCAAGAAGGAAAGGAAAAGCGTAATTCGGATGCAAGGTAAGTATATCTTACACTAGTCATATATTTTAGAATATCCTTTTGTCGTGTTAATTACGAAAAAGACAATGATGACGTAAGCCATAGTAGGCCAAAAAGTGTTAAGAAATGATTTATAAGTAAAAAGACTATACGGTATGAACCGAAGCGATTCTTGTAGACGAGATGGTACTAAATAACATCTCGCAAAAATAAACTGTCACTTAGACCAAACGGGTCGAATGGTGAAAATATCACCATTTGAAAATATCGACTAATGAATATTGTCGAGTTGTGTGTTCACAGGAGTAAATACGGAAGGATAACTTGTATCGCTATTAAGTAGCGAGTATTACAGCAAGGTATAAAAAAATGGTCAATATAATGATCCGAGTCAGGTATGTAAAATGATTCAGCTCATTGTTTAGAACTTGAGATTCTATAAGTGTTAGACAAGGTCAAAATGAATATTCGGTTATCTTTTAGGTAAACCGAATAATTTGAGTCATAAACATGGTGTTTTAGAAACATAATGGTTTACAAACAAGAATTATAGTTAAAAGGTCGGATTTTGAGTCAAACAAGTATTTAAAGGTCCTTGTAGTAAAAGAAGGATGAAAATTGACCAAATTGCCCTTGTAAGCTAATTTGAACAAACGACCCTTAAAGGTGGTTCGGAAACAAGTTTTATGATTAAATAAATGCTTAGAATGAATATAGGTATTGAAAGATGTAAATTCTTGGGTCGAAAGACTTTATATGAGTCTTTGCCGTAAAATGATAATCCGAGGGGTAAAAACTCGGAACATATAGATATCCACATTAAATCCAACGCACATATAGATGTGGTGGAAGATTACTTGATAAGAAATGTAGGAATAAGATGCTAGAAATGAATGAAAGCGATTTCAAGCTTTAAAGTGCTTAAATACCCTTAACGGGTCAAAATAAGCATATGAGGGAAAATGGGTTTAAGTTGTGTAATAAACCTGTGATTAGAACCTAAAATGGTAGATAACATTAATTTGAAGAAGTGTATGTGATATAAGGATCAAACAAATACGTTTGTTTGATAAAATGCATAAACGGGTTAAAATTCGGTAAAAAGATAACGAGTCGAAGGCTTAGAAGTCTCAAAATTTATTATGTTGGAAGTTGGTTTTTAACTTCATATGATGGAGAATTAAATTACGGACGCGTAGGAAAAAGAATCGCGTAAAACGGATCAATAACGAAGAAGTTATGGCCGTTTCCGTAAAAACTAGTATTGCAGAAAAATGCAGCAGAGCTGCTGGAAAACGGTCTCCCTCGCGCCACGCGAGGGAGCAACCTGGTGCCGGCGCGTGGCGCGAAAGGCACTGTTTTTGGCGAATTTTTTTTTATTTTAATCAGTTTCGCTTCCCGGACTCGTTTACGCACGTTTTAAACTACGTATGACTAATCCGACTCATGTGATATGAGTTTCAGGTATAATTTTAGCACCGGAGGACGATCAAGCACAACGAAGAACCGAACACGATCAAGAAACAAGCTTCCGCTCTATGTATCGTTGTTTTGTTAAATGACGAATTCACACATGTTATGTTGTATAGTTTTAATTCTGTAAGAAAGTTTAATGAAACCCGTAATTTCATTGTAATTGAAATTCTAATTACCCGTTTATCTTCGTAAATTATACGAAAATTGCTAAATAATAATAAGGGTGTTACAAGATGCTTGGAAGTCTTATCCCATACCCCAGCCTTAACCCGTTTGTCGTTGATCTCAGCGGCCAACAGATAAGTTTCCTCGATCGTGGTAGTCTTAGCCGCTTGCACGAAATCAGCAACGCAGTCGGGCAAAGCTCGGATATATTTCTTGATGGTCATGTCGGGAGTCTTGACTTGATCGGGACAGATAATGCTGAGCTGTTTGAAACGAGCAGTGAGACCAGCATTGTCTCCATCCTTCTGCTGTATGTGCCAAAATTCATCTTCCAGCTTTTGACGCTCGTGAGGAGGGCAGAATTCCTCTAGCATAACTTCCTTGAGCTCGTCCCACGACAATCCGTAGGCTGCATCATTCCCTCGCTTGTTCCTCTCGGCCGTCCACCAGTCTAGAGCACGGGACTGAAAGACGCCGGTAGCATTCAGAGTTCGAAGGTCATCAGGGCAACCACTTTGTCGCAGAGTAACCTCGATAGAGTCAAACCAGTGGAATAGTGCAGTAGGGCCTCCTTCGCCTGTGAATTCTTTTGGCCCACAAGATTTGAATTGCTTGAAACTGATGGGTCTTGCAGCAGTCTTAGGAGCTTCGGTTCTCGATTCCTCGGATGATTTGCTGGCATTCTCATAGACGTCACTCACGGCCTTTGCCACACTTTTAGCGATAATGGAGGCAAGGCGTTTGTCCCTCTTTTCCTGACGAGAGAGTGCATGACGGGATCCAGACGACATGGTCTGCAACAGACATTGTCACAGGACTCATCACATTGCATTCGAATCTCACCTCACACGTCTATTTCTTACTAAAGTTCAGGAACACAAATAATTACGTAAATACTTATCACGAAATCACAAAATCACATAAGCACATAAGGCACATAGTCATTTAATTCCTAAGCACGTAAGCACAGAAGTAAAGAAACACATACACATCTTAACTAATAGAGGCAGTCAGAAAACAGAAACCTATCATTCCAAGTCTGCGATTGTCCGACAAGAGCATAACGTATGCTAGGGAGAGAAACTAGAGAGAAGGTAAAAGGTGATTCACGTTCCTTTGTACCTTCTTTGTCTATATCGAATCACAGATTATATTACGTCTCGTGTGTTTCGGTCTTGTTCGGGTACGGATTCCACACGTCACACGTTCGGTTCGCAATCGTTTCGGAGTCATAACCGGGATATAACAAGAATCACGGTAAATTGTACGTTCTTGTGTGTTCGGTCACGCACGTTCACGGTTTTCGCATGTTGAACGTGTCGTTACGCAATTGTTGGGAGTCAAAATAAACATATAAATGGAAAATGGCACATAAAACACATATAAAATCGGCAACCTATCTTTGAAATGCTTAAAAATCGAGAGGTAGATCGTCCGCGGCTAGTGGACTTCGACTATCCAAGGTGGTTCAATTATTCACAGGGGATCTGTTATGCACTTTCAACTTTCAGGATCGTGCCTTGGCCTCGATTCTTGGGCGTTTGGCGTGAATCCCATTAGTTTCATTGTGATTACAGATCGTCTGTTGAGACCTTGGTGAGAGTTTTGTAAAATTGCGCGGAACAAGTTTTCAAGGTTAGGGTTTCACCCCTGGCTTGACAACTTCGTCCCTGTTTTGATAAAAATTAGAGGAGATTATTCATCAAAATATGGATTTCACTCCTGGTTTGGCATAATTCTCCTCGTTTTAGTCAAAATACGGGTTGATTAGGCAACTTTAGTCGAGAGTTTGTGGTTTTCACACCTATTCCCGACCTCATTGCCCATTCATAGTTGAAAACTCGAGTGCAATGATAGTGTAGAGTAAGCGAGAATAACGAGAGGTAAGCTTGTACATAGTCCCACCGGTTATGCACAAGTTGGTCTGTTGGTTCTTAACTATAGTCTAGGTATCTAAGACTTCGACCCGGACTAGGTCGAGTCTTGCCTAATTCCCTATAGTTATGGCTCTGATACCAATCTGTCACACCCCAACCGATGGCGGAATCATCGGGGCATGGCACTGAGCGAAACAGATTGTCCAGAAGTTTCCATAACAACTATCATTACCATTCGATTTAAATAACACGTCCCATACCGTATCTCAAATAGTTAAACAGTTATTACAGACAAACATCAAGACAAATATTCTGTTCCGACAACTCAGATTTAAACATAACTAATTTATTTGTTGGTTTCTAGGACTCCTTCCCTAGCCTCAATTTCATCACCAGCAGGCTAAGCACAGAAACAACCTAAGCACCTGTCACATACGTTAAAATAAAGTCAATACATATAATGTAAAGGTGAGCATACAAGTTTGATAGTAGCATATAGAGTTCGAATTCGTTTACGCATAACCAGCACGTACACATGGTGAAATGAAGCACGTTAGTTATCGACATAGACCCATCGATACCATTGACTGCGGGTTGACTGCCTGAGGCAGTTCGCAATACATGATTACCACTGTAATCCATGCAAGTAAAAGATCCTTAACAACCCCCGTGAGAACGGGTGCTGAGTCCAAACTATAGTACTATCGTTGCTAAGGCAGGTAGACAGCATTCCATGTGTAAACATAACAAACAAGCATTCATGAGCCACGTATAACATGCATTAACGGTTAGCGTTCAAATAGTTTGAGTAGTGTGATACTTGTAGTTTGAATATTCGTAACGTATGTAACACCCAAAAGTGCTTAAAGCAAAAAGGGATCGAGTATACTCACTGTGATTTATGGATTGAAGGGAGCGCTTAGCGAGTTCGGTTAGCCTGAATAGATTCGGTAGCATAACGATAAGTGAAACGTAAAACAGGAAACAAGTATTGAGGAGTCGGACAGCTGGTCGATCGGACGGCAGTTCGATCGGACGGCTGACCGTTCGGCTGACAGTCCGTACGGTCTGCTGTTCGATCGGTCGGTAGGCCGATCGGATGGCTGTACGAGTGGATTGTTCCTTCCTTTGAGAAGGATGTGTTTGTGTACGATGGCTTGTCCTTTGGAGTTTTCGTTGTAGCATTTTGAAAACATTGAAGTACCTTTGCCTTTCAGGTCGGTCGATCGGACGGCTGTTCGATCGGCCGGCAGCCCGATCGGTTAGGCATTCAAACAAAATTCAAGGTGAAGTTCTTTGGATCGGACAGGTGTTCGATCGGACAGGTGTTCGATCAGTTGGCAAGTCAACAAGTCAAAGACTTAAATGAATTGCAAGATGGGTCGGATGGTTGGTCGATCGAATAGCACAACTGCTGTTCGATCGGACAGCAGGGTGTCACCTGATCGGACTGCTGTTCGATCGGGTGGCACCTCCAGTGCATTAAACATGTTGAAAATCGATTAAGTATTGAAGCATAGTATCTCATGATCCGAAGAGTAATCCGATCGAACAGTAGTTCGATCGAACAACAGCTCGTTCAACACTATTCTTCAAAACAAGTTGATGGTGTGGGACCATGTGCTAGCCGATCGGCTGGCCAGTCGATCGGCTGTCTATCCGATCGGCTGGCTGTCCGCTCGGACAGCAGTCCGATCGGTCAGCATTCTGACCTGATCAGCCCTTTCGTCTAACACTTGGTTGTTCTGTTTGTTTGTCGTTTTATCGAGGTATTTTGACAGCGAGTAAAACCATAGATGCCTCGTCCTTACTTGGTCTCCCGGGTCGGACAGGAATCACCCAAATCCGGTCGGTGGTCTGTTCGGAACGAAGTTTAACATTTAACCCGAAGTCGGTTAACCTCGTGGATAGAATCCAGATCTTGAGCCGTATAACCACTGAAGCGTTCGGTAAACCGGCTCAGGTTCCGTTTCCACTGGTTCGAGTGAAAAGAGTTGAAGAGAGTTGGGAAAATCCATCCTTCAATCCTTTTCACCACGTATATGTTTAGATCTACAAGAGATCCTTGTTTGTTTATGTGGAAATCGGCTAGATCCAAGTCGTTCTTGGTGGATTGAGGCCAAAACATGGGGTTCTTCAAGAACCCATGATGACATCATCCTAGAACACTTGATTCTTGATGATTTCACGGTTAAAAGTTTAGATTCGAAAGATAGAAAGGTGTAGAAGTGTGTATAGATCAAGAAAGTACAAGATTTAGGACGAAAACTTACCGGAATCGAGAGAAATCTGAGAAAAGGCGGGTTGAGCGTGCTGGTCGAACAGGGGTTTCCAAAAGTGGAAAAGGGTGATAATGACAGGGGTATTTATAGGAAGACAAAAGAGGAAAGGGCTAGCTGATCGGCTGGCACCTCGATCGGACAGCCTGTCCGATCGGACAGCAGCCCGTTCGGCTGGCTGTTCGATCGGCTGGGAAGCCTGGTCGATCGGTTGCCCCTTTCGAGTGTTTTGCGCGATGTTTTTTGATTTTTCGATTTCGGTTGAGAGCGGTTCGATACGATAGGGGTTTCCTAGTCAAATTACTTTCAGTCTCAACTACTCTGATTGTGATTTGGGCTCGAGTTCGATAGCATTCGAGTTAGATTCCGATTTCGATTGAGTTCGCTTGATTACCACAACATAACACAAATAAACATGCACAGGTAACACGTAAGGCACACACACACGTATAAACAGTAAGTAAAATTACGTGGTTCGAGTTACGATTCGATGTCGATTTGATTAGCATAGCTTGATTAACTTTATCGCATTGTTACTTCCTATAGTTCACAGTCGTAGGTCGATTGAAATACGATTAATACTCATCGATTGTTGTAATGAACGACACTTACTCCACATAATATAATTAAAATAAAGACATTTCTTCAGGTCAAGTCGCGCGAATCGGTCGTTGACTTTGACTTGACTTTGACTTTCACTTATGAAAACACGGGGTGTTACAGATACGATAGGGTTTCCTAGTCAAATTACTTTTAATCCCAACCACTCATATCTCGCACTATCCCTTCTCCACTAATTATCATAGTTCGATTGTGATTCGAGTTCGATGTCGATTGAGTTCGATTGCATTTCGAGTTTCGATTGATTTCCACAACATACGAAATTAAACATGCGCATGTAACACGTAAGGCACACACACACGTATAACAATATTCCAAATGCGTATTTCGAGTTGAGATTTGATTCGATGTCGATTGGATTAGTTAGCTTTATCGCATTGTTACTTCCTATAATTCACAGTCGTAGGTCGATTGAATAGCGATTAACATACGTCGATTTATTGTAATTATAGACACTTACTCCACATAATAACTAAAATAAAAGAAATCTATTATTGATCGGCTGCGCGAAATCGGTCGTTGACTTTGACCTTGACTTCTTGAAAACACGGGGTGTTACAGGAGTATCAAACTAATGATGTACATTCCTTTGATTGAGATACCACACATTATCTTCTCCTATACAACAAAAATATTCCAGCCCCGTACCGATATAATTCCCAGCCCTCTACGACCATTTTTTGCAGCCATTTACAGCTATATTTCTCAGCTTTATATGGCTGTACAACAGTCCCTAAACAACCTGAAATACAAACTTTTATTCAGCAATTTCAAGTTAAAATATGTTACTATAGATCTATGAAGTTTTGGCACCAATTTTCACATCTTAATAGCTAATAAATTACAACATAATTTAGTCAAATTAAAATACTTCATGTGACTCTTGACCACCTGATATTGCCGACATGAGAGAGAGCTTACCTGCAAGGACTAAGCTGACCACTATTGAAGCTAATACCCTTGAGTTTGACCTTGGTCCATCTTTGCGTGTACCTTTGACACCTAATAAGTTTAGACATGTTGACTATGACACAAGTTGTGTGCCCCCTCCAATTGTTCCAACTTGAACCAGAATTAATATAAAAATGAATAAAATAAATGAGCATTCTTGTTCAATTAAAGATATGGTAGTTCTAAAATGCAGTAATGCTATTTGTATATGACCCATTTGCTAAAAATAAAAAATAAACCTTGCTGTCAAATGGGTAAAGAAACAAAAATTATTGGTTCATTCTAAGTGCAATGTATATGTAAAAGTAATTGATTAAATTATGCACCATTACATTCGGGTGACAATTCATGTTTAGAAGTTGAGCCAGCTTAAAGATGGGATCACTGAACTTTGCGACTGCTGGTCTAAGGCTACCAACAAACACCAAAACCTTATGAATCAACATCAAGAGTCTTAACTTAGGTCGAATAATCAGTATATAGGAATCAAGTTGGTGTGGAACCATACCTACGGTGTTCGAAAACTTCGCTAGTGTAACCGTTCACAGAATCAACATCAAGAGTTTTAACTTAGATTGAATGTTCATTTTAAAGTATATAACAAATTATTGTTGGTTAAACTAAGTTATAACAAATCATTTAGCGGTACCTCAGGAGTAGAGATCTCAATGGTGTGTTTGGTTGAAGGTTGATGATCCCTTCTGTCACAGAGTCAGCAGTGGTGAATTCTTGTAAGCCTTGGTGGCTAAGTTCACCATATTAAATTGGCACCGACTTAGTTGTAATGTGCCTGAACTAAATCAAACAAATCAAGTATAGTTAGATAAAATTGCCACATGGGTCACCCTGTGATTCAACAAAAGAGAACATGAATTACAAACAATATCACTCACTTGAAGAGAGTTTCAACAGTCTTTGAAATTTGGCACAACAGTATTTAATGTGCTTCTACTTTTAACCAAAAACAATACCAAGTATGATCATAGTCAATAGTTAATACAAATTCAATAAAGCATACAAAACACTATAAGAAAGGAATTTGTAAGAAAGACCTCATTCTTCTCGCAGTTTCATGGCCACTTTTAAACAGAAATTAATATCCATCATTAATAATCGCCTCTTTATCCTTCCTTGGAAGCCACCTGGAAAAAAAATCATATAAACAATTTGTAAGAAAAGGTAATCCTCATAATGAAATCACTATAATGAACCAAAGTTATCAAATACATATTCCAAGAAAAAAAAGCAACATTTTTCACATAATAAAAACGAAACAGATGAATAGCAGCAACTCTTCAAATTTAAAAAAAAAAACTTGATTCATTACCTATCACACATCAAAACCCAAATGCAATTAGCAATAAAAACTCAGCCCTTATCACATCTGCAAATTGGTCCTAAACATATCAATTACATTCAACTTGGCTGGAAACATAAAATATAAAACAAAGAAAACATGAGATTTCACCTGTATATATATATAGCTCAATGGCATTCCTTCATCATTTATTGCCTCGAATTGATCTACAGATTTATAAAATACAAATCAATCACCAAGCTTTAAAATACATGTACAAAATAAATCATAATTGTATTTGGGAATCCGCTTAGTTGACGAAAAAACGATCCAGCAAAAACCAAACAAAATTACCCCCAAAACTTAAACTTTAACAAAATTAAACTTCACCCAGACCCCAATTCACAAACTTAAACATCAATTTAACCAGGACATGAACCAATTCACCTCAACTATACTTGCAAACAACACAAAACACAAATGTAAAAACAAAAACAAAAAAAGAACACAAACCATTTTCTTCCAGCCAGGAGGTGCAGGAAGCTCCAGAGAAACAACTTCATCATTCACGCCTGAATTCGCCATCTTCAAAACCAAAAAAAACCTAAAAAATTAGAAAAAAACGAAAAAAACGAAGTTAGTTACACTAAAAACAAAATGGGTGTATGAAATTCAGCAACAAAATATGTTTACAGTTGAGGTGTGAAGCTCTAAGCATCAAATCTTTAGAAAAGCTAATAAAAACTACTCACATGAAGCTCTAAGCATCAAATCTATTGAGAAATTCAGCAATAAAAAATACTCACATGAAGCTCTAAGCATCAAATCTTTAGAAAAGATAATAAAACCACTGCGATCTCTGCCTGATACGGCGTCTAGGACTTTCTCGGGCGCCTTTCTCCTCTACATGCGTTTGAAAAGCTAATAAAAACTACTCACATGAAGCTCTAAGCATCAAATCTATTGAGAAATTCAGCAATAAAAAATACTCACATGAAGCTCTAAGCATCAAATCTTTAGAAAAGATAATAAAACCACTGCGATCTCTGCCTGATACGGCGTCTAGGACTTTCTCGGGCGCCTTTCTCCTCTACATGCGTTTCCATCCTTGACCATCTCAACCGTCTGAGTTTTTAGGATTCAGGTGGTGTTGTTTGGTTTTTGTTGATGCAATGTGGTGTTGTTTGCTTTGTAAAATAAACCCTAAATGTCGCCTGTGATTTTGAATAGAGAAGAAAGAGAGATATGGAGATTAAAGTGTGAAGAAGAAAGAGAAAGTTGGAGATATGAGTACTTCTCAGTGCATTAAATGCACAAAACAACTCCCAATGCATTTCAAAAATTCCCTAAAAAAAAAAACAATAATTTATCATAATAAAAATCAGATTATATACAATATTATTTAGATTAATATTATATATATATATATATATATATACAAAGCGAAATTATGGCATCAGCATGTACATGTGGCATATCTCAAAGGTTGACACGTATGCAGATTTACATCAGCCTCAAATCTCTTATTATAGATTATATAGATTGTAGTGTTATTGTGATGGATATATATAATAAGCATTACACATGTCTAGTAACTAATAGATTTAACGTCATTGTATACTTTAGGCCAACTCATCAAAAACTCATATTTATTTGTATTTTCATGTTGACTTTGAAAGTCTAGTCAACTTTGGAAAGTCAATAATGTCCAAGGAAGGTAGTAGAATGCAATTGACTTTGACAAGTCAAGAATATTATAAGTTCGATTAAATTTTCTATTTATGTTATATCTAAGAGGATTTGCTGAACTTTTGTGACCACAACTTGAAAACATCAAATATGGTCTTATTCCCACAGGTGGTGAACCACTTAGGCACTTATTTTTTTTTTTAACAACCAAACCCAATTTTATCAAACCAAACAGTCAAGGCCACCACCTAGCAAAGAGCTGGGCAGAGACCAGACACCACACAATTACATCATACTGACCCCCCCTCCCCGAACAGAACCAAAACAAAAACACAAAGCTACAAGTCTAGACCATAGAACGACGCCCAGTTTGTGATATCGACTCCCATGATCTTCGATCTCTTAAGCATCCACCACAATGTATTCTCCTTAATATATTGGAAACATCCTTGATTGTGATGTGTTGACACCTTTAAAAATCTTGTTGTTTCTCGTTTTGCC
The DNA here is from genome assembly GCA_030545235.1 of Helianthus tuberosus. Classification (NCBI taxonomy): domain Eukaryota; kingdom Viridiplantae; phylum Streptophyta; class Magnoliopsida; order Asterales; family Asteraceae; genus Helianthus; species Helianthus tuberosus. Next base: position 56,668,056 of record CM060403.1, read on the forward strand.
ACATCCTCCACACTGTCATTAAGAAAATAGCATGGATAACCTTCTTTTTAGCCTGCACATCTAGACTGAGCCTGAACTCAACATATCGAATAATCTATGGTTGTTTTTAATTTAGTTTTGGATTAGGATCAAATGGGGAATAGAAAGGGTTGAGAGGGAAAAAGACAATTTTACCCTCATGTGCATTGCACATGACAAGAATTAACTGAGATTTCTAACCAGGTTTGGCCTAAAGGACAAAACATGCACGATTTTGAAAGGTTAAAAACACCGTCTGTAAACTTTTGACTATTTTTTTTCGTTATTTTATCCATCCTGGTGCTGACAAAATGTATAAGGATCTTCGTACTCAGTACTGGTGGCCTGGTATGAAGAGGGATGTTGCCTTGTATGTATCGAAATGCCTAACTTGTCTCAAAGTCAAGGCCGAATATCAACGTCCATCTGGTTTGCTTGTACAACCAGATTTTTTTTTTTATAAAGAAAAAACTTGTAATTTACTCTACTAATAACAAATCCACTTATATAGAAAAAGAAATAAAGAATATACGACTGTGATCCATTCATAAAGAGTCTACTCAATCCACTTGGAAACCTATTTCTCCACCTACCGTCATCAATGGCAGCTGCTAGAGTCATGGCGTCAACCACCACCATTGGCGCCTCATCTTCTTCATTACTCTTGAAAGCCGCTGCATCTCCCTTTTTCAAACCTCAGTGCGTAAGCTTTTGCTTCAAATTAGCTTCCAAAAACAGGACTTTTGCTTGTTCGGCCCTTTACAGACCAGATGTCCAGATCAAGGAGGAAGGTCTACCTGAAACCCTGGATTACAGAGTTTTCTTCCTCGACAATTCTGGCAAAAAGGTTGATTTTGTGTTTCTAGGGATTTGAATGTATTTTAAGTGTAAAATGAATTGAGTGTAGTAGTGGCATAATCCTAATTGGATTTGAAATTAGACAAGTTGTGTGAATGTTTGATTTGCTTGGCTTTAAAAAGAGCACGTAACGGAATTAACCAAACTGAATTAACACAACCCAACAGTTAAGATGGTTTCGGTTAAGCAATAACTGGTTAACCGAAAGTTGTGGGTCGGTTTTGGTTAGGGTGTGTGTCTTAACCAAACCGAACCAAGGCGCTACACATAAAGCACAAAAAGTTCACTTCTTTTTGTAGGCGAAGCACCGTTTATTTACTTAGATATTTTGAATTTTTCATAGGTTTCGAGCATCATTTTATCAAAATTCTAGACATAAATAAGCTCTATATATCATTTTATATCTAAAAAGCTATATTGATGCACCCTGTACAAAAAGCCCGCCTCAAGCGCCTTTTTTTGTTCCATTATTTGCAAAAGGCGAGCCGCATCTTCGCCTTTTGTACAACATGATGCGCCTCACCTAGTCCAAAGCCAGCACCCTCACCTCAAGGACTAGTCGCGCTTATTAAAAGCCAGCTGATTTGTGACTTTGAATTTGAGTGAAAATTCTTAAGATGTTCATTATTACTAAATTCGGATGATACAACTCTGATATTCTAATTGAAATGAAATGTGATTTACAGTATTTTCTGTTGGATCATTCCCAATTTTCATGATCAACAGAAAATGTTTTCTGATTGTGAAAAGCCATTTTAAGTGGTGTGGAATGTGGATGATAATGTGAGTTGGTTGTTTCAGGTTTCGCCTTGGCATGATATACCGTTGCACGTGGGCGATGGAACATTCAATTTCATTTGTGAAATTCCTAAAGAATCAAGTGCAAAAATGGAGGTTGCTACTGACGAAGTATTCACTCCCATTAAACAGGATACAAAGAAAGGGAAACTTAGATACTACCCGTAAGCCCTTTATTTTTGTTGCAACCACAAGCTACGCTGAGCAGGTGGCCTTCAAGGGGTTAAACCCATATCAGTTTTGACATTAACTTTTTGGGCCAATACGTGCCCATTTTCATCATTACAACATGATTGTACTAAACAAGATGACACTTATTTTAATTATTAAAAGTGACCTTATGCAAAATGATTAATTGTCAAACAGTTTTGCTATTTGCCAAGCCAAATTTTACAATCAAGTAAACTGGGCCCGTACCCATAAATTAAAATATTGTACACTTGCAATATGTTCATTTGACTTTTGTTTCCTAGGTATAATATCAACTGGAATTACGGATTACTTCCACAAACATGGGAAGATCCATCATTTGCAAACCCTGAGGTCGATGGAGCGTTTGGAGACAATGATCCTGGTAAATTTGAATCTAGTTATGCTATTTCTGTGTTCCCTTTGATGTTAAATGATTGTACCACAGACTTGGTCGGTTCATACGCTGAAACTAAATTATAGCGCGTATTCCAGCTTTATTTACTTGGTTTGTTATTTGATATATGCAGTTGATGTAGTTGAAATTGGTGAAAACCGTGGGAATATTGGTCAACTCATGAAAGTCAAACCGTTAGGTTGTCTAGCTATGATTGATGAGGGAGAACTTGATTGGAAAATTATTGCAATTTCATTGGATGATCCAAGGGCTTCGCTTGTTAATGATGTTGAGGACGTTGAGAAACATTTCCCGGTATGTTGATGAATAGTTTGTGCGTGTATATTATAATTAAAATTTCTGTACTACAAACAATTTAGCTTATTTTAGGCTCGGGCTCGATTCAAGCTTTTAGTGACCCGATCTCAAGCAGTTTGGCTGGTTTACACCTCTAGTTAGAAATAAAACATAACTCCAATCGATTGTGTATTACATTGTGACTAACAAATCATTTTTCTCTAGGGTACTCTTACCGCAATCAGAGACTGGTTCAGGGACTACAAGATCCCTGACGGAAAACCTGCAAACAACTTTGGTCTTGGCAACAAAGCAGCTAGTAAGGTACACATACTCGACCCGGGTCACGGTCACATAAAGTTTGAACATATTTCATGTATTTAATTTTATTTTTAAGTGAATATTGAACTACTATATGTTAATGCTGAATTCTGCATGCATAACAGGATTATGCTCTTAAGGTTATCACCGAGACGAATGAATCATGGGCTAAGCTTGTGAAGAGATCAACCCCGGCCGGTGAACTTTCACTCGTGTAGATGTTAATTTCTTAAGGCCCTGTATTTGACACATTTTTTACTTCATTTATGTTGTGATGGTGACTTGAATATTTTTTCAGTCAGTGTTTAATAAGAACTTGGTTACGTAAATCGGTTCAGTTGGGTGAACCTGTTATGATCCGATACCTTACATAGATGCTATATCTTAAGTGTCAAATATCTGAAGTTTGTCAAGTCATCAGGATATGGTTGAATTAAACTGAAAAAAAAAAAAAAAGGATGATGATTTCATTCATTGATTCACGTATTTACCATTGCACACCTAAACCAAATTATGTATCAAAAACCCTGTGGACTTCGTGTGCCATGAAACCCACGAAGTCCATCATGCATTTACATTATTTTAGTTTAATTATATCTACATCTATTTCTTTTATTTGTTAGTTTAGTAGTAGATAATGGGTTAGTGGGTGGTTAGATTATTTACTAGTTTCATCAACTTATGTACAACCTATATAATGGCTTTAGGTGTTTTGAGATTATTATGAATGAAAAATTAGGAATTGAGTCTGAATTCTCTCTAAAGTTCTTTATGGCTTCTGTCTAATTTCTTTGGATCATTTGATTACGATTCGGTTCGTAACAATTGGTATCAGAGCCGCCGTGATCCCCCTTCGGACCTATGGCTGCTCAACAACTATCCAAGCCCGAGTTCCGCCAATGGAGGGAATCCTTTGCGAGACTTGAGTCCCGGTTTGAAACCGTGTTTTCCGAGCTTCGATCGACCCGAAATGCGTTCGAAGCCCGCCACTTCCCTACATCCCACCGACAGTTACCGCTCCCACGCCACCACCGGTTTCCGCCGCAACACCACCAACCCTGTCAACCGGTGCCGCCTCACCACCATCAACCGCTGTTATCATACTACCTCCATCAGTAGTTGCACCGCCACAAAAATCTGCAACACCATTAGTCACTCCGTCAACCACGCCATTCCTTTCTGTAGCCATGCCTAAACCAACACCCTCGTTGAGAGAGGCAGACCCTCCATTTTCACGCACTAAATCGAAGTCACCGATCTACCCAAACGCCCTCGCGGTTAGCATAGTCAAGCCTCCACCATGTGATCGGAACATTTGGAGCTCACCGGTGAATCCCGGGTCACCGTTCAAAGACACGTATTTGCAAAACGAATGGAAGCCACCCTGGTGCATTGTTACAACTTACTCGTATGCCACCGGAAGAACCGAGTGGCTGCTTCCATGGATTTTCTCCCTTATCGTGTCCAGATTCTTAACCTTGTGGACAAGGTTGCTTGAAGTCGGAGGGAATGATGTGTGCCATTAAACCCACGAAGTCCATCATGCATTTACATTATTTTAGTTTAATTATATCTACATGTATTTCTTTTATTTGTTAGTCTAGTAGTAGATAATGGGTTAGTGGGTGGTTAGATTATTTACTAGTTTCATCAACTTATGTACAGCCTATATAATGGCTTTAGGTGTTTTGAGATTATTATGAATGAAAAATTAGGAATTGAGTCCGAATTCTCTCTAAAGTTCTTTCTGGCTTCCGTCTAATTTCTCTGGATCATTTGATTACGATTCGGTTCGTAACATTTCGCCATACTAAGGGTACACGAACGATGAACCCACATTCTTTTGAAATCACGAATTTTTGCAATTCTATATTCAAAATCTTCTTTGACTTCCACTAGAAATAAGAAGGGGAGACCAATTGCGTCCTTGGGGGCCAAAAGACATTCATGGACTACAATAGCGTTGCGCTCTCTCTCTCTCTATATATATATAGGGGACCGCTAAAATGAATACCACCTCCAGTTGTAAGAACCGCGAGAACCACTCTCAGCCAATCATATTATGCCAACATAAAGGGTATTTTGGTCTTTTACCCCAAGTGTCATATCTTCCCTCTCTCTTCATTTAATATACCTCTCTCCTCTTTATATACCTCTCTCATCTCTTCTCTTTCATCTTTCATTTTCACTCTTCTTGTTCAAAAATCTCTCTGCACAAATGAAGAAACCCCAAATCAAAACTCAAACCAACCCCAAATCTCTTCTTGTTTGAATCTGCGGTCGATATGGAAGAGGGCTGGTGCCGGCCGTTCTTGTTCCGGCGAACCCACACACACCACACCACACCTACCTAATCCTCCTCCTCCCTCAACCACACGCACACCCATTTCATGCTCCCTTCTCTCTCGTTTTCACGGCCAAGAAACACAGCCGGTCACCGGTTGTACACCGGCGACGGCTGCCGGTGGAGATGTTGAAGATGATGACGACTGTGGTGGTGATGTGGAGGGTTTCGAGGGCGACTGTGGTGGTGGGGTTTGACGGCGACGGAGACGGTGGTGGTGTGGAGGATTGACGGAGACGGTGGTGGCGGTGGTGGGTTTTTTACGGCGGCGGTGGTGGTGGTGGTGATTGACGGAGACGGTGGTGGTAAGGTTTTTGCTTTGTTTTTGCTGGTGATTTTGATGTTTTTGGTTCTGATCTTGTGTCCCTGTTTTTTGCTTGTGTCCCTGTTTTTGGTTCTGATATTGTGTCCCTGTTGTTTGCCGGTGATTTTGATGTTTATGGCTGATGATGCAAAAAAAAAAAAAAACATGTCATTTTTGCGGTGATTTTGATGTGTTGCCGGTGATTTTTGATGTTTGCCGGTGATTTCGATAAGTGTACTATGTGGGTTTTGATCGGTTGGATTTTTGGGGTGGCGATGCTGAAAAAAAAACGTAGATTTTGATGACGATGGCGCGACAAGGACGGCGGAGGCTATGTTTTTTGAACCTGCAACCCCACTTTTGCAGCCTTTTGATTATCGGATAATCTGAGCCAAACCCCGTTTCTTTTTCGAGATACACTTTGTTTTGATGTTGTTGGTTTTTTTCCCTTCTAGTCGATGATGATATCAATATATCTGAGACACCTCACCGAGTTTGCGATTTCTGGGTGCGTTCATTTTTGCGTAAAAAGTTTTTGTAAAAAAAAAATTAAACCGTAAACTTTTTAACGTAAAACGTAAAACGTAAAAAGGTTTACGTAAAACGGTAAAAGTTTTATGTAAAACGTAAAAAATTTAACGTAAAAAAAGTTTTACGTAAAACGTAAAATTTTTAACGTAAAACGTAAAATATTTTACGTAAAACGTAAAAAGTTTAACGTAAAACTTAAAACGTAAAAAGTTTAAAAAGTTTAACGTAAAAAGTGTAAAAAACGGCGCGTTAAAAAAAAAGCGTGAAAAAAGGCGCGTTAAAACGACGACGTAAAAAAACGTGTAAAAAACGGCGTGCGAAAAAAAACGTGTAAAAAAACGGCGCATTAAAAAAAGTGTAAAAAACGACGCTTGAAAAAACGGCGCGTAAAAAATGTCACGTTAAAAAAATGATGCTTGAAAAGGCCCGGCGTAAAAACGACGCGTTAAAAAAACGACGCTTGAAAAAGCCCGGCGTGCAAAAACCGGAGCACAAAAAAATTTGTCTTGTTAAAAAAATTTGAATTAAAAAATTCTTTTAATAAAAAAATTCTTTTAAAAAAATAAAAAGTAATATAATAAAACAAAAAAATAATAAAGACAAAAAGATAAAATAGAGTAATTTTACTAAACTACCATTTTGGATTAAAATATTAAAGATATAATAAGACGAAATGTATTTAATATTAATTTTAGTTTCTTTTAATATCATCGATCCATCTTTTTGATCTAATGGTTAGGAACTGGTTCTTGCGGTTCTTACAACTGGAGGTGGTTTTCATTTTTGCGGTACCCTATATATATATAGGGTCGGGATTTAGATAAAACGGTGAAAAGTGTGAGAACGGTGAGAACGCTTATTGATCGTTCGATCAAAACAATCCATGGACTAGATTGGCGCGGTGGCATTTTAGTAAATAACACCAATTTTATTATGTGACGCGCTTCATTAAGGGTAAAAAAGTAAAAAAAAACATTTCTCACATAAAACGCCATTGAAAAATAAAACGCCAAATAAATACAAAACGCCAATTTTATCACTGCATACTTTTTTCTGTGTTTTTAGTTAAGCTCTCTGGCTACAAAAACACCAAAAAATATGAAACGCCATTATATATAACGCCAAAGCTTACATCCGGATAAATGTTAATTACATTTTTTGTTATAAAAATAACATCCCGCCTAAACTACGCATAAAAAAAAATTCTATAAATAGAAACGCCTCACCACCTTCCGTTTATCACACAAAAAAAAAAACACACACACACAGTGGTTGCTAAAAAATTTTACAACTCAACGTAAAACGCCAAAAAAATACAACGACGGCGAACATCTTTTCTTTGATTCTCAGTAATGTTCTGCATGAAGCTTCATTGAATGATTTGTTACGTGAGTGTATTAAGATTTTGCTGCATGAGATGGACAAAACTGAAAAAAGAGGGACTGATGACACCCATATGTCATACTGTCATCTTTGTTCCTGAAGAAGGTTTGGATGATAGGAAGAGACCTATACCAGTATAAATGCTACTTTGGCCTCGATGATTATAATGAAGACGACAGGCAGATAGCATCCACCCACACGGGGTCGATCTACGTCTCCAACATCCACAAAGACATTTCAACACATGAACAGAAAAAATAAACAACGCCAAACCCAAAACGCCATTTATTTGTCACATTTCATGTAGTTTCAAAAGAAAAAAGAGACTGATGACACTGAATATTTAAAATCATAAATTGCTTGTACTTTTTTTTTTAATTTTCTTTATCTATTGTTTGTTTTGTAATTTCAGTTAATAAACAACAAAAGAATATTAATACTATAATGAAAAATATATAATAAAACGCCAAAATTAGCAAATGCGTGTAAAATGCCATAATTCCATTAAAAACGCCCCCAAAAAACTACCGAATTATAATAAAATTAATTTGAACAACTAATATTATAAAAAAAAAGCGTGAAACAATGTGCAAAGAATATAAAAACAAAAAGAAGTCCAATAGTTATCTAACCGCCATTGGAAAACAAAACGCCATAATTACAGCCGTCAACGATTTGACGTGTTACACCATAAAAACAATTGAGTATGAAAACAGAACACGGTAAACTTCAAAAAACAGTAAAATGAAACGACGAAAAACATAATTACTAACATTTATTATATTTATTTAACTTTTTCAAAACGCCATAATTACCTGTCATACGCGGGAAAAAAAGTCAATATAAAAGAAGACCATGAGAACCCAAGCTAAAAACACGCCAAAAAATTGACTAAAACGCCACATATTGTCTAAAACGCCAAAAAATTTAAAAATGGCTAAGGTTATTGCATGGAGGTTTGAAAGGAAAGAGAAACGATTCATCATAAAGTTCTCTGATAGGAGAAGGGTAAAGGTAAATGTAAGGACAATCAAAGCCATGCTTGGAATGAATGAAAAGGTTCAGAAGGATATCCTGGCCCTTGGGGTTCCAATAGACAACGATTGTGAAAGAACAAGAACTGTAATAAAAAGACTGAAGAGAAAATTTACGGCAGAAGATGATGAAGATGATGATGATATTGAAGATACTCCTATACCAAAACTTAGCAGTTGGGTATTGCATGAGGAAGAAGGAACACTTGAAGTGACTTATAGAAACGGGGTGCAATATTCAAGGCCAATGGAAGAAATGTTGAAGACAAGGATGCTATCTATCATTGAACAACTCTGAGATTTAACACCTTCAAACGATCCAAAATCCAAGGATGCAGTGATATTCAAGAATAGGCTGCAACAAAGAAGAGACGAGCTAATGGCGTTATACGCAAAAATGAAATTTGATGATGAAGAATCTGAAGAAAGTGATGAACAAAGCGATGGGTACATCTCTGATGTAATCCCACCTACGGAAGACTATTAGTTTATTTTGATTTTCGTGTTATTGTAGTTTTATAAAATATTAACCAATGGTAATCAATTATTAACAAAAAGATACAAAACGCCAAAAATGACATGGAAGAAGCCATAACGCCAAAAAATTAACTATGTGACAAAAAAAAATTAATTCAACGAAAAGAAATATGAGAAAAAACAGTAAAACGCCAAATAATTAATAATTCTACATAACGCCAAAATTATCTTGCACGCAAAAAATAAAACAGCATGTCAAACGCGAGAATCGTGAAAGGAGAAGAATACTAAAAAGACAAAAAAAACCCTTCGGACCCTGATCATGCCCCGCGCCACGTGTTCGGCCAGGATGCGTTCTCACACTTTTTGCCGTTTTCTCCAGAACCCGTTTCTATACATATGTGTATATATATATATATATATATATATATATGAGGTTCATTGGGACCAAAAAAGTGGGGAACCGGGGAACCCATCTCTTAACCTTTTGGATTAAAAAAATCAAGGGTTGTGATTTAATTGATATCTCATAGTTTAAAAACACACGGAAGGGTATAATCGGAATAAAAAAAGTCTGATTTGTTTCAACTGTCCATTCCTCCATTCCAGATCTCAGACGCCGGCGAATCATGACAATATAACCGTCGCACGCCACCGTCGTCGGAAAGTGACGGTACGGACTTGTCTATACCGTTGTGGTTGTCAATCGCACCTTTTCGTTTCCCATTGGAGGCAACGGAACCAGTAGACGATTCGGCATTCATGTGTCCACCTCCGGCAGTGGCGAATCTGACCTAGAACTCATCGTCACCATGTTGTTTACGGTTTCCAATTACATATTCCAGCTTATGAAGAAGGTGCACATATCAATTTGTTGAAAATGCAACAGGACTGGTATGATCAAAGTTTTTATATAGTTTTTACAAGTTAAACCTAATTGTAATTTGAACTATTGCTGAATGCAAAATTGACCTCCAAATCGACCAGATCTTTTGTTTAGTAACATGTTTCTACAACAATAACAATTTGCTTTTTTATGATGTATTGTCTGTGAAATGTATTTTTTACATCTAAAACAAATTACTGTTACATGATTTACATAATTAAATTGTCTGAAACAAATCAGATTAGGTTTATATAACTTTAAATCCAAAACATAAAAGTTTTACATGTTAAACAAATAATTTTATGTTCGTCAAAGAAATTCGCGTAGTTATTGGCAGTTGATCTTTGAGTATCATTAGAATCAATATTTTGTAAAAGATTTGTTGTATAACGGTTCCGATTTAGATGTCATGCTTATAAACATGTATTTTTCTAGGTCTAGTTAGTTAGAAGAAATACTTTCATATCATAATCGTTTGTGATTATATTTGATGGCATATAAGTGTTTGATGAACTATTACTTTAAGAAGAACTGAATTTGAAATTTATTTTTGAGTTAAATGCCATTTTAGTCCTTATGGTTTGGGCCATTTTGCCAGTTTAGTCCAAAGGTTTCATTTTTAACCTGTGGGTCCAAAAAGGTTTCACAGTTTCCATTTTAGTCCACTTGGATAAATTCATCCATTTTTTCTGTTAACGAGAAGGCCAATTCAGTCATTTTGTATGTAATTTTGTTAACTAAAATAGCAATTCAGCCATATAAAATGACCGAATTGGCCTTCTCGTTAACAGAAAAAATGGATGAAGTTAACCCAGTGGACTAAAATGGCAACTGTGAAACCTTTTTGGACCCACAAGTTAAAAATGAAACCTTTGGACTAAACTGGCAAAATGACCCAAACCACAGGGACTAAAATGGCATTTAACTCTTTATTTTTTATTCATAAAACCTAATACCGTTTGATTATGTGATTTCTGTCATATAGCATGTTATACCTCCTATAATGTTAATTTTAACGTGTTAAATCTTATGTTTGAAGAGAATTGAGATGAAATTCCTTCAAATTTCTATAATGTTAATTTTAATATGTTAAATCTTATGTTTCAGGTTTTTGCAAGTCTGTCTTGTTTGTTTGGTGTCAATTGTCATTAGTCTCTCTTTTGAAATCGGCTAATGGGTATGGATGCGTATGTAAATGATTTTTTAGGTTCTGTTATTACTAGTCTTTGAGATGAAAATCACTTTTTGGCTTGTATATAACTCATCAAGCATGTTCATATATAACCAGGTTGATACTCTGAATTATAGTTTTTACCTTTTTAGTTCATTGCCGATGTTTTTGCATATTTTTATGCAGATATGAGGTATTGATGAGGCAGCACTGGATCGCATCTCTCTTGTTAATGAAATGACTAAGCATATTCGTGTAAGAGCCTCTAGTGGAAAGACTACAGCTTCTAAACTTGGCCAGTCATTTTGTTAACCTACAAGGGTATTTTGGTCAACGAAGCGGCTGTTTGTAACAGTAATGAGTCCGGTCCAGTTTTGAGAACACTGTCTGTTGCACACAAGAAGAAGTGGTACAAGTAGACGGGTCAAACGAAGAAGGGTGCAAAGGGTGTGGTTGTAATCATGGATCTTGGCTCTCACAAAGTGAAATGAAGCAAAATGATTTGGGTCAAAGTGGTCAAACTTTTGCGGTTGCTTTAGAACCAACGCGACTTTCTTACATGGTTTCGGTTCTTAAATCGACGGTTGCTGCTCGTTTCAGTGTAGGGACTTGCCTGTTGTTATGATTTTCCGTTTTAGGATATATGGGATTTGAGTTTGTAACTTTGTGAGATCTAATCTCAACCCTTTAACTTTTTGATCCAACGGCTCCTTAAGGGCTTCCCCGATTCCCCACTTTTTAGGTGTTCCCCAATGAACCCCATACTATCAGTCGTTCACTTTGATATTTCCTTTGAATGAAGTTTCAACTATGGAACAAGCAACATTAATGTGGAAATTTTATTTTATTTTTTGAACGACAATGAGGTTATTTTATTGATAGTAAAGCTGCCATTCATGAAGTTTGGTTGCAAAACTTTAAGAACTATGAGAACATGATGGAGCTATTAAACATGTGGTTCAGTATAAAAGCAATTTTATTGGTAGCCATGACTACTCTAGAGGATATTGTAGAGCTTAATAGAATTGCAGGCATAAAAAAACTAACATAGATCCTATTAGTGTGAAAGACAAGAAAAAAAATATGGCGATGCTCGTTTTGTTTTATACGTAAAAATCGAAGGATGAGAAAAAAAAATTAGGCGATGTCGTTTTTACATGTCATAATTTTTTAAACATGTATGAACTCGTTTCAGTATTCTAAGTCCTAGTTCAGTTTCTGTAATTTCAATTTTTTGATTGTAGTTCATCTTTGTGAATGTTCAATTTTTTAAACATGTATGAACTCGTTTCACTCTTCCAAGTCCTAGTTAAGATGCTGGTCCTGCAAGATGAGTTTTTTTAATAACTAAGTTCGGTTGATTCATGTTATTTGAAGAGCATGTGTTTGGATTAATGTTCAATTTTTTGTTTCTTGGTGAGTTATGAGTTTGATAACATTGAGTTTATAGGTTACATTGAACCAGTGTTGGTATTTCTTCATAAGAAAGAACTCATATGGGTTGGGCGTCTTTGATATAAGCATCATACATTTGTAATTTCTGCACCAAGTATCAGTACCACTTTGAAGCAGCGTCAACTTATATGGTCTCCCACTGTAAGTTCTTATTACTCAAGCAACACATAACTTTTATTTTTCTTTTAGATAGATTTTTTGATGCTGAAATTACTAGGGAAGTACTTTCTACTATTCTTTTCTTATGTTTTTATTAATAAGAACACATTTGCAATATGAGATCATTAATTTTTGGCTCCAATAGTTTGTGCAAATGCCAGGTATATCAGTTTTTGGCTTTCTTTACAGGTGAATTCTAAAGTCAATAAGTCATTACAAAATGCAGAGCAATGAGGTTATATGGCAAGTCCTCAGGCATAAGCACTATAGTTTTATTATGTCCAAGTGAGTCTTTTAACTTTGACTCGAGGGCTAGGGGTACCAAACTATAGTTAGACTTGTTATGTAGATTCGAAATAGTTTCCACTATAGGTATGTGAATAAGCTTGTAGCCTCTCTAAACTTGTATTTGAACCCTTTCCCTCTTCCGTCGCCGTGCCTAAGCTTGGACTATTCATTACTTCCAACCCATCGACAATGCTTTATAAAAATTCGTGTTTATCCGTCTAGTTTATTATATCGTGTAGGGGTGGGTTTAATGGACAACCTTGAAAAAAGTGGGGAACATGTATTTAACATATTAAATATATTATAAAAATTCAATTTAACATGTTAAAAATTAATTTTCTAAAAAAAGTTTTGAAATAAATACATCTAGAAGCCTTTTTAATAAAAAAAATTCAAAAATAAAAAAATTCTTAAAAGCAGTTGATAAAAGGTAAAAAAAATTACAAACTGAAAACCATATATTTAACATGTTAAATATATTATAAAAATAGATTTAACATGTTAATTTTTTTTTTCAAAAAACATTTGGAGCTTTTGCATATAAATACATCTAGAAGCCTTTTTAATAAAAAATAAAGTCAAAACGATTTTTTTTTTCAAAAAATGCATAAAAAGAGTTAAATAAAAGGTAAAAAAATTAAAAACTAGGGAACAATGTATTTAGCATTCTAAATATTTTATAAAAATTTATTTTAACATGTTAAAAATTATTTTTTTTTTCAAAAAAAAAGTTTTGAAGCTTAAAAAAAATTCAAAAAGTGCTTAGTAATGCCACAGAAAAAACAAAGTTTGCAAAAGTGTCTCGAAATTGACAAAACACCCATCGACAATGCTTTATAAAAATTCGTGTTTATCCGTCTAGTTTATTATATTGTGTAGGGGTGGGTTCAATGGATAGCTTTGAAAAAAGTGGGGAACATGTATTTAACATATTATACAAATTTAATTTAACATGTTAAAAATTAATTTTCTTAAAAAAAAAAGTTTTGGAACTTTTGCATATAAATACATCTAGAAGCCTTTTTAATAAAAAACTCAAAAATAAAAAAATTTCTTAAAAACAGTTGATAAAAGGTAAAAAAAATTACAAATTGGGAACCATATATTTAACATGTTAAATATGTTATAAAAAATAGATTTGACAAGGAACAATGTATTTAGCATTTTAAATATTTTATAAAAATTTAATTTAACATGTTAAAAAAAATTCAAAAAAAAGTTTCGGAGCTTAAAAAACATTCTAAAAGTGCTTAAAAACGCACTAACATAAAAGGTAAAAAAATTACGCCATGTTAAATATATAATAAAAATTCAATTAAACATGTTAAAAATTAATTTTTTCAAAATCACTTTTGGGTCTTTTGCATATAAATCCATCTAGAAGCCTTTTTAATAAAAAAATAAAATAAATTCAAAAAATGCTCAAAAACAGTTAATAAAAGGTAAAAAAATTTACAAACTGGGAAACCATGTATTTAACATGTTAAAAATCGTTTTTTTTTCAAAAAATGTTTTGGAGCTTTTACATATAAATACATCTAGAAGCCTTTTTATTAAAAAAAAGTCAAAAGCTTATAAAATTTCAAAAAAAAAAAAATGCTTAAAAACAGTTAAATAAAACGTAAAAAAAATTACAAAACCAGGGAACCGTGTATTTAATATATGAAATATATTATAAAAATTTAATTTACCATGTTAACAATTATTTTTGTCAAAAAGAAAATTCAGAGCTTTTGTATATAAATATATCTAGAAGCCTTTTTAATTAAAAAAAAAAAATCAAAAAATGCTTAAAAACACAGTAACATAAAAGGTAAAAAAATTACAAAAATGATTTTTTACTGCAATAGCTTCTACAAATCTTTATATGCAAAAGCTCCGATTTTTTTTTCAATAAAAACAGTTTATTTGAAACAGAGGTAGAAATGGAAATAAAACAAAAGGTGGCCCAAGAAGCTCAAGCCATCAGTTGGGGGTGTAAACGAGTAGGGCCGAGGCCGAACTCGACTCGTCATGTTTTTATGAAACTCGAGCTCGGTTCGGTTCGGTTCGAGCCTACTTACTTGAGCTCGAGCTCGGCTCGCGAGTAAAACCCAAAGCTCGAGCTCGAATCGAGCTATTTTGGGAACAACCTCAAACGAGTTAAAAGTTCGGCTCGATGTGATCATCACTATTATTATTATATTGTATATAAAAATTAAAATGGTGTTTAGGCTCGTTTTGTAACAACCCGCTTTTTGGGAGGTCAAAGTACAAGTCAAAGTCAAAGGAAGAAAAGATTGCTAATTGCGATCTGTCACTCCTTGCTTAACTACTGAATTGTGCTTCTTGACTTGTAATAGAACCTTATTATTTATTTGCTTTAGTTGTATTATGTGGAGTATCTATTAATAATCGAGGTTTAATCGCATGTTTAATCGCTAATCGACTTATCGCCAATCGCATCGCTATCGCAATCGCAACTCGAATTATGTGTTCTGGATATTATTTTACGTGTGTGTGCTATTATGTGTTACTTGTGCATGTTATGTTTATGTTGAGGTGATTAATCGCAATCGCAATTCTATCGCATCGCAATCTAATCGCAAACGCTAAACGCAAGATATTTATAGTGATTGTATGTTAGATATAGTAGTTAAGTTATTTGTGTAACTATTGGGTAATACTATCGCATCGCTCACTCGAATCGCATCGCAACGCTCAACACGCGAATCGAAACGACAAAACTCAACATGCCGGACACCGGGATCGAATGGCCAACCGATCGGATGGCCATCCGATCAGATTGCCATCCGATCGGTGGCCAATCCGACACTTGTGCACTTTCCTCTTTTGGAAACCCTATAAATACCCCTCTGTCACATCATTTGTGATGTGACAGCTCCTCCATTCGACCAACGCACTCAAGCCCACTTTTCCCTCGATTCCTCGCGATTCCTGTAAGTTTTCAACTCAAATCTTGTACATCTATCATCTACACACTTCTTCATCATTTTCACCTTTGAATCCTAACTTTTAACCGTGAAATCAATGGATTTGAGGTGTTCTAGGGTGATGTCATCATGGAGTTCTTAGGAACTTCAAGTTTTGGCATCATTCCACCAAGAACAACTAAGATCTGAAGGATTTGCACATGACTTAACAATGATTTTGCATAGATCTAAACATTTTCAAAGTGGAAAGGATTGAAAGATGGTTTTCCAACTTTTTTTCAACTCTTTTACACTCAATGCACTCAAAACCGATAGAATCGGAGCTCATTCATGTCTTCTACTCTTCTCTAGTGATGTGCCGGTTTGAGATCTGAATTCTATCAACGAGACAACTGATTTCTGGTTGAACATGAAACCACCCGTCACGAACAATTAACTGATCGGATTGGGGTGATTCCCGCTCGATTGGATAGC
Organism: Helianthus tuberosus; assembly: GCA_030545235.1. Classification (NCBI taxonomy): domain Eukaryota; kingdom Viridiplantae; phylum Streptophyta; class Magnoliopsida; order Asterales; family Asteraceae; genus Helianthus; species Helianthus tuberosus. Next base: position 56,684,373 of record CM060403.1, read on the forward strand.
CTGGATCTGATGGAGTTTCCATTGTTTAACACGTTGTCATACCATCTCGAGCAAACCGCAAAACTTAGCAAAATAATCAAGTTCAAGAAGATCAGATCTGTGGGGACGGATTGCCATCCGATCGGATTGCCATCCGATCGAACCGCAATCCGATCAGATTGCACTTGGTATCCCACACTTAAATGTTTTTAGCAATTTTCAAAGATCATCAGTTCCTAACGAATTGCCATCCGATCGATAGACCGTCCGATTGGGTGATAATCCTGCTGTGAACTTGTTCTCAGAGAAATACCTCGCCGGACGGATCGCCAACCGATCGAATTGCCGTTCGATCGATCGACCTGAATGATAGAGATACTTCTTTGTTTTTAAAATGCTACAACGAAAACTTCAAAGCCATCATACACAAACACATCCATCCCAAATGAGTGTCAATCCGACCGAATGGCCATCCGAACGGATTGACATCCGATCGTATGGCCATCCATTTGGATTGCCATCCGACCGGATGACCACTCGTCACCTTGCCTCACTTGCACCGTTTTACGTGACGCTTATCGCTTATGTTATCGTTCTGATCAGGCTAACCTCACTCTAGCGCTCCCTTTAATCCATTAACTTCCATCGCTGTGAGTATACTGGATCCCTTTTTGCTTTATGCACTTTTGGGTGTTACATACGTTACTTATTCTAAATTACGTCTGTCACACCCCAACCGATGGCGGAAACATCGGAATGAGACGAAATAGATTGCAAGAGACTTCATAACACTATGTGACAATATAATTTAAATTTGATTTCATAAATTTACTAAAAATGTCATACAAGAATCAAATACGAACAACATTGTTCCCAAACACATAATACAAAATTGATTAATCTAAGTGTGTTTCTAAGTCCACTTAAATCTTGTTTCTTCACTTAGCATCATCTTGTCTATCGAACATGCAACATGTATTAAAATAGAGTTAAATGCAAAAGCAAAGGCGAGTATACAAGTTTTGATACATAGCATAAAAATGGTTTTAAAATAGTCTAAGGCTCGTATCCAACATGAATCACAATATGCAAGTTACTAGTATGTCGTAACGGTGTCAAGTATATGTTCAAACCCAAGAATCCAATGCGTTAAAATAGCCTATCCCCGGATAGAATAAAGGGAGGTTAACATGTTTGACTTAACAATACCCCAAGAATCATGGGCGGTGCATTACTCCTATAGCGCTATAATTTTTAAGGTAGGCTTGTACAAAGTTAATGAGCATATAGACACAAAAGTTAACATCACATACGAGATTAACAAGCATCATATAGTTTCATGTTCAAATATGGATAGAGAGTGATTCAAATAGTTTCAAATTTTCGTGAGTTTAATATAGAATACATGTTGCACCCAAAAGTGTTTAAAAGTAGAAATGGGTTCGAGTAGACTCACATTGGTTGCGTTTGCGATTCCTTGAAATAACGCACGAGTAAAGATTGAGAAACCGAACGAACAGGAAACGATTAACCGAAACAAAAGGAACCGACCCCACTGTTTAATAAAATGAAATAAAACAAATCATGTACTGCCAACTTGACAACTTCTCAACGTCATTCTATGCAAAAATCTTTTCAATTAATAAAACAAAATCCACCTAATAATAGTTTGTTTCAAATGTTATAATTTCGTGACTTCAATATTCTTTTTACACATTTGTTCAAGAATCATAAAATGATTGATAGGAAAAGGGTATACCAACGGTAGGGAAAGAAGGAGGGATCTCCGGCGTGCTTCGTTTACTCCGGCGGAACTCCGAGTTCCGGCGAGCGTCGACTTCGTCCTCGATGTTGCAGGTGTCTCCGTCGTAACGTTTATTGAGTGAACAAGAGAAAATAACGCGGACTGTTATGAATGTATTATACCAAAAGGTTAAATAATTGAATGGAACAAAATATATCAACAGGAAACGTAAATGACCAGTATCACTTTTGTTTTCAAACCTTCAAGGTTTTCATGGTTAACTTCAAAATTATAGCATTTTTACAGGGATTTAAACGAGGGAATAAAGAAGCGAACAAGATATACCGAACCAGACGAGATGATTCTCGTTGCGAACTCCGGCGGCTCCGGTGAGTTCTACGTGATCCGGCGTGAGCTTCTTCTCCAGCGATGTGCACTTTCTCCGGCGAAGTTCTCCGGTTGTGCAGATGATACGCCAACGAGGTGGTGAAGGTGAATGGGTTGTGATGGTAGTGTAACTTGGTTGCGGCAACTGGTCGTCTTCTCTGATTCTCCGGCGAAATTCCGGTGTATTGTGATATCAACAGAGGATGTGAGAGTGTAAGAAGATCAGAGTTGTGCGCGTATGTCGTTCTTTTATAGCGTTTCGCAAGTCTCGCAAGTCTCGCGACATATGGTAATGAGCTGTGATTCGTTTGTATGTATGCTAAAATGAGTCTAGGTTCAAGATTCGAAAAAAATGGAAGACCATAGACAAAAGGAAAGTCTTCGCTGTGAATGGCTATTTTGAGCGGTAAAATGAAACGAAAAGGCAGGTTACACAAGTGTAGGAGATGAAAGGCCAATTGATTTTGACCATCTTTGTATATCATGAAAAAAAAAACAAACAAATAAAAGAATCATTAATTTATTTTTTTATTTAGATTACTAGAAATCAGTACCTTAATTATCCACATTAGTGATATCCCAATTTAGATTGTATAGAAGCAATACATATCTTTTCTTTTTCTCATAACATAATATATTTAAATAAGGGTGGAGATACAATAGGAAGTTTATTTGGCTAGGAAGGCTAGGAAGTGATCTTGACCATCCATTAAGTTAATCAAGGGCTAAGATTAATTCAGGGAAATTGAAAAGAAAAAAAGAGGCGCGTGAGTTTGTTCAAGGGCATTCTAGTTAATCCAAGCCAATAGTTTCTCTCTCCTCCAATTCCCCCTCATTTTTTAAACGTTAATAACTCTTTCATACGACATTATTTTTTTTATAAAAATTGCACCAAAAAAACGAGCGTTTTTTTATCTTTAAAACGAGTATACTATTGCTATATTTAAAAAAAAAAAAATTTAAACCCAGTTGTGTAAAACGCAATAGAAAAACCACCAGTTACGTAAAACGCAATGAAAAAAAAAACCTAAAAAATGACATTTTTCTAAAACGCAATGCACAAAAAACACAAAGAAATGACTTATTTGTAAAACGCAATGGCCAGAAAACACAAAGAAATGTCTTATTTCTAAAACGCAATGGACTGAAAACACATAAAAAAGTGTTTTCCTAAAACGCAATGCACAAAAACACAAAGAAATGTCTTATTTGTAAAACGCAATGGCCAGAAAACACAAAGAAATGTTTTATTTGTAAAACGCAATGGCCAGAAAACACTTAAAAATGTCTCATTTCTAAAACGCAATGACCTAAAAAAACAAAAGAAAGTGTTCTCTGTAAAACGCAATGGACTGAAAACACCTAAAAATGTGTTTTACCTAAAACGCAATGACTAAAAACACTTCAAAAATGTGTTTTACCTAAAACGCAATGACTAAAGATACTTAAAAATGTGTTTTTTTATAAAACGCAATAGCCAGAAAACACATAAAACTCTCTTATTTCTAAAACGCAATGGACACATAAAACTGTTTCTGAACTGTTTGTGAATTGTCTGTGAACTGTCTGAATTGTCTACGAATTACTGTCTTCGAAATGAGCCAATTTCTGGAAAATTAAATTTTCTGATGCGTTTTTAGTACAGGGGCTGCCGCCCCTTGGACCCCGCCAGGGGCTGCCGCCCCTGGGACCCCGCTACCAGGGACTGCCGCCCCTGGACCCCCGCCAAGATCGTAAAACGCAATGACTAAATAAAAACCCAGATCGTGAAAATGAAATTAAAGAATTTCTTACATGGATCGAAGCTGGTTTCTTCATCAATTGACGGAATTTGAATGATAGAAACACTTATCAACGCTTGAATCGAACGAATCGAGTGATTATCTCCAAAATCACCGGAAAAAACGAGATTTTTTAATGAAATTAAACTGGGTTTTCTTCAAAAAAAGCTGAAGAACACGTTGATCGGGTGTTTGAATCATTGATTGGTGATGAAAATCGCACTATAATGTAGTGATTATTGAGATAGAAAGTGAAGAAATGGTTGAAGATGGTGGGTTTTGAAAATGGTGGGTTTTGAAGTTACTGGGTTTTGAAAAGGAAGAAGAAAGGGTTGGATTGACTAAAATACCTTTTTTCTTTATTTTAAGTGTTGCCACATGTCCTAATCCTATTGCTTCCTAGACTTCCTAGCCAAAATAAACTTCCTATTTGATCTTTACCCATTTAAATAATACCTACATACACGTATGTATTATATATGATGAACATATATATAATATAAATGGACTTTTTTTTAATGAATGATAAAATAATTCTTAGTGTTTACTAACCAAAATAGAGGTATAAGTATAATGATATTAGGTGACTAACGTAGTTCAAATATTTTGGATGTTACAATGATTTTTTTTATAATAACGGATACTAAGAATTTTGAATTTTCATTTATTACGCTTCGGGTTCAGTTTAAAAAAACGGGTTAGATTTCGGGAATCCATTTTGACGGATGTTACAGTCTCCCCTACTTTAGGAAATTTCGTCCCGAAATTTATTTAAAAGAAAGACTTGAAAAGGATTTTGGCAAGAAGATGATTGTTTAAATTTGAGACTTTGGATTTTGAGGCGTTTTGAAAAGTATGAAATTTTGAAGAACGAGGAGATATGTTTGTGAAAAGAATTCGTTTGGCTAAAATGGTTTTGAGGCATTAAACATAAGTAAAACGTGTGGGTGCGTGCATAGGCAAAATGGGCTTAAACAGTTTTAAATAACTCAAATTGGAGGTGTATTAAAAATGTGTCGCATTCAAGAAGAATTTTTTTTGTATAAAACGGTTTGTATTTGATGAAAAGTGAGGTAGTTTGCATGGAAAGTTTAAAGGATAATACCAAATCGCATATTTGTAGAAAATTGTTTTATTGAGAGGAATGAGAAGGGTTAACGTTTTACATAAAACGGTTTTGGAGGTAACGACCAACTACGGGTGTTTGCACATGAATAAAGAAAAGAAAGGTAGTTTTAAAAGTAAGGAGGTTGGTTAGTATTCGAACGTTTAAACCGATTTATTGTAAACGAGGTTTGTATAAATTATAAGATTGGAGAATGATGGAGGTATAAGAGTGATTGATTGATCTAATAAATGAATGGGAGTATAAGGATGTTATGTGTACTGGACAAGCGAAAGTGGTGTGTTAAGAAGGAAGTCTCGTAGTGGGTAATCAGATATACTATGTTTGTGAGTTGTTAAAGTTTGTATTGGGTCTAAAAGGTCTGCAAAACACCGAATTTCTGATGACAGGTTTTACGAAAGTTTGGTAACATGGTGAAAACACTTATATATAGGAAGTACCAATGGCGTATCCACCATGTTTTGACCACGTTGCGTCCGTTTCGTTATTCGGTGCAATGTTACATTCTGTGTCTTACCGTACACAGTAGTACACTCTATGGTTCTCATGCACTTATCACTATAATCCCGTGTGCACCCGCGATTATACCAATCGTCGCATGATCCGCATAACTTGTACTAGTTGCGTATGAATTAAGGTATACATAAATTTTGAAAGATAAGATTGCGTGCGTATATAAATGTAACATATAAGCATGTTTGCGTTCCAAATAGTATAAGACCAACGCAAGCGAATCCCTCGGGTTTCACTCGCGTACGGTTGCGAATGTGTAAATTTTGAGTATGAATAAAGCATGAGCATAGTATAAGTTTAAATATAAACACGCACGTGAGCATAAACACAAAACACATGTCAGGAGTATGAGTAAAAGTATAAGCATAACGTGTATGAAAAATGAGTATAAATGTGAGTACGAATTCGAGCATCAACGAATAAACGTGAGCATAAACATAAATTGTATAAATGAGAGTATATATATGGGTACGAGTACAACATAAATCATATAAATGCGAGTATGAATACGAGTATAAGTATGAGTATAAACATAAGATGCATGAGTATGGATGTAAATGTGAAAATTAAGTGTAAAACATGAATGTTTAAGTACGAATGGAATGTATGAGCATGTATATAAGTGTAAACATGATTGTATAAGTGTGAATCAAACGTATGAGTGTGAATATAAGTTTAAGCATAATTATATAGATATGAGTATAAACATGAATACGAATATTAGTGTAAACGTAGACGTATAAATGTGAATGTAAGTATAATTGTATTAATATGGATATAAACTTGGATATAAGTATAATGTAAATGTATAATTCGTGAACATGAGTATCGTGTAAAATGTATGAATATGGATATGAATATGAAAATAAACATATATGTATAAGTATAAATATAAGTGTAGACATAAGATGTATAATTACGAATATGGATATGAGTGTAATAAGTAATGATTTTGTATATGGTATTAATCGTAATATGCGACTTTAAGCAAGTAAAAGGACAAGAAGTTTTTGAGTGTGAAAACCAAATGAGGGGTATATGTGAAATTGTCGTGAGATATAAACTAAAACACGTAATATGATATACATATATAGTTGTTTGAGTAAAGCGTGAAGTTTAATTTAAATCAAAATAGATTGGGTTGACAGTAAATATAGAATCTAGTGTGTACATGTAAGGAGAGTTTGAAATATCTATTGGTTATATGAATTGTACTTTGTAAAAGAATGGAAATGCTACCACGGTTTTAAAAGAACTTACATAGTTGAAAATTGTCGGTTCTTATTAAGATTTCTTGCCCACGTGTTTTTGAGTTCGATTGACGTATTTGAGTGGTGTTTGAAAAAGGTTCCAGAAGTTAGTAAGTTTGCATCATTCTAAATGACCTTACATTAAGGAAGAAATTCGAAGTTTAGAGGTTCTTATAAAAATTGTTGATCCTTAGAAAAGAAATTTGATATATTAACTTAGTGATTGTTGAAAAGCGTCTTTTAATAAAATGTTTTATTGATTTTGAAAGAAGTTTTAGTAAATATTTGATTAATATTTGTAATGTTTTATAGGCGTGTGTGAAAAGGTTGGTTTGATTCCCAATTGCAAATAGAAAATCTCTAGTTTAATGATATGAGATGAGCTTGTTTTAATAATTACGTTGAATAGGAAATTTTGTGGGCAATGGATTTATTAGACCGACTAGGTTGATAAGTAGCATTTTGTGAAATTCAGAAAATCGAGGATTAAGCGTTTATGGTGAAAACTAAGAATTTTGTGTGTGTCAGTGATATGTAAACAAATTGTAAAATAAGAAATTCGTTTATAATAACAATGCATTTTGAAATAATTAGACATTTGACTAATGATAAACGATTTAGATGTAAATATGATCGTGTTTACATAATATAGTCTATTAAAAGAAAGTATCGGTAACGATCACCTAGGTAAGGGAATCACCCCTAACCCATTGGCGAGGTTGTTGTAAGATGAGAAAAAGAAGCGAAGTTAATCGTCAAGGTAAGGAAATCACTCCTATCTTGATGATATGTCTCCACTTGTTGTTACAAAAAAAAATGTAAATAAAATTACGAGAAATTATGCATGCTAAAAATGTATAGTAGTATGAAAAGTAATAGTATGAAAAGTAATAGTATGATGTATGCGCCAAAAGTGAAATCTCGAAAACGGTTCAAAATTGACAAGAGAGATTTTCATCATAAAAGATCGAAAATAATAACGCGTAAGTTCGATTAAAATTTGGATGGTTCCAAAACGGAACGTTGACTAACCAAAGTTGTGACAACCCAAACTTTCAGGTAAACACCATTTCCTCACTCTGTCTAATCCCAGCTAAACGCAAAACACCCGTCCGCGTTATTTTCTTTCACGAATGGCGATTATGGTTGTTTTATATATATATTTAATAATAATAATAGCAATTATAATGAAAATAAAAACACTTGGGATAATTTTAGAGCAAGTTGAATATTCTTGATAGTTGAGGGGTGCTTATGAAAATTAGGATTCAAAAAATTATATTTAATGATTAACTACCCAACCCACAACCCATCGTCCCCCACACAAACCCTAAAGCACAACGTAAACGGCGGCTGAACATCGCACACCGCCATCTCCCCCTACTCTACGACGCCCGTCGACGACGGAACAACCACCCAAGGCCACCGCAAACGGTAAGTGCACTTCGTAGCATCTTATTAAAGTTCCATTGTCTCGGTTTCGTTTCCACCTCGACTTAATGTGTTGCAAGAATTAGTTTTGTTACATGAAAGTGTTGTGAGTACTGCGTGCATTAGATATGTAATAACATATTTTATATGAACTAGTTATGCGCAACAAATCGGATAATATAAGAAACTGTGATGTGTATGTACGATCATATATATATATATAACAGATTCGGCAGTATACATATATGATCATATCTGTCAACATGTGTGAATTGTGATATAGGAAACTGTGAAGTACATGCTTTATGATACTTGAATAGGACTATATGAGTTTTGTATGGAAGCTAGAATAGAAGAAGCATTTTGTCATGTGTTGATTAACTGCTATGGTTGCTTGACGAAACCGATAGTATGCGGAGGTTTATGATGCTAATTGGTCTGATGTGTTTGTAAATTAAGATGAGATTAGTTGTGAATCAATGGTTAGAATCGATACCACAAATTATAACTATTCCTTGATGCGAGGTTTATGACATTCGGTTTGTATGTTAACATGGGTTCTTTAAAATAATAAGGGTATGGAGTGGATTAAATAATCATGATGTTAAACTGTTAAACAATATTTAAGGAGTGAAGAATGGATTTTGTAACTATTTGATTTGAGAATAAGGAACGAGGGGACAGGGGTTACATAATTGAATCCGGATGGGCCGGAGACAAATGGGCCGCATGAAACTGTTTATGTATTGGGCCGTACACCTCATTGGGCCTGAACTAAATGGGCCGCACACTCTTAGGAATTATGTATTGGACTGTTAATTGTTTATTTGAGACAGGAAATTGTAATGTAAACTCGTGTGAGGCCCAAATACCTGCTAGATGATTATATGATGATGATCGACTAATTACGTTGCATGATTTCTTGTCACAACTAACATGTTACTCGAATGTGAACCGAACCACTTGACATGTGCTATGGTGCAATATGAGCTTGTGTCGTGAATGTAACTATGCCCCGGATACTTGCTATGACTTACGTAATGACATGTTCTTGGCTTGTTTGTTATTTGAGTAATGTGTATGATGAATACGTGAATTATGAATATACGAAACTAACTGTCATCGGTAACCATATTAGGATTTGGTTGCCCAACTGTAAACAAGTAACTAATCTTACCGAGAAAAACCAAGGTGAGTTCATTCCTCTTGAGCATGCGTCCCGGTGGGTGGGACAATCAATGGGTATTCCTGAGAGGAATACATCTTTTTGGGTTAAACTGGGATGTTAGATAATACACTCATTCCTATCACTTTAAGTCCCATCTTATACCGAATTAGTTACCTGAGAGGTAACGGGGTATTAGTTGATAGCGCTATTAGGCTTGGCAACCTCACACCGTACCTGAGAGGACGGGCGTGAACTAATGACCTTAAATCATGACCAATGCTTAGATAGGGGGCATTGGGGACGGGCAAACAATATGGTAGCCATCTTGTACGATACTCGAGTTATTATCAACATGATTATCAATGAACTGAACTAAACACTTGGTAACTAACGTTTTCGTAAAACTATGAACTCACCAGAGTTGTCTGACATACGTGTTGCATGCTCGCAGGTCGTTAGATTTCTTGGATATGGAACTTGTTGTCTGGAATGGCTGGAGTGGTCATGGGTCGAACTGATTGGATACACATGACAGGCTTATTGATTTTCATGCATATGGTTTTGAAACAATTAAACAATGGTTTACTTATTGCTTCCGCTGAACTTGTTGGATTTTATTAAACTTATTGTTTGATACATTTTATTATAAATGACAACTTCATTTGAAATCTTATTGTGAGTTCAATATGATTAGTGGCTAGATCCTGGAACGTCACACGCCTAGCGGGGTATCCGCATGTGGTATTTTTGGGGGTGTGACAGTTTGGTATCAGAGCCACTGGTTATAGTGAACTAGGTTTTAAAACGTATTTATAAAACCAGACTATAACCGAACATTTCAAAAATCGACCATGACACTCAGCTCTAGATTGCAAGGTTCGTCTCTCGTTTACTTATTGCATAGCATATCTAGTGTATGCTTACATATGATGATGCATGTGATTGCACACTTAGCACTACAGACTGAATTAATGTGTTACTTGCCTATGTTATGTGGATGATAGAGTCACAATGCGACATTCCTCTAGACTTTCATGGCCCATGTTTTGTGATATCTTTTGTCTCGTTACTTGAATTTGAGGAACCTTTTAGCATGAGTTAGGAGGAGCTGAGATGAACATGCAAATTGCATTATCATTATGGGTGCACACATAATAATAATGTGGGGTGCATGTGAGTCCCAGTGATGTTTAACGAGTGTGAAAGGGGTTCCACTCTGTTGTCTGATGTAAACTTGGTAGTCTATAGAAGTAATCTTGATGTTTGACTCCTACTCAAGTCTGACCCTTAACCTTTTCCCCTTCTTTTATGTAGAATCATGAGTGGACGTAATGGTGGACGTGGTGGAGGCCGCGGCGGTGGACGTGGCAACATTGCTATGACTCAGGCCGAGTTAACCGATCTGATCAACACTCGTGTGGCAGAAGCCCTAGCGGCTTATCAGGCTGGTACGATATGTGCCAATCATTCCTTATCCCTGTGTTGCGTGCCCACTTTTTAACCGTGTGTTGTACTTTCTTTCGTTTTTAGGTCAACCTGCGAATCAAAACAATCCGCCTGTTTGCACGTTTAAGACGTTCATGGATTGTAAGCCACAGACATTCAGTGGGACTGAAGGAGCCGTGGGGCTACTACGTTGGTTTGAGAAAGCTGAGTCGGTCTTTGCTATGTGTAACTGTCCCGTGGGGGACTGGGTGAAGTATGCTACAGGCACATTGGAGGATGGTGCCTTAACTTGGTGGAATGCCCAGGTGCAAATGTTGGGCATCGAAATGGCTAATGCAACTACTTGGGATTATTTCAAGGAGTTGATGCGAGAGGAGTACTGTCCTCGTGACGAGATTCAGAAGCTTGAGAACGAGTACTACAATTTGAAGATGGAAGGGTCTTAAATTGAAGCGTATACAAAAATGTCACATGAGCTCGCGAATATGTGTCCTAACTTATCACGACCACCACCCCGAAGAATCGAATTGTACATCAAGGGTTTAGCACTGTCAGTCAAGAATTTGGTCACTGCTGCAAATCTTGACAACCTGCCTCAAATCATACGTCTAGCCCACAAGATCACGGATCAGGAGGTGGAGCGTGGCTCGCTACCACCACGTGTTTCAGCTACTACTGCTACAGCTACTACTCCTGCTATTGACAGTAAGCGCAAATGCAATGATGTGGACAAAGGGTCCAACTCGATACAGTCACAGAAGAAGCCAAACACCGGTAGCAACCGCAGCTTTAGTCAGTCATCTTCTGTTAATCAGAACCAGAGCAACAATTCGAATCAGGGTTCTTATGCAGGGAAGTAGCCAAAGTGTAACAAGTGCAACTTTCATCATCGTGGGCCGTGCACCCGAGTCTGTCACAGGTGCAACTAGGTGGGTCATATGGCTAGAGATTGCAGGGCTCCACTCCCAAGACATCAACAGCAGCAACCCCCACAGCAACAGCAGCCACAGCAGCAGGATAGGCAGCAGCCTCAGCAGAATCAGGGTAATCGCAAGGGTTGTTTTCAGTGTGGAGACGAGGGTCATTTTAGGCGAGATTGCCCTCAACTGAGTCAAAATGCCGATAATAACAACAACATTGGGAATAACAACAATGGGAACAATGGTGGGAACGGTGCACATGGAAGAGTGTTTACTATTGGTGCTGGGGAGGCTAGGAATGATGGCAACGTGGTGACCGGTACGTTTTCAGTAAACAATCTATTTGCTTCTGTTTTATTCGACTCTGGTGCCGATTGGAGTTATGTATCTTTGGGGTTCAGTCATCAGTTAGGGTTGAGTCCTACACCTCTTAAAAACAAACATGTAGTAGAACTAGCTGATGGTAAATCGATTGAAGCTTCACATGTCCTATTTGGGTGTAAACTCGATCTTATGGGTCAAGTGTTCGACATTGACCTACTCCCCGTTACTCTTGGAAGTTTTGATGTGGTCGTTGGCATGGATTGGTTATCTAAGCATCAGGCGGAAATTCTCTGTAAAGAGAAAATTGTGCGTATCCCTCTCGCTAGTGGAGAATCTCTGTCGGTTCAAGGTCATCGTAGTGGTGCAATGGTTGGTATCATCTCAGCTATGAAAGCCTAGAAGTGCTTACGAAAGGGCTACCCTGCTATTCTAGCTCTTGTTACTGATTCTCAACCTGAAGAAAGGAAGATCGAAGACCTTCCAGTTGTTCGTGAGTTTTCTGATGTGTTTCCTGAAGAGCTTCCTGGTTTACCTCCACATCGTCAGGTGGAATTTCAGATTGACCTTACACCGGGAGCTGCCCCGATTACTCGTGCTCCTTATCGTCTTGCACCAGGAGAGTTGCAAGAGCTGTCAAATAATCTCCAATAACTGTTGGATAGAGGTTTTATCCGACCCAGTTCTTCGCCTTGGGGAGCCCCAGTTCTGTTTGTAAAGAAGAAAGACGGGTCCTTTTGAATGTGTATAGATTACCGTGAACTCAACAAGGTGACCGTCAAGAACCGTTATCCTTTACCACGTATCGACGATCTGTTTGACCAGTTGCAAGGGTCAAGTTTCTACTCAAAGATCGACTTAAGATCGGGCTATCATTAGGTGCGAGTCCGAGAGGAGGATGTTCCAAGAACGGCTTTTCGAACGCGGTATGGCCACTATGAGTTTTTGGTTATGCCATTTGGGTTGACTAATGCACCAACAGTTTTCATGGATCTCATGAACCGCGTGTGCAAACCGTATCTCGACGATTTTGTTATTGTGTTCATCGACGACATCCTGATCTACTCCAAGAGCAAGGAAGACCACGAGCGACACTTACGTCTCATCTTGGAGCTCCTGAGGAAGGAGCAACTCTACGCGAAGTTTTCTAAGTGTGACTTCTGGATACGAGAAATCAGTACCTTAATTATCCACATTAGTGATATCCCAATTTAGATTGTATAGAAGCAATACATATCTTTTCTTTTTCTCATAACATAATATATTTAAATAATACCTACATACACGTATGTATTATATATGATGAACATATATATAATATAAATGGACTTTTTTTAATGAATGATAAAATAATTCTTAGTGTTTACTAACCAAAATAGAGGTACAAGTATAATGATATTAGACTAGGTGACTAACGTAGTTCAAATATTTTGGATGTTACAATGATTTTTTTTATAATAACGGATACTAAGAATTTTGAATTTTCATTTATTACGCTTCGGGTTCAGTTTAAAAAAACGGGTCGGATTTTAGGAATCCATTTTGACGGATGTTACAGTCTCCCCTACTTTAGGAAATTTCGTCCCGAAATTTATTTAAAAGAAAGACTTGAAAAGGATTTTGGCAAGAAGATCATTGTTTAAATTTGAGACTTTGGATTTTGAGGCGTTTTGAAAAGTATGAAATTTTGAAGAACGAGGAGATAGGTTTGTGAAAAGAATTCGTTTGGCTAAAATGGTTTTGTGGCATTAAACATAAGTAAAACGTGTAGGTGGGTACAAAGGCAAAATGTGCTTAAACAGTTTTGAATAACTCAAATTGGAGGTGTATTAAAAATGTGTCGCATTCAAGAAGAATTTTTTTTGTATAAAACGGTTTGTATTTGATGAAAAGTGAGGTAGTTTGCATGGAAAGTTTAAAGGATAGTACCAAATCGCATATTTGTAGAAAATTGTTTTATTGAGAGGAACGAGAAGGGTTAACGTTTTACATAAAACGGTTTTGGAGGTAACGACCAACTACGGGTGTTTGCACATGAATAAAGAAAAGAAAGGTAGTTTTAAAAGTAAGGAGGTTGGTTAGGATTCGAACGTTTAAACTGATTTATTGTAAACGAGGTTTGTATAAATGATAAGATTGGAGAATGATGGAGGTATAAGAGTGATTGATTGATCTAATAAACGAATAGGAGTATAAGGATGTTATGTGTACTGGACAAGCGAAAGTGGTGTGTTAAGAAGGAAGTCTCGTAGTGGGTAATCAGATATACTATGTTTGTGAGTTGTTAAAGTTTGTATTGGGTCTAAAAGGTCTGCAAAACACCGAATTTCTCATGGCACGTTTTACGAAAGTTTGGTAACATGGTGAAAACTCTTATATATAGGAAGTATCAACGGCGTATCCACCATGTTTTGACCACGTTGCGTCCGTTTCGTTTTTCGGTGCAATGTTACATTCTGTGTCTTACCATACACAGTAGTACACTCTATGGTTCTCATGCGCTTATCACTATAATCCTGTGTGCACCCGCGATTATACCAATCGTCGCATGATCCGCATAGCTTGTACTAGTTGCGTATGAATTAAGGTATACATAAATTTTGAAAGATAAGATTGCGTGCGTATATAAATGTAACATATAAGCATGTTTGCGTTCCAAATAGTATAAGACCAACGCAAGCGAATCCCTCGGGTTTCACTCGCGTACGGTTGCGAATGTGTAAATTTTGAGTATGAATAAAGCATGAGCATAGTATAAGTTTAAATATAAACACGCACGTGAGCATAAACACAAAACGCATGTCAGGAGTATGAGTAAAAGTATAAGCATAACGTGTATGAAAAATGAGTATAAATGTGAGTACGAATTCGAGCATCAACGAATAAACGTGAGCATAAACATAAATTGTATAAATGAGAGTATATATATGGGTACGAGTACAACATAAATCGTATAAATGCGAGTATGAATACGAGTATAAGTATGAGTATAAACATAAGATGCATGAGTATGGATGTAAATGTTAAAATTAAGTGTAAAACATGAATGTTTAAGTACGAATGGAATGTATGAGCATGTATATAAGTGTAAACATGATTGTATAAGTGTGAATCAAACGTATGAGTGTGAATATAAGTTGAATATTAGTGTAAACGTAGACGTATAAATGTGAATGTAAGTATAATTGTATTAATATGGATATAAACTTGGATATAAGTATAATGTAAATGTATAATTCGTGAACATGAGTATCGTGTAAAATGTATGAATATGGATATGAATATGAAAATAAACATATATGTATAAGTATAAATATAAGTGTAGACATAAGATGTATAATTACGAATATGGATATGAGTGTAATAAGTAATGATTTTGTATATGGTATTAATCGTAATATGCGACTTTAAGCAGGTAAAAGGACAAGAAGTTTTTGAGTGTGAAAACCAAATGAGGGGTATATGTGAAATTGTCGTGAGATATAAATTAAAACACGTAATATGATATACATATATAGTTGTTTGAGTAAAGCGTGAAGTTTAATTTAAATCAAAATAGATTGGGTTGACAGTAAATATAGAATCTAGTGTGTACATGTAAGGAGAGTTTGAAATATCTATTGGTTATGTGAATTGTACTTTGTAAAAGAATGGAAATGCTACCACGGTTTTAAAAGAATTTACATAGTTGAAAATTGTCGGTTCTTATTAAGATTTCTTGCCCACGTGTTTTTGAGTTCGATTGACGTATTTGAGTGGTGTTTGTAAAAGGTTCCAGAAGTTAGTAAGTTTGCATCGTTCTAAATGACCTTACATTAAGGAAGAAATTCGAAGTTTAGAGGTTCTTATAAAAATTGTTGATCCTTAGAAAAGAAATTTGATATATTAACTTAGTGATTGTTGAAAAGCGTCTTTTAATAAAATGTTTTATTGATTTTGAAAAAAGTTTTAGTAAATATTTGATTAATATTTGTAATGTTTTATAGGCGTGTGCGAAAAGGTTGGTTTGATTCCCAATTGCAAATAGAAAATCTCTAGTTTAATGATATCAGATGAGCTTGTTTTAATAATTACGTTGAATAGGAAATTTTGTGGGCAATGGATTTATTAGACCGACTAGGTTGATAAGTAGCATTTTGTGAAATTCCGAAAATCGAGGATTAAGCGTTTATGGTGAAAACTAAGAATTTTGTGTGTGTTAGTGATATGTAAACAAATTGTAAAATAAGAAATTCGTTTATAATAACAATGCATTTTGAAATAATTAGGCATTTGACTAATGATAAACGATTTAGATGTAAATATGATCGTGTTTACATAATATAGTCTATTAAAAGAAAGTATCGGCAACGATCACCTAGGTAAGGGAATCACCCCTAACCCATTGGCGAGGTTGTTGTAAGATGATAAAAAGAAGCAAAGTTAATCGTCAAGGTAAGGAAATCACTCCTATCTTGATGATATGTCTCCACTTATTGTTACAAAAAAATGTAAATGAAATTACGAGAAATTATGTATGCTAAAAATGTATAGTAGTATGAAAAGTAATAGTATGATGTATGCGCCAAAAGTGAAATCTCGAAAACGGTTCAAAATTGACAAGAGAGATTTTCATCATAAAAGATCGAAAATAATAACGCGTAAGTTCGATTAAAATTTGGATGGTTCCAAAACGGAACGTTGACTAACCAAAGTTGTGATGTCACACCCCGACCACGTAAAACAACAAAACGTGGCGGAAACGTCGGGGAGTGTTGTAACAGAATCATTGTTTCACAACCATGGATTAAACAGTTTCATTTTATTAAATTAAACGTATTACATTACATTGGAATTAGAAACAAAACAAGAACAAATAGACTTTATTGTTATTAAGTCACTAAGGCCTCGTCCATTCCTATGTGAGCGTACACAAAAATCATCATCGAACATCATCAACTATGGTACCTGAAACACACGTGAAAATACGTCAGCAAAAAAATGCCGGCGAGTACATAGGTTTTATGTGAGTGTCAGATTCATGGCTCGTTTTACATGTTGCAATACTTATTTAAAAACCTTGTTTTGAAAAGTATAATATTGAGACATAATTAACCAACTTAAATCAAGTTGGTTATAATTTACAAAATCTCGTCGCCATGATTCTTTACTCCAAAACATTTGTTTAAGAAAAACCAAAATTTGTAAAACATCTTATAAAAACTCGTTAATAAAACTCGTATGGTTTATATTATTCAGAAAACATCCTTGTGTGACATTGTTTCAAAATCGATTACCCAAGTGATCTAGATAACGCAACGATATATAATGTGTTAAAAGCACCTATATATAGGAAGTACCAAGGGCGTATCCACCATGCTTTTAACACATTACACCCGCCCCATTACCTAATCACTTTCCTAACCCAATGGCTTAAACAGTTACAAACGGTTCACATAAATCAAATGGTTACAAACGGTTTACATAAATCCAACGATTTCAAATGGTTCACATACATCAAATGGTTACAAATGGTTCACATACATCCAATGATTTTAAATGGTTCACATACATCCAATGATTTCAAATGGTTCAAAACGTAAAAAAATTGTGCTAGCGTGTTAAGTGAACATACATAGCAAGACATAATGAAATCATGTACTAATAGTGTACTAATGAACATAGCAAGTATATGATATGAAAACATGGAAAGCATGAAAATAACAAGTAGGCACATGTGTTTCACCCCAAAATGTTTGGAAAACAGTAAAAGAGGGGTCTATGTACTCACTTGAGATTGCTCAATAGTCTTTGGATAACCACCAAGCAGTGCTAGAAAGATCACGGAATCAAACGGCACCTAATATAGGTAACTATGTTAATAAACGGACCTAAATCGGAGGATCGGATAAAATGAGGTTTCGTAAACCAAATGAGTGTAAGAACTCATGTAATATGGCTTAACAAAGCCTACATTCTAAAACGGAACCTGTCCTAAGTGCTTACGACCCATTACGACTCGTTTAGGTAGCTTACGCTACTTTAACGCGTCGTTCGCGTAAAATGCGTTCGGACCGCCTAACTAGTCCTATGATAAGTAAAATATGCCTTAACATGTCTAATATTGTTTCCTAATCAGTTTAGATGTCAAAATTTAGGTTACATATGCTTAAGATGAATTTATGCGCAAAAAGGGCATCTTTGTCATTTTCCTAAGGCATATAAACTACCTATCATACAACTAACTAAACGACGTGACCATAAGGTATAACCTTGGAAGGTTATTCCCTATACAACTAGGGTCACCTAATGTGTTTGGTCGGATTCTAATGATCGACCAAACGGGTCGGGTTCAAAAGTCTAAGCGGTTGTTAGACCGCTTATCTTACGACCCTATATAAGCACTAAACTAAAAGTGACGAGTTAAACATGTTAAAACATGTTTAACGAATTTAGAAAACAAGTTTGATATCAAAACAAAGGGTTTTGATACCCAAGAATAGTTTGGTTGCAAAATACGCAAGAATACGCATTTTGACCGAAACTACGACTCGTCACTACACCTAAACAACGTGGTAATCAGTAGGTATAGTCACTAGGGACTATAACCATCGTGATTACGCTCACGTTGCGAAGTTCAAACGAACTTCGTGTTGACCATAAACTGGTCAAAGCTGAAAGTCAAACACAGTTTGACTTTCGTGCTTAAAACGCATAAAAGAACGAAAGAGGACTTACAACGGGTCCAAGCTATGGAGTTTTGATCCGATTACTTTCAGGTATGAAGTGAAAGCACCTCAACTTAGAGAAATATCAGATCAAATGTGAGTTGCAACAATGAGATGGATGGGGTATTTATAGTTTTTGCACAACCGTTAAGATCGTTCATCGTAAAACGAGCTTCGATCTCATCCGTACACATGTGCCCATGGTTTGAAACCATGGGAGCCCCTAGTTTCATTAAAACCATGTGCAAATGAGGGGAACAGCTGGAACAAGCTGGAATTTAGATTTTTCATTTTGGTCACTTCCTAAGATAACTATGGCAGATTGTCAATTTTGGTCCCTGAATGTGCAAAACATGGTTTTTGATGCATTTTTGACATGTTTAAACCCCGTTAATCCCATTTCAAGGCTATAAAATGAAGTTAAAGTATAGGGAATATGAAACATGCTCAAAAATATCTCGGATGTCGGTTTGTTTGGTCGTACGGTTGCGTTGTTCGGTTAATTACGACGAAACACGAACGAATGCGAAAAACGATCCAAATTACGCGACGAATGGAATTTTATCATGCCAATCACTAAAATAAAATATTTTAATGATTACATAAAGTTTTGGATGTCCGGATGTATTCAGAACGTAAGATATGCGCGGAAATGCAAACTTATGCACTTTTTGATGCTTTTAGTCCCTGAATGACCAAAAAGTTTATTTTAGCACACCGAACCCCTCAAAGCCTATTTCTAAGCTATGTAAAGGATATTTAGGGTATGTTTAACTTATGGTCATTTTCCGGAATGTTCGTTACAGTACAAATCGGCATACTTTCGCAGTTTGTCGAAATTAGTCCCTGTAAGCGAATAAACTTGATTTCGCCACACCAAACCCTCCAAAACTTATTTCTAAGTTATGTAAAGGTTATTTAAGGTATGTTAAGCCTATTTCACTATTCCGGAGTGTTCGTTGCATTAATCTGGTTATATTTACGCATCAGTGCGCGTATAACCTTCCAGAAAGCGATTTAAAGCTTGAAATCGAACATGAATTGATATGTGCAAAAGATACACATATTTATACAAATACCAAGTATGAAATACAATATTTCATTGGTTTGGTATTTGTTTGATGGTCGCAGAGGCACAGGTGTCACCGTCTCCCCTACTTTAGGAAATTTCGTCCCGAAATTTATTCGTAGGAGTCTGTCTATGACGCTGTGTTAAATAATTGCCTTGCATGGAATCTAGGGTGTTTATCTATTTGCGTAGAATAACCCATAAAAGATTATACAAGGCATAATCCTGTCATTTCTCTCAACGGACAATCTTTAAAAATGAAAATGAAGGAAAAATCAAGGATATTCATTTCCCTCGATGGATATTCTTCAGAAACGAAAATGAACGGAATGAGTCATTTTCCTCAATTGGTATTCTTCAGAAACGAAAATGAACGAATAATCAAGAATATTCATTTCCCTCGATGGATATTCTTCAGAATCGAAAATGAACGGAATGAGTCATTTTCCTCAATGGGTATTCTTCAGAAACGGAAATGAAGGAAAAATCAAGAATATTCATTTCCCTCGATGGATATTCTTCAGAAACGAAAATGAACGGAATGAGTCATTTTCCTCAATTGGTATTCTTCAGAAACGAAAATGAACGAATAATCAAGAATATTCATTTCCCTCGATGGATATTCTTCAGAATCGAAAATGAACGGAATGAGTCATTTTCCTCAATGGGTATTCTTCAGAAACGGAAATGAAGGAAAAATCAAGAATATTCATTTCCCTCGATGGATATTCTTCAGAAACGAAAATGAACGGAATGAGTCATTTTCCTCAATGGGTATTCTTCAGAAACGAAAATGAAGGAAAAATCAAGAATATTCATTTCCCTTGATGGATATTCTTCAGAAATGAAAATGAATGGAATGAGTCATTTTCCTCAATGGGTATTCTTCAGAAACGGAAATGAAGGAAAAAGAAAAAAATCAGGGATATTCATTTCCCTCGATGGATATTCTTCAGAAACGAAAATGAACGGAATGAGTCATTTTCCTCAATGGGTATTCTTTAGAAACGGAAATGAACTGAGTCAAATCTAGACACATGACAAAACTTGCTGTGGTTTCTGTGCACTGAATCCCATAATTATGTATGCATCCATAATTACGTAATTCCTTGCACAGTCCGCACAGTTTGTTTTGTAATGTGAAGGGGAAGAAAAATTAAACCTGTGATGAGTGTGACTAGACTATCATAGGGTCCTTTTAATTAGATCGAAAAATGATCTCTTTAATTAGACCAGCTATATCATCACATGATATTCCTAACCAGATTTTTGGATCAATCTGTTTAACTAGACCACTCAAGGGGTCTAATTATGGAATAGTACATTATAATCCAAGGGTCTTTACTATTACGTAGAAGCCCATTAAGGATTTAAGGTAGTACCTTTGGATATCCTACTATGAATCCCTTATTCGAAGATATGGAAGATTCTACGAGTATTTGGATAACAAAAACTTGGATCACACAAAAACATAAAAGGGAACACATAAGCACATAATCACATATTTGTTTAACTTGACCTTTAATTTGTTATCTTTGGACACGGATATTTAAAGCACACCAGGAATCCAATCCGTGGATTTCATTTGGCACTTTAATCATTTTCAAGAATCTATCTATGAAGATAGGATGATCTTCCGAAAATACGATTTTCTTTTCAAAGAAACGTAATATTCGAATTAAGGTACACAACAATTTTAGGACTTACGAAAATACCCTTAGGTACCCTATTAAGGATTTATAGTGGTACTTTGGGTATTCGTCCAGAGTTGTAACTTGCGCCTTGTACTTCGTTTCTTTGGAAGAAACGGGTACTTAGGATTTTCGTGGAAAACGCAAGAGATCATAAAATGGAAGAATTTTGGGGGTAGTCTGTTCTTCAAGGAATACGATTCCCTGATTGTTGGTATTGTAGGGGATATGTTGTTTATACATGCAACCACATGAATACATTGCAATGTAAATAAAAGATTTATTTATAAACAACGATAACAACTGTTTCATGGACCTTGACAACAAAAGAAAATAATACATGAGACGTGATTATTTCTAAACGGTGTTGTCTTCTAGTCGGTCAGATGCTCATCCCTGTGCTGGATTTGCATTAGCAAGCTTTGGGCAATTTCTTCGGAAATGACCCATCTCGTCACAGTTGTAGCAAGAACTTGGTGGAAAACGAGCTTGAGCAGGATTGTTGTCAGCTTGATTTGGTGCAACTGCAGCTCGGCAAACTCTTGCTGTATGATCTATAAGTCCACAAATTTGGCATTTGCGGCACTTCACACTAGCATGATGATGAAGGTTACATTGGTTGCATAAGGGTGCAGTTCCGTTGTATGGCTTCCTAGCAGGGGGTTGAGCTGGTTGGTTGGGGGCAGCTTGATCATTGTTAGCAACCACGACGAATTTCTGGGAAGCTTTTCGCTTCCTTAACTTCTTGGAGGATTCAGTCTACTCATCTTTGGGTTTCGATTCCTCGATTGGTTTCTTATCACCTTTTTGGAAAAGTTTACCTTTCCTGATTTGAGATTCAGTTAAGGTAGCAGATAGCTCAATGGCCTGCCTAACCGTAGTGGGGTTACTACCAGTCACAATGTCTTGTACTGGGTCAGGGAGGCCATCAATGTACTTTTCGATTGCCTTATCCAAAGGCGTAACCATATTCGGGCATAACAGACTTAACTCCTCATAACGATCCGTGTAGGCTCGATGCTCACCGCTATCTTGCTTAAGATCGTCGAATTCCCTTTCCAAGGCCCTGATCTCATGACGAGGACAAAATTCCTTCATCATCAGAGCTCAAAGCTCTTCCCACATTTGAGCCAGTGCCACATCGGCACCCCTATCTCTCATCACACCATTCCACCATGTCAAAGCTCGTTTCTCAAAGACACTAGATGCGAATTCTACCTTTCGCTCATTTAGGCATTGAACATGCCTGAAGGTGCTCTCTAGACTCTCGAACCATTGCAGAAGTGCAGTCGCTCCTCGAGACCCAGAAAACTTTGATGGCTTAGCCGAGTTGAACGTCTTGAAGTTGCAGGGGGCATTATTGTTGTTGAGAGCTTGGTTACATTGAGCAACGATGTTCGGGATTGCAGCAGTCGTTTGCTGCATAATGACAGCTGCCAGCTCTTCAATAGGTACCTGATTTTCGCGTCGTGGAGGCATTCTAAAAAGGGGAAACAAGAGAGAAAACAAATGAAATGGCATTGGGTAAGAATAGGATGTCACAATTACCGACCAAAAATCATGGGTGACGGTCATTTGTTTGAACCACGAAGCAAACAAACGACACACAAAGGCTGAATCAAAGTAAATAGGTCCTCATAATGTATCACGAAGACATGCTTGCCTATAAGTGGACACTCACCCCAAGAGTTCCCAGGTAAGAGTGACTGGTCCGATACTGCGGATTTGTACGAACACTCTAGCCTTAGACAGAAAGCTCAGGGTACAGGCACCCACCCTTCCAGTTTGCACGTGTTCACATTATGTAGCCCCAAACTTTGATGAGAATTTGAAAACTTTGAAGGTTCGCAACCTTATAATAAATCATCCTAGAACAGATGATTAGTTTTCAAAGCAGATTCGAATTTTGTGTTCTTATTGTGGTTGCTGCCTAAAGATAGGCAACAGTATTGTTTTAAGACTAAACGCAAGTAAACTCGCGTTAGGGTCCTAGGAAGGTTATAGTCTAGGTCAAAGCATTACTAATAACCTAATTCCCTATAACCATTGGCTCTGATACCAACTTTTCTGTCACACCCCAACCACGTAAAACAACAAAATGTGGCGGAAACGTCGGGGAGTGTTGTAACAGAATCATTGTTTCACAAGCATGGATTAAACAGTTTCATTTTATTAAATTAAACGTATTACATTACATTGGAATTAGAAACAAAACAAGAACAAATAGACTTTATTGTTATTAAGTCACTAAGGCCTCGTCCATTCCTATGTGAGCGTACACAAAAATCATCATCGAACATCATCAACTATGGTACCTGAAACACACGTGAAAATACGTCAGCAAAAAAATACCGGCGAGTACATAGGTTTTATGTGAGTGTCAGATTCATGGCTCGTTTTACATGTTGTAATACTTATTTAAAAACCTTGTTTTGAAAAGTATAATATTGCTACATAATTAACCAACTTAAATCAAGTTGGTTATAATTTGCAAAATATCGTAGCCATGATTCTTAACTCCAAAACATTTGTTTAAGAAAAACCAAAATTTGTAAAACATCTCATAAAAACTCGTTAATAAAACACGTATGGTTTATATTATTCAGAAAACATCCTTGTGTGACATTGTTTCAAAATCGTTTACCCAAGTGATCTAGATAACGCAACGATATATAATGTGTTAAAAGCACTTATATATAGGAAGTACCAAGGGCGTATCCACCATGCTTTTAACACATTACACCCGCCCCGTTACCTAATCACTTTCCTAACCTAATGGCTTAAACAGTTACAAATGGTTCACATAAATCAAATGGTTACAAACGCTTCACATAAATCCAACGATTTCAAATGGTTCACATACATCAAATGGTTACAAATGGTTCACATACATCCAATGATTTCAAATGGTTCACATACATCCAATGATTTCAAATGGTTCAAAATGTAAAAAAATTGTGCTAGCGTGTTAAGTGAACATACATAGCAAGACATAATGAAATCATGTACTAATAGTGTACTAATGAACATAGCAAGTATATGATATGAAAACATGGAAAGCATGAAAATAACAAGTAGGTACATGTGTTTCACCCCAAAACGTTTGGAAAACAGTAAAATAGGGGTCTATGTACTCACTTGAGATTTCTCAATAGTCTTTGGATAACCACCAAGCAGTGCTAGAAAGATCACGGAATCAAACGGCACCTAATATAGGTAACTATGTTAATAAACGGACCTAAATCGGAGGATCAGATAAAATGAGGTTTTGTAAACCAAATGAGTGTAAGAACTCATGTAATATGGCTTAACAAAGCCTACATTCTAAAACGGAACCTATCCTAAGTGCTTACGACCCATTACGACTCGTTTAGGTAGCTTACGCTACTTTAACGCGTCGTTCGCGTAAAACGCGTTCGGACCGCCTAACTAGTCCTATGATAAGTAAAATATGCCTTAACATGTCTAATATTGTTGCCTAATCAGTTTAGATGTCAAAATTTAGGTTACATATGCTTAAGATGAATTTATGCGCAAAAAGGGCATCTTGGTCATTTTCCTAAGGCATATAAACTACCTATCATACAACTAACTAAACGACGTGACCATAAGGTATAACCTTGGAAGGTTATTCCCTATACAAATAGGGTCACCTAATGTGTTTGGTCGGATCCTAATGATCGACCAAACGGGTCGGGTTCAAAAGTCTAAGCGGTTGTTTAGACCGCTTATCTTACGACCCTATATAAGCACTAAACTAAAAGTGACGAGTTAAACATGTTAAAAATGTTTAACGAATTTAGAAAACAAGTTTGATATCAAAACAAAGGGTTTTGATACCCAAGAATAGTTTGGTTGCAAAATACGCAAGAATACGCATTTTGACCGAAACTACGACTCGTCACTACACCTAAACAACATGGTAATCAGTAGGTATAGTCACTAGGGACTATAACCATCGTGATTACGCTCACGTTGCGAAGTTCAAACGAACTTCGTGTTGACCATAAACTGGTCAAAGTTGAAAGTCAAACACAGTTTGACTTTCGTGCTTAAAACGTATAAAAGAACGAAAGAGGACTTACAACGGGTCCAAGCTATGGAGTTTTGATCCGATTACTCTCAGGTATGAAGTGAAAGCACCTCAACTTAGAGAAATATCAGATCAAATGTGATTTGCAACAATGAGATGGATGGGGTATTTATAATTTTTGCACAACCGTTAAGATCGTTCATCGTAAAACGAGCTTCGATCTCATCCGTACACGTGTGCCCATGGTTTGAAACCATGGGAGCCCCTAGTTTCATTAAAACTATGTGCAAATGAGGGGAACATCTGGAACAAGCTGGAATTTAGATTTTTCGTTTTGGTCACTTCCTAAGATAACTATGGCAGATTGTCAATTTTGGTCCCTGAATGTGCAAAACATGGTTTTTGATGCATTTTTGACACGTTTAAACCCCGTTAATCCCATTTCAAGGCTCTAAAATGAAGTTAAAGTATAGGGAATATGAAACATGCTCAAAAATATCTCGGATGTCGGTTTTTTTGGTCGTACGGTTGCGTTGTTCGGTTAATTACGACGAAACACGAACGAATGCGAAAAACGATCCAAATTACGCGACGAATGGAATTTTATCATGCCAATCACTAGAATAAAATATTTTAATGATTACATAAAGTTTTGTATGTCCGGATGTATTCAGAACGTAAGATATGAGCGAAAATGCAAACTTATGCACTTTTGACGCTTTTAGTCCCTGAATGACCAAAAAGTTTATTTTAGCACACTGAACCCCTCAAAGCCTATTTCTAAGCTATGTAAAGGATATTTAAGGTATGTTTAACTTATGGTCATGTTCCGGACTGTTCGTTACAGTACAAATCGGCATACTTTCGCAGTTTGTCGAAATTAGTCCCTGTAAGCGAATAAACCTGATTTCGCCACACCAAACCCTCCAAAACTTATTTCTAAGTTATGTAAAGGTTATTTAAGGTATGTTAAGCCTATTTCACTATTACGGAGTGTTCGTTGCATTAATCTGGTTATATTTACGCATCAGTGCGCGTATAACCTTCCAGAAAGCGATTTAAAGCTTGAAATCGAACATGAATTGATATGTGCAAAAGATACACATATTTATACAAATCCCAAGTATGAAATACAATATTTCATTGGTTTGGTATTTGTTTGATGGTCGCAGAGGCACAGGTGTCACATGTGACAACCCGCACTTTCAGGTAAACACCATTTCCTCACTCTGTCTAATCCCAACTAAACTCAAAACACCTGTCCGCGTTATTTTCTTTCACGAATGGCGATTATGGTTGTTTTATATATATTTAATAATAATAATAGCAATTATAATGAAAATAAAAACACTTGGGATAATTTTTGAGCAAGTTGAATATTCTTGATAGTTGAGGGGTGCTTATGAAAATTAGGATTCAAACAATTATATTTAATGATTAACTACCCAACCCACAACCCATCGTCCCCCACACAAACCCTAAAGCACAACGTAAACGGCGGCTGAACATCGCACACCGCCATCTCCCCCTACTCTACGACGCCTGTCGACGACGGAACAACCACCCAAGGCCACCGCAAACGGCAAGTGCACTTCGTAGCCTCTTATTAAAGTTCCATTGTCTCGGTTTCGTTTCCACCTCGACTTAATGTGTTGCAAAAATTAGTTTTGTTACATGAAAGTGTTGTGAGTACTGTGTGCATTAGATATGTAATAACAGATTTTATATGAACTAGTTATGCGCAGCAAATCAGATAATATAAGAAACTGTGATGTGTATGTACGATCATATATATATATATATAACAGATTCGGCAGTATACGTATATGATCATATCTGTCAACATGTGTGAATTGTGATATAGGAAACTGTGATGTACATGCTTTATGATACTTGAATAGGACTATATGAGTTTTGTATGGAAGCTAGAATAGAAGAAGCATTTTGTCATGTGTTGATTAACTGCTATGGTTGCTTGACGAAACCGATAGTATGCGGAGGTTTATGATGCTAATTGGTCCGATGTGTTTGTAAATTAAGATGAGATTAGTTGTGAATCAATGGTTAGAATCGATACCACAAATTATAACTATTCCTTGATGCGAGGTTTATGACGTTCGGTTTGTATGTTAACATGGGTTCTTCGAAATAATAAGGGTATGGAGTGGATTAAATAATCATGATGTTAAACTGTTAAACAATATTTAAGGAGTGAAGAATGGATTTTGTAACTATTTGATTTGAGAATAAGGAACGAGGGGACAGGGGTTACATAATTAAATCCGGATGGGCCGGAGACAAATGGGCCGCATGAAACTGTTTATGTATTGGGCCGTACACCTCATTGGGCCTGAACTAAATGGGCCGCACATTCTTAGGAATTATGTATTGGACTGTTAATTGTTTATTTGAGACAGGAAATTGTAATGTAAACTCGTGTGAGGCCCAAATACCTGCTAGATGATTATATGATGATTATCGACTAATTACGTTGCATGATTTCTTATCACAACTAACATGTTACTCGAATGTGAACCGAACCACTTGACATGTGCTATGGTGCAATATGAGCTTGTGTCGTGAATGTAACTATGCCCCGGATACTTGCTATGACTTACGTAATGACATGTGCTTGGCTTGTTTGTTATTTGAGTAATGTGTATGATGAATACGTGAATTATGAATATACGAAACTAACTGTCATCGGTAACCATATTAGGATTTGGTTGCCCAACTGTAAACAAGTAACTAATCTTACCGAGAAAAACCAAGGTGAGTTCATTCCTCTTGAGCATGCGTCCCGGTGGGTGGGACAATCAATGGGTATTCCTGAGAGGAATACATCTTTTTGGGTTAAACTAGGATGTTAGATAATACACTCATTCCTATCACTTTAAGTCCCATCTTATACCGAATTAGTTACCTGAGAGGTAACGGGGTATTAGTTGATAGCGCTATTAGGCTTGGCAACCTCACACCGTACCTGAGAGGACGGGCGTGAACTAATGACCTTAAATCATGACCAATTCTTAGATAGGGGGCATTGGGGACGGGCAAACAATATGGTAGCCATCTTGTACGATACTCGAGTTATTATCAACATGATTATCAATGAACTGAACTAAACACTTGGTAACTAACGTTTTCGTAAAACTATGAACTCACCAGCGTTGTCTGACATACGTGTTGCATGCTCGCAGGTCGTTAGATTTCTTGGATATGGAACTTGCTGTCTGGAATGGCTGGAGTGGTCATGGGTCGAACTGATTGGATACACATGACAGGCTTATTGATTTTCATGCATATGGTTTTGAAACATTTAAATAATGGTTTACTTATTGCTTCCGCTGAACTTGTTGGGTTTTATTAAACTTATTGTTTGATACATTTTATTATAAATGACAACTCCATTTGAAATCTTGTTGTGAGTTCAATATGATTAGTGGCTAGATCCTGGAACGTCACACGCCTAGCGGGGTATCCGCATGTGGTATTTTTGGGGGTGTGACAGTTTGGTATCAGAGCCACTGGTTATAGTGAACTAGGTTTTAAAACGTATTTATAAAACCAGACTATAACCGAACAGTTCAAAAATCGACCATGACACTCAGCTCTAGATTGCAAGGTTCGTCTCTCGTTTACTTATTGCATAGCATATCTAGTGTACGCTTATGTATGATGATGCATGTGATTGCACACTTAGCACTACAGACTGAATTAATGTGTTACTTTCCTATGTTATGTGGATGATAGAGTCACAATGCGACATTCCTCTAGACTTTCATGGCCCATGTTTTGTGATGTCTTTTGTCTCGTTACTTGAATTTGAGGAACCTTTTAGCATGAGTTGGGAGGAGCTGAGATGAACATGCAAATTGCATTATCATTATGGGTGCACACATAATAATAATATGGGGTGCATGTAAGTCCCAGTGATGTTTAACGAGTGTGAAAGGGGTTCCGCTCTGTTGTCTGATGTAAACTTGGTAGTCTATAGAAGTCATCTTGATGTTTGACTCCTACTCAAGTCTGACCCTTAACCTTTTCCCCTTCTTTTATATAGAATCATGAGTGGACGTAATGGTGGACGTGGTGGAGGCCGCGGCGGTGGACGTGGCAACATTGCTATGACTCAGGCCGAGTTAACCGATCTGATCAACACTCGTGTGGCAGAAGCCCTAGCGGCTTATCAGGCTGGTACGATATGTGCCAATCATTCCTTATCCCTGTGTTGCGTGCCCAATTTTTAACCGTGTGTTGTACTTTCTTTTGTTTTTAGGTCAACCTGCGAATCAAAACAATCCGCCTCTTTGCACGTTTAAGACGTTCATGGATTGTAAGCCACAGACATTCAGTGGGACTGAACGAGCCGTGGGGCTACTACGTTGGTTTGAGAAAGCTGAGCCAGTCTTTGCTATGTGTAACTGTCCCGTGGGGGACTGGGTGAAGTATGCTACAGGCACATTGGAGGATGGTGCCTTAACTTGGTGGAATGCCCAGGTGCAAATGTTGGGCATCAAAATGGCTAATGCAACTACTTGGGATGATTTCAAGGAGTTGATGCGAGAGGAGTAATATCCTCGTGACGAGATTCAGAAGCTTGAGAACGAGTACTACAATTTGAAGATGGAAGGGTCTGAAATTGAAGCGTATACAAAAAGGTCACATGAGATCGCGAATATGTGTCCTAACTTATCACGACCACCACCCCGAAGAATCGAATTGTACATCAAGGGTTTAGCACTGTCAGTCAAGAGTTTGGTCACTGCTGCAAATCTTGACAACCTGCCTCAAATCATACGTCTAGCCCACAAGATCACGGATCAGGAGGTGGAGCGTGGCTCGCTACCACCACGTGTTTCAGCTACTACTGCTACAGCTACTACTCCTGCTACAAAGGGTCCAACTCGATACAGTCACAGAAGAAGCCAGACACCGGTAGCAACCGCAGCTTTAGTCAGTCATCTTCTGTTAATCAGAACCAGAGCAACAATTCGAATCAGGGTTCTTATGCAGGGAAGCAGCCAAAGTGTAACAAGTGCAACTTTCATCATCGTGGGCCGTGCACCTGAGTCTGTCACAGGTACAACAAGGTGGGTCATATGGCTAGAGATTGCAGGGCTCCACTCCCAAGACAGCAACTGTAACACCCCGGCCGGAGGCGGAAAAGCCAAAGGTGTCACGAAACTTGATAGAATGCATTTGAGCACATGGAGATTATGTTAAGTTGAAATATAATTTAAGTTTAGTTCAATAGATTGCATTCACATCTGAAAAATATAAGAGTACGTAAACAAATACAACATAAATTGTTTCACAAATGATAAATTTGGATTTAATCTAAGGTATATGTCTTGATCAATCCTAAAAATGTTCTTGCAAATCCTGTCATTAAACATTGTCACCTGAAACATATGTTTGGGAAAATATTTGGGTCAACAAACGGTTGAGTGAATTCATAGGTTTTGTTTCACAATAGTTCAAAAATAAGTTTAAGCCTTTCGTATGATATATCACAAAGCAAAATGAATAATACGAGTATATACATGGGGAGTACATTCAAACCATTCAGACGTATCACTCGGGTTTATCACCACACTTCCAAGAGTTTCAAATAGACATGAATACCAACCAAAAGTTTCACGGGAAGTATGATGGGGCGTCACACCTATAGCGCTATAATATAACCGATGGGCTTGTACGGAGTTAATGAATGCACAAAGAATAACAGTAATAACTCAAGCATCAACCAATTGCACAAGTGAATAAATACGACAAAATAGATATATAGTTTATAAGCATATGTTTCACCCCAAAAGTTTAAAGTAAAAAGAGGAATCTATGAACTCACCTTGATCTCGGGTAAATCCAAACAAGTATGCAAAATATGAAAGTTCTTGGAATTAAGATTTCACGTCACTCTAATTGATTGAACATGCAACAATATGGAATATGTATCAACAATAATGTTTAATTGGATAATTGGAAATCCTAAATCTATAGGATTTGGTAGTGTTTTGTTTAAATGGTAATTATGTGGTTTGGATAACCTAACAAGAGGACTCGGAAAATGAATATGATGTAAATGAATTATTTATGAAAAATATTAATTTAACATAAATAATAAAATTGCAAAGATATGTAATTGTTTTAATATAAACATTTGTAATAATAAATCAAATATAATGATTATTGGCAAAATATTGTACGAGTGATATAATTAATTTATAACAATTATAAATTAATTTAGATGATTTAAAATATATATATTATTTGTTAAATGAATAATATTTTGTTTAAAAGAAATATTGTGATAATTATATAATTAATTATCAAAATAATTATAGTAAATCTGAATAATTAAAATAACATTTTTAATTATTGAACTAGAATATCACTGGTTTAAAATAATTATTATGGCAGAATATTTATATTTACAATAGACAAATATATATATGGTTTCAGTGTGAAATAACATGGTAATTATCTAAATAATTACCTAAATAATTAATCTAAATCAGAAAAATTATAAATAACATTTTAAATTATTGACATGCAATATTACTGATTTACAGTAATTATTAGGGTTCTGGAATAATTTTATATAAATAAGTGGAATTAAAATGGTTAAAATATCAGTATTTAAGTTTATAGAGTTATAATTATTAAAAAATAAGATGTAAATAAACAAATCAGTTTCTAAATTTTTTATAAACTCAGAAAAATGTGTACTTTGTTATAGAAATATTTTTGAGCAGAATATATATAATTATATAATTAAATCTGTTAAGTTTAAATAAATTATTTTAACTGATTTAATTATGTAAAAT
Source organism: Helianthus tuberosus (assembly GCA_030545235.1). Taxonomy (NCBI): domain Eukaryota; kingdom Viridiplantae; phylum Streptophyta; class Magnoliopsida; order Asterales; family Asteraceae; genus Helianthus; species Helianthus tuberosus. Next base: position 56,716,769 of record CM060403.1, read on the forward strand.
AATCTGTAAATAACCAAACAGAAACTAAAGTTATATAAACTCAGAATAAAGCATGTAATATCATAAAAATAATTTCGGACATAAATTATATAGTTATTTAATTTAAATAAATAAAACTAAACTATGCTTTTAAAGTGTAAATACTGTTTTAATTACACAAATATCAAAATTATATGAAATATCAGTAGCAAAATTATTTTTATACAGTTTACCACTCAAAATAATTATCATAAAAATTTTAGTAATTAACTCATAAAAATCGATTTATTATAAATTTTTAAAGATAAATACTGTTTTTAATTAAATAAAATAGTTTTATAAATATTTTTGCAGATTCTATATTTTTATTATAAGTATCAGTATTTAAAGTATTTATGCTGAAATGTTCAGATTTTAAATATTTAAAACTGATTTAATATGAATTAAAGAACAAACTGTTAAATAAAAAAAAAAGAAAATAAATAACAAAATCACTGTTCATCGTCTCCCCCAATTCGGTCAACCCAAAAAGTCAACAGCCCGATTAACTATCCAAACCATGATTATAATGCAATTAACTTTGTAGGAACACAATGTAAACTTAAACATACCGATTAACTGAATAAAACGGATCCGGTTTCGGGAGGATGTGCGTATCGAATGATTCCGGCAACTGGTTTCCGGCGACTATTTGCAGAACCGAACAGAAGGGATTTTGAAGGTGTTTATGAATTACAGAGGGTGTGTGATGTTCGTATGGATCTGAGGATCTTATATAGGTGTCCAATTCGATCACAGATCCGACAATTTTAGTGGGATTGATCCGGTTTGATTTTTTTTTTAATAAAAGTTCCGGTTGTAATCGTTTTGGAATGGAATAATGTCAGATTATTGGTTCAATGATTTGGCAAAGTGATTGGGCACCTCATGGGAATGATTTCGGATAAATTAAACAAGTTCAAGTGGAACAGATCGTTGTCCGGCATGACAGGTTGTTCTTCATTTAAAAATATAATATAAAATTCTAATGTGTGTATATAATAATTAAAACCTAAGATCTAACAGCTCCTGCCTGGAGGAAAAACTGGCTAAGACACTTCGGTTTCAAACGCATGGTCACGAGTTCGATCCTCACACACGTCCGGTTCAAAGGGTTTGACCCTTTTTGACCGAATTTTGAGAATTTACACTTTGCCCCCCTCAAGTTTCATTTTTTACAAAATCGGTCCCTAAACTTTCGAAAAATTACAATAACAGCCCCTCAACTTTCATCAGAAGTACATAATTGGTCCCTGAAGTTTTGGAAAATGTCATAAATGGTCCCTGTAATAGTCAGTTAGTTACACTAACTTTGTTAAGTTTTAAAGAAGGATTTATTATATAGGGACTAACTTAGTTAACATATTTCAGTTAAATGAGTTAACTGAGTTAAGCTTTAAAGAAGGAATCCTTATATAAAAGTTAACCCGGTTAGGATATTTAATTAAAATGGGTTTAAGAAGTTCAACTTTAGTCCCTATAGTTTAAGTTTGAGAAAAATACCAAGTGAACCTTGGAGTTTTATTTCAAAATATATATATTTATTTTCTTAAAAAAATAAGTTTCAACAATTACCAAAAGAACCCTAAACTTGTATTTTGAAATAATTGCATTTTAACCCTTGTATTTATATAGTTTCAAAAATGACAATTTAGTCCCTAAACTTTGTACTTTCAATAAATGACGGTTTTAGTCCTCGATATTAAAAAGTAATAATTTCAAGCAAGTTTCAAAGAATGTCAAATAGGTCCTTTAGATTGTAGTTTCACAAAATGTCACAAAGGCCCTTATAATTTATGTAACCTTGTTTAATAGCATAAAACTCAACGAATTTTGCAATTGTTTCACGTGTTTGTATTGGTATAAGCATGTATAAGCACAAAGTAAGTATGTTCAAATAAGTTTCATTCCAAATACAGTATTTGTTACAATGCATGTCAAAACAAATACGAGTGTGAAAACCAGGGTGGTTACAGTCTCCCCTACTTTAGAAAATTTTGTCCCGAAATTTATTCGAAAGAGACCGTAGAATATAATTGTAATAATTAGAATGATAATCAAATCATTGATTGGTGCTGATAATTTTGAGGAATTTACGAGGATCATTGTATAGAAATTGTTTTGCATGGCACTATGTTATGCTGGATTTGTTATGTAAATATTAGGCAAACAAATGTGTGTACAAATAAGTAAATAATGGATAATCACATAACCACATAATGTTTCTATATGCCACCTTACTTAACAAGGCTTACTATGATTCTCATGCGTCGAACCCCGTAATTAAGTGTGCACCCAAAATTACGCGTTTCGTTGCATGGTCCACATAGCACTTCCAGTTAAGCGAGGAAAACAAATAAGAGTGAGGTATTGTTTAAATCAAACAGGCATCATCAACTGAATCAAAATGTATTTCACATTAGCAATGATAGCATTGTTTGTTTGACAGTCTATTGAACAAATTTACATTTGAAATAAGTCATGTAATGGATCAAATTCGGGATTATAAGGTGGTGGAAGTGGTAGAGGCAGTTGCATATGATCAGTTATTTGTATCAGCATGCTTTCCAACCATTGATTTCTTTCTGTCAACCATCTTATTTGTTGAGACAAATTTTGAACTTGATTGTTTAACCTAGTCACGTCGTCTCCCAATGAATCTGGAGGTAGATTCATTTGAGGCATCGTACTTGGGCCTGCCATATCAGTTGGTGGCAGTTGTTCTACTTCGTTCAACAGTGACTGGAAAGAATGTGGCAGTAATGGTGCTTGCAAAAAGGGTTCTGATGCTAACTGCTCTTGAGTCATCATGTTTTCATCAAACCAAGTTCCTTGCATCGTTGAATTCTCCTCGAAAAATAACAGTGGGAAGCTTGGTAAGACGTTCGGTGTTAAAGGTTGGAATAAGTTAGTTGTAATAGGTTCTTGTATGTATGGCAGCGGTGGTTGCATATCAAACCGATAAAAAGACTGTTGAGGAAACTGCAAAAATGATTGTTGTAAATTTTGTGGGAAGGTATTCTCTAAGATAATTGGAGCTCCCTCCAACTGTGATGATTGTGTTAGTGTACCAATATGAACAGGGGTTAGCTTCATGGTGTAAGGATTTACAATCCCAGGTGCCTTTGGTGGAGATAATCCCTGGATAATCTGATCACTTAAGACACCTAATGATTGTGCTATTTTTGTAATATAAGACCCTCCCATGAGACTTATCTGAGGATGTGATTGTTGACTAGAAAAATATTCAGCAAGTCCGTGGGCAATATTACAAGGAACTTGCTCAAAAATACTATACAAATAGAAAAGTTTGATTGTTTTAACCCTGTGTAGATTATGTTTGCGCCCCGTGATAGTGTGGGCTAAAACACGGTGCATATATTGATAACAAGGGTCTATGAAGCTTGTAGAATTATTGTTGACACACCATTCTTTTAATGAATGGTATTGCCAATAATTTACCATATCCGCGGAGGAACAAGAGGTTGGTGCCTCCGTAAAAATGGGTTGTTTGACTTCTTCATCTGTATATATGCCCAGATGAACTGCGAATTCTGTTAATGACATAGTATGAAGTTGCCCACAAAGTTGAAAATGAATGGATTCATTGGTAAGATTTTCATTATATTTGTAATAGAAAGTGGACAAGAACTCATACACTAGTTCATCATATGATGGTTCTAGGATGTCGAAGAAACGGCGGCAGGGTGTATTAGGTTGTAGTGATCTTGCCAGCAAACCACTGAAATCAAACATTCCTATTCGTTGCCAATCAATACTGCTAATAGTAAGAACTTCTTTATGCTTGAGTTTTTGATACCTCTCTTGATAGTGTAAAGTAGTAAACTGAAGGAAGGGATGAATTTTTGCTGCATTTGAAGATTCAGCATATGCTGTTGGGAGATTTGCCATTTGGATATGGGGTTTTGTTGAACTAAGAAAGGTTTGGGTATGTGTTGAATTATATCAGAAGTTTGTAGTTCTTGTGTAGATTAGCTCGTGTAGTGAGTTTCTTATATAGATAAGGAGATTCCGGATTACACCATGTGATCGGTTAGTGCTTCCATGCTACGTTCTGCAGCTAGTTTGAAAATTTGAATCTGACAGGTATGGTCTCGAGAAAATTTTGAAACTTTGAAAAGAAGGGAATCGTATCGTAATAAATTGATAATAGTACAACGTAGATCGATAAAAACTTGGATTGTTCTGAAACGGAGAAAAGAAAAAAAAATCCTTTTGAATTAGGGTAACATGCCTTGAGCTGATAGGCGTACTGTACTCTCATCGGTAGTTCCCAGGTAGGCAAACGTGTGTCTCGTCATGGAGGTATTTTCTGAAAGAAAGATTATAGTGATTTCATAATGGGGTAATGTAGTTTCATAAAATCAATGAGGATCAAAGAAGACACGTAACAAGATGGATATCATTTATTCCACGAATAAATGACATCAATGACAAGTCAAAGTAGTTGGGTTCTTATAACTTGGTGAAGTCATGCTTTAGCCTATAAGTGGATACTCATCCCAAGAATTCCCAGGTAAGCACAACTGGTCTCGCGTCTGATGAGATTTATACGAAGTGCTTGCTTAGACAGAAAACTCAGAATACAGGCATCCACCCTTCCAGATTGCATGAGTTCGTTATTAGAGCCCAAGACTTTGATGAGAATTTAAAAATCAGAAGAGGTTTTGAAAATAATCACCTAAGGATAGGTGATGAGCATTTGTAAAATCTAAAGATAAGATCTGTGGTGACGAGGCATTGGTTACAAAAGATAAGAATAGAGATGAAGACAAGGCAAAGATAACGGAAGAGTTACTAATGGAAAGTGTCCTAGGTAAGTTATAGTCTAGGTCAAAAGTAATTTCTAATAACCTAAATCCCTATAACCATGGCTCTGATACCAATCTGTAACACCCCGGCCGGAGGCGGAAAAGCCAAAGGTGTCACGAAACTTGATAGAATGCATTTGAGCACGTGGAGATTATGTTAAGTTGAAATATAATTTAAGTTTAGTTCAATAGATTGCATTCACATCTGAAAAATATAAGAGTACATAAACAAATACAACATAAATTGTTTCACAAATGATAAATTTGGATTTAATCTAAGGTATATGTCTTGATCAATCCTAAAAATGTTCTTGCAAATCCTGTCATCAAACATTGTCACCTGAAACATATGTTTGTGAAAATATTTGGGTCAACAAACGGTTGAGTGAATTCATAGGTTTTGTTTCACAATAGTTCAAAAATAAGTTTAAGCCTTTCGTATGATATATCACAAAGCAAAATGAATAATACGAGTATATACATGGGGAGTACATTCAAACCATTCAGACATATCACTCGGGTTTATCACCACACTTCCAAGAGTTTCAAATAGACATGAATACCAACCAAAAGTTTCATCAAAGTTTCACGGGAAGTATGATGGGGCGTCACACCTATAGCGCTATAATATAACCGATGGGCTTGTACGGAGTTAATGAATGCACAAAGAATAACAGTAATAACTCAAGCATTAATCAATTGCACAAGTGAATCAATACGACAAAATAGATATATAGTTTATAAGCATATGTTTCACCCCAAAAGTTTAAAGTAAAAAGGGGAATCTATGAACTCACCTTGATCTCGGGTAAATCCAAACAAGTATGCAAAATGTGAGAGTTCTTGGAATTAAGATTTCACGTCACTCTAATTGATTGAACATGCAACAATATGGAATATGTATCAACAATAATGTTTAATTGGATAATTGGAAATCCTAAATCTATAGGATTTAGTAGTGTTTTGTTTAAATGGTAATTATGTGGTTTGGATAACCTAACAAGAGGACTCGGAAAATGAATATGATGTAAATGAATTATTTATGAAAAATATTAATTTAACATAAATAATAAAATTGCAAAGATATGTAATTGTTTTAATATAAACATTTGTAATAATAAATCAAATATAATGATTATTGGCAAAATATTGTACGAGTGATATAATTAATTTATAACAATTATAAATTAATTTAGATGATTTAAAATATATATATTATTTGTTAAATGAATAATATTTTGTTTAAAAGAAATATTGTGATAATTATATAATTAATTATCAAAATAATTATAGTAAATCTGAATAATTAAAATAACATTTTTAATTATTGAACTAGAATATCACTGGTTTAAAATAATTATTATGGCAGAATATTTATATTTACAATAGACAAATATATATATGGTTTCAGTGTGAAATAACATGGTAATTATCTAAATAATTACCTAAATAATTAATCTAAATCGGAAAAATTATAAATAACATTTTAAATTATTGACATGCAATATTACTGATTTACAGTAATTATTAGGGTTCTGGAATAATTTTATATAAATAAGTGGAATTAAAATGGTTAAAATATCAGTATTTAAGTTTATAGAGTTATAATTATTAAAAAATAAGATGTAAATAAACAAATCAGTTTCTGAATTTTTTATAAACTCAAAAAAATGTGTACTTTGTTATAGAAATATTTTTGAGCAGAATATATATAATTATATAATTAAATCTATTAAGTTTAAATAAATGATTTTAACTGATTTAATTATGTAAAATAATCTGTAAATAACCAAACAGTAACTAAAGTTATATAAACTCAGAATAAAGCATGTAATATCATAAAAATAATTTCGGACATAAATTATATAGTTATTTAATTTAAATAAATAAAACTAAACTATGCTTTTAAAGTGTAAATACTGTTTTAATTACACAAATATCAAAATTATATGAAATATCAGTAGCAAAATTATTTTTATATAGTTTACCACTCAAAATAATTATCATAAAAATTTCAGTAATTAACTCATAAAAATCGATTTATTATAAATTTTTAAAGATAAATACTGTTTTTAATTAAATAAAATAGTTTTATAAATATTTTTGCAGATTCTATATTTTTATTATAAGTATCAGTATTTAAAGTATTTATGCTGAAATGTTCAGATTTTAAATATTTAAAACTGATTTAATATGAATTAAAGAACAAACTGTTAAATAAAAAAAAAAGAAAATAAATAACAAAATCACTGTTCATCGTCTCCCCCAATTCGGTCAACCCAAAAAGTCAACAGCCCGATTAACTATCCAAACCATGATTATAATGCAATTAACTTTGTAGGAACACAATGTAAACTTAAACATACCGATTAACTGAATAAAACGGATCCGGTATCGGGAGGATGTGCGTATCGAATGATTCCGGCAACTGGTTTCCGGCGACTATTTGCAGAACCGAACAGAAGGGATTTCGAAGGTGTTTATGAATTACAGAGGGTGTGTGATGTTCGTATGGATCTGAGGATCTTATATAGGTGTCCAATTCGATCACAGATCCGACAATTTTAGTGGGATTGATCCGGTTTGATTTTTTTTTTAATAAAAGTTCCGGTTGTAATCGTTTTGGAATGGAATAATGTCAGATTATTGGTTCAATGATTTGGCAAAGTGATTGGGCACCTCATGGGAATGATTTCGGATAAATTAAACAAGTTCAAGTGGAACAGATCGATGTCCGGCATGACAGGTTGTTCTTCATTTAAAAATATAATATAAAATTCTAATGTGTGTATATAATAATTAAAACCTAAGATCTAACAGCTCCTGCCTGGAGGAAAAACTAGCTAAGACACTTCGGTTTCAAACGCATGGTCACGAGTTCGATCCTCACACACGTCCGGTTCAAAGGGTTTGACCCTTTTTGACCGAATTTTGAGAATTTACACTTTGCCCCCCTCAAGTTTCATTTTTTACAAAATCGGTCCCTAAACTTTCGAAAAATTACAATAACAGCCCCTCAACTTTCATCAGAAGTACATAATTGGTCCCTGAAGTTTGGAAAATGTCATAAATGGTCCCTGTAATAGTCAGTTAGTTACACTAACTGAGTTAAGTTTTAAAGAAGGATTTATTATATAGGGACTAACTTAGTTAACATATTTCAGTTAAATGAGTTAACTGAGTTAAGCTTTAAAGAAGGAATCCTTATATAAAAGTTAACCCGGTTAGGATATTTAATTAAAATGGGTTTAAGAAGTTTAACTTTAGTCCCTATAGTTTAAGTTTGAGAAAATGACCAAGTGAACCTTGGACTTTTATTTCAAAATATATATATTTATTTTCTTAAAAAAATAAGTTTCAACAATTACCAAAAGAACCCTAAACTTGTATTTTGAAATAATTGCGTTTTAACCCCTGTATTTATATAGTTTCAAAAATGACAATTTAGTCCCTAAACTTTGTACTTTCAATAAATGACGATTTTAGTCCTCGATATTAAAAAGTAATAATTTCAAGCAAGTTTCAAAGAATGTCAAATAGGTCCTTTAGATTGTAGTTTCACAAAATGTCACAAAGGCCCTTATAATTTATGTAACCTTGTTTAATAGCATAAAACTCAACGAATTTTGCAATTGTTTCACGTGTTTGTATTGGTATAAGCATGTATAAGCACAAAGTAAGTATGTTCAAATAAGTTTCATTCCAAATACAGTATTTGTTACAATGCATGTCAAAACAAATACGAGTGTGAAAACCAGGGTGGTTACAGCAACAACAGCAACCCCCACAGCAACAGCAGCAGGATAGGCAGCAGCCTCAGCAGAATCAGGGTAATCGCAAGGGTTGTTTTCAGTGTGGAGACGAGGGTCATTTTAGGCAGGATTTCCCTCAACTGAATCAAAATGCCGGTAATAACAACAACACTGGGAATAACAACAATGGGAACAATGGTGGGAACGGTGCACAGGGAAGAGTGTTTACTATTGGTGCTGGGGAGGCTAGGAATGATGGCAACGTGGTGACCGGTACGTTTTCAGTAAACAATCTATTTGCTTCTGTTTTATTCGACTCTGGTGCCGATTGGAGTTATGTATCTTTGGGGTTCAGTCGTCAGTTAGGGTTGAGTCCTACACCTCTTGAAAACAAACATGTAGTAGAACTAGCTGATGGTAAATCGATTGAAGCTTCACATGTCCTCTTTGGGTGTAAACTCGATCTTATGGGTCAAGTGTTCGACATTGACCTACTCCCCGTTACTCTTGGAAGTTTTGATGTGGTCGTTGGCATGGATTGGTTGTCTAAGCATCAGGCGGAAATTCTCTGTAAAGAGAAAATTGTGCGTATCCCTCTCGCTAGTGGAGAATCTCTGTCGGTTCAAGGTCATCGTAGTGGTGCAATGGTTGGTATCATCTCAGCTATGAAAGCCTAGAAGTGCTTACGAAAGGGCTACCCTGCTATTCTAGCTCTTGTTACTGATTCTCAACCTGAAGAAAGGAAGATCGAAGACCTTCCAGTTGTTCGTGAGTTTTCTGATGTGTTTCCTGAAGAGCTTCCTGGTTTACCTCCACATCGTCAGGTGGAATTTCAGATTGACCTTACACCGGGAGCCGCCCCGATTACTCGTGCTCCTTATCGTCTTGCACCAGGAGAGTTGCAAGAGCTGTCAAATCAACTCCAAGAACTGTTGGATAGAGGTTTTATCCGACCCAGTTCTTCGCCTTGGGGAGCCCCAGTTCTGTTTGTAAAGAAGAAAGACGGGTCCTTTTGAATGTGTATAGATTACCGTGAACTCAACAAGGTGACCGTCAAGAACCGTTATCCTTTACCACCTATCGACGATCAGTTTGACCAGTTGCAAGGGTCAAGTTTCTACTCAAAGATCGACTTAAGATTGGGCTATCATCAGGTGCGAGTCCGAGAGGAGGATGTTCCAAGAACGGCTTTTCGAACGCGGTATGGCCACTATGAGTTTTTGGTTATGCCATTTGGGTTGACTAATGCACCAGCGGTTTCCATGGATCTCATGAACCGCGTGTGCAAACCGTATCTCGACGATTTTGTTATTGTGTTCATCGACGACATCCTGATCTACTCCAAGAGCAAGGAAGACCACGAGCGACACTTACGTCTTATCTTGGAGCTCCTGAGGAAGGAGCAACTCTACGCCAAGTTTTCTAAGTGTGACTTCTGGATACGAGAAATCAGTACCTTAATTATCCACATTAGTGATATCCCAATTTAGATTGTATAGAAGCAATACATATCTTTTCTTTTTCTCACAACGTAATATATTTAAATAATACCTACATACACGTATGTATTATATATGATGAACATATATATAATATAAATGGACTTTTTTTAATGAATGATAAAATAATTCTTAGTGTTTACTAACCAAAATAGAGGTACAAGTATAATGATATTAGACTAGGTGACTAACGTAGTTCAAATATTTTGGATGTTACAATGATTTTTTTATAATAACGGATACTAAGAATTTTGAATTTTCATTTATTACGCTTCGGGTTCAGTTTAAAAAAACGGGTCGGATTTCGGGAATCCATTTTGACGGATGTTACAGTCTCCCCTACTTTAGGAAATTTCGTCCCGAAATTTATTTAAAAGAAAGATTTGAAAAGGATTTTAGCAAGAAGATGATTGTTTAAATTTGAGACTTTGGATTTTGAGGCGTTTTGAAAAGTATGAAATTTTGAAGAACGAGGAGATAGGTTTGTGAAAAGAATTTGTTTGGCTAAAATGGTTTTGAGGCATTAAACATAAGTAAAACGTGTAGGTGCGTACATAGGCAAAATGTGCTTAAACAGTTTTGAATAACTCAAATTGGAGGTGTATTAAAAATGTGTCGCATTCAAGAAGAATTTTTTTTGTATAAAACGGTTTGTATTTGATGAAAAGTGAGGTAGTTTGCATGGAAAGTTTAAAGGATAGTACCAAATCGCATAATTGTAGAAAATTGTTTTATTGAGAGGAACGAGAAGGATTAACGTTTTACATAAAACGGTTTTGGAGGTAACGACCAACTACGGGTGTTTGCACATGAATAAAGAAAAGAAAGGTAGTTTTAAAAGTAAGGAGGTTGGTTAGGATTCGAACGTTTAAACCGATTTATTGTAAACGAGGTTTGAATAAATGATAAGATTGGAGAATGATGGAGGTATAAGAGTGATTGATTGATCTAATAAACGAATGGGAGTATAAGGATGTTATGTGTACTGGACAAGCGAAAGTGGTGTGTTAAGAAGGAAGTCTCGTAGTGGGTAATCATATATACTATGTTTGTGAGTTGTTAAAGTTTATATTGGGTCTAAAAGGTCTGCAAAACACCGAATTTCTCATGGCACGTTTTACGAAAGTTTGGTAACATGGTGAAAACAATTATATATAGGAAGCACCAACGACGTATCCACCATGTTTTGACCACGTTGCGTTCGTTTCGTTATTCGGTGCACTGTTACATTCTGTGTCTTACCATACACAGTAGTACACTCTATGGTTCTCATGCGCTTATCACTATAATCCCGTGTGCACCCGCGATTATACCAATCGTCGCATGATCCGCATAGCTTGTACTAGTTGCGTATGAATTAAGGTATACATAAATTTTGAAAGTTAAGATTGTGTGCGTATATAAATGTAACATATAAGCATGTTTGCGTTCCAAATAGTATAAGACCAACGCAAGCGAATCCCTCGGGTTTCACTCGCGTACGGTTGCGAATGTGTAAATTTTGAGTATGAATAAAGCATGAGCATAGTATAAGTTTAAATATAAACACGCACGTGAGCATAAACACAAAACGCATGTCAGGAGTATGAGTAAAAGTATAAGCATAACGTGTATGAAAAATGAGTATAAATGTGAGTACGAATTCGAGCATCAACGAATAAACGTGAGCATAAACATAAATTGTATAAATGAGAGTATATATATGGGTACGAGTACAACATAAATCGTATAAATGCGAGTATGAATACGAGTATAAGTATGAGTATAAACATAAGATGCATGAGTATGGATGTAAATGTGAAAATTAAGTGTAAAACATGAATGTTTAAGTACGAATGGAATGTATGAGCATGTATATAAGTGTAAACATGATTGTATAAGTGTGAATCAAACGTATGAGTGTGAATATAAGTTTAAGCATAATTATATAGATATGAGTATAAACATGAATACGAATATTAGTTTAAACGTAGACGTATAAATGTGAATGTAAGTATAATTGTATTAATATGGATATAAACTTGGATACAAGTATAATGTAAATGTATAATTCGTGAACATGAGTATCGTGTAAAATGTATGAATATGGATATGAATATGAAAATAAACATATATGTGTAAGTATAAATATAAGTGTAGACATAAGATGTATAATTATGAATATGGATATGAGTGTAATAAGTAATGATTTTGTATATGGTATTAATCGTAATATGCGACTTTAAGCAGGTAAAAGGCTAAGAAGTTTTTGAGTGTGAAAACCAAATGAGGGGTATATGTGAAATTGTCGCGAGATATAAACTAATACACGTAAGATGATATACATATATAGTTGTTTGAGTAAAGCGCGAAGTTTAATTTAAATCAAAATAGATTGGGCTGACAGTAAATATAGAATCTAGTGTGTACATGTAAGGAGAGTTTGAAATATCTATTGGTTATGTGAGTTGTACTTTGTAAAATATTGGAAATGCTACCACGGTTTTAAAAGAATTTACATAGTTGAAAATTGTCGGTTCTTATTAAGATTTCTTGCCCACGTGTTTTTGAGTTCGATTGACGTATTTGAGTGGTGTTTGAAAAAGGTTCCAGAAGTTAGTACGGTTGCATCGTTCTAAATGACCTTACATTAAGGAAGAAATTCGAAGTTTAGAGGTTCCTATAAAAATTGTTGATCCTTAGAAAAGAAATTTGATATATTAACTTAGTGATTGTTGAAAAGCGTCTTTTAATAAAATGTTTTATTGATTTTGAAAGAAGTTTTAGTAAATATTTGATTAATATTTGTAATGTTTTATAGGCGTGTGTGAAAAGGTTGGTTTGATTCCCAATTGCAAATAGAAAATCTCTAGTTTAATGATATGAGATGAGCTTGTTTTAATAATTACGTTGAATAGGAAATTTTGTGGGCAATGGATTTATTAGACCGACTAGGTTGATAAGTAGCATTTTGTGAAATTCCGAAAATCGAGGATTAAGCGTTTATGGTGAAAACTAAGAATTTTGTGTGTGTCAGTGATATGTAAACAAATTGTAAAATAAGAAATTCGTTTATAATAACAATGCATTTTGAAATAATTAGGCATTTGACTAATGATAAACGATTTAGATGTAAATATGATCGTGTTTACATAATATAGTATATTAAAAGAAAGTATCGGTAACGATCACCTAGGTAAGGGAATCACCCCTAATCCATTGGCGAGTTTGTTGTAAGATGAGAAAAAGAAGCGAAGTTAATCGTCAAGGTAAGGAAATCACTCCTATCTTGATGATATGTCTCCACTTGTTGTTACAAAAAAAAATGTAAATAAAATTACGAGAAATTATGCATGCTGAAAATGTATAGTACTATGAAAAGTAATAGTATGATGTATGCGCCAAAAGTGAAATCTCGAAAACGGTTCAAAATTGACAAGAGAGATTTTCATCATAAAAGATCGAAAATAATAACGCGTAAGTTAGATTAAAATTTGGATGGTTTCAAAATGGAACGTTGACTAACCAAAGTGGTCGAAAGGTCTCTTGAAATTAAGAAGCATGCTTTGGCCTAGTAGGTGGTATACTCTTGCCGACAAGTCGGTTAACGGTATTCACCCTTCCGGTTACTACATGCCCCAATTTAATAGAAAATTCGAGACTTGGCGGGATCTATAAAATCAAGGAGTGGGATTAGTCGACGAGATGCGGGTTTCACCCCTAACTTGACGACTTTGTACCCTAAATGTGGTTGGTACTCGTCGGGTCAAAATTAAATTTCGACACGTTGACTAGGGTCCACTAGAATTGAAATTGAAAATCTGAAATTTCCATCAAGATGTGGGTTTCACCCCTAACTTAATGGTGTAATTTCGTGCAAAAATAGAATTAAGCGGATTAGGAGTCGTTCACCAAATTGTGGGTTTCACACCTATTTTGGTAAACTCGTCCCGTTTGTATAATATGAGTGTTGTCGGATTTAGAGTAATCAAGCAAAAGTCTTAGAAAGAGCGTATGTTAAGGAAATAAACGAACAAGTATAAACACATAAGAAGACATGTCGAGAATAACACATAAAGAATAGAACAATAAAGCAAGTATCAACACATAATAAATCAAGTATTAACACATAAGAATAGCATGTCAAGTATTGACACATAGGTGACATATGTGCTTAAAAGATCAAAAGAGAATAATTAAGAAGCAAATAAAGTAGCATGCAAGTAGTTTCAAGCAAGTCATAAGAATAAGGCTCTAAAACTATAGACTAGGTAAAAGCATTCCTACTTTTCCTACTTCCCTATAGTTATGGCTCTGATACCAATCTGTCACATCCCAACCGATGGCGGAAACATCAGGATGAGACGAAATAGATTGCAAGAGACTTCATAACACTGTGACAATATAATTTAAATTTGATTTCATAAATTTACTAAAAATGTCATACAAGAATCAAATACGAACAACATTGTTCCCAAACACATAATACAAAATTGATTAATCTAAGTGTGTTTCTAAGTCCACTTAAATCTTGTTTCTTCACTTAGCATCATCTTGTCTATCGAACCTGCAACATGTATTAAAATAGAGTTCAATGCAAAAGCAAAGGCGAGTATACAAGTTTTGATACATAGCATAAAAATGGTTTTAAAATAGTCTAAGGCTCGTATCCAACATGAATCACAATATGCAAGTTACTAGTATGTCGTAACGGTGTCAAGTATATGTTCAAACCCAAGAATCCAATGCGTTAAAATAGCCTATCCCCGGATAGAATAAAGGGAGGTTAACATGTTTAACTTAACAATACCCCAAGAATCGTGGGCGGTGCATGACTCCTATAGCGCTATAATTGTTAAGGCAGGCTTGTACGAAGTTAATGAGCATATAGACACAAAAGTTTAACATCACATACGAGATTAACAAGCATCATATAGTTTCATGTTCAAATATGGATAGAGAGTGATTCAAATAGTTTCAAAGTTTCGTGAGTTTAATATAGAATACATGTTGCACCCAAAAGTGTTTAAAAGTAGAAATGGGTTCGAGTATACTCACATTGGTTATGTTTGCGATTCCTTGAAATAACACACGAGTAAAGATTGAGAAACCGAACAAACGAGAAACGATTAACCGAAACAAAAGGAACCGACCCACTGTTTAATAAAATGAAATAAAACAAATCATGTACTGCCAACTTGACAACTTCTCAACGTCATTCTATGCAAAAATCTTTTCAATTAATAAAACAAAATCCACCTAATAATAGTTTGTTTCAAATGTTATAATTTCGTGATTTCAATATTCTTTTTACACATTTGTTCAAGAATCATAAAATGATTAATAGGAAAAGGGTATACCAACGGTGGGGAAAGAAGGAAGGATCTCCGGCGTGCTTCGTTTACTCCGGCGGAACTCCGAGTTCCGGCGAGCGTCGACTTCGTCCTCGATGTTGCAGGTGTCTCCGTCATAACGTTTATTGAGTGAACAAGAGAAAATAACGCGGACTGTTATGAATGTATTATACCAAAAGGTTAAATAATTGAATGGAACAAAATATATCAACAGGAAACGTAAATGACCAGTATCATTTTTGTTTTCAAACCTTCAAGGTTTTCATGGTTAACTTCAAAATTATAGCATTTTAACAGGGATTTAAACAAGGGAATAAAGAAGCAAACGAGATATACCGAACCAGACGAGATGATTCTCGTTGCGAACTCCGAAGGCACCGGTGAGTTCTACGTGATCCGGCGTGAGCTTCTTCTCCGGCGACGTGCACTTTCTCCAGCGAAGTTCTCCGGTTGTGCAGATGATACGCCAACGAGGTGGTGAAGGTGAACGGGTTGTGATGGTAGTGTAACTTGGTCGCGGCAACCGGTCGTCTTCTCCGATTCTCCGGCGAAACTCCGGTGTATTGTGATATCAACAAAGGATGTGAGAGTGTAAGAAGATCAGAGTTGTGCGCGTATGTCGTTCTTTTATAGCGTTTCGCAAGTCTCGCGACATATGGTAATGAGCTGTGATTCGTTTTTATGTATGCTAAAATGAGTCTAGGTTCAAGATTCGAAAAAAATGGAAGACCATAGACAAAAGGAAAGTCTTCGCTGTGAATAGCTGTTTTGAACGGCAAAATGAAACGAAAAGGCAGGTTACACAAGTGTAGGAGATGAAAGGCCAATTTTGACCATCTTTGTATATCATAAAAAAACAAACAAATAAAAGAATCATTAATTTTTTTTTTATTTAGATTACTAGAAATCAGTACCTTAATTATCCACATTAGTGATATCCCAATTTAGATTGTATAGAAGCAATACATATCTTTTCTTTTTCTCATAACATAATATATTTAAATAATACCTACATACACGTATGTATTTGTAACACCCTTGCTATTATTTTAAAGGTTTTCGTATATATAACGAAAATAAACATGTAATTAAGATTAAGGATCCGTAGAAAATACGAGTAATTTAAAACTTTTACAACTTAAAAGTTTACAACATAATATAATTAAGTTCGACGTTTAAAATGACATCGAAACGCCGTGCGGAAGCTTGTATCTTGATTGTGTTCGGTCCTTCAACGAGCTTGATCTTCATCTGTAAGCTTACTAAAGTTTACCTGTAATAAAAACCAACACAAATGTTAGTTTTGATACTAATATAACTAGTTTTATCAAGTCCCTTTTCAACTAAGTAATCAAAACAACAAAATTTGCAGGTTTTATACCCGTCGCGCCGTGCGACGGGATTTTGATGTACGGTCGCGTGCCGCGACGGTGATGACCCCCACCTGTCGCGCGGCGCGAGACCCCCAATTCGACAGAATGTTATTTGGCTGCTGCTGTATATGCCCAGCTCCATTTTTTCCGACTTAATATATATAAAAACATGCATAACTTTTGTTCTACTTATCCAATTCGCGTGATTCTTTTTCCTACGCGTTCGTAATTTAAATCTCCATCGATGGAGTTAAAATTTAACAAACTAATAAAACTCCAATTTTTTAAGCAATCGACCTATTATTCAAATTCAACATTTTGACCCGTTTGTACTTAAAACCACCAACCTGATTCTTAAACAACCAAAATACATACGCTAATGTATTTAACACACAATCTTTAGCTCGGTTTCGTAATTGCTATAAATTGCGCGACTAGTACGCAAGCTATGTGCATAAACTGTTTTGACCCGTTTAGGAAATTTAAGCAATTTAGTCTAAAACTTGCTCTTTTCTTTTTGAAAGTACAATATTTCCATATCTAAATAACTATATATAATCCACCACAACTATTTTGTGGTGGATTTAACATAACGAACCCCCTTTTTCCCAATTTTACCTTTCAACTAGTCATTTTACGCAAATGACCATTTTTAGGCATTTGAACTACGAAATTTATGCCTACAACTCTTACATGTATCTAAGTGTTACATAATTACAATACAAGTTTCTAAACGGCCTCTAAGGGTCGTTTGCCCGTTTTACCCATTAAAGGCTTTTTGGTCAATTCTAGTCTCTTATTTTACGACGAAAGACTCTCACAAATCATTTGACCAAAATAGCACTTTAAACTACAACATAATAGTGCGTACCTGGCTCGGTCAACATATAGACCCGTTTCATTTTTATACCTTGCTTTATTAGCCGCTAATCCAAATCGACGCAATTATTCAATTTCTGTTCAATCCTGAGAACATATAACTTGACAACCAAATGTTAGTCGATATTGCCAAATGGGGTTTTCCTCACCATTTGGCCCGTTTGGCCCATATGACCAAACGTTTACATACATAACAGAACGTGGTTTTAACTACCAATTCGCCCATCCGACCCATTTCGGATTTTACCATTAGATCCCTTTTTTTTATTAACCAAGGTTTTTCATCATTTTATATGTCCCGTATTATTTCGTGTCGGAAACATATTTCGGATATAGCTTTTTATCGTATTTACAATCTATGAATAAATACATGTCTTATAAAAAAAAGGGGTGTAAGCTTCTTACTTACATTGCATCCGGTTATGCTCTTTTCCGCGTACTCGATCCGTTTGACCCGCTTCTTTCCAAAGCCTTCATCTAGCTTGTCTAGAGTCAAACTATCATCATCATAATTCGTAAGACGGTTAGATTAGTCATCATTAATTATGACTATTCCATCTTATGGATTTTATATCCAAATTCACCATTTGATTTCATTTTGGTCAGTTTGACTTTTAAAGGTCAAACTGCCTATTAGCATACATGATTATACTATGAAACTCGACAATTCATTTAAGCACTTGTCAAGTATCCGATAGCCATTATTCTTACGCCACCGTTTTAACTAATAAGTAATCCGAGTTCATGCTATTTTTAATACTAAGTTATCTTAGCTCTTGATTATCAACATCACATTATTCTTTCATTACGCAAAACCTACGGGTTTTCATCTATAAATGAAACCCGTTTCATCATGTTATTAGGCATTCCTACGGATACCTAATCAAATCAAATTCTTCTTACAGACACGCGATTCCACTTAGGCATTTTAACAAACACCTACTGGGCATAATTTTTACACATTTACAACTAGTTTATAACTTGTCATTTAGCGAAAATTAACATCAATTAGGCGAGTTCATATCACTGAAAATAGGCTGTTTTTGGTGACCTGTTTAACCTGTTTACAAGTCTTCAAAAATTATGATTTTTTTATGTGACGTGCCACTCGGAGGGTTAGGCCTTGTGTTAAAATTTCAAGATCTAACTCTTTACCAAAAATTCGTAAAAATTCATTTACTAAGCTGCAATCAGATTCGTGACTTCTGACTGCAGCTTACGAAAAAATTCATTTAAAATTCCTCGTTTATCCGATTGACGAAATTCCAGTTGGAGATTTTTGGAATTACCTGAAGCTACCTACAGTAAAAATTTGAGATCATAAATCAATTCTTAAATTGAGTTATGACATTCGTAATGGGCTGCAAATTCTGCCAGAAAACGCAGCCTGAACCTTCGATACCGAAAAATTCATAAAACATTCAATTTTCGTCGAAAAAATGCAATTCCAGTGGGGTTTTAAATATATTTCCTGGAATTACATTTTAGACTCAAGAAACACATGTTTTTGTCACGTTTTGTCCACGTTACAGCCAATAAAAATCGGCTGTAAATTCTGATCAGAAGCTGTTTGAATTCAGCTTTCAATTAAAACATGTTTATGACATTATAACACTATTTTTAGCAATCAAAACCCTAAAAACATCACATACATGAATTTAGCATCAACAAATCTGAATTTACTTCATGAAACTCTAATTACACTAGAATAACTATCAAAATCCTAGTGTTTAACATGTTTATACAAAACCCACTTAACACCTTCAATGGGGTTTTTGTGGAATTCTCGAGCATTGAGCATAATTTCAACAATCTAATGACTAGGGTTTATTCCTAGACACTATTTCATCCTAATTTCATCCAAACAACATTCATGCAATACTAATTTCGGATTATAATTGTTCATCCAGAATTTTGAATGGAATCAAACAACGAATTTTGACATACCTTGTGATCTCCTAGCTTAGGTGATCATGAATTTAGTTAAAGCCCCAATTATTAGCTTGATTTCCCCTTTGATTTTGAGCAATTTCTTGTGATTTAGGGTTTTGAAGAAGAACCCCTTTTTCACCTCCTGTAGATGTCGACCAAACACACACATTGTGTTTTGGTTTCAATTTTTCTTTTAATTATAACACTTTCATAATTGCTCCTTTTAGTCCCTCTAATTCACAAGTTATATAAAAAGTGTATTTAACCATGTTTCTTTATTATTTTCAAACATATAACTAACTAGGTTAATTATTCCTAGTTCCTTCGTGGGTTCGGGGAGTTATAACCCATTTTATTTTTAAGCCCCGTTAACTCGGGCTCCTTATAAACTTTGTCTTCTCAAAGCGTCTTCTCTCTTTTTATTTATTATTAGGCTTATTTATTTAAATTCCTAATATTTACCGGGTTAATTTTTACCACTAACGGTATTTTACCCGTCATTACTATTAACGTGGTTTAATTATCAAACCCGTTTTTGGGGTGTTACAAGTCTACCCCCCTTAAAGAGGTTTCGTCCCCGAAACCTTATTTTCATATTTCATTGGTTTAATCAAACGAACCAGGTTTCGTTTCCAACGCACCCGTTTCTTTTGGTCAAAAGCCTTCATTTATATTGACGCATACGTCTTTCATGTGTAAGGCCTCGCGGGTCGTCACTTTCCGCTCGTATCCGTTATCTTTATTAATTATCTATTTTGGCGGTTAGACTTGTCAGTCGCCGTCACTTCATACCTCGTCACCTGGGTATACTATCTTGCCATCTCCGGCCTTATGTGAGCTATGATCTCCTATCCCGTAACTCACGTTACTACGTGATTATACTCTATATCACTGCTCGTGACCGTGTTCGCATTGTATTCACGTTATGTTTAAGTTTATATAAACTTTTCATTATCAAAATCTTCTTTCGAACGTACCGACTTACACCTATCGGTGTTAAGACCTATATCGTCCAATATAAACCATTCTCCAATTTCTCTTGTAATATTCATATTTGTTAAAACGTTGTTTCTTACTAAAACTGAATTTTAGTTTAACGTTTTCTCTTTAACTTATGTCAATCACTTATATCGAGGAATTGACGACCAAGAATTTATTCCTTCCCGTTATTATTTTATGCGGGAGTCATAACTAGTTCCCGTGCTTAACCCATATGACCCGTAGGTTCCTTCACTTAGCCTCGTAGACTATTTATTTAGATTTTCACCTTTTAAGGTAAAACCCAAACAGTTCGTTTCTTTCTATTCGTGACCCGAGGGTCTTTTGGTCCCGTAGATTTGACATTAATTATAATCCTGTAGGTTCTGATGATCCCGTAGATCATCTTTTATTCGAGTCCGTATTCAACTGTGTATGTATATATATCTATAGCGTCAAGGTACCCTTTTTATGTTTGGTATCATTTATTTTCGCTTTTGTATTTCATTTGGCCTTGACCGTAGTCTAAGGCTACTTTTGTTTTCTTTCGAATTATTCTTCCGACTCTATGACTTCTTCCGTCATTTATACGTCGGTTTGTTCTACGCTTACCGTTACCTGGTTCTTACCTATACTTCTTTACGACCCATCACCCGGGTTCTCTATCCTAATGTTTTTTTACCTCTCCAGTTTCACTGGTTTGCGTTATTCCTTTCTATATCAAGCGTTACTCCTTAATTTAACTCGTTTGACTCGTTCGTGTGAAATTTCATCACTTGTGAACGTCAAACTTCATTCTTTGTTCAACCCGTTCAACTTTAATATAGTTGAACGTAGTTATCAAAATTTATGTTTACAGACTCCCATCGTCTTTTAATCATGACTCCTAATCCGAGTCTTTTGAATTTCTACTTCGCGTTCCCGTCTCTTGTTTACGAATACTTTCACAATCCTACCCGGGTTTCTTACCGAAGTCGCTATCAAAGTAACCATCCCTGTATGTATTAAAACTTTGTTTTAATTTTAATTGGTCGTCTTAGCGAAACCCATCGCTTTTATTCAATCAAGTCTTTTATTCTTTGTTTGATTCGTTTGACTTGTCCGTGTGAATTTCATCACTTGCGATAGTCAAACTTTTATCCCTACGCCTAAGCATTCCTATTAGTCAGTTCCCTTCTCTCGGGCTCGTTATTCTAACGTAATACACTTTCGTCGTCTGACTTGCGTTTACATTTACTACCAAACATCTTATTTATTTGATTCCTTTGGGTACCATTTAAGTTAGTCCCATTTATCCCGCCCTTACTACATCGGACGTAAATGTGTCCATCATAAAAGTTCATGGTACCACGTGTTCGCTACTTACTTGGTCAGAGTAAGCGACCAACACCTGATATACATGACCTTTTATAATTTTCACATTACACCCCATGTAAGTAACGCCTCTATTTAGTTTTCTTAGAAATAATACCCTGGATAGGTATTCTATTCAGGTTTTCCAAGCTTTTAATTTACATATGCAACAATCATTCTCTACATGTTTGTTGCATATTGCTATTTGTGCAATTGAATTTAAAATGTGCACCTGGTAATGCTTGCCCTAACGGGCTTCTCTTGCCGTTAACCTTGTTCGCGATCGCTACGCGATTTAGGTCCTTGATGAGTATGCTCTGCTTGTCATACCTCGGACCGTTCCTCCGTCATATCCGCAATTCATTAAACTCTCGTCACCTTCAGATGCGAGAGTCCTTCAATTAAAACATTCACAAAAGTTAGTCATGTCGACATCAATAATTGCCCGTATTATAATACGAGGCTTTCTGGTATACGTGGCAATGCACGTAATTTGGTTAACTATATCGATCCTTAATCGATTTAATTGAGGTAACGCGTATTATACGATAACCCTATGTGTTGTTCACAACACTTTAATCATACTAAACCATTAACATACTTGTACTTACCGGATTTGCGATCAAGCCTCGAACCGAACACACTTTACTCTTTAACTGTGAGCTCTGATTACCAACTTGTAACACCCTTGCTATTATTTTAAAGGTTTTCATATATATAACGAAAATAAACATGTAATTAAGATTAAGGATCCGTAGAAAATACAAGTAATTTAAAACTTTTACAACTTAAAAGTTTACAACATAATATAATTAAGTTCGTCGTTTAAAATGACATCGAAACGCCGTGCGGAAGCTTGTATCTTGATTGTGTTCGGTCCTTCAACGAGCTTGATCTTCATCTGTAAGCTTACTAAAGTTTACCTGTAATCAAAACCAACACAAATGTTAGTTTTGATACTAATATAACTAGTTTTATCAAGTCCATTTTCAACTAAGTAATCAAAACAACAAAATTTTCAGGTTTTATACCCATCGCGTCGTGCGACGGGATTTTGATGTACGGTCGCGTGCCGCGACTAGTGTCGCGTGCCGCGACTAGTGTCGCGTGCCGCGACTAGTGTCGCGTGCCGCGACTAGTGTCGCGTGCCGCGACTAGTGTCGCGTGCCGCGACTAGTGTCGCGTGCCGCGACGGTGATGACCCCCACCTGTCGCGCGACGCGAGACCCTCAATTCGACAGAATGTTATTTGGCTGCTGCTGTATATGCCCAGCTCCAATTTTTCCGACTTAATATATATAAAAACATGCATAACTTTTGTTCTACTTATCCGATTCGCGTGATTCTTTTTCCTACGCGTTCGTAATTTAATTCTCCATCGTATGGAGTTAAAATTTAACAAACTAATAAAACTCCAAATTTTTAAGCAATCGACCTATTATTCAAATTCAACATTTTGACCCGTTTGTACTTAAAACCACCAACCTGATTCTTAAACAACCAAAATACATACGCTAATGTATTTAACACACAATCTTTAGCTCGGGTTCGTAATTGCTATAAATTGCGCGACTAGTACGCAAGCTATGTGCATAAACTGTTTTGACCCGTTTAGGAAATTTAAGCAATTTAGTCTAAAACTTGCTCTTTTCTTTTTGAAAGTACAATATTTCCATATCTAAATAACTATATATAATCCACCACAACTATTTTGTGGTGGATTTAACATAACGAACCCCCTTTTTCCCAATTTTACCTTTCAACTAGTCATTTTACGCAAATGACCATTTTTAGGCATTTGAACTACGAAGTTTATGCCTACAACTCTTACATGTATCTAAGTGTTACATAATTACAATACAAGCTTCTAAACGGCCTCTAAGGGACGTTTGCCCGTTTTACCCATTAAGGGCTTTTTGGTCAATTCTAGTCTCTTATTTTACGACGAAAGACTCTCACAAATCATTTGACCAAAATAACACTTCAAACTACAACATAATAGTGCGTACCTGGCTCGGTCAACATATAGACCCGTTTCATTTTTATACCTTGCTTTATTAGCCGCTAATCCAAATCGACGCAATTATTCAATTTCTGTTCAATCCTGAGAACATATAACTTGACAACCAAATGTTAGTCGATATTGCCAAATGGGGTTTTCCTCACCATTTGGCCAGTTTGGCCCATATGACCAAACGTTTACATACATAACAGAACATGGTTTTAACTACCAATTCGCCCATCTGACCCATTTCGGATATTACCATTAGATCCCTTTTTTTATTAACCAAGGTTTTTCATCATTTTATATGTCTTGTATTATTTCGTGTCGGAAACATATTTCGGATATAGCTTTTTATCGTATTTACAATCTATGAATAAATACATGTCTTATAAAAAAGGGGTGTAAGCTTCTTACTTACATTGCATCCTGTTATGCTCTTTTCCGCGTACTCGATCCGTTTGACCCGCTTCTTTCCAAAGCCTTCATCTAGCTTGTCTAGAGTCAAACTATCATCATCATAATTCCTAAGACGGTCAGATTAGTCATCATTAATTATGACTATTCCATCTTATGGATTTTATATCCAAATTCACCATTTGATTTCATTTTGGCCAGTTTTACTTTTAAAGGTCAAACTGCCTATTAGCATACATGATTATACTATGAAACTCAACAATTCATTTAAGCACTTGTCAAGTATCCGATAGGCATTATTCTTACGCCACCGTTTTAACTAATAAGTAATCCGAGTTCATGCTATTTTTAATACTAAGTTATCTTAGCTCTTGATTATCAACGTCACATTATTCTTTCATTACGCAAAACCCACTGGTTTTCATCTATAAATGAAACCCATTTCATCATGTTATTAGGCATTCCTACGGATACCTAATCAAATCAAATTCTTCTTACAGACACGCGATTCCACTTAGAAATTTTAACAAACACCTAGTGTGCATAATTTTTACACATTTACAACTAGTTTATAGCTTGTCATTTAGCCAAGATTAACATCAATTAGGTGAGTTCATATCACTGAAAATAGGCTGTTTTTGGTGACCTGTTTAACCTGTTTACAAGTCTTCAAAAATTATGATTTTTTTATGTGACGTACCTCTCGGAGGGTTAGGCCTTGTGTTAAAATTTCAAGATCTAACTCTTTACCAAAAATTTGTAAAAATTCATTTACTAAGCTGCAATCAGATTCGTCACTTCTGACTGTAGCTTACGAAAAAATTCATTTAGAATTCCTCGTTTATCCGATTGACGAAATTACAGTTGGAGATTTTTGGAATTACCTGAAGCTACCTACAGTAAAAATTTGAGATCATAAGTCAATTCTTAAATTGAGTTATGACATTCGTAATGGGCTGCAAATTCTGCCAGAAAACGCAGCCTGAACCTTCGATACCGAAAAATTCATAAAACATTCAATTTTCGTCGAAAAAATGCAATGCCAGTGGGGTTTTAAAGATATTTCCTGGAATTACATTTTAGACTCTAGAAACACATGTTTAAACACATGTTTTTGTCACGTTTTGTCCACGTTACAGCCAATACAAGTCGGCTGTAAATTCTGATCAGAAGCTATTTGAATTCAGCTTTTAATTAAAACATGTTTATGACATTATAACACTATTTTTAGCAATCAAAACCCTAAAAACATCACATACATGAATTTAGCATCAACAAATCTGAATTTACTTCATGAAACTCAAATTACACTAGAATAACTATCAAAATCCTAGTGTTTAACATGTTTCTACAAAACCCACTTAACACCTTCAATGGTGATTGTGGAATTCTAAAGCATTGAGCATAATTTCAACAATCTAATGACTAGGGTTTATTCCTAGATACTATTTCATCCTAATTTCATCCAAACAACATTCATGCAATACTAATTTCGGATTATAATTGTTCATCCAGAATTTTGAATGGAATCAAACAACGAATTTTGACATACCTTGTGATCTCCTAGCTTAGGTGATCATAAATTTAGTTAAAGCCCCAATTATTAGCTTGATTTCCCCTTTGATTTTGAGCAATTTCTTGTGATTTAGGGTTTTGAAGAAGAACCTCTTTTTCACCTCCTGTAGATGTCGACCAAACACACACACACACATGTGTGTGTTTTGGTTTCAATTTTTCTTTTAATTATAACACTTTCATAATTGCTCCTTTTAGTCCAACTAATTCACAAGTTATATAAAAAGTGTATTTAACCATGTTTCTTTATTATTTTCAAACATATAACTAACTAGATTAATTATTCCAAGTTCCTTCGTGGGTTCGGGGAGTTATAACCCATTTTATTTTTAAGTCCCGTTAACTCGGGCTCCTTATAAACTTTGTCTTCTCAAAGCGTCTTCTCCCTTTTTATTTATTATTAGGCTTATTTATTTAAATTCCTAATATTTACCGGGTTAATTTTTACCACTAACGGTATTTTACCCGTCATTACTATTAACGTGGTTTGATTACCAAACCCGTTTTTAGGGTGTTACAGTATTATATATGATGAACATATATATAATATAAATGGACTTTTTTTTAATGAATGATAAAATAATTCTTAGTGTTTACTAACCAAAATAGAGGTAATAGTATAATGATATTAGACTAGGTGACTAACGTAGTTCAAATATTTTGGATGTTACAATGATTTTTTTTTATAATAACGGATACTAAGAATTTTGAATTTTCATTTATTACGCTTCGGGTTCAGTTTAAAAAAAAACGGGTCGGATTTCGGGAATCCATTTTGACGGATGTTACAAAGTCGAACACACAACGCAAACACTATTTATACACTGACCGTTTCTGCATGTTATACGTGACTCGATGAATGCCTGTTTGTTATGTTTACACATTGATTGCTGTCTATCTGCCTTAGCAACGATAGTACTATAGTTTGGACTCAGCACCTGTTCACTCAGGGATTGTTAAGGACCATACTTCACGTGTTTGCAGTGGTGAGCATGTGATGCGCACTCGCTACTCGCAGTCAAATCGCAGTCATTGGTATTGATAGGATCTTTGTCGATAACTTACATGCTTCACATTATACGTTGCACATGCTGGTTATGCGTAAACGCTTTCGAACTCTATTACTATTATCAAACTTGTATGCTCACCTTTACACTATGTGTATTGACCTCTATTTTAACGTATGTGACAGGTGCTTACGATGTTTGCTTGCTGTTTGATGAAACCGAGCTAGGATGGAGTCTAGAAACAAACTAAATAAAATCTGAGTTGTCGGAATGGATAATTGTCTTTGAGAACAATGTCTGTAATAACTGTTTTTATTTTATATGTTTGTGGTATGGGACATGAACCTTTAATATATTATAACAAATAGTTGTTATGGATTTTCCTGGACAATCTGTTTCGCTCCGTGCCGCGCCCCGATGTTTCCGCCATCGGTTGGGGTGTGACAGATTGGTATCAGAGCCTTAACTATAGGGAATTAGGTAAGACTCTACCTAGTCCGGGTCGATGTCTTCGAAACGACCTAGTCTATAGTCTAAGTATCAACAGACCAACTTATGCATACCCGGTGTGGGTGTTGTACGAGCTTACTTGCTATTTCCCGCTCGAACTCGCTTTACACTACGCACTTGCGCGAACATCGCATATAACCGCTTCGCGCAAGGTCAGCCTTTCCTAAGGCTGGCAACTAGCACTATTTTCAAATTTCTCGCGCAAGCAGATGATTTGGTCGAGACTAGGTATGAAAGCCGCAAACTCTCGACCAGATCACTCGCCGACGTGACTTTTTTTTACTACAAACATGGGAATTTGCGTTGAATCAGGAGTGAAATCCATACTTCGACGTAAATTTTCCCTCTACTTTGTCAAAACAGGAAACGTAGTCGTTAAGTTAAGGGTGAAACCCGAATCTTGATGACTTATTCCACTCTTTATTATGGTTTTGTAAAACTCTCACCAAAGTCTCGACGGACTCCAACGACTTGAAGTCACACTTCAACTGGAAGGATGCGTGTCGATTGCCCGGATTGAGGCAAGAGCACAGCCCAGAAGGCCTTAGTGTGCACTTACGAGTAGGATTGTTCACGAGCCGAGCCGAACCGAGCGGACCTTTGCTCGTGCTTGGCTCGTTTACAAACTGAACCGAGTGGAGCGGCTCATTTAAAACCGAGCCACAAATCAAGCGAGCATTTTCCGAGCAGTAAATATTTTGAGCGAGCGAAATTCGAGCGATTTGGACAACCGTGTCGCCCGATTTAAATTTGCTGAGAGAAATATTGACAATGTAGGGTCTCAAGTTATTATATCTTAATAAACAAGCACATTTCATGGCATAATATTATTCTTATGAATAACAATGTTGTGGCCGACGAGGCGATGATCATATTGCACGAACAATGACGTTGTGAGCAAGAGACGATTGACTTAGGGTAACGACATAAAACATTGAGGCGATGAGCAGACTGTCGTTTATCTGTTTAGGGTTTAACTTTTAGATTTGATAATAATTTTTTTATTGGCGTGATCGGGTTAATACATATAGATATAGTTCTAATTTGTATATAGTTGACCAAAATCTAATAGAGTAGTATACATAAAACTATAAATTTAATTTATATTTAAGTATATATGTATGTTTGTATAAATATAGGTGTGTGTGTATATGTATAATTTATATTTGTGTATATACATGTTTATATATGTATGTGTATATATATATGTATATATGTATACTAACTAAAAATAATAATTCGAGCCGAACTGAGCCGAGCGGACCTTTGCTCATGCTTGGCTCGTTTACAAATCGAACCGAGCAGAGCGGCTCATTTACAACCGAGCGTCAAATCGAACGAGCATTTTCCGAGCAATTTTCGAACGAGCGTCGAGCGAGCGACGAGTGCCGAGCGGTTTGAACGGCCCTACTTATGAGTCCTTGTGAATAGTCGAATCACTTTGGGTAGTCAATGTCTATCAAGCCGAGACAATCTATCCTCGATTTCATGTGTTTCGATTCTGGATTTGCCGCCGCTGACTCTGAGAATTTATCGATTTTATGGGGATTTACCTGTTTATGTGTTTCGATTTACGGTGATTACTCGCTTTTCGCTGTTCGCTTTGATCAACACGCACCACTCGCACTGCACATTGATCTCAACACGCTAACAAATCGCTTGTGTTACTCACAATCGCTACTCGCTAATCGCAATCACTATATTAAATCACAATACGCTGCTGTGAAGGATAGGTGAATACGTGCAAAATATGTGCTTAGGTTAGCTTACGTGCTTATATGATTACGTGCTTACGTGATTCCATGATTATGTGCCTACATGAATTTTGTAAATGACTGTGTTCCTGAGCTCTATCGCTAGACTATACTAGGATTAATCGAACTTGAGTTTGAGTCCTGTGACGATGTCTGTTGCAGACAATGTCGTCATTTGGATCGCAACACTCCCGAGCTGCTAGACGTAATCACGCTGACAAGCCAATCGCCTCTCTCGTCGCTAAGCAAATGGCGAAAGTCATCCCACAAATTGTCAGTGAGCTGAATGAGAACGCTAGCAAGTCCTCGGAAGAGTCCAGGACCGATGCTCCTAAAGCCGCTTTCAGCTTTAAGCAGTTCAAAGCCTGCGGACCAAAAGAGTTTACCGGCGAAGATGGTCCTACGACCATGTTTCAATGGTTTGATTCTATCGAAGTCACCCTGCGCCAGAGTGGCTGTCCAGAAAACCTACGCACCGGCAATGCTACCGGCATATTCCAATCCCGATGTCTTGATTGGTGGACGACCGAGAGGAACAAACGAGGAAACGATGCAGCTTTCGGATTGTCGTGGGACGAGTTGAAGAACATCATGATGCAAGAGTTCTGTCCTCCCCAAGAACTCCAAAAGCTTGAGGATGATTTCTGGCACATAAAGTAGGATGGTGGAGATAACGCTGGTTTAACTGCTCGCTTCAAGCAGTTGAGTATCATCTGCCCTGGTCAGGTTACAACCTCCGACATTACGATCAAGAAGTATATCCGTGCTCTGCTGGATTGTGTCGCAGATTTTGTTCAGGCTGCAAAGACGACAACAATCGAGGAAACCTACCTGCTCGCTGCCGAGATCAACGATAAGCGAGTCAGGGCTGGTTATTTCGACAAAGGCTCCAAGAATCTGCATCAAGTCACCGCTACTGCACCCGCTGAAACCACCGTCGCACCGCAATCTTCGAAGCTCTCACATTGCAAGAGGAAGAACAACAGCAGTTCCAGCAACAAGAACTGTCCAGTTACTGCCGCCCCGCTCCAAACAATACCAGCCCAACCACAACCTCAACACCGCCA
The DNA here is from genome assembly GCA_030545235.1 of Helianthus tuberosus. Taxonomy (NCBI): domain Eukaryota; kingdom Viridiplantae; phylum Streptophyta; class Magnoliopsida; order Asterales; family Asteraceae; genus Helianthus; species Helianthus tuberosus. The sequence goes on from CM060403.1 coordinate 56,747,050, forward strand.
AGTAGCGGCACCTGTGGCCAATGCACAGCCAGCAAAGCGTGCATACACTGGACCACACCCACTTTGCCCTACTTGTACTTATCATCACCCGGTTGGTATCGCATGTCGGTTCTGCATTCATTGCAACATGTACGACCACTTCACCGTAAACTGCGTACAGGTCCACGTCAAACTCCAGCTCTAGCTCAAGGTCAAGCTCCTGCACCACAAGCTCTGCTCCCTGCTCCTCAAGGCCATCAAGCAGCTCCTGCACCCGCAGCTAATGCCCGAGCTTCTTTGCATGTGGTGATCCCAACCACTTTGCAAACATGTGCCCCAACAGGGCAGTGAAGCAAGAGCCCCAGCAGCAGCCGCAACAACAACAGCATCATTAGCAAGCAGCCCGCGGGCGCGTCTTCAACATCAACGCCCGCCAGGCTCAGGCAGACAACAACGTGGTTAATGGTACGTTTCTCGTAAATGGTATATATGCTTCGTGTTTGTTTGATTTTGGAGCCGATAACTGTTTTTTATCGTTTGAATATGAAAAGCTCCTTAATCGTAAACGCGCCCATCTTCCCTCGACGTTCGATGTTGAAGTTGCCACTGGAAGAACCGTCGCCGTCAGTTCTGTTCTACATGACTGTACTCTCAGTCTTAACGGTCATGTTTTCCCGATTAACCTCATCCCGATGCAACTCGGTAGCTTTGATGTCATAGTAGGTATGGATTTCCTTCGGGAAAATCATGCTGAAATTGTTTGTTTCGATAAAATGATTCGTTTCTCCCTCGCGAATGGTGATCAATTGTGTATTTATGGCAAAGTCGCTCCGAAGAAGTTACAACTCATGTCATGTGTCCAAGAAAGCAAGTATCTCCATAAGAAATACCAAGCTTTCTTGGCACATATCGTAGTAGCGGAGAAGGAAAAGAAAGGGGATACAGGAGTGAAAGATGTCCCCGTTGTTTGTGAATTTCCTAACGTATTTCCTAGCGATCTTCCGGGATTACCTCCCACTCGAGATATCGATTTTTGAATCGACCTCATTCCTGGAGCAAATCCTGTTGCTAAAGCGCCTTATCGCCTCGCTCCCTCCGAAATGCGCGAACTCTCGAGTCAGCTCCAGGAACTACTTGATAAAGGCTTTATCCGCCCTAGCACCTCTCCTTGGGGCACGCCTGTCCTTTTCGTAAAAAAGAAGGATGGATCGTTCCGGATGTGTATCGACTATTGGGAGTTGAATAAGCTCACTATCAAGAATCGATATCCCTTGCCTCGAATCGATGATTTGTTTGATCAGTTACAAGGTGCTACGTGTTTCTCGAAGATCAATCTACGCTCAGGCTATCACCAATTACGAATCCAGGAGGAAGATATACCCAAAACCGCTTTTCCCCGCTATGGTCATTATGAGTTTGTTGTCATGCCTTTTGGTTTGACTAACACCCCCGCAGTCTTTATGGACCTAATGAATCGCGTGTGCAATCCCTTCCTTGACCGCTTCGTCATCGTGTTCATCGATGATATCCTGATCTATTCCAAGACAAAAGCTGAACACTCGCAACATCTACGTTTGGTTCTTGAGTTACTCCAGGGAAACCGTCTCTATGCCAAGTTCTCCAAGTGTGAATTTTGGCTAGAGGAGGTCCAATTCTTGGGTCACATTGTCAATAGTCAAGGTATTCACGTCGATCCTGCGAAGATTGAAGCAGTTAAGAGCTGGGTTACACCCAAGAACCCGTCTGAAGTCCGTTCTTTTCTCGGACTGGCAGGCTACTATCGTCGATTTATCGAAGGTTTCTCTACAATCGCTATACCACTTACCTCGCTTACGCATAAGGACAAACCTTTTGTTTGGGGAACTAAACAAGAGGAGTCTTTTCAAACCCTCAAGGCTATGCTTTGCAACGCTCCCGTGCTCTCACTTCCCGACTGAAACAACGACTTTGTAGTCTACTACGATGCCTCAAACCTCGGTCTTGGTTGTGTTCTTATGCAACGAGACAAGGTTATCGCGTACGCCTCTCGACAGCTCAAGATCCATGAGAAGAACTATACCACACATAGGAGCCTACAACACATCTTTGACTAGAAGGAGCCTACAACACAGTTTGGCGCAGTTGTTTTTACGTTAAAGATTTGGCGACACTACCTTTACGGTACTAAGTGTACGATCTTCACCGATCATAGGAGCCTACAACACATCTTTGACTAGAAGGAGCTGAATATGCGTCAACGCCGGTGGGTAGAACTCCTCAACGATTACGACTATGAGATTCGTTACCATCCAGGCAAAGCAAACGTCGTTGCCGTTGCTCTCAGTTGACGAAGCTATTTGCATAGCGTTCATTATGTTCAAGCCCAGTTCAATCTCGAAACCCTCATCCGCGACGCCCAACATGCTTGTTTTACAGAACGAACTTTGAAGAAGGAAATAATTCTTAACGACGGCGCTCAACTCGAGAATAAATCAAATGGTATCTTTCATTATCTAGACCGAATTTGGATTCCCAAACGTACTAATTTACGGCAACTCTTGATAGACGAAGCCCACAAATCTCGATATTCCATTCATCCCGGTGCTGACAAGATGTACCAGGACATGCACTACAAGTACTGGTGGCCGGGCATGAAAAAGGATATCGCTAGCTATGTTTCGAAATGCTTGACTTGTTCCAAAGTCAAGGCTGAGCACCAAAGACCCTCTGGTTTACTCGTACAACCCGAGATCCCTCTGTGGAAATGGGAGAGTATAGCTATGGACTTCATAACAAAACTTCCGCGCACGCTGTCAGGTCACGACAACATCTGGGTTGTCGTTGACCGCCTCACCAAGTCCCCTCACTTTCTACCGATACGGGAAGACTATAAGGTAGAACGATTAGCCCGAATCTACACCAACGAGGTCATTTGTCGACACGGGACGCCTCGTGACATCATCTCTGACCGCGATGGTCGGTTTACTTCGCGTCTTTGGGAAATGTTTCAATCTGCCCTTGGTACTACTTTAAATCTAGCACCGCTTTCCATCCCCAAACCGATGATCAGACTGAACGCACGATTCGTACCCTTGAAGACATGCTTCGCTCGTGTGTCATAGATTTCGGTGGTAATTGGGACACGCACTTACCTTTAGTCGAATTCTCGTACAATAACAGTTATCACTCTAGCATCCAAATGGCACCATCTGAGGCATTATACGGAAGAAAATGTCGATCGCCTATTGTATGGCACGAGATCGGAGACGCGCAAATTACCGGTCCTGAGCTATTGCAAGAAACGACTGACAAAATCCTCCAAATTCGAGACAATCTGCTGAAAGCTCAGAGCCGACAGAAAAGTTACGCCGATAGACGCCGCAAGCCCCTTGAATTTGACGTTGGCGATCACGTACTCCTCAAGGTTGCACCTTGGAAGGGAGTGATCAGATTCGGCAAGAAAGGAAAGCCTGCGCCTCGATATGTTGGACCCTTTAAAATCCTGGAAAGGATTGGTAAAGTGGCCTACAAACTCGAACTACCGGAGGAACTGAGTAATGTCCACCCAACTTTCCACGTCTCAAACCTCAGAAAGTGTCTGGCCGAGCAGGAATTACATGTCCCTCTCGAGGATTTACAAGTGGATGAAACATTACACTTCGTGGAAAAGCCTGTCGAGATCATGGGACGAGAAACCAAGGTGCTCAGACGCTCACGCATTCCCACTGTAAAGGTTCGCTGGGAAGGCAAACGCGGCGCCGAGTTTACCTGGGAACTCGAAAGTGACATGAAGGCGAAGTACCCGCAACTGTTTGTTATGCCTACTTCTTAAATTTCGGGACGAAATTTCCTAAAGTAGGGGAGGCTGTAACAACCCGCTTTTTTGGAAGTCAGAGTACAAGTCAAAGTTAAAGGAAGAAAAGATTGCTAATTGCGATCTGTCACTCCTTGCTTAACTATTGAATTGTGCTTCTTGACTTGTAATCGAACCTTTTTATTTATTTTCCTTAGTTGTATTATGTGGAGTATCTATTAATAATCGAGGTTTAATCGCATGTTTAATCGCTAATCGACTTATCGCCAATCGCATCGCTATCGCAATCACAACTCGAATTATGTGTTCTGGATATTGTTTTACGTGTGTGCTATTATGTGTTACTTGTGCATGTTATGTTTATGTTGAGGTGATTAATCGCAATCGCAATTCTATTGCATCGCAATCTAATCGCAAACGCTAAACGCAAGATATTTATAGTGATTGTATATTAGATATAGTAGTTAAGTTATTTGTGTAACTATTGGGTAATACTATCGCATCGCTCCCTCGAATCGCATCGCAACGCTCAACACGCGAATCAAAACGACAAAACTCAACACGCCGGACACCGGGATCGAATGGCCAACCGATCGAATGGCCATCCGATCGGATTGCCATCCGATCGAACCGCCATCCGATCGGTGGCCAATCCGACACTTGCGCACTTTCCTCTTTTGGAAACCCTATAAATACCCCTCTATCACATCATTTGTAATGTGATAGCTCCTCCATTCGACCAGCGCACTCAAGCCCACTTTTCCCTCGATTCCTCGCGATTCCTGTAAGTTTTCAACTCAAATCTTGTACATCTATCATCTACACACACTTCTTCATCATTTTCACCTTTGAATCCTAACTTTTAACCGTGAAATCAATGGATTTGAGGTGTTCTAGGGTGATGTCATCATGGAGTTCTTAGGAACTTCAAGTTTTGGCATCATTCCACCAAGAACAACTCAGTTCTGAAGGATTTCCACATGACTTAACAATGATTTTGCATAGATCTAAACATTTTCAAAGTGGAAAGGATTGAAAGATGGTTTTCCAACTTTCTTTCAACTCTTTTACACTCAATGCACTCAAAACCGATAGAATCAGAGCTCATTCATGTCTTCTACTCTTCTCTAGTGATGTGCCAGTTTGAGATCTGAATTCTATCAACGAGACAACTGATTTCTGGTTGAACATGAAACCACCCGTCACGAACAGTTAACTGATCGGATTGGGGTGATTCCCGCTCGATCGGATAGCCTGGATCTGATGGAGTTTCCGTTGTTTAACACGTTGTCATACCATCTCGAGCAAACCGCAAAACTTAGCAAAATAATCAAGTTCAAGACGATCAGATCTGTTGGGACGGATCGCCGTCCGATCGGATCGTCGTCCGATCTGATCGCACTTGGTATCCCACACTTAAACGTTTTTAGCAATTTTCAAAGATCATCAGTTCCTAACGAATTGTCATCCGATCGATAGACCGTCCGATTGGGTGATAATCCTGCTGTGAACTTGTTCTTAGAGAAATACCTCGCCGGACGGATCGCCAACCGATCGAACCGCCGTTCGATCGATCGACCTGAAGGATAGAGATACTTCTCTGTTTTTAAAATGCTACAACGAAAACTTCAAAGCCATCATACACAAACGCATCCATCCCAAACGAGTGTCAATCCGACCGAATGGCCATCCGTTCGGATTGCCATCCGACCGGATGACCACTCGTCACCTTGCCTCACTTGCACCGTTTTACGTGACGCTTATCGCTTATGCTATCGTTCTGATCAGGCTAACCTCACTCTAGCGCTCCCTTCAATCCATTAACTTCCATCGCTGTGAGTATACTCGATTCCGTTTTGCTTTATGCACTTTTGGGTGTTACATACGTTAATTATTCTAAATCACGTCGAACACACAACGCAAACACTATTTATACGCTGACCGTTTCTGCATGTTATACGTGACTCGATGAATGCCTGTTTGTTATGTTTACACATTGATTGCTGTCTACCTGCCTTAGCAACCATAGTACTATAGTTTGGACTCAGCACCTGTTCACTCAGGGGTTGTTAAGGACCATACTTAACGTGTTCGCAGTGGTGAACATGTGATGCGCACTCGCTACTCGCAGTCAAATCGCAGTCATTGGTATTGATAGGATCTTTGTCGATAACTTACATGCTTCACATTATACGTTGCACATGCTGGTTATGCGTAAACGCTATCGAACTCTATTACTATTATCAAACTTGTATGTTCACCTTTACACTATGTGTATTGACCTCTATTTTAACGTATGTTACAGGTGCTTAGGATGTTTGCTTGCTGTTTGATGAAACCGAGCTAGGATGGAGTCTAGAAACAAATTAAATAAAATCTGAGTTGTCGGAATGGATAATTGTCTTTGAGAACAATGTCTGTAATAACTGTTTTTATTTTATATGTTTGTGGTGTGGGACATGAACCTTTAAGTCGAACAAATACGACCCAATACGACCCACGTTCAACTAGTACAACATGGTACTCGTTTTAACTGTTACAACGCTAAGTGTGACAGCAGACTTGAACCTTTAATGAGTTGTTACTTCTTCTGCATCAGCACATATAAGTACCTTAACTAACTCATATATCTAAATAAGATTAATCTTGTAATATTAAAAACTTAACAATTTTGATATTTTATTAGTTTACCTGCAGTGAGTAGCATAAATCTGCAGACGTACACTCATTGTTTTTAAGATTTTGCTCAGCCTCTACTTCAATGTAGCTCAATATTCCCTTTACAACATAAGGGATGTCTATGAACTTTTTGGCTTTTTTTTTTTTTTTTGCAAGCTGAATTAAGTATATAAATCTTCCAGCCCATGAAATTTACACTAATTTCCTAAAAACATATTATCAACTTTTATTGAACGCAATCAACAGCAGAAGCTGCTGCACATTCCTGGTCACTCTTCGCGATCTCAATGCCATCACCATTGATCATCACAAAACATTCCTAAATCAAAACTGCAGCCATTCTTCCTATTATGACGAAAAATCTATTGTTGTTGACAAAAAACCTACAAATGTTGCTTAGAACGAGTTTCGCAGGATCTTTCGCTAGCTTCAACATTTTTGCAATTTCCTCAGGAAGATTAATCATTTCACAAAAATGTGTTGCTACATAGCGCTTCAGTTTCTTAGGACTCTCATGCTTAGGGGTGTAAACAATCCCAGAGGCTCGAGAGCTACTCGTTATCCGCTCGGTTAAAAGCTCGAACGAGCCGAGCTTTAAGGAGCCCGAGCTCGAGCCTGAAATATAGAGCTCGTTTAGGCTAGCGAGCCTAAACGAGCCCAAACAAAATTTTATTTTATTTTATTTTATATATAATATAATAATGATGATAATATTGGCGAGCCGAGCTCGAGCTCAAATAAGTAGGCTCGGACCGAGCCAAGCTCGAGCTTCTTAAAAACATAAGACAAGCTCGAGCCTAGTCGGGCTCGGGGCGACTCGTTTACACCCCTAGCCGAACCGAGCTGAGCTCGAGCTTCATAAGTAGGCTCGAACCGAGCCAAGCTCGAGCTTCATAAAAACACGACGAGCCGAGCTCGAGCCTAGTCATGCTTTGACACAAGGACTATAACACACAAAAGAAAGACTTCTTTGAAGTTTCATTTGCCTTGGCCTTCTTCAGGATGCCCGTTTTTCTTCGAAAGATCATTCTTTCCAGGCTTCTTTAAAAAAGCTGTTTCTTCAGGATTTTTACAGATATCAGTATGTCCAGGCTTCTTCAAGATATCAATTTCTTCAGGCTTGTTCAAGATATCAGTTTGTTCAACCTTCTTAGAAATAGCGATTACTGCAGACTTTAATACACGTTCATGGCTATGTTCGCGATTGTTTCTTACAGAACAACACAATCTTCCGAAAAAGTAAAACGAAAAAAAATGAATCCTCTTCAGAATTTATCCGATTTAACATGTAAGTTAATCAACTCACATCCGAGTCTGGTCTAAATCACATGTAAAACATTTATTTTTTACCAACTTGATCTGATTTAACATGTAAAACATTTATTTTATACATCACAATACCCAGCCTAAATTCGATCCAATTTACATGTAAAACATTTATTTTTTACAAACTTGATCTGATTTAACATGTAAAACATTTATTTTATACATCACAATACCCAGCCTAAATTCGATCCAATTTAACATGTAAACACTTATTTCTTACATTTAAAAAAGTCGATCGTTACATAATTTTACATGTAAAAAAATTACTTTCAGACGAGATTACCTTTTTTTCTGAAATGGCGTCGGAGCAGAAAGCCGGAATCCTAGATCATTATCATCAGTAGTCTTCGAAACCATAACTTGCACCAAATGTTGAACATGCAGAAGGTCTAAATCACATCTTGGTCCATCAATCCTGTTATAATTTTGAACAGAACTAGCAAACAATCCCCAAAAAAGTCAACAACACTTTCAACTTGACAGTACCAAGTACCAACAAAACGCCTAAATTCACAACACAAATTTCTAATATCAATTTTTTCAATCAATAGTGAACAGTTTAGTTTGTGTTTCAAAATTTTCAAACGTTACAAAACCTAGCTATTAAAATCTCTCTTAGAAAATCAAAATAATGATTTTACATGTAAATGTTAATGAAAATTGTTGCTAGAATTAGGTTTAGGCTCACAATTAGAAACACAATTAGGGCGTTCCTGATCAGCAGATTCATATCAAACAATCACAAGTTTTCAATCCCTAACATGATCAACACTATGAACGTTATTAACATGAACAAAATCTAAATGATCTGCTGAGATAGATTTACCCAATTTTAAGTCGGCAAAAGACGAATCCACTTCTTTTTCGCCGGGGAGAGCAGTCCAGCGGAGCAACCGCAACCGCCGCTCCACCACCGACAACGGTTATGAGATCCAGATGTCATAGTCACCGTAAACCCCATCGGAACCCTACCGAACGATACCAAACCATTACTACTGAAATTCAGATCTCGTACGCAAATGTCACTATCATCGACATCATCCGAACACGAAGAAGACGAACATGTGGTTGAAGGATTGGCACTTGGCAGGGTGTAAATCGACGAGTTAGGGTGGTGGAGGTATAACACTCGGATGCGAACATAAACTTTGGAATATAGTTGGACAAAATTGCCCTTGTTCCCCGGTTCCCCACTTTTTTAGTGTTCCCCAATGAACCCTCCCCTATATATATATATATCAAATGATGTTATCGTCAACACCCAAAAAAACAATGACAAAAAAACAATGATTTTTGGAAGCGGTTTCATGAATGTTATACTTTCATTCCATCCTTTTTATGAACGGGTGGCACCTAAATAACACACTACATATATTTCTTTTTACCAGCAAATAACAAACTACATTACATATATGGTATTCAATTCTTGCTTTCTATTTATTATTTTACGTATCAGACACCAATTCACCGAATATTTTTTATGAGACCATACGAGAAGTATTTCATGTCTTAGTCATTACGCAAATATGCTATACTTGAGAAATTTAATACACACGGATGATTGCAGGATATATAAACAAGTGTACAGCTTATAAAAAACACTTGAACAATGCTCAAACTTGTTGAATACCGCTAGGCCAAGTCTGATTCTTCACCGGTTTCAGTATTTCTTCAACCTCAGCTAGCGTTTGCTCGTCTTTTTCACCCTTAGCAAGTTCTGTAGCAGCTGCAACATTAAGCCGCACCTGATCAAAGGAAGACATTATCAGAAAACCATACATTACGAGTTAGTATTTCATATATGATTGATGACAGTCTAGACCAGGCAGAATGCGCAGGCCGGAATGCTTGGTAATGGTCCAATCCGGTGATTTGCCAACACAGCTTTACATAAAAAACAACATTATACAGAAAAAAGGTTTAATAGGCGTACACACATGTATACCATTATCAACAGAATACATACTTATTGACATGCATTCTGCTAACGGGTTGAAATTGTCACCTCTAGATGAAACCTCACCAAGAATGAATACACAAAATTGATCCCATATCAAGTGAACGTTATTGGCAATTTACTCATGAAAAAAAAGAATTGTCAAATATTTAAAATCGGGTGTGTGTTTTCTTTCTTTCTTTCTTTCTTTTTTTTTTTTTTTTTGCACAATCTGTGCTTCAATTTCTTGGAAAACCGACAGCATTACTAAATTTGAAGTATAACATGAAACTGAAAGTATGATATCCGACCTGTTCATCAGATTTCATCCCCACAAGTATGGTAGAAATATCTTTGTTACACAAACTGTATTGCAATGCTAATTTTGAGATATCCTTTCCCTTCTTTTTACAGAAAGCAGCAGCAGTCTGGCATGCAGCCTGTGATCAAAATTATAAAAAACATCTATTTTACACGTAGTTACAACATTTCCGATCCATGGTACCAATGATGATATACTGCTGGAACAGTAATACAGTAGAACTGAAAAAAAAAACCTTAAGTTTGGGTGAAGCTGGGTGCCACTCTGGAGGGCCACTTTCTGTGAGAAGTCCCATTGCTAATGGGGATGCACTGATCACACCAACTCCTTTGCTTTTTAGGTACGGGATCAGATCTTCCAGTGTCGTATCGTTAATACTATAATGACAATACGAAAGAATTACATCAACTGTGCCCGGTGGCACGCGATCAAGCACATAGCTAAAGATTCCCAATGGAAGTCCGGTTATACCAATGAACCTGATCTTCCCCGCTTCCTTCAACTTCTGGAGGGCGGGAATTGTCTCGTTTACAATCTGGGAACGATAGCTAATAAATTGATGAGTGATTGTTACAATAAACCAATCTAATATCATTAATAACTCAAAACGAGCACCTGATCAAGTGAGCCAAATTCAATGTCGTGACACTGTAATATATCAACATAATCCATCTGCAGGCGTTCTAAACTCTCATCAATACTCTTAGTTACCCTTTCGGCACTGAAATCGAAGCCCTCTTTATACCTCCCACACTTGGTTGACACAATGTACTCGTTCCTCGGCACCCCGACAGCCTTCAGAGCCTTTCCGAGTACTTTCTCAGACAAAGTTCCACCATAATACCTAAACTCAGAACACACACATTATTTGGACTACCAATTTTAACAAAAACCCCAAAGGTCTGAGAATGCAGCATTTTTTTTAAAACGAGCGTGAGGCGGCGACCTCAGGCGCAAGCTCTCTCGCCTATGACTAGGTGAGGCACATGCTGCATAAAAAGCGCACTTAATGTGTGAAAAAATCTTGAGTCATGCTGTTACAAACTCATCGAAAAGGCTAGTTTGGTGGGTGAGGGTCAACAAACCCCACATTTGTTGCCTGATGTGAGACAAGTCACATATCTTGCGATGGTTTCGGTCAGTAACCCGTAAAATGGAAGATTTTGTTCATTAAAATGTTGTACATATACATTTTCAAGTTGTATGAGAAATATAAAAAGATTATTATATTAATAAATCACGCCTAGCGTACAAAAAGTGGTGTGCTTTTTAGGCCTAGGGATTTTATTCCATCATAGATTCATATGCTCGCTAGGGCTTTTTCAAACAAAAAAAAAAAAAATAAACTAACCAATAATGCTTAAAGAAAGGTTTCCCTCACCAAGGTGTAATTAAATTAAAATGCATATAATTAATAATATGTATGCAACAAAATCATAAAAAGGTAACCGCTAGGGTTAGTATTCCATCCTGAAAATAAATCACATTATGAGGTTAATTAATGAAAAAGAGATACTGACGGTGATGTGTCGAAGAAGTTGATGCCGAGTCGGAATGCTTCGCGAACAGTGGCAATGGCTTCTTCGTCGGAAACGGGGCCGAAGACGCTGCCGAGAGGGGATGCACCGAACCCGACGCTGCTGAGTTTGAGGCCTGTGTTTCCGAGTGATCGGAGCTCCGCCATGTTTAGGGTTGTTTTGAGGATAAGGGATCAGGAGCAAAAGACAGTCAACGTTTTTGGGATGGATAGAATGACTTGATACTTACTTCTACGTAAATCATTATCCTATGAAATTTTAAGTGAGGTTAGTGTACCAAATTGTTTTGGATAGGTGATTAAGCTACCTCAATTAGCCTACCTAATAATACACCAAATTATTTTTCTTTTACGTCAAATTTCTTTTATTCCCTCATGTCTGTAGGACTTGAACCTAAGACCTTCCCTGCCAAAGTGTGTTAAAGACTTTATCTTTGCCAATGAACCACCACCCTATTGGTAATACACTAAATTAATTATTACTTGTTTTAATTAGGGTAAAATCAATTGGCCTTTTGGTCCAATGGCATAGGGTGATGATAAAAGCATGAGATCTCTAAGGTTTCAGGTTCAAAATTGACTCAAGCAAGATTTTCTTACAGTAGCAGGCTTCCTTTTTAATGGTGTTATTGGGTGAGTCAGGCTCGAAGCATCAAAATCAGGTATTAGAAGAAGTTTCAAACGTCGTTCAAAATAAATTTTAATTAGGGTAAAAATGTTTATCACAAATACATCATAATTTTGATATAAAAATATATTCAACTGTATGACATATTATATAATTTTTATATAGATTATAAATTAAACGAGTATATTGAGCCACCTCGGCACAAGAAATCGAGCATTAGAGGTGGCATCATCATGTTTCGCGTTATTGCTTCATATCGCCAATATTGGGGTCGTCCCTAATGCTCAGATCCGCGCAGCTCCTGGCCCCTGATAAAGAGATGATCCAATGGCCAAAGATCTCCCCCCCCCCCCCCCGCTCCTTCACAAACAAACACATCTTATCTGCATCCTCTTTCAACTACACACCACCATCAACCTCAACTGTAACCCACGCAAAAATTTCGAGCCTTTAATTTTCATACTAAATATTCGTTCGTTAATACGAACATTATAATTTTAACTTAGCGTCATTACCGGAACAAATCTAAGTATCAAATACCTTGAAACCTTCCAAAATTTAATTGAGGGATTAGAATCGTCAAAACACAAAAACTCAAAGTCTAAGGACTAAAAATACCAAAACCCTTAACTTACCATGTTATGCCATCTAGCAAGACACTATTCACTTCCTAAAACACTCATGGACAGTTGTCCTAACCATCTTCAAGCTACAAAAACATCATAGGACACTAATCATGAGACCCCCATGAAAATTCGAGCCTTAGAAAACTTTTCCTTTCGTGAATATTTCATTAAATAATGTACGAGCAAAATGATTTTTACGTAACATACATTCCGAAACAAAGACACAAGCTACACATACCCTAAATACCATTCATATAGCTAAAGTAACAAGTTTGAGGGATGAAAAATGCCAAAAATCAGCTTTTGGAGGTCCCTTACGGACCGTAAGGTATACCCCTTACGAACCGTAAGGCATTACCTCTTGCGGTCTGTAAGAGGTGCAAGTGACAGAAGAATGGCAGTTGGCTTGCCATTGCTACTACACTGCCACTTGTCCACGATATCTGGGCAGTTAATATCGGCGCTATCTCGGTGATATAGCGGTGCTATATCGGTTATCGGTCTTGGCATATAATATCGATTCAGAATATCAGTAGAAATCTCGGTAGCGAGAATATCGGTGATATTTACCGAGATATCGCTGATATTTTGATATTCTTATCTCGGTCATATTGGTGAGAAAATCGGTAGGCCAGATTTTTATGTTTTTCTTTATAGGCTGCCAACAAAATAAAAAGCCCAGTTCTTTTATGCTTTTTTGGCCCATATATTATAACCTTTATCACACTTCGAACACTTAACACGACAACTGATGATGTCTGCTGAACCCTAATCGTCCCTCCCAAGCTCCTGTGCTTCAATCGGATTTTAGTGTTTTAAGTTATGATGAACAAATGAAGAATCAGGTGCCTTGGTTGATCTTGATGAACACTTCTTTATTTTGCTATTAATATTATATAGGTTAAAGACTTCTACATATGAATATATATATATATATATATATATATATATTTATGCATGATATTATAAACTACCGATATCCCACCGATATCTCACCGCGATAAACGATATCTCAGATATCAGTCCTTGACCGATAACCGATATTTTTCCGCATTAATTGCATAGCACGATATTGACCAATTCTTCTCCTTATGACACCTTAGATGACACTAATCAGCTTCTGATCATCCTTGGCAACACTTGTCATGACTTGGGAGCATCTTGATTAGTACAAATATGTGATCAGGGTGTTCTTTGAACTCACACCTTTAAAACTCACTCAAATTCTGTTCTTGGGAGCTTTCCTGGAGTTTGGGAGTAGCTTCAGTCCTTCTTAGGAGTCCTTAAGTTCAGTAAGTCTTTCTCCTTTGCTCAATTTCAATTATTTAGCTAGTTTCCAACTAAAAGTTAAACAGTTTGACTATATGTTTGACTTTCAGTTCTGACCACTATGGTCAAGTCAAAGTTCAATCCGAACTTTCCTACGTGATCGAAATAATGTTGGTATGATTTCACTATGATCATACCATCTGATAATCATGTTCAATAGACAAAACGATGAGTCAAGCATGGTATGTTTAAATGTCAAAACTAGTAAAAAGGGCATTTTACGCTAATTGAACTTTAAACTATCAAAACCCAATATTTTGACACCATATCAGTTTGCAAAACTAATATAACATATTTTGACATGCTCAACTCATCATTTTCAGTTTAGACCTCAATTCTATATCGAAAGCCAAGCAGTTTGACTCTTGCTTTGACTTTCGATTCCGACCAGTTTGGTCAACCTTAGTATCCGACCAAACCCATTTATATGACCATAGTAATATAGGGAATAACCCTCTGAGGTTATACCTTATGGTCATCTCGTTTGGATAGTAAAATGACGAGTCAACTTTATACACTTTTAAAATGTCAAAAATACCCTTTTCGTTTAAAATAGTTTTAAACCTACATGAGCAATAGTTTTGACACATAAACTAATCATACAACATTAGTAAACATGTTTTGACATATCGGACTCCTCATAGGACTCATTCGACCATCCGGGCCCGTATTTTCGCAAACGACCCGTTAAAATTGTCACACCCCCAAAATCCACCATGCGGAGCGTCACCGCTTGGAGGCGTGACATGACCAGGATCGAGCCACCAATCATATTGAACAACATAATTTAAGTTAATAAAGCCAATCGCAATACAATTGGTGACCAAAAGATAAGTAACCGACTTTAGGTTAACAGCGGAAGCATAAAACATAATTCCAAATCATAAGTTCATAAGTTTATTTATTAGGCACGGGACATAACAGTCCCTATTCCACAACGACCTCCTCCTCGTGCAGGCTCCATAAGTACCTAGCGACCTGTAAGGCATGTAACAACGAGTCAACAACAAAGTTGAGTGAGTTCACGTTTGGTTGTTTAGTTTTAAGTTGTTTCTGAAAAACGTGGTTTGACTTTCGTTGGCTTATTTGCCGTGGGGGTTACCCCGTAGTTGAAAGTATGTTTAACCAGTTCCTTTTCATTACCCAAACCATACCCGTAATTAGTGGGGGCTTCCCATTATGTATGTTACTAGACTAGGCGTATCCATAAGTGTCCTTCCCAATCCGAGGACGGTGTTAAGTATGAGTGTACGTAGGTTTTACGTACGTGCCCTTCTCAATCCGAGGACAGTAGTAAGTATGAGTGTACGTAGGTTTTACGTACGTGCCCTTCTCAATCCGAGGGCAGTAGTAAGTGTGAGTGTACGTAGGTTTTACGTACGTGCCCTTCTCAATCCGAGGACAGTAGTAAGTGTGAGTGTACGTAGGTTTTACGTACGTGCCCTTCCCAATCCGAGGACAGTAGTAGGTAGTCTAGTAGTGTTGATAATATAAATAGTTATTCAATCCCATTCCCAACCACCGGGAATCCCATGCCTTAGTAAGGGTGTGAACTCACCTCGGTTTGCTCGGTTAGACTCTCAAATATAGCTAACAGTCAAGGTCGGTCAATCACGTCCTAATATGATTTACCAGTTAGTCATTTAGTGGTTTTCAAATAGAACACAAAGTTCCTACACGTATCTATCACACAACATGCATCACTTTAACGGTTTATGCCCATCTAAGTTTCCCATCCATTCCCCACTCAAAATCAAACATACGATAATGCACATAACATATATAACATGTTAGATCATTCACAGATAGCATACTCGACATTTAGACACGCGAGTCACAACTTATGTCATTTCAGCATTTATATTCAAAACCGGCTGTTTTCGGACATTTTAATAAAATAGTTAAATTATTCCAAAAATTCCCAAATTTTTACAGGATGTCTTAAACGTTCCAAATTTTATAACCAAAAAATATCGGGGTCCGGTTCATTACCAATATTTTGTAAAAATTCATATTCCAGACTGAACTCAGATTTATATATTTCTGACCACAGTCCACGGAACAATTTATAAAAAATTCATCGAGCGTCCGATTTATGAAATTCCAGTGGGGTAATTACAAATGCATCGGTTGTCATCTACTATACAAATTTCATGGTCCGATTCATCACAAAACTCAGGTTATGACTGAAAGTATGACACCCATTTATTGCTGTCCAAATTCAGCTTAAGCTGTTGTTACAAATCGACACATTAAAAATAGTAAACGAAGTCCAAAAATTACGATTCTGGTGCCATTAGAACCGTACTTTATAATAACATATTTTAGATTCAAAATATCGGTTTTTCGTTGAGTTTATGACCTGTTTACAGCCAACTGAAGTTGGCTGTAAAACCGGGACAGATTCTGTTTTCACTTTCTAACTTACTAACTTGTGTTCGATCGATTCCGTTAATCATGTTTAGTGACCACAACAACATCACATATTAATATTAATCAGCAAAACATCAGCTAATCAACCAATAATCATAATCACACAAGATCTACATGATTTACACTAACATTCATCCATTAACCACCTTGTTCATCACTTTAGTAGACATTTAGTTGGTGATCTTATATGTTAGTGATTTTTAACCGACGAAACTCTTATTAACCACTTTAGAATAGATCAAGAAGATGTTTAGAGTCACTTACTACTAGCTCGAGGCTAGGGAAGAAAATAGACGAAAAACGAGTGGTTAATAGCAACGTAGTGAGGTCCTTGGCAATCCGGGTGCACCGAGCTTCCTTATGCGTGATCCCTCACACTTGTATAAGCTTGGAATGGCTTGAATGAAATTGAAAAGTGGGTGTGGTGTGGCTTGTGGTTGTAGCCGTGAGTTCAAGAGAGGGAAAGAGAGAAATTGTTTGTAAGTGTGTTGATGAAAATGAGAGTGATGCTTCTAATGTGTAAATTTATAGACCATGTGTTCTCATTACCCAACATGCATAATGTTTCCTTCCACCCAACATAATTCACTAAATTAATCACACAAAATCAAAAGAGTGGATCACCCTAGTGACCGTCAATTTGGGGGTGGGTACATGGGGTTGGGATTTAATTATTCTAGTTACTATTTAGTTAGGAATAATTAGAATTATTTAGTGGTTTATGGTGGGTTATTAAATATATAGTGTGTTAGGGTGTTCGGGGACCCTAACTAGCTCAGAAAAGTAAAAACAATATGTTTGGCAATATTTTTATGTTCCGGGTAGAGTTCGGTTGTTCGGTTCGATACTGTTCCGTTAAACTGCTTAATTAATCCGTAAAGCGTCCTATATATATATATTTTTGTAACGTTTTTAATTTCCAACGCTTAGGAAATTACACAGGACTATTTAGTAACTTTTCTGTACATTACTAGTATGTTAACAAGCACATGTAAGTATAACACAGTAATCAGAGAGCAGTTAAATGATTCAGCACAGTCATCAAGTACTTTAATTAACATTAATAGATTGTACGGTTACATGTAAATTTGAGGGTTGTCACATTCTCCCCCTGTTAAGAGAATTTCATCCCGAAATTTAGCGCGTGGTTACTGAGGAAGCTAGTTAAGTTGCGTTGCGTTGGTTTCCTGGTTTTCCTGGGGTGTCACATCATCCCCCCGTTGATTTGGAATTTCGTCCCGAAATTCTGCAGTAGCTTCAGCCTCAGTAGTGGTTGCGTTTTTCTTAAACAGTTGGGGATACTTGAGTTTCATTTGGTCTTCTCGTTCCCAGGTATACTCTGGGCCACGACGGGCATTCCAACGAACTCGAACGAGAGGTGTTCTCGTGCGCTTGAGAATCTTAACATCTCGATCAGTAATCTCTACAGGTTCCTCGACGAATCGCAGCTGGTCATCGATAGTGAGTTCCTTGAGAGGAACTATGAGGGTCTCATCTGACAGACACTTCTTCAGATTTGACACGTGGAATACGTTGTGAACTCCGCTGAGTTCTTCAGGTAGATTCAGCCTGTAGGCGACCTTGCCAATTTTCTCAATGACTTCGAATGGTCCGACATAACGCGGATTGAGTTTGCCTCGTTTGCCAAAGCGGACTACACCTTTCCAAGGTGAGACTTTGAGTAGCACTCGATCCCCAACCTGGAGCTCGAGTGGTTTTCTTCCCTTATCAGCATAGCTTTTCTGACGGTCACGAGCTGCCGCCATTCGCTGTCGTATCTGAGCAATTCTCTCGGTGGTATCTACCACAAGTTCTGGGCCAGTGATTTGGCTGTCACCAACTTCTGCCCAACAGAGAGGTGATCGGCATTTGCGTCCGTACAATGCCTCGAATGGAGCGGCTTGGATGCTGGTGTGGTAGCTGTTGTTATATGAAAACTCCACTAACGGGAGGTGTTTTTCCCAGCCATTGCCGAAGTCGATTACGCATGCCCTAAGCATGTCTTCCAAGGTTTGGATGGTGCGTTCAGATTGCCCATCCGTCTGTGGGTGATAAGCGGTGCTCATATCTAAACGTGAGCCAAAGGATTTGTGCATTGCTTGCCACAGTTCAGAAGTAAAACGCGCGTCACGATCGGATATAATAGAGGTTGGCACTCCGTGCCTTGACACTACTTCCTTTAGATAAATGTCTGCAAGAGTAGAAAACTTATCCGTTTCTTTGATAGCCAGAAAATGTGCAGACTTGGTCAGTCGATCTACGATCACCCAAATGGTATCGTTTCCGCGTTGAAATCTAGGCAGACCAGTAACGAAATCCATGGAAATTTGCTCCCATTTCCATTTCGGGATCTCCGGTTGTTGAAGTAGGCCTGATGGTTTCTGATATTCAGTCTTGACTCTCGCACAAGTCAAGCACTTACTGACGTAGGTTGCTATGTGGGCTTTCATGCCAGGCCACCAATACGTAGTCTTGAGGTCGTGGTACATTTTATCCGAACCAGGATGTACCGAATAACGAGACTTGTGTGCTTCATCCATCACAAGCTCGCGTAGGTCTCCATAAAGTGGAATCCAGATGCGTCCGTTAACATAGTAGGCGCCGTCTTCCTTTTGTTCTAGTCGCTGCCTTGATCCCCGTAAGGACTCAGCCCTGATGTTCTCTGCTTTCAATGCTTCAACCTGAGCATCACGAATCTGAGCGGGAAGGTTGGATTGGATGGTAAGCTGTAAAGCTCGTACACGCTTAGGTATGGTATCCTTTCGACTGAGGGCGTCGGCTACAACATTGGCCTTGCCCGGATGATACTTGATAGCGCATTCATAATCGTTCAAGAGTTCAACCCATTGGCGTTGACGCATGTTTAACTCCTTTTGCTTGAAGATATGCTCGAGACTCCTGTGATCGGTGTAAATGGTGCACTTGGTACCGTACAGGTAATGTCTCCATATCTTAAGTGCGAAAACAACTGCTCCCAGTTCCAAGTCGTGTGTAGTGTAGTTCCTTTCGTGAACTTTAAGTTGGCGTGATGCGTAGGCAATGACCTTGTCACGTTGCATCAATACGCAACCAAGTCCTTGGATGGAAGCGTCGCAATAAACCACGAAATCATCTGTGCCTTCAGGCAATGAGAGGATAGGCGCGCTACAAAGTCTATCCTTTAGGCGTTGAAAAGCGGATTCCTGTGCCTCACCCCAACGATAGATGACACCCTTCTGAGTCAGTGAAGTGAGAGGTTGCGCAATCTTGGAGAAATCTTTTATAAACCTTCTGTAATATCCCGCCAAACCCAAAAATTGGCGGATTTCTGTTGGTGTGCGGGGTGCAGGCCAGTTCTTGATCGATTCAACCTTAGATGGATCCACATGAATCCCATCCTTGTTTACCACATGGCCTAGAAAGTGGACTTCGCGAAGCCAGAAGTCACATTTCGAAAACTTGGCATACAACTGCTCTTTTCGAAGAAGTTCCAGCATAAGTCGTAGATGCTGCTCGTGTTCCTCCTGACTCTTGGAGTAGATCAGGATATCGTCAATGAACACAATAACGAACTTATCCAGGTAAGGCTTGCACACTCGGTTCATGAGATCCATGAAGACCGCTGGTGCATTCGTCAGCCTGAATGGCATAACCAGAAACTCGTAATGGCCGTAACGAGTTCTAAATGCTGTTTTGGAGACGTCCTCCTCTCGGACTCTCAGCTGATGGTATCCCGATCTCAAATCAATCTTAGAGTAATAGCTCGACCCTTGCAACTGGTCGAACAAGTCGTCAATGCGTGGGAGAGGATAACGATTCTTCATGGTCACCTTGTTAAGTTCGCGGTAGTCAATACATATTCTGAAGGTACCGTCTTTCTTCTTCACGAATAGTACTGGAGCTCCCCAAGGTGAAGAGCTAGGACGAATAAAACCTTTTTCCAAAAGTTCTTGTAATTGCTTGGACAGTTCTTCCAGTTCTGATAGAGCTAGACGATATGGTGCTCGAGCTACTGGTGCTGCCCCAGGAGCTAGCTCGATTTGAAATTCAACTTGACGATGAGGCGGAAGACCAGGTAATTCCTCAGGAAATACCTCGGGAAAGTCACGTACAATAGGGATGTCTTCAATTCTCTTCTCTTCCGTTGATGTGTCAGTAACGAGGGCTAGAATAGCAGTGTGGCCCTTTCGTAAACACTTCTGGGCCTTAAGGAAAGAGATGATGCCTTCGACAGCACCACTCTTGTCGCCACGAATCATGAGAGGTTCTTCACCAGAACGAGGAATGCGGACGATTTTCTCCTTGCAAACAATCTCCGCTTGATGGTGAGATAGCCAATCCATCCCAATAACGACGCCGAAACTACCCAGTGTGATAGGAATAAGATCGATAGAGAAGGTCTGACCAGCTAAGACGAGGTTACAACCTTTAACTACGTGTGTGGCTTCAAGACTTTTACCGTTAGCTAGTTCTACCGTGTGTTTGGTGTTTAGAAGTGTTGGAGTGCGCTTAAGCATTTGGCTAACTTTTAAGGACACATAACTAGTATCGGCACCCGAATCGAATAAAACAGTAACAAAGAAGTCGTCCAGAAGGAACTTACCCTCAATGAAAATATATATAATTTATATTAAAAGGTATGTTTTAATCCAAAAACATTATTAAACCCTTTTTGGCGTATTCTATCCCCAAAACATATACAAAACAGTAAAAAAAGGGGTTTAGTAACACTCACCTTTGGGTGCGTATTTTAAATAGCGCAATCCCACAGATTGATTTCTACACGTCCTATTATATGTAGGAACGATTTTAAATCAATATATCATAAAATTCCTAAGTTTCTCCGTTTCTTAGAATTGTCACATAACTTTGAGATTTTTCTCGAAAAGTTATCGTTTTTTATTATGTTTGCATGTTAATATATATATATGAGTCCATATATATATATATATATATATACTTTTAAGATTTTGCGACTTGAACTATTTTATTGGTGACCGTTATCATGTAAATCCATTAACACTCCCGTTTATACGTAATATATCTACGATTTGCGCGTCGTAATATATATACATAAACATACTCATAAATCAACATCGTATCACGCGTAATCTCGTTAACTTATATATTTTGTCATTTTTAAGGCAAACATACATAAAATATCTTATATGTATCAAATTTCATGCTCGATAAACAAGTTACACATTTAACGCGATTTTTTACCGTTTCTATCACATAAAATACACAAGTATACATGCATAATCTAAATTTCTCGTTATCATATCAAATCTTAACATATTTTCACATTACATATCTTAACACATAAGGTTCACCCATAAAACAACCCATACTAGTGTATATTGAAAAATGCGTAATTTAGTGATTCGGTAACGTTTTCGGGCGCCGGAAATCACGTATGACTAACCAAACACCAAGTAATCTTAAAATTAGTTAAAATACTCATTTTTAAACTAAAAATATAAGTTTACTTATGTATTTAAACTAAAAATATAAGTTTACTTATGTCACACCCCGACCGCGTTAAAACAACGAAACCGCGGCGGAAACGTCGGGGAGTGGAGCAACAGAATCATTGTTTCATAACCATGGATTCAAAAGTTTCGTTTTATTAAAATATTAACATTAAACATTTTCTTAAAGTTAAAACAAACAAGTTAAACATCGTCTATCATCGTTATTATGTCCTTAAGGCCTTGTCCAGATCCTATGTGAGCATGCATCCTACTTGTAATCAACATCATTCGACACCACCTGAAACATATGTAAAAATAAAGTCAGCAAAGAAATGCCGGCGAGCACATAGGTTTTGTGTGAGTGTCAGATTCATAGCTCATTTATTTGTTTAAATAACTCGTACAACTTCGTTAATCGATATTTGAAAATCTTGTTTTGTAAACCGTTTGTATTGTAAAATGAATAACTAAGTTAAAACGGATCAGTTATAGTTTATAAAACCTCGATGCCATGAATCTTAACCCAAAAACATTTGTTTTGGTAAACCAAATCGTAAATCGTTCTCGTAATAAAACTCGTATGGTTTATATCGTTTAGTAAACCTCGTTGTGTGACATCGTTTAAAATCGTTTAACTCGTTCATGTAACAAACCATCGTTCAAATCATTCCAAATTGTTCAAATCGTTCATAATCGTTCAAATCGTCTCGTTTTAATTGTGAAAACTACTTTTGGTCGTCTCGTGGAATACATTCAAACCTTCGTGACTCGTCTATCGTTCAACTCATATTAATAAACCACCAAAGGGTAAGTTAACAATTAACAGGTTCAGTCGTTACCCACATAACCCCCATACATAACCATGGGTGCAGTCCGATAACAGGATTTGTCAGATCCTATGGTACGATAACCTAATACTGGTCGGCTTGATCAATGTTAATGAATGTTATTCATTATGTAAATACGTCCAACAAGTTCGTTCACATTATCGAAATTGTTTCGTTTAATATAAACCATAGTATTCGTTTTTGGAAATCATCGTTTAAAGCATCGAAATCGTTTAACACATATGAATCACCCCAAAAACATTGAAAACAGTAAAATAGGGGAACTATGTACTCACATCGAAGTGCAAGGTATCCTCGATTTATTGAACTAGCAAAGCTCGAGTAAACCAAGGAATTCAAGTAGCACCTAGTAATCGGATCGCTAGTTAATACATCGACACCTAAATCGAAAGATCAGGTAGAATGAGGTCTTGTAAACCAAATGAGTATTGGAACTCATGTGATATGGTTTAACAAGGCCTACATTCTAAATCGGAACCTATCCTAAGTGCTTTCGACCCGTTACGACCCATTAAGGTAGCTTACGCTACTTTAACGCGTCGTTCGCGCAAAAGCGCGTTCGAGACGCCTAACTAGTCCTATGAAAAGTATTATATGCCATAACATGTTTATATAGGTTGCATAATCAGTTTAAGTGACAAAATTTAAGTTACATATGCTTAAAGTCCAATTATGCATGAAAAGGGCATTTTGGTCATTTACCTAAGGCATATAAACTACCTATCATACAACTAATTAAACTAAGTGACCATCAGGGATAACCTCGGAAGCTTATTCCCTATATAACTATGGTCACAAAATATGCTTGGTCGGATCCTAACGATCAACCAAACGGGTCGGGTTTGAAAGTCTAAGCGGTGGTTTAGACCGCTTGACTTACGACCCTAAACAAGCACTAGACTAAAAGTGACAAGTTAAACATGTTAAAACATGTTTAACTAAGTTAGTAAACAAGTTTGATATCAAAACAAAGTGTTTTGATACCCGAAAATAGCTTCGATGCAAAATACGCATAAACACGTATTTTGTCCGAAAATTTGACTCGTCACTTCGACTAATCAACGTGGTAATCAGTAGGTATAGTCACAAGGGACTATAACCATCGTGATTACACTCACGATGCAAAGTTCAAACGAACTTTGTGTTGACCATAACGTGGTCAAAGCAGAAAGTCAAACACTGTTTGACTTTCATGCTTGAAATACATGAACAAGCATGAAGGAGACTTACAAAAGGTCAAAACCTTGAAGATTTGAACTCAAAATTTCTCAGGTATGAAGCTTCACAAGGAGAGCTTCAACTTAGAGAAGGAATTGAGATCAAATGTGAGGAAAATGGCTAAGAACCCACTTCTATTTATAGGAAGTTAGGATCAAGGAGATCATTCCAAGTGTTTAGAAGGATCAATATTGGCCCTACATGTGTGGAACATGGTATTTGATACAATGGGAACTTGAAAACCAGCTCAAAGTATTGCAAAAGTTACAAAAAGGATCCTGAACTTCAAGTCGGTTGCTGAAAATAGGCTTGCTGTTGCTGAAACTGATTTTTCTGCCCAGATGAAGGTGTGGCGTGCCGCCACCACACAACCACTAGGCTGTGGCATGACGCTACCACATACCAGATCCAGAAACTTTTCAAAAATGACAGAAATGGTCCCTACAGCTCATTTAGGCCATTTTCGACGCGTTTAAACCCCGTTAACCCATTTTCAAGGCTCTAAAAGGATGTTAAAGCATAGGGGACTTAAAACATGCTTGAAAATATCACAGATGTTGGTTCGTTTGGTTGTACGGTTGCGTTGTTTGGTTAATTACGACGAAACACGAACGGACGCGAAAAACGATCAAAATTACATGACGAATGGATTTTTAGCATTCCAATCGCTAAAATAAAATATTTTAATGATTACAAAAATTTTTGGTTGTCCGGATATGTTCATAACGTAAGATATGCGTGAAAATGCAAACTTATGCAATTTTTGACGCTTTTAGTCCCTGTTGATCAAATAAGTTTATTTTTGCGCACTAAACACCTCAAAGCCCATTTCTAAGCTATGTGAAGGATATTTAGGGCATTTTTAACTTATGATCATGTTTCAGAATGTTCGTTACCACACGAATCGGCATAGTTTCGCAGTTTGACACAATTAGTCCATGCGATCGAATAATCTTGTTTTCGACACACCGAACCTTCCAAAACTTATTTCTAAGTTATGTTTAGGTTATTTAAGGTATGTTAAGCCTATGTCACTATTCCGGAGTGTTTGTCGCGTTAAACTGACTGCGTTTACGCACCAGTTTGCGTATAACTTTCCAGAAAGCGATTTAAAGCTTGAAATCGAACTCGAATCAAATCGTAAAATCATCAAACACAAATACACACATAATAACACCAAAACACATCGTTTTATTGATAATTGATATTTTTTTACATTGTACATCTTTTACAGAGCACAGTTGTCACAGTCTCCCCTACTTTAGGAAATTTCGTCTCAAAATTTTAACTAGAGGAAACTTGTGAAAACAATTGCGGATATTTCGCTTTCATTTGGTCCTCACATTCCCAAGTAAACTCTGGGCCACGTTTGGACTCCCAGTGAACCTTGACCAATCGTATTCGTTTGTTCTTCAACTGTTTGATTGCACGGTCCATTATCTCCACAGGTTTCTCGACAAAGTGCATCGTTTCATCAACTTGAATTTCGTCGAGTGGAATATGAAGATCAATATCGGCTAAACATTTTCGTAGATTGGACACGTGGAATTTAGGGTGAATATTCCCAAGTTCTGGAGGTAGCTCTAGTCGATAGGCAACCTTTCCGATTCTTTCGACAATCTTAAATGGTCCAACATATCGTGGTGCAAGTTTTCCTTTCTTTCCAAATCTCACCACTCCCTTCCAAGGGGATACCTTGAGTAGGACACGGTCTCCGATTTGAAATTCTAAGGGCTTGCGTCGCATATCCGCATAACTCTTTTGACGGCTTCTAGCTGTCACAAGATTATCGCGAATTTTCTTGATTTTATCTGTTGTTTCCAGAACGAGCTCGGGTCCAGTAAGCTGAGCTTCACCGATCTCATTCCAACAGACAGGTGAACGAAATTTTCGACCGTATAAAGCTTCGAACGGTGCCATATTAATGCTAGCATGATAACTATTGTTATAAGAGAACTCAATCAACGGAAGATGAGAATCCCAATTACCACCAAAGTCTATCATGCATGCTCTAAGCATATCCTCCAATGTTTGAATCGTCCTCTCAGGTTGTCCATCTGTTTGGGGATGATAAGCAGTGCTTAGATTTAGTTGAGTTCCCATAGCAGATTGCATGGTCTTCCAAAAGTGAGATGAAAATCGAGCATCACGATCAGATGTGATATCCAAAGGAACATCATGTCGAGATACAATCTCATCGACATAAATCTTTGCAAGTTTATCAGCATATAGATCCTCGCGAATCGGTATAAAATGAGCTGACTTCGTTAATCGATCAATGATAATCCAAATAGCATCGTGACCTTTAGATGTACGCGGTAACTTAGTGATAAGATCCATTGCAATGTTCTCCCACTTCCAAACTGGTATCTCTGGTTGTACAAGCAAACCAGATGGTCGTTGATGTTCAGCCTTGACTTTGAGACAAGTTAGGCATTTCGAAACATACAAAGCAATATCCTTCTTCATACCAGGCCACCGGTACTGAGTACGAAGATCCTTGTCAACACCAGGATGGATAGAATATCGAGACTTATGAGATTCGTCCATCACTAAGTGTGGAGATCGTTTTGTTTCGGAATCCACAAACGATTCTTGAAGTAGAGTAACCCATCGTCTTTCGTTTCGAGTTTAAGCTCAAGTTGAAGTGGTAGCTCATATTTCAATAAGCCTTTGGTTACACATGATCGTTGAGCTTGAAGGACACGTGATTGGATATCAGATAGAGTTCGAACACAATGAAGCTTGGTTCGTTCCTTTCGACTAAGCGCATCAGCTACGACATTCGCCTTACCAGGATGGTAGCGAATCTCGCAATCATAATCATTTAAGAGTTCAACCTTGCGTCGTTGTCTCATGTTCAGCTCCTTCTGATTAAGAATGTGCTGGAGACTTTTGTGGTCTGTGAAAACCACACATTTCGTTCCATAGAGGTAGTGTCTCCAGATCTTGAGTGCAAAAACCACAGCACCCAACTCAAGATCATGAGTGGTGTAGTTCTTCTCGTGTATTTTCAATTGTCTTGATTCATAAGCTATAACTTTACCTCGTTGCATAAGAACACAACCAAGGCCTAGATTCGATGCGTCACAATAGACAACAAAATCATTGTTTCCTTCAGGTAAAGATAAAACATGAGCGTCACAGAGTTTTTGTTTTTGCGTTTGGAACGCTTCTTCTTGTTTAGGTCCCCCACTCAAAAGGCTTATTCTTTTGAGTCAAAGCAGTGAGAGGAACCGCAATCTTTGAGAAGTTCGAAACAAACCGTCGATAGTAACCAGCAAGACCAAGGAAAGAACGAACTTCTGTAGGTGTCGAAGGTGTATTCCAATCCTTAATTGCAGCAATTTTGGAAGGATCCACATGAATACCCTGCTCATTAATAATATGACCCAAAAATTGAACTTCCTTAAGCCAGAATTCACACTTAGAGAATTTAGCAAAAGGTTGTTCCTTCTTCAAGAGTTCCAGTGTCAGACGAAGGTGTTGCTCGTGATCGGCTCGAGACTTCGAATAAATGAGAATGTCGTCAATAAACACGATGATGAACTTGTCTAAATAAGGCTTACAGACCCTATTCATTAAGTCCATGAAGATAGCTGGGACATTCGTCAAACCAAAAGGCATGACAGTGAACTCGTAGTGACCATATCTCGTGCGAAATACAGTTTTGGGAATATCTTCTTCAAGTATACGAAGCTGATGATACCCAGAACGCATATCGATCTTAGAAAAACATGTAGCACCTTGCAGCTGATCAAAGAGATCATCGATTCGTGGTAGGGGATATCGATTCTTGATGGTAAGCTTGTTAAGCTCACGATAATCGATACACATTCGAAAAGACCCATCTTTCTTTTTCATAAACAAGACAGGAGCGCCTCAAGGTGAATAACTCGGTCGGATGAATCCTTTATCAGATAACTCTTGAAGCTGTTTAGATAACTCTTGCATCTCCGATGGTGCAAGACGATAAGGTGCTTTCGCAATCGGGTTAGCATTGGGTACAAGGTCAATATGAAACTCGACTTGACGAACTGGAGGCAAACCAGGTAGTTCATCAGGAAACACTTCTGGATAATCTCGAACAATCGGAATATCTAGAATACGCTTGCTCTTGCCTTTCTCCTCGCTAACATGTGCCAGAAAAGCCACATATCCTTTTCGTAAATAACTTTGGGCTTTCGTACACGACATTAGTTTCAAACCACCAGATGGTTTCTCGCCACGAATCTCTAAAACTTCACAAGACGAAAGAGGAATACGGACAATTTTATCGAAATAAACCACCTCAGCATGATACTTAGTTAACCAATCCATTCCTATGATAATATCGAAACTCCCAAGTCGCATCGGTGTGAGGTCAATAGGAAAAAGATGGTTATCGAGGTTCAATTGACAATCGCGAATAACAGAATCGAGTACGAGAGGTTTACCAGTTGCAACTTCGACAGATAAGGGTTTCCTCAGTTTAGTTCTAGGTATCGCAAGTAAAGGCTCAAATGATAACGACACAAAACTTCTATCGGCACCGGAATCGAAAAGAACAGATGCAGGTCGATGGTTAACAAGGAACGTACCGTTGACAACCTCGTTGTCAGCTCGAGCCTCGTTTGCATTCAGATTGTACGCTCGTCCACGAGCGGGATTAGCGTTTGCATTAGCATTCGCGTTTGGATTTGCAAGCCTTGGACAATTGTTGCGGAAGTGACCCATCTCCCCGCAGTTATAACATGAACCAGGTGGGAATCTAGCAGTATTTCCCTGAACCTGTGTTGGATTCTGAGCGGCTTGATTCTGACCCATACGACAGATGTTGTCCAGGCGCCCAAGTTTACCACAAGTAGTACACTGTTTAAAAGCTTGATGAGCAACGTGATGACCATTGCACCTATTGCAGTGAGGTGTGGTACCAGCATATGCTTTCTTGGCAGGAGGTTGTGCTGGTGGGTTCTGAGCATTTTGTGCAGTTACAACAAAATTCTGGGAAGCCTTGTGCTTCCTCGACCTCCTAGAAGACTCGCCTTTCTTATCCTTACCCTTACCCTTGCCTTGAACGGAATCGGTCGACTGCTTCTTATCACCCTTGCGGGTCAGTTTACCTTTCCTGACTTGAGACTCAGTCAGGGTAGCAGCCAAACCATCGATATACCTCTCAATCTCTTTTTCCAACGGGGTAACCATAGTAGGACACAACAAACTAAGCTCCTCATAACGATCCGTATACGCACGGTGTTTTCCCCCATCTTGTTTTAGATCATCGAATTCTCGTTCCAAAGCCCTAATCTCGTGACGGGGACAGAACTCTTTCATCATGAGAGCTCAAAGCTCTTCCCACGTTTGTGCCATTGCCACATCGGCACCCCTATCACGCATCACACCGTTCCACCATGTTAGAGCACGCTTCTCAAAAAGACTTGACGCAAACTCAACCTTACGCTCATTCGGACATTGCACATGTCTGAAGGTGCTTTCCAAGCTCTCAAACCATTGTAGGAGCACAATTGCTCCTTGAGACCCAGAAAACTTTAGTGGTTTAGCCGAATTGAACTTCTTGAAACTACACTGAGCATTATTGTTATTGTTTTTGTTCACTTGATTGATCTGAGTTACTAGGTTCGGAAGCACAGCTGCGATTTGCTGAGCGACAAGGGCTGCGATTGCAGCATCCTGTTCGGGATCGCGTCTAGGTGGCATATTCTAAAAAGAACAAGGAAACATGAGAAACGAGTGAGATCGACAACTGGATAAACAAAAGAGGCATTGAAAACATCGACAAAACATAAGGAAGGTGACCATTCATTCGTTACCTCGAACAAACAAATGATGCACAGTGACAAATCAAAGTAAATGCGTCAATATAATGTATCGCGAAGACCTGCTTTAGCCTATAAGTGGACACTCATCCCAAGAGTTCTTAGGTAAGAGTGACTGGTCCGATTATGTGGATTTGTACGAACACTCTAGCCTTAGACAGAAAACTCAGGATACAGGCACCCACCCTTCCAGATTGCACGTGTTCACATTATAAGACCCAAACTTTGATGAGATTTTTGAAAACTTTGAAGGTTCAAAACCTTATAACAAATCATCTATGGATAGATGATTGATTTTCAAATCGGATTTGTTATTGTGTTCTCGTTGTGGTTATCACCTAAAGATAGGTGACGGTATTTGTTTTAAAAATCTAAACGCATGAAACTTGCATTAGGGTCCTAAAAAAGTTATAGTCTAGGTCAAAGAATTACTAATAACCTAATTCCCTATAACCATTGGCTCTGATACCAACTCTGTCACACCCCGACCGCGTTAAAACAACGAAACCACGGCGGAAACGTCGGGGAGTGGAGCAACAGAATCATTGTTTCATAACCATGGATTCAAAAGTTTCATTTTATTAAAATATTAACATTAAACATTGTCTTAAAGTTAAAACAAACAAGTTAAACATCGTCTATCATCGTTATTATGTGACTAAGGCCTCGTCCAGATCCTATGTGAGCATGCATCCTACTTGTAATCAACATCATTCGACACCACCTGAAACATATGTAAATATAAAGTCAGCAAAGAAATGCCGGCGAGCACATAGGTTTTGTGTGAGTGTCAGATTCATGGCTCGTTTATTTATTTAAATAACTCGTACAACTTCGTTAATCGATATTTGAAAACCTTTTTTTGTAAACCGTTTGTATCGTAAAATGAATAACTACGTTAAAACGGATTAGTTATAGTTTATAAAACCTCGATGCCATGAATCTTAACCCAAAAACATTTGTTTTAGTAAACCAAATCGTAAATCGTTCTCGTAATAAAACTCGTATGGTTTATATCGTTTAGTAAACCTCGTTGTGTGACATCGTTTAAAATCGTTTAACTCATTCATGTAACAAACCATCGTTCCTTTGTTTAAATCGTTCAAATCGTTCCAAATTGTTCAAATCGTTCATAATCGTTCAATCGTTCAAATTGTCTCGTTTTAATTGTGAAAACTACTTTTGGTCGTCTCGTGGAATACATTCAAACCTTCGTGACTCGTCTATCGTTCAACTCGTATTAACAAACCACCAAAGGGTAAGTTAACAATTAACAGGTTCAGTCGTTACCCACATAACCCCCATACATAACCATGGGTGCAGCCCGATAACGGGATTTGTCAAATCCTATGGTACCATAACCTAATACTGGTCGGCTTGATCAATGTTAATGAATGTTATTCGTTATGTAAATACGTCCAACAAGTTCGTTCACATTATCGAAATCGTTTCGTTTAATATAAACCATAGTATTCGTTTTTGGAAATCATCGTTTAAAGCATCGAAATCGTTTAACACATATGAATCACCCCAAAAACATTGAAAACAGTAAAATAGGGGAACTATGTACTCACATCGAAGTGCAAGGTATCCTCGATCTAATGAACTAGCAAAGCTCGAGTAAACCAAGGAATCCAAGTAGCACCTAGTAATCGGATCGCTAGTTAATACATCGACACCTAAATCGGAAGATCGGGTAGAATGAGGTCTTGTAAACCAAATGAGTATTGAAACTCATGTGATATGGTTTAACAAGGCCT
The DNA here is from genome assembly GCA_030545235.1 of Helianthus tuberosus. Classification (NCBI taxonomy): domain Eukaryota; kingdom Viridiplantae; phylum Streptophyta; class Magnoliopsida; order Asterales; family Asteraceae; genus Helianthus; species Helianthus tuberosus. The sequence continues at coordinate 56,778,733 of CM060403.1, forward strand.
ACATTCTAAATCGGAACATATCCTAAGTGCTTTCGACCCGTTACGACCCATTAAGCTAGCTTACGCTACTTTAAGGCGTCGTTCGCGCAAAAGCGCGTTCGAGACGCCTGACTAGTCCTATGAAAAGTATTATATGCCCTAACATGTTTATATAGGTTGCATAATCAGTTTAAGTGACAAAATTTAAGTTACATATGCTTAAAGTCCAATTATACATGAAAAGGGCATTTTGGTCATTTACCTAAGGCATATAAACTATCTATCATACAACTATTTAAACTAAGTGACCATAAGGAATAACCTCGGAAGGTTATTCCCTATACAACTATGGTCACAAAATATGCTTGGTCGGATCCTAACGATCGACCAAACGGGTCGGGTTCGAAAGTCTAAGCGGTGGTTTAGACCGCTTGACTTACGACCCTAAACAAGCACTAGACTAAAAGTGACGAGTTAAACATGTTAAAACATGTTTAACTAAGTTAGAAAACAAGTTTGATATCAAAACAAAGTGTTTTGATACGCGAAAATAGCTTCGATGCAAAATACGCATAAACACGTATTTTGACCGAAACTTTGACTCGTCACTTCGACTAATCAACGTGGTAATCAGTAGGTATAGTCACAAGGGACTATAACCATCGTGATTACACTCACGTTGCAAAGTTCAAACGAACTTTGTGTTGACCATAACGTGGTCAAAGCAGAAAGTCAAACACTGTTTGACTTTCATGCTTGAAATACATGAACAAGCATGAAGGAGACTTATAAAAGGTCCAAGCCTTGAAGATTTGAACTCAAAATTTCTCAGGTATGAAGCTTCACAAGGAGAGCTTCAACTTGGAGAACGAATTGATATCAAATGTGAGGAAAATGGCCAAGAACCCACTTCTATTTATAGGAAGTTAGGATCAAGGAGATCATTCCAAGTGTTTAGAAGGATCAATCTTGGCCCTACATGTGTGGAACATGGTATTTGATACAATGGGAACTTGAAAACCAGCTCAAAGTATTGTAAAAGTTACAAAAAAGACCCTGAACTTCAAGTCGGTTGCTGAAAATAGGCTTGCTGTTGCTGAAACTGATTTTTCTGCCCAGATGAAGGTGCGGCATGCCGCCACCACACAGCCAGTAGGCTGTGGCGTGACGCCACCACATACCAGATCCAGAAACTTTTCAAAAATGACAGAAATGGTCCCTGCAGCTCATTTAGGCCATTTTCGACGCGTTTAAACCCCGTTAACCCATTTTCAAGGCTCTACAAGGATGTTAAAGCATAAGGGACTTAAAACATGCTTGAAAATATCATGGATGTCGGTTCGTTTGGTCGTACGGTTGCGTTGTTCGGTTAATTACGACGAAACTCGCACGGACGCGAAAAACGATCCAAATTACACGACGAATGGATTTTTAGCATTCCAATCACTAAAATAAAATATTTTAATGATTACAATAATTTTTGGATGTCCGGATATGTTCAGAACGTAAGATATGCGCGAAAATGCAAACTTATGCAATTTTTGACGCTTTTAGTCCCTGTTGATCAAATAAGTTTATTTTTGCGCACTAAACACCTCAAATCCCATTTCTAAGCTATGTGAAGTATATTTAGGGCATGTTTAACTTATGATCATGTTCCGGAATGTTCGTTACCATAAGAATCGGCATAGTTTCGCAGTTTGACACAATTAGTCCCTGCGATTGAATAATCTTGTTTTCAACACCGAACCTTCCAAAACTTATTTCTAAGTTATGTTTAGGATATTTAAGGTGTGTTAAGCCTATGTCACTATTCCGGAGTTGTCGCGTTAAACTGACTGCGTTTACGCACCAGTTTGCGTATAACTTTCCAGAAAGCGATTTAAAGCTTGAAATCGAACTCGAATCAAATCGTAAAATCATCAAACACAAATACACACATAATAACACCAAAACACATCGTTTTATTGATAATTGATATTGTTTTACATTGTACATCGTTTACAGAGCACAGTTGTCACAACTTACTGATCTAAATCAGTTTCATAAAAATCATTCGAAAAGCCGATTTTTGACCGTTTTAACGCATAGTTTTGCATTAAGCGTTACTATAATCATCCCAACTCGGAATGACTTGATATTTTAACAAAATACATATTATTTACTGATTAAAATAGTGATTATATTCAGATTAGTGCAGTTTTTGTGTAAGTCACATAAATTATGCGATTTCACGTATTTTACAACTCCTTATGCACCAAGTACAACATGCAAAGCTAGAAATCATTATGACAAAATTTTATACCATTAAAAACTTCAAATATTTATATTTTTAGTCTTAAGAATCTGATTAAAATTTATTTTTATCAAATCATGTTCAAATCATCATCTCATGATCATATTCCAACATGCATGATCTAGTAAATGCATCTAATGCATCCATAACATGTTCTAATCATTTTGTATAAACTTGAATGCATCTAGACTTCATTTAACTCATGTTTCTCGTACTCAAACATTCCAACATTCATATGATCATCAATCAATCATTTATTTTAAATGCAAAACATACACCTTCTAACATATTTAAGTCTTTTAATCATTAAAAATTCACATGCATGTGTACATATACATATATATATATACACGACACATATACATACATAAACTTCCAAAGTTTTACTTTTTAACATATCCATTTCAAATCATTCTAACCTTTTTAGAACATTCTTTTGATCACACATGCATCTTACTTTATAAAATCATATCAAGCAAGAATCTATCAATAGTCAAAACTCAATATACATATACATATATACATACATACGTCCATATATATACATACATGTTCATCCATTTTATTTTTATTCCAAAAACCCATTTGTTTTAGTTTTCAAGTTAGTGTTTAAATCTAAGAACAAGAGAAACCTTCCATAGCATCTTCATCACCAAGAATCATGAACATGATTTTGAAAGTAAATATGTTATACCTTCAAGATTTCTTAGTGGGTTTTGAAAATAATGATGATATGAGGCCTTGTTCTTGCTTGGATCTTCTTTGAATCACTTCTAAACCTCCATACTAGCTTGAAAACACCTTGGAAAGCCTTTAAATCTTCAAGAAATGGTTTGAAATTTTTGAATGTATGTGTTCATGGGGGAGTTCGGCCGAGATGTTCAAGAGAGGGAGAGAGAGTGAAATTTTGATCTTGATTTATGAAATGTAAAGTGTGTGGGAAAGGTTTAAATGATTGCTTATCTTCCCAAGACAACACATGGCAAGGAAAGAATGAAAATTGAAAAAGGTGGGCTGCCCTATGGCCGCCACCTATCACCCTCTCACACACACACACACATTATATACATACACATATATTTGTAAATTTGTGTTAAAAATAGGTATTTTACTGGATACCGGGTATTTTATCTAGCGTTTTAATCCCGTTCTAGTGCGTTTTAAATTATTTTTATCATTCTATAAAAACAATCACACTAAATTATTACTGAAATAATTACCAGTTGCATTGACTGGCTGTGTTGACAGTATTTTGTCTAATACGAGCAGTATCACGCGGTACGCGATCAAACTCGAAAAATAGAGTTTCTTAGCGTTTTAATTTATTTTTCCTCACGAATATGATTTAAATTACTATTCTAATTATAACATACTATTTTTAGGATTTTAACACTGATCGGGTGGTCACCGACGTTCGTTTCGCATTTTAATCGTTACGTGATAAGCGTTTACCCTATCGTTGCCAACATCATTTTTACCAATGATTAAATTTACCAACTCATTAAATATCATATATAAACATCATAATTAGTCAAATACAGCCTTTTTATCTATTCACAACACGTGTTACAATTGTACGGTACTGTCACACCCCAACCGATGGCGGAAACATCGGAGTGAGACGAAATAGATTACTCGAGACGTCATAACACTAATAATTGTGACAAGTATTTAAATAGTAAATTTCATTTCATTTCTAAAGAATAAATTACAAGAAATTGAAGTAAATACAACATCATGATAATGAAACACAGTGCAATAAGAATACAAATTAAAGTGTGTATCTAAGCATCCTACTAGATTCCATGCATCACCAACATCATCGCTAAACCTGCAACATGTTTTAAAAAACATAGTTCAATACAAAGGTATTGGCGAGTACACAAGTTTTAGACTCGTGTCATGTGTATAAAAAGTATTTTCAATCCAACATAGCATTTGGTATACAAGGTCAAACTATCATGCATAGCTAAAAGTCAAACCCACTAGTATAATAGCATCTCTCGATGTAGCAACATCGAGACCGTAAAGTTTGAATAATATCATCCCTCAATATAGCAATATCGAGACCGTAAAGAATATAACTTAACAAAACCCCGTCGGGTGGTGTGCTACTCATATAGCGCTATAATTGTTAAGGCGAGTTAACAAACAGTATGAATTCTAGCGTGAACCTAAGCATAACAAAGCATGTATAAGGATTGAATAAATTAAGCATGTTTGTGAATCGTGCATTTTAACAGGTAAAACATGTTGCACCCAAAGTGTGTAAGAAGGAAAATGGGTCAAGTGTACTCACATAATTGCTAAGTCTTCCGATTATGCAAGTGTTGACGAGTGTGAGGTTAGGATGATGGAACACCGATGTCACCCTATATGGGCAAACGATGGCGCATGAGTAAACGAAATTACGACGGAGGATTTGAAGTGGAAACTAAAGTATAACTTGTTGATATATATATATATATATATATATATATACACACATATAGTTTATATAGTTATGTATAAAATCTAAATTAATACAGTAAGAGAATTATAGTAGTATTGTCGAAAAACAAATATACGTTTATATTTATTGCTATAAAATTATTTGAATCCGGTACGTTTACAAGTTATATAAAGTTCGGTTCGGCGATAAAAATATTAATTAATACAAAACAATAAAATTTATATTTTCTTTATAAAAATATTAGGACTTCGATAGGTTTCGTTTTATGAATTTAACACGTTTCGTGTTACCGATTTTACGAAAAACGGGCAGATTTTCCTCTGTTTTTGGACAATCCTGACAATACGAGTTGTCGATATATTTGTCAAAATTCAACAAGTAAAAACTTTGTAAACAATACATATAAGAATTTTCGTTAAATACAAAATATGAATAATTTCTAATTGTACCGTTTCGACGTTTAAGTAATATATAATATAAAACAATAAATAAAAAAAGAATTGACGTTAAATAATTTATACCAATCTCGAATAAGTCGACGACCCGTTAGTTGACCGGGTTTGACCATTTGACTACCGTTGACCGAACCGAAACTGACCCAGACTGGACACAAGCCGAAGCTGAACCGAATCCGAATCTGCTGAGTTTTGACGTGAACCCGAGCTAATTGAAACAAAACCGAACTTAGACGGGCCCGAACCAAAATGAACCAACCCGACCGCGGCAAAACGAGTTCCAAACTGACCCGAATCCCGAGACTCGAAACTGAACGCGGACCCAAACCTGCGACTGGACCTGACCCGAGCCCAACGAACCCAATTAAAATTCGAACCTGATGTTGAACCGAATCGAGGCATCTTGAATCTGAACCACATACCTGAAGCTAAGAACCCGAACCGGAGCAGTCCCAATCTGGCCCGAACACGAAACGTAACCCGATATACCACCTCTGTCTTCCTTGCCGCCGTCCGACGTTTTCCGACAAGAACAACATCAGCAGCTACACCTCCATCACCGTCGCCGTGAAGCTTCAGCGCCACTACCGCCGTGACCGGCGGCGGCGCTCCCTCTCCAACCGTTCTTTCTCTCTCTCATTCCATTCCTTCTGATCTCGACGTCGCGCCGCTTCCGGAAAAGGAAAATAGCGACAGACGTGGTGTGGGTCTATCGGAGAAGCTCGTCGGAGCTCTGGTCGGCGAGATAAAGATGGGGTACAGGTGGGTGAGAGAGACGGAGGAGGAGGAGTGTAGGTGCTCGTCGCCGGCAGAGGTAATCGCCGGAAATGGAGAGGGGAAGGGGAGGATGTAGTGGTGTCTGATTGTTGTAATGTATGTATGTCTGATTGTATAAGAGGTTTGGTGTGTGATCTCTTGAAGTAGCAAACAATTGAAAGAGATAGGAGATAAACGTGATGTGCAGCTGGTGTTACACATAAAGATTAGGGTTTTGCTAGAGTTTTATACATAGGGTTTAATTAGTAGGTTGGGCTTGACTTGAACGAGGGTTTAAATGAATTGTGTGCTCCGACTTGTTTGATGTGAAGACCACAGCAGAGTGGTGATGTGCGCAATTGATGAAGCTGGTGACCAGAGTTCGAGTCCCGTGGTCATCTGTTTTATTTTATTTAGTTATTTTTACTTTTTTATCATTACAGTTTCAGTGATATGCACAAACAGTCCCTGTAAATTAAAATTCATCAATTTACATAAACAACCCCTTGACTTTAATTAACTAAGTTATGGTATACTTTAAAAGAAACTAACTTTACAATTAAATTAACTGGGTTGGTTTGTATCCTTTTCTAACTTTAAAGTTTAACGAGTCTAACTATATTATTATAAAAATAAGCTTTTAAATAGTAAAATCAATTAATTTAATTAATTAAACCATGAATAAAATAACCATTTTTATAACGAATTAGAATACAGATAAAGTTTTTTCGACGATTAATTAATTGAATTAACGAAACGATGAATACTAGGATACAAAGTTTCCAAAAAGGAATATGAACACTGGTTTCTAAATACGGAAAGTTATGAAAACGCGGAGCGCTACAGGTACGGCCTGAAAAACCGGGTGTCACAGTCTCCCCCTGTTTAGGAAATTTCATCCTCAAAATTTTACTTTACAGGTTTTATTTTCGCGCTTGGTGGAAACAGTAAGAAAAGTCTTATTGAATATGTTCTTGTACTTTCTGCGAGAAACTTTGATTCTTACGAAGAATCCTCGTAGACCTATATTATATATATTCTCATTTCCTAATTTCACGTCTCAACGCTTTCTACCTTTTCCAAGGTTCATCGTTTACGAGTACTAAATCTGTCACACCCTTACTTTTGCGGAAGCGTGATTATGTGTGACTTGCTTAATATCATTGCATTCAACCATAACAAACAACTATATGATAAATCTAAAGATGATCATCCATTGACTAAATTTTGAAACGTCACAAACAACATCGTTTTAGAATCCAAACATAGACTTCAAATTCAAATTACAAATCATGCAAATTGTTTTAGAGTTCCACCAGGACTCGACAAAAGACATTAATAGAAAAAAAACCGGCTTTGATTTATGTATCTTATCCAGGATGAGACACACAATCCAAACCCTTAGACTCCGGATGACATCTTTTATTCCCAACATCACTTGAAACATCCAAACGCCCGCCAGATCCACATTTAATTCCCTGAAATACATGTAGTTTGAAAACATCAACAAAAGTTGAGCGAGTTCATGTGTTTGTATGTGTGCATGAATAAACCTTTGTAATCTTTGTAAGTATGTACGTTTTGTAAACCCGGTATGAAAGAGAATATGAACAGATCGATTAATGATTTGCAAGGTCATTAATGTGTGTGTAACTGTGACAACTGTCAAAAATCCAGGTATCCGTACAATTAATTAACCATGATTAGTGCCTAATGACTGTGCTGTATTACAATTAACTGCTTTCTGATTACTGCCATATACATACATGTGCATCATACATTGTTTAATGTCATACCAATATTACATGAGAGCTGTATTGCCTTAAATGATGCATTAAGTATAGTTACCACAGTTATCTGATAGATCAGGAAAGTGCTGACAGAACTCAGCACATACACAGACAGTGCATTGAGATACAGAATGGGCCAGAAACTAAGTATTACACTAGTATAGTGTGTAGAAAAGTAAGGATCACAAAACTGCCTTCCTAGAGATAGTTTAAGTGCCGGAAAGTGCCTAAAACTCACCCAAAGTGCTGAATTCAGCAAAATTCAGCAAAAATCAGCAATTTAACACACTAATATTATGCAGAAATATGATTAAATGGTCCTGAATGCTTTCCTAAGTGTCGGGAATCAAAAGTGTCACAAAAAGATACATAAAGCACACTAAACTGCATAGTTTAGCACTTTAACGAACCAGTAACCAACCGAACAACCGGACACTACCCGAAACATCAAATTTACAGTAGAAGCACTGTTTTAACATTACTGAGCTAGTTATGGTCCACAAACGTCATAACATCTCCTAAAAATATATAATAACTAAAGCATGTAACTAATACTTGGATTTCAACCTTAATGTAACTAAACTAGTTGAAACCTAATCTACTACCCCCCTATTTACGGCCAACATGGCCCCCACCAAATGGATTTTATTTCAATATTTAATTGGATTTGCTATTGCTTTATTAAACATATTATACAAAGGTTAGAAGATTAAAATGGTTATAAAGAGAACTTGAAGGATCTAAACTCATTTCTCACACACTTAAACACACACAAATTCTCTCCTCTTCCCTTCTCCTTGTTCTCGGCCGTGAGCTACAACCAGCATCACCATCAACATTCAACCTTCTTCATTCATTTCACATACATACAAAGGTGCTAGAAGCAAGACAAAGGAGCTTGGTGGCCTTGAAGCTTGAAGGACCTCTTTTGTTTGCTTTTATCCACCTCATTTCTTCACTTGAATCATCCCTAGCCTTGTACTAGTGGTAAGAGTCTTGATCTTGCTATATTACTTCTATTTTTAGTGGTTAAAGAAGAATCATAATAAAAAACTTAAAGAACACTAAAGAACATAAGAAGTAAACATGAATATGAGTTGTTATGCTTGTTGATCATTGATTGTTTGTTGAAATGATGTTGATCATCATAAGATCTTGCTAGATCATGATTAAAAACATAATCTAGCAAGATGAGAAAGTAGAAATGTTGTAGGATGATAGATCATCCACACATGAATCATGAACATGAAAGAATACTTTGATTTCTTGAAAAATAATGACCAAAGTAAGTTATTAATCATATAGATCTAAAGATTTATGAATGGTTTTTCAAAGAAACCAAGTTAAAAATATAAGTTTCATTTAATCTTGGTTCTTACATAAACAAATCATATTTTTAGTGGTTAAACAAGTGTAGAAACACTTGTGTAACAAGAGGAATGCATAAAGAAATATTTTTTTAGAAAATATGATTTGAAGTTGTAAACATCTAACTTATTTAAAAATGAAGTTTTTAAAGAACTAATCACATTTTAAAGGGAAACAAGACTTACTAATAACATTAGTAAGATCCTACAAATTTTTACAAATATTCAAGTTCATGAATGGTAGATTATTACTTGTTTTTGGCAAATTGGTAAGTAAAGGTTGTTTGTTGATGATTGTGAATTGATTGTGATGATTTTTACAAAAGAAAATGATATGCTTGAAAGCATGGAAACCTCCATTTTTAGGGAAAACTATGGCAAAATTTTCTAAAAATATAAACACTTAGAAAAATATTTTTAAACAAATATTTACACGTGTATTTTAACCATGAGTTTTCTACAAAAACTTTGTCATAATTTTTTGGTTACAAAAATACAAATATTGGAGGTTGATTTTCATAAATAAAAATGACTAAATATGTATTTAGGAAATATATATTTAGAAGACATCATGTGTATGATTATTTGTATACTTTGTGTATAAGTTATATTATTTTAGGACTTGAAATAATATAACTCACAAAAATACCAAAATTCCAAAGAATAAATATACACATTTACACAAAAGTATTGGTGAAACCAAACCAAAGAATATAATTTACAAAAATATTCCGGAATTTATTCACAAAGTATATTTTGGTAAATAATATTTTGGATACCAAGGAAACAAAAATATGATTTTTACAATTACTACAAGAGTATGTCATATTTTTGACAAGGAAAAATATATTATTTTTGACAAGTATGAAATATATATTTTTCTTGAAATTTCAGAAAATATATTATTTTTAAGAAAAATATATATTTTCTTAAAAACATGAAATACAATATTTTGAGGTGAAAAATATAATTCCTCAAATAAATATGAAGAATATCATTTTTGAAGAAAAATGAGTTTATATATATATTTTCTATGTTGGACTTGAAAATATATTAATTTTTGAAACTTATGAAGGAAATACAAATATTTTTGCCAAAAGAAAAATTATAAATAATTTTTCTAAGTAATATTTCTTAAATATATATTTTGGAAATATATATTGAATCTTTATTAAAGATAATATTCCGGAGTAATTAATGTGAAATTAAGTATAAAGAATACTTAATGAATGCAATAAAATACGTATTCCTATACGTATAAATACACACCAAAATACGACCCCGATACTTGGCAAAAATATACAAGTATAAGAATACAAATACAAATACACCCATCCTTGGGAAGGAAATACATGTATAAACACCCGAAGAGTATCAAGTCAAAAATATATTATTATTCCAAAATTTATAAATATAATTTAAAGTTGAAATATTAATTATTTTAACAAATAATTATATAACTTTGAATAATATCGAAGACACAAAAGAAATGTAACTCAAAGACAATAATACTGAGTCAAGGCACGACCCATTCGTCTAATAGATTAGTACGTTGTAGGTAGTCGTGTTCGCCGAAGGAGCTTGAGTTACGATTGTTGAAGACGCAAGACTGTGAGTTCATGTCCCTCTTTTCTTTAAACTGTTTTTGTTTTATAACTTCGGGGGTGAAGTACATGTTACAAAATGATTTCATACAATTACAATTGGTAAGGTTAGCTTTGGAAAGTACAGTAGATCTTGTGAATGGGTAGGCGCACTCTTAGAACCATTAATCCTCGTTCTAGGACCGAGGGGCATGAGTGATAGATCTATTTGGGTGTAACAAGCCCACACCCTTGTGGACCAGGGTGGCCTATGAGGTGACTATGTCTTACAGCCGGAGGCCCGGTGCAAAGTCTGCTAGGTTTGAGTCTTCCTACGCCGTTGCACGCATGTTAATGGCGTTGCAAACCATTAATCGATCCGTTTCTTGTTTTACTTTCATACCGGGATTTTAGAAAACTTACATACATACAATGTTATCAAAGGTTTTATTCATACACACAAACAAACTCATGAACTCGCTCAACTTTTGTTGATGTTTTCAAAATACATGTATTTCAGGGAATTAGTAGTGGATCTGGCGGGCGTTGGATGTTTCAAGTTGCGTTAAGAATAAAAGATGTCATCCATGGTCTTAGGGTTTGGTCAGTGTGTCTTATTCCTGGACGAGACACGTCCTCCAAATCCTGGATTTTATTGTCGAGTCTTTGTGAACTTTTAAAACAAGTTAAATGGTTTGTACTCAAATTTGAATTTCTATGTCTTAAGACAATGTTGTTATGTTCTTCTAAACTTAATTAATGGATGACCATCTATGGTTTTATGATATAGTTGTTGTTATGATTGAATACAATGGTATTAAGAAAGTCACACCATAATCACGCTTCCGCAAAAAGTAAGGGTATGACAGCTTGGTATCAGAGCTTCGATTGTAGCGAACTAGGATTCCTTCTCGAGTCTAGACTACAATCATTAGGGCTCTCACAAAAATATTTTTACAACATGTTTTCATTGCATACACGAAACGCCCAGATCCAGGAAAACAAACATTTTTACAATCAAAAGACACGAAACACATTTCAAGGTTTATGTTTTTGGTTCAGTCTGAGAGACTGGGTGGTTCAGTCTGAGAGACTGAGAGGTCTAGTATGGGAGGCTAGGTAGTTCAGTCTGGGAGACTGTGTGGGTTAGTCTGGGAGACTAGGTAGTTTAGTCTGAGAGACTAGGTGGCTTAGTCTGGGAGAGTAAGAAAGATACGTGATTACATTATTATTGATTGCATGTTTAATGTTAGTTGATTGATATATGTGCATGTGTTGTGATTATTTTGTTACAGACATTATGTCATCTTCCGAGAGTGGTTTGTTCAATACCGATGACCCCATGGCTGTAGCCTCAGATGATGAGATTGCCCATGAGCTAGAGATCTTTACTTCTGACACCGAAAGTGACCCGGAGATGATGTCCGACGATGATGACGACTTTCAGCCCTTTGCGCTGCCCGATTTCGGAGTTGATTTACCGCTCACTGATGGTATCCTGGACGAGGATCCTTTTGTTATTCCTATTCCTGTTCACGATCACCTTATCATTGGTCACCCCGATGGTGAGCATGTCGTGGCACCAATCCTCGCTCCCGTTCCTCTCATGGTCATTCCCCCTGAGGATTGGCCATTCGATGACCTTTTTGACGATGATTTTGATCTTTTTGTTGATGGTCCTCCCGATGATGCTCAGGGTGATGGAGAGCTCGATGAGGACGTTGTTGCTATTCCACTTCTGGGGATTCCCGTCATTGAGATTTCTTCTCACTCTAGTTTACATTCTGTCCCCGATTCTTTTGAGTCTGTGTCATCTTCCGCCTTACAGGCAGCCGGTTTGCGACGATACGCCACTGATTCCGACGATGATACAGCTATGTCAGCTGCACCGTTACCTCCACACGACATTGGACTTGAGCCTGACTTTGTACCTGATGATCAGCCTGTTGATGCACCCGCTGATCCTGAGCCGATGCCAGCACCCGAGCCTTTGCCTGACCTTGATCCTATTCCATTCGGCACACCTGACATTGCACCACTTATACCAGATCCGATTCCTGCACCCGCTGACCCTCCTGTTATTGAGTCAGTTACTCCCCCACTTGCACCTGCACCTATTGATGTTGCACCTTTTCACCCGATTGAGTCCGATGTTCACCGCACCGACTTACCTATCACCTTTTTGCAGGACATACCCGCACCCCGTCCAGGGGAAGGCCCTTCTGGCCAGCAGCCTGACCGTGATTCTCATGTTTCAGCCTCGTTTCCTCACATGCCTCAGTATACACCTACTGCTCATTTTACTTCTTCACCACTTGACGAGCCACTTAGATGGTTCCCACCTTACACCATGCCGATTTCTGATCCCTACCATCCCCCGCACTTTACTGGTTATACCCGGGATGAGTTACTTCTATCATTGCAGCTTCAGTTTGAGATCATGAGTCGTAGGATCTTAGAGGTTGAGATGACACCGCGACCTTTGCAATGTCCGTGTCAGCCATCTTTTGTTCCCCCTAGTACATCACCGTCCCCATTTTCACATCCTCCTGCACCACTTACTCCATTTCCCGAGTTTGACACTCGTTTTCTTACCGTTGAGCAGCATATCAGTGATCTGTTGCGTCATGTTTACGAGCTTGAGGAGGAGCTTGCGCATGTGCGCAGCTTACTTTTTGTTCCTCCACCTCCTCCTCCACCACCATCAGCATAGCCGGTTTTTGGTTTTATGTAGGTAGCTTACTTTTGATGAGAGCACCGCTATTGAGCCTAGCTAGTGAGACTTTTGGAGACCACCTTTTGACTGTATGACTTATGGTAGATTGATAGACATTTTGGACAAGGGTAGTGCGACCCTGTGTTCCCTTTTGATACGATATTTATGTAAAACATGTAACTATATTTGTGGTCGATGATCAATGAAAGCTCAATCGTAATGTTCTCATTAAATACATTGTTAACTTACATGCTCGCATTATAATTGTATTGGTTACCTGATTGCTTGCTAAAATAATTGCTGCTACGTATACATACTATATACTTATTATATACGTAAGACCTGACCTATACAATCTTCTTTTAGAAGATGCCTCCTTGAAGGAACAATCAATTTCCCACAACAGAGGCAGAACTGCAAGAACGGATTTCACAAGCAATCGCACAACATGAGGCCTTACGCTCTGAACACAGCGGAGGTACCTCAGGAAATAACCCACCTCACGGTAATGTTTAAGTCATTAAGGACACATTACGATACGTTTGGACAGTCCATGTGTGCTTGCTAATGCTATCTGTGAATGATGTTGCTTGTACAGGTTGTACTTACAAGCACTTCCTTGACTGTAAGCCTCTGAACTTTGACGGCACTGGAGGTGCTGTAGCCTTCGTTAGATGGGCGGAGAAAACCGATTCTGTGTTGCGAATGAGCAAGTGTGCTCCAGAGCACCAGGTCACCTACATTTCTGGACTTTTCCTAGACGGAGCTCTATCCTGGTGGAACCTTCAGGTTCAGACTCTGGGAGAAGAGGCTGCATACGCTATGACTTGGGACGAGATGAAAGAGCTGATGCGCAAGAAGTACTGCTCGGGAGCTGAGATTCAGAAGCTAGAAACCGAGTTCTGGAATCTGAAGATGGATGGTCCGAAGATTGCTGAGTATGTGCAGAGATTCCATGACCTGTCTCGCGTCGTCCCCTACATGGTAGAACCAGAATTCAAGCGAATCAGTCGTTTCATTTGGGGATTGGCACCCCAAATCTTGAGCATGGTGACGACATCCAAGCCCCCAACGATCACTGAAGCCATTGATTTGAGCGTAGCGTTGACTGAATAAGCTATTAGGCTGAACAAGTTTTCAATCTCTGAAGGAAAGAAGAAGGAGACTCATGTCGAGTCATCAGGAGAGAACAAGAGAAAGTTCTCCAATTTCAAGAAAGGTACTCAAGGAAGCAACAGTGGTAACAAGAAGAGAGATACGAATCCACCAACCGAGGTTAAGACTAGTGCTGCCCCTTCTGGTGCTGAAGTTAGAGGAAAAGGGTATATGGGCACCCTGCCCAAATGTGATGTGTGTCAGTTTCATCACACTGGTCGATGCAGAGTTGGAAAATGTGAAACGTGCGGAAAAGTTGGCCATGCCAAGGAGTCATGCTGGTATGGAGCCGGTCGTGGGAGTAATGGTCAGAGAGGTAGTGGTAATGGAAATGGTAGTGGAAACCGTGGTGGAAACGGTTATGGAAACCACAATCAAGGAGGAAATGGCGGTAATGTGAATCGTGGTGGTACTGGAAACCAAGCCGGTAATGGAAACCGCAACCAAAACCACAACCAGGGTGGTACTGGAAACAAGCAAGGATGATTTAGTTGCGGAGATGCCGGGCATTTCAAGCGAGATTGCCCGAAGAACAATCAAGCCCAAGGAAGAGTCTTCAACATAGGAGCTAGGGAAGCTCGCCATGATCCAAACGTAGTTACGGGTACGTTCCCTATCAACCAACACTTTGCGTCTGTACTATTTGATACTGGTGCCGATTATAGCTTTGTATCCCTAGAATTTAAGAATATACTTGGGTTAGTTGCCAGTAAGTTAGAAATCCCGTACTCGATAGAACTAGCTAATGGAAAGCTAGTAGAAGCTAGCGAAGTAATTAGAGGTTGTGTAATAGAACTTGGAGAGCAAGAGTTTACGCTTGATCTTCTGCCAGTCGAGTTGGGAAGCTTTGACGTGGTAGTTGGAATGGATTGGTTGTCGAGCAACCGAGCTGAGATCGTATGCTATGAGAAGATCATTCGCATCCCGATGGCGAATGGAGAAACGATTGTAGTGCATGGAGAGAAGCATGATACGCCTCTAAGGATTATCAGCTGTTTGAAGGCCCAAAAGTTTTTGCAGAAAGGATGCGTTGCCTTCTTGGCTCACATTGTTGACAAGGAAGCTGAAGAGCCGAAGCTAGAAAATATCCCGGTGGTGAGGGAATATCCGGAAGTCTTCCCCGAAGACTTGCCAGGATTGTCGCCTCAACGACAAGTCGAGTTCCACATTGACTTGGTTCCAGGCGCCGCGCCTGTAGCCAAGGCACCTTATCGACTTGCGCCTTCCGAGATGCAAGAGTTTTCGAAGCAACTTCAGGTGCTTTTGGACAAGGGATTTATTAGACCAAGCTTCTCGCCTTGGGGAGCTCCAGTACTATTTGTTAAGAAGAAGGATGGTAGTTTTCGCATGTGCATTGACTACCAAGAGTTGAACAAGTTGACTATCAAGAATCGGTACCCCTTGCCTAGGATTGATGATCTCTTCGATCAACTTCAAGGTTCGAATTATTACTCCAAGATCGATCTTCGATCAGGTTATCACCAGCTAAGGATCCAGGAAGAGAGTATTCCGAAAACTTCCTTTAGAACTCGTTATGGACATTACGAGTTTCTAGTGATGTCGTTTGGTCTGACAAACGCGCCAGCAGTGTTTATGGATCTGATGAACCGAGTCTGCAAGCCATATCTCGATAAATTCATGATTGTATTTATCGATGGTATTTTGATCTATTCGCGAACAAAGGAAGAGCATGAGCAACACCTTAGAGCCATTTTAGAGCTGCCCAAGAAGGAGAAATTGTACGCAAAGTTCTCAAAGTGTGAGTTCTGGTTGCGTGAGGTACAATTCCTCAGTCATGTAGTGAATGAAGATGGAATTCAAGTGGACCCCACCAAGATCGAGGGGATTAAGAATTGGGAAACTCCAAAGACGCCAACTGAGATCCGTCAGTTTCTAGGTTTAGCTGGGTATTATCGCCGATTCATTGAGGATTTTTCGAAAATCGCTCAACTGCTGACCTCCCTTACTCAGAAGGACAAGAAGTATGAGTGGGGAGATAAACAAGAAGAAGCCTTTTAGTTGCTCAAGAATAAGCTTTGCGATGCACCTATATTATCCCTACCCGAAGGCACCGACGACTTCGTGGTATACTGTTACGCCTCGCGTCAGGGATTGGGCTGTGTGCTGATGCAGCGACAGAAGATTTGAAAGATTTCTACTGGTGGCCAAGATTGAAAGGTGATGTTGCAATTTACGTTGGAAAATGCTTGACTTATGCCAAAGTGAAGGCCGAGTATCAGAAGCCTTCAGGTCTCCTACAACAACCTGAGATTCCCATGTGGAAGTGGGAGCAGATCTTGATGGACTTCATAACAAAGTTGCCAAAGACACCCAGAGGTCACGATACGATTTGGGTAATCGTAGACCGTCTGACAAAGTCTGCGCACTTTTTGCCAATCAGGGAAAAGGATAACACTGGTAAGCTAGCTGAGCTGTACCTGAGAGAGATAGTTGCACGTCATGGAGTGCCTATCTCTGTTAGGAAACTTTATTTGTAAGTATTGAAGAAAATCACAATCAACTGGATCTATGAAGAGATAACAGTCCTGAAGATCACAACAAGAAGAAGAAGATCAGATAGGATAACTGGAATGCACAGCATCTACTTCAAAGAATCACAAGTTGATCAAGAGCTGAATTGGATTATCAGAGAAGGTCATTTCTGATAGATCTGATGAAATATCATCAGTTTCTGACGATTCTGATCATCAGGTTTTCTGATGATTTGTTCACCATAATTTCTGATGAAGTGGTTTATCAGAAATTCTGATGAATACCCCACTTGTCTGAAATCAGCTCTATCCTACCCCACTTAGACAATGCCTCCTCGACGTGAAGCACAATCTTTTACTATTGAAGAAATCGCAGCCCTGGTCTCTCAGCAAGTGGCTGCTGTGCTTCCCGGTGTTGTGACTCAAGTCCACGAGATATACAACAACAATAATAACAACAACAATAATGCACAGTGTAATTTCAAGAATTTCAATTCTGCTAAGCCGCTTAAGTTTTCTGGGTCGCAAGGAGCAACTGCGCTCCTGCAGTGGTTTGAGGTTATCGAGAGCACATTCAGGCATGTGCAGTGTCCAAATGCGCGTAAGGTTGAGTTTGCATCAAGCGTGTTTGAGAAGCGAGCGCTTACCTGGTGGAATGGTATTATGCGCGATAGGGGTGCCGAAGTGGCGCTGGCACAAACATGGGAAGAGCTTCGAGCTCTCATGATGAAAGAGTTTTGTCCCCGTCACGAGGTTCGAGCTTTGGAACGAGAGTTTGATGATTTAAAGCAACATGGGGCTGAGCACCGTGCATACATGGATCGTTTTGAGGAACTCAGTCTATTGTGTCCCACCATGGTTACCCCACCAGAGAAAGCAATCGAGAGATATATCGATGGTCTACCCGATTCTATGTTGGATATTGTGACCGGTGTTAATCCTACTATCCTTCCTCAAGCAATCGAGTTGTCTGCTACCCTGACTGAGACTCAAGTCAGGAAGGGTAAACTCACCCGCAAGGGTGATAAAAAGAAGGCGACTGATTCTGGGAAGGACAAGAAAAAGGGTAAGGGTAAAGAAGGTGAGTCGTCGAAGAAATCGAGGAAGCGAAAGGGTGCCCATAATTTTGCTGTTACGGCACAGACTGATCAGAACCCACTGGCTCAACCTCCTGCGAAGAAGGCGTATGTTGGTACCGCACCACATTGTGCTCGCTGCAACGGTCATCATGTTGCACAGCAAGCTTGTAAGCAGTGCACGACGTGTGGTAAACTTGGGCATTTGGCCAATGTTTGTCATTTAGGACAAAATCAGGTTGCCCAGGCTCAAGCTCCGGTACAAGGGAATGCTGCTAGATTCCCACCAGGTTCATGTTTCAATTGTGGAGAGTTTGGTCACTTCCACAACAACTGTCCGAGGCTGGTGAATGCAAACGCGAATGCTAATGCGAACCCGAATGCGAACGTCAATGCCAATGTGAATCCTGCTCGAGGGCGAGCATACAATTTGAATGCAAACGAAGCAAGGGCTGACAACGAGGTGGTGAATGGTACGTTTCTTGTTAACAATCGACCCGCATCTATTCTTTTTGATTCTGGTGCCGATAGAAGTTTTGTTTCGTTATCTTTTGAACCTTTGCTTGCGATACCTAGAACTAAATTGAGGAAACCCTTATCTGTCGAAGTTGCTACTGGTAAACCTCTTGTTCTCGATTCTGTTATTCGTGGTTTTCAGTTAAACCTTGATAACCATCTTTTTCCTATTGACCTCACGCCAATGCAACTTGGGAGCTTCGACGTTATCATTGGAATGGATTGGTTAACCAAACAACACGCTGAGGTGGTTTGCTTCGATAAGATTGTTCGTATCCCTTTGTCTTCTGGCGAAATTCTAGAAGTTCGTGGCGAAAAACCTTCAGGTGGACTGAAGCTTATGTCGTGTATGGAAGCTCAGAGGTATTTGAGAAAAGGATATGTTGCTTTTCTAGCACATGTCACCGAGGAGAAAGGCAAGAGCAAGAGTATTCAGGATATTCCGATTGTTCGGGATTATCCAGAGGTGTTTCCTGATGAACTGCCTGGTTTGCCTCCAGTTTGTCAAGTCGAATTTCATATTGACCTTGTACCCAATGCCAACCCGATTGCGAAAGCGCCTTATCGTCTTGCACCGTCAGAGATGCAAGAGTTATCGAAACAGCTTCAAGAGTTATCTGATAAAGGATTCATCCGTCCAAGTTATTCACCTTGGGGAGCTCCTGTCCTCTTCGTGAAAAAGAAAGATGGGTCTTTTCGAATGTGTATCGATTATCGTGAGCTTAATAAGCTTACCATCAAGAATCGATATCCCCTACCTCGAATTGATGATCTCTTTGACCAGCTGTAAGGTGCTTCGTGTTTTTCTAAGATCGATCTGCGTTCTGGGTATCATCAACTTCGTGTTCTCGAAGAAGATATTCCCAAAACTGCTTTCTGCACAAGATATGGGCATTACGAGTTCACTATCATGCCTTTTGGTTTGACGAATGCCCCAGCTATCTTTATGGACTTAATGAATAGGGTCTGTAAACCTTATTTAGACAAGTTCATTATTGTGTTCATCGATGATATTTTCATTTATTCAAAGCAGTGTTGTAAAAGTCGCTAGGCGGTCCCTAGTCGGCCGACTGGGGAGTTGGGAGTAATCGGAGTACTCGGAGAGTACTCGGGGAGTACGCGGACATGGTAAATATAAAGAAAATTAATTGTTATATATTATTTATGTGTTAAAATAAGCATAATTCATGTCAACTGGGTATAATTTAAAATGAAACATGTTTAAAGTTCAAATATTCTGAATACAAGTCCGACTAGTCTGAGTACAAGGCCGAGTAGTCCGAGTACAAGGCCGAGTAGGCCGATTTTGACCGAGTTTGACCGATTAAAAGTCAACAAACCACGTTGACCGCCTAGACCGACTAGGCCGACTAGGCTCCGACTAGGCCGACTAGGCGCCGACTAGGACCGAGTACTCCCGAGGCCGACTAGTTGAGACCGCCTAGGAGTAAGTCGCCAAGGTGGAGGTCCGAGGACCGAGTACTCGCCGAGTACTCGGCCGAGGAATCCGACTTTTGCAACACTGATTCAAAGACTCGAGCCGATCACGAGCAACACCTTCGCTTAACGTTGGAACTCCTTAAGAAGGAACAACTTTTCGCTAAATTCTCCAAGTGTGAATTCTGGCTTAAAGAAGTTCAGTTTCTGGGTCATATAGTCAACGAGCAGGGTATTCATGTGGATCCATCCAAGATTGTTGCTATTAAGGATTGGAGTACGCCGACGACACCTACAGAGATTCGATCTTTTCTTGGTCTTGCTGGTTATTATCGTCGATTCATTTCTAATTTCTCGAAGATTGCAGTTCCACTCACTGCTTTGACTCAGAAGAATAAGCCTTTTGAGTGGGGACCCAAGCAAGAAGAAGCGTTCCAAACGCTGAAGCAAAAGTTATGTAATGCTCCTGTTCTATCTCTGCCCGAGGGAAGCGATGATTTCGTTGTCTATTGCGATGCGTCCAACTTAGGCCTTGGTTGCGTCCTCATGCAACGAGGTAAGGTTATAGCATATGCATCTAGACAATTGAAAGTTCACGAGAAGAACTATACGACTCATGATCTTGAGTTAGGAGCTGTGGTTTTCGCTCTCAAAATCTGGAGACACTACCTCTATGGAACGAAGTGTGTGGTTTTCACACACCACAAAAGTCTCTAGCATATTCTTAATCAGAAAGAGCTAAACATGAGGCAACGACGTTGGGTTGAACTCTTGAACGATTACGATTACGAGATTCGCTACCATCCTGGTAAGGCGAATGTCGTAGCCGATGCGCTTAGTCGAAAGGAGCGAGTCAAGCTTCATTCTGTTCGAACTCTATCTGATCTCCAAACTCGTGTTCTTCAAGCTCAGCAATTTTGTATTTCACAAAATTTGATGGGTAAGGAATTACCACATCAGCTTGAGCTTAAACTCGAAGCGAAGGACGATGGTCTGCTCTATTTCAAGGATCGTTTGTGGGTTCCGAAACAAGACGATCTTCGCACCCTAGTGATGGACGAATCTCACAAGTCTCGATATTCTATCCATCCTGGTGCTGATAAAATATACAAGGATCTTCGTACTCAGTACTGGTGGCCTGGTATGAAGAAGGATGTTGCCTTGTATGTATCAAAATGCCTAACTTGTCTCAAAGTCAAGGCTGAACATCAACGACCTTCTGGTTTGCTTGTACAACGAGAGATACCGGTTTGGAAGTGGGAGAACATTGCAATGGATCTCATCACTAAGTTACCGCGTACGTCTAAAGGTCATGATGCTATTTGGGTTGTTATCGATCGATTAACGAAATCAGCTCATTTTATTTCGATTCGCGAGGATCTATCTGCTGATAAACTTGCAAAGATTTATGTTGATGAGATAGTATCTCGACATGGTGTTCCTTTGGATATCATTTCTGATCGTGATGCTCGATTTTCATCTCATTTCTGGAAGACCATGCAATCTGCTTTGGGAACCCAACTGAATCTAAGCACTACTTATCATCCCCAAACAGATGGTCAATCTGAAAGGACGATTCAAACTTTGGAGGATATGCTTAGAGCATGCGTGATAGACTTTGGTGGTAATTGGGATTCTCATCAGCCATTGATCGAGTTCTCTTACAACAATAGTTATCATGCTAGCATTAAAATGGCACCATTCGAAGCTCTCTACGGTCGAAAATGTCATTCACCTGTCTGTTGGAACGAGACCGGTGAAGCTCAGCTTACTGGACCTGAGCTCGTTCTGGAAACAACAGACAAAATCAAGAAAATTCGCGATAATCTTGTGACAGCTAGATGCCGTCAAAAGAGTTTTGCGAATTTACAATGCAAGCCCTTAGAATTTCAAGTCGGACACCGTGTCCTACTCAAGGTGTCACCTTGGAAGGGAGTGGTGAGATTTGGAAGGAAAGGAAAACTTGCACCTCGATATGTAGGACCATTTAAGATTGTGGAAAGAATTGGGAAGGTTGCCTATCGACTAGAGCTACATCCAGAGCTTGGAAATATTCACCCGACTTTTCATGTGTCCAATTTGCGGAAGTGTTTAGCTGACGCTGATCTTCACATTCCTCTCGACGAGATCCGAATCGATGAAACGATGCACTTTGTCGAGAAACCAGTGGAGATCGTGGACCGTACTTTCAAACAGTTGAAGAACAAACGGATTCATTTGGTTAAAGTTCGTTGGGAGTCCAAACGTGGCCCAGAGTTTACTTGGGAACTTAAAGACCAAATGAAGGAGAAATATCCGCATTTGTTTTCACAAGCTTCCTCTAAATAAAATTTCGGGACGAAATTTCCTGAAGTAGGGGAGGCTGTGACAACTGTACTCTGTAATCGATGTACGATGTAAAACAATGATGATTATTAATAAAACAATGTGATTTGGTGTTACTATATGTGTTTTAATGTTATTATGTGTGTATTTGTGTTTGGTGAATTTTCAATTAGATTCAATTCCGATTTCAAGCTCTAAATCGCTTTCTGGAAGGTTATGCGCGCACTGATGCGTAAATATAACCAGTTTAATGCAACAAACACTCCAGAATAGTGACATAGGCTTAACATACCCTAAATAACCTCCACATAACTTAGAAATAAGCTTTGGATGGTTTGGTGTGTTGAAATCAAGTTTGTTCGATCGCAGGGACTATTTGTGTCAAACTACGAAACTATACCGATTTGTGTAGTAACGAACACTCCAGAACTTGATCATAAGTTAAACATACCCTAAATATCCTTTACATAGCTTAGAAATAGGCTTTGAGGGGTTCGGTATGCTAAAACAAACTTTATTGGTCATTCAGGGACTAAAAGCGTCAAAAAGTGCACAAGTTTGCATTTTCACGCATATCTTACGTTCTGAATATATCCGAACATCCAAAAATTTATGTAAGCATTAAAATATTTTATTTTAGTGTTTGGCATAAGAAAATTCCATTCGTCGCTCTTTTTGGATCATTTTTGCGTTCGTTACGACTTCCGTCGTAATTAACCGAACAACGCAACCGTACGGCCAAACGAACCGACACCCAAGATGTTTTCAAGCATATTTCATGTTCCCTATGTTTTAACATCATTGTGGAGCTTGAAAATGGGTTTGACGGGTGTTAGAAGTGCCGATACGCAACGAAACAATGTGCAGGGGCTAAACTGTAAATAAGTGAAAGTGTCTGGTCTGCAGGTCCCTTACGGACCGTATGGACCATAGCCTTACGGTCCGTAAGCTTGTGCCAGCACCACAGAATTCAGAAACTTCCATTCCAGCTGTTGCAATTGGTTTTAGACATGGTTTTTGCAATCTATGGACTTGTTTGCCTATTTTGCTAGTGCCCAACCTTAGATTAACAAGTGTATGGCCAAGATTTGAGCTTCACAACACTTGGAATGATCCTAGAACTCCTAGCTTCCTATAAATAGCAAGCTCCCTCATTTGGGTTTTTCACACCTTGATTCAATCTCTGCTCTAAGTTGAGGTTTTAACACCTCATACCTGAGTAATTTTGAATCAAACATCCTTCTTGGACCCTTTGTAAGTTCTCTTCTTGCTTGTTCTTGAGTTTCAAGCATGAAAGTCAACAAGTTTGACTTTCAGCTTTGACCAGTCAATGGTCAACACAAAGTTCCGTTGAACTTTGCAACGTGAGCGTAATCACGATGGTTATAGTCCCTTGTGACTATACCTACTGATTACCACGTTGACTAGGCGTAGTGACGAGTCGTAGTTTCGGCCAAAATACGTGTTTATGCGTATTTTGTAACCAAACTACTCTTGGGTATCAAAACCGTTTGTTTTGATATCAAAACCTGTTTTCTAACTTAACTAAACATGTTTTAGCATGTTTAGCTCGTCACTTTTAGATTAGTGCTTGTGTAGAGTCGTAAGTCAAGCGGACTAAACACCCGCTTAGACTTTCGAACACGACCCGTTTTGTCGATCATTAGGATCCGACCAAACATGTTTAGTGACCATAGTAGCATAGGGAATAACCTTTCGAGGTTATACCTTATGGTCACCTAGTTTAGGTAGTTGTATGATAAGTAGTTTATATGCCTTAGGTAAATGACCAAATTGCCCTTTTCATGCATAATTGGTAATTAAGCATATGTAACATAAAATTTTGTCACGTAACTGATTATGCAACATATTTAAACATGTTTAGGCATATAACACTTGTCATAGGACTAGTTAGACGTCTCGAACGCGCTTTTGCGCGCACGGCGCGTTAAAGTAGCGTAAGCTACCTTAATGGGTCGTGATGGGTCGAAAGCACTTAGGTTAGGTTCCGATTTAGGATGTAGGCTTTGTTAAACCATATCACATGAGTTCCAACACTCATTTGGTTTACAAGACCTCATTCTGTCCGATCTTTCGATTTAGGCGTCTATTGTTTGACTAGTGATTCGATTACTAGGTGCTGTTTGATTTCTCTGGTTTGCTCGAGTTTGTTGAAGTTCTATTGATTGAGGATACTTTGCACTCCAAGTGAGTACATAGTTCCCCTATTTTACTGTTTTCAATTGTTTTGGGGTGATCCATATGTGCTAAATGTTTTCAAGGTTTTAACGATGGTTTTCAAAACGATTTTCGATATTATAACGATGATTTCAAAAACGATTAAGATGGTTTATATTAAACTAATAACGATTTCGATAAAGTGAATGAACTAGTTGGTTGTATTTACATAACGAATGGCATTCATTAGCATTGATCAAGCCGACCAGTATTAGGTTATGGTACCATAGGATCTGACAAATCCCATTATCGTACTGCACCCATGGTTATGTATGGGTTAGGTGGGTAATGACTGAATCTGAATGTTAATTTACCCTTTGGTGGTTTATTAATGCGAGAGCGAGATAGTCAAGTCACGAAGGTTTGAATGTTATTAGCGAGGCGACCACAAATAGTTTTCACACTTAAAACGAGGATGATTTAAACGATTTAAACGAATTATCGATTTGGGAACGATTCATACGAGATTAAACGAGTTGGATAAACGATTGGTTTTTGGTTAAGTGTTTAGATAACGGGACGGGTGTAATATGATGAAAACATGGTAGATACGCCGCTGGTACTTCTTATATATAAGTGTTTTCAACATATTACATACCGTGGCATTATTTAGTTCACTTGGGTAAACGATTTTGGAACGATGTCACACAAACGAGGTTTTCGAAATGATATAAACCATACGAGTTTTATTAACGAGATTTATTAACGAGTTTTATTAACGATTTAATACGAGATGTTTTACAATTTGCTTTACTAAAACAAATGTTTTTGGGTTAAGAATCATGGCTACGAGGTTTTATAAACTATAACCCGCTTGATTTGAGTTGGTTAATTAAGTTGCAATATTATACTATTTTCAAAACAAGGTTTTTAATAAAGTATTGCAACATTTAAACTAGCCATGAATCCGACACTCCTGTAAAACCTATGTACTCGCCAGCATTTCTTTGCTGACTTTGTTTTCACATATGTTTCAGATGTTGATGCTTGATGATGATTACTAGGATGCATGAGTCACATAGGATCTGGACGAGGCCTTAGTGACATAATAACAATATTAGTCGATATGTAACTTGTTTGTTTGTGTTAAGACAATGTTAATGTTTAATATTATCAATAAAACGAAACACTTTTTGTATCCATGGTTATGAAACGATAATTCTGCCACGACACTCCCCGATGTTTCCGCCACGGTTTTGTTGTTTTAACGCGGTCGGGGTGTGACATGATAGAGGCTTTGGGGAATATGGCAAATAATCTGGAGCCATCTACGGTAATCGAGTTATTAACAACATCAAATCATTGAAATGTTTTATACTTATAGCTGGTAACTAAAACGGGTTAACAAACTTTGAACTCACCAGCGTCGTCTGATACACTTGTCTGCATGCTTGCAGGTCGTTAGATTCTTGGACATGGAACTTGCTATCTGGGAGTGCTGGAGTGGTCATGGGTCACAACTCTTGGATATTAATTCTTGATTTAGTACATTGTTTTGAAACACTTGAACAACGAATAATCTTATGCTTCCGTTGAACGTTTGCTTTGGTTTTAACTTATGACTTGGAATTATATTATGAAATGAATCGAATGTTTTATTTAATTATTTATTATTAGTTCAATGTGATTGGTGGCTTGGATCCTGGTACGTCACACGTCCCGCGGTGTTTCCGCATGTGGTATTTTGGGGCTGTGACATGTTAACTATGAAGAACATGAAGATAAGTATGATGAAGTATAATTTAGCGTATGAATGTCGTAAATGACGTATGATTCATAAGTCTCACGTATTTGCAAGCTTAACACATAGTTTCCAAGAGTTTTGAATAATGTGTCAATTGTTTCATGAAAATTAAACGTATGAACATGTATGAAGTATGTATAACATAAATTTGAGAAATACGGGTTTCGTTATGATTCAAGTATTGGGTTTTACATCGATTGCAATGAAAGGACGATTACAAGAATACGAAAGTTTCCAAAAATAGGATTACAAGCAAGGGTTTCCAGATATAGAAAGTATGGAAACGCAGGGCGTTAAAGTCTCCCCTCCTTTAGGAAATTTTGTCCTGAAATTTATTCCAGAGGAAGACTTGAAGGGTTTTGGGTAAACAGAAGAGGATTGTTTAAAATTGAGACTTTGATGTTTTGGGAAAACGTAAAGAGTGTGAAATTTTTGAAGAACGAAGGGATACGTTTGTAAAAGGGCTCGTTAAAATGATTTGAGGTGTCAATCGTAAGTGATACGTGTACGCGTGCGTATAGGTAGAGCGTGTTTAAACAAGTTTGAATAACTTAAATTGGAGATGTATAAAAAATGTGTCGTACTAAGAAGGAAAATTTTGTATATGAAATGGTTTGTTTTTGGTGAGAAAGTGAGGTAGTTTGCATGGAAAGTTTGAAAAATAGCAAGGTAGTCTTAAAAGTAAGAGATGGGTTAGGATTTGAACATTTAAACAGACTAGATTGTAAACGGGGTTCGAATAAAGACCAAGAATAGTGGAGAATAATGAGAGAATGAGGGTGAACGATTGATCTAATAGACGAATACGAGTATAAGGATGGTATAAGCATCTGTTAGACGAATGTAGTGTGTTAAGAATGAAGTTTCGTCATAGATAATCGGATATAATGCGCTTGTGAGTTGTTTAAAGTTTGTATTAGGTCCAAAAAGGTCTGTGAACACTGAATTTCTCATGTCACGTTTTACGAAAGTTTGGTAACATGGTGAAAACACTTATATATAGGAAGTACCAGCGGCGTATCCACCAATCTTTAACCATGTGACATCGGTCTCGTATTCAGTGTCATGTTACGTTCCGTTTCTTACCATACACAGTAGTACACTCTATGGTTTTCATACGCCTATCACTATAATCCAGTGTGCACCCGTGATTATATTGATTGTCGCATGATCCGCATAACTTGTATTAGTTGTGTATGAATCAAGGTATACATAAATTTGAAAATAAGAATGTGTACTTATAGGAATGTAGTATATAATCAAGTCCATGCTTAAGTATGTATGGGACCCATGTAAGCGAATCCCTCGGATTCCACTCGCGTACAGGTACGAATGTATGAATCATGAGTATGAATGAAAGTATGAGCATAAGTATAAGTTTAAGTATAGTATGCATGCAAGTATGAGTATAAACATAAAACGTATTGTCACGAGTATGAGTATGAGTGTAGGTACGAGTAATAAGGATTACGTATGTAGTATATGTTGGAACATAACGGGTTTAAGCGTATAAAAGCGTTCAAAAGGTTGAGTATGTAAATACGAACGATATAAATGAAATTGTCGCGAGATCTCGACTAAAACATGTACGATGATATGCATGTATAGTGGTTTAAGCGAAACGTCGAGTTTATCGAATCAAAAATAGATTGAGTTTGATTTGGAAGGTAGAATATAGTTTGTAAATGTAAGAGAACATAAAGTACTCATTGGTTATGCATAACGTATTTTGTAATGAATGGAAATGCTACTTTTGTTTTTAAAGAGTTTACGTAAATTGAAGATTGTTGGTCCCCATGAAGTCTTCTTGCCCACGTGTTTCGAAATTTGAATGACGAATTGAGCGGTGTAGGAAAAAGGTTTTCAAAAATAATGGGTTCGTTTCATTTGCATCGAAACAAGAAATTTTTGAATTTTGGAGGTTCTTGTGAAAACGTTGATCCTTGGAAAAGAAATTTAGCAAAATGGACTTAGTGACCATTGAAAAGAGTTTAACAAATGATTCGTTGATGTTGAAAAGAGTCTTTGGTAAAACGATCTTATAATATCTATAAGATCTTATAAGTATATGAGAAAGTTGGTTTGAATTCCTATTGAGAATGAAAGTCTTTAGTAAGGTGATATAACATGAGTGTGTTTTAGTGTTTAAGTCGAATATGAAGTTCATGGGCAAGAGATTCATTGGACTGATTAAATTGATAGGTAGCATTTCGTAAGGTTTTGAAATTCGGGTAATAAAACGTTTTAAGGTATGACCAAGAATTTTGTATATGTGATTTATGAGAACATAGGTTATAAGGTAAGAAATATGTTTGAATAAACAATGCACTTTGAAATCGATACAAATAGGTGTAAAACATGATTGTGTTTGCATAATTAAGTATTTTGAGGGAAAGTTTTGGTAACGATCACCTAGGTGAAGGAATCACCCCTAACCCGTTGGTGAGGTCGTTTTAAGAAAGGAAAGGAGCGAAGTAAATCATCAAGGTATGGAAATCACTCCTATCTTGATGATATGTCTCCATTTTAGTGTTACAAGGGATGTAAATAAAATTGGGTGACGTTTTGAAATCATGCATGTGAATAACGTATATTTGTATGAGAAGTTTTAGTATAATGTGTGAGGAAAGAAAATTAATCTCGAAAATGGATTTGAACCTGAAAAGCTTGCATCGTATAAGGTAAATAATATAAACACATGTTTGATTAAAATTTGGATGGTTCCAAAACGGAACTTCGACTAACCAAAGTGGTTGAAAAGTCTTTTGAATTTGAGAAGCATGCTTTGGCCTAATAGGTTGAATACTCTCGCCGACATGTCGGTTAACGTTATTCACCCTTCCGGTTACTACATGTCCCAACTTAATCGAAATTTCGAGACTTGGCGGGATTTATGAAAAAACAAGGAGTGGAACTAGTCGACAAGGTGTGGGTTTCGACCCTAACTTTACGATTTCATATCCTAAGTGTGGTTGGTACTCGTTGGGTCAAAAATTTAATTTCAACACTTTGACGAGGGTCCACTAGAATTTGAAAATGGAAATTCTCCATCAATGTGAGGATCTCACTCCTAACTTGGTGGCGAATTTCGTGTAAAAAGAATAGGTGGATTGAGAGTCGTTCACCAAATTGTGGGTTTCACGCCTATTTTGGTGAAGTCGTCTCGTTGGTATGATACGAGTGATTTCGATTTTAGTATAAACAAGTAAAAGGCGTATGTTCGAAATTATAATAACAAGTATGAGCACATAAAGCATTTCAAGAAAATAACACGTAAGAGACATTTCAAGAATAACATGTAAAGATGTTTCATAAAAGTAGCATGTGAAGTAAGTATGGTCGAATTTGGTACTTAACTATAGACTAGGTCAAAAGCATGGCAACTTTTCTAATTCCCTATAGTTATGGCTCTGATACCAATCTGTCATACCCCAACCGATGGCGGAAACATCGGAGTGAGACAAAATAGATTGCTTGAGACATCATAACACTAATAATTGTGACAAGTATATAAATAATAAATTTCATTCCATTTCTAAAGAGTCAATTACAAGGATTTGAAGCAAATACAACAACATGAATAATGAAATACAATACAACAGGAGTACAAAATTTGAAGTGTGTATCTAAGCATCCTACTAGATTCCATGCATCACCAACATCATCTCAAAACTTGCAACATGTTTTAAAAAGATTAGTTCAATACAACGTATTGGCGAGTACACTAGTTTTAGACTCGTGACATATGTATAAAATTTATTTTCAATCCAACATAGCAATTTGGTATACAAGGTCAAACTGTCATGCATAACTAAAAGTCAAACCCAAGTGTCCACAAGAATTTAGCATCCCTCGATATAGCAATATCGAGACCGTAAAGAATAAATAATAGCATCCTTCGATATAGCAATATCGAGACCGTAAAGAATGAATAATAGCATCCCTCGATATAGCAATATCGAGACCGTAATGAATATAACTTAACAAAAACCCTGTCGGGTGGTGTGCTACTCCTATAGCGCTATAAATGTTAAGGCGGGTTAACAAGTAGTATGAATTCTAGCATGAACCTAAGCATAACAAATCATGTATAAGGATTGAATGAATAAAGCATGTTTATGAATCGTGCATTTTAACAAGTAAAATATGTTGCACCCAAAGTGTATTAAAAGGAAAATGGGTCAAGTGTACTCACAAAATTGCATATTCTTTCCGATTATCCAATGCGACGAAGTTGTTGAGACTAGGAGATTGGTTGTGTTCGATTTGGAGTCTTAAGGGATGTTTACATTAGGGTTTACGGATTCGAAGTCCAAGGACATGAAAATAGACATACGAGCAAAAATAATCATCTAGCATACATGATACTTGTTCTTGACACTATGAAACTCGAAAGAGTTTAAATGTTTTTATGGGATAAAATCCCATTAGAATCGTGACAAGTTATCAAGTCCAAGATGATGTAACCTATTATCTTGACTATGACCACTTGTTCATCATCAAGAGTTTGGTTATTCGGATAGCATATTAGTACTATATATTGTACATTATGTTATATAGGTCAAGCATGAGGTAGGAGGATAAATCTCCCATTTAGGTACCTCTTTTGATATCATACAAGTCATGTAGGAGGTAGGAAGAACAAGTCTTCCATTTAGGTACCCCTGTTCACCACTACACTTGTTGTTATGAACAACAATGAGTGTCATGAACTTACAAGTAAGGAATGAAATATGTACAACTAATCTAAGGAAAACATCAAGTAATGTACACAACGTCAAGCTTTTTAAGCTTGAACACTACTTGTGGGTAAAACCCTAAACAAAATAGAAAGCTTATGAGGTTTTAACCTCTGATTTTACTTGTCTCAACCTTGTTTTTAAGCCCAACTAACCATTCAATTGATTATGAGCATAAGGACATAGGTTTGAGATGAGATAACTCAAGTTTAAGCAAGATTAACAAAGTTTAAGTGAAAACAGAAAGTTGCAGTCCACTTTGGAGCCTTTTTGGTGACATTCTAGACCTTGGTTTTCCATGGAAAACCTGTGGAAAAGTTCCTAAGGTCAATCCAAGTGGGTAGGATAAAGAATCAATAAAAAATGCCAAGAAACGAAGAAGTTATTCACTTTTTAGTAACTTGATACGAATCTGATCTTGTTCTCGATTTTCAGCAGATTAAGAGAGTTTTGAGAGGGAAATTGTGAGTTTGTAAATTGGAAAAGGTGGGGAAAAGGCTTGGGATTTATAGGGAAGTGTTAGGGTAGTTGTTTGGTGAAAATTTATTACAAGAAACACAACTAAACCAAGCAAAAACACAAGAAACAAGGGCCAATCACTAGCTGGAAAAGAGCTGTTCTCGGATTCACTTAGCTCCCGGGCCGCGAACCAGATAAGAGGTTGGGTCGCGGGCCGCGACCCGGGGTGGGGGCTAGGCCTAAGTTTTGTTTATTATCACTTTTAGTCCCTCGTGTTTTCTTTTGCAAGTTTAAGGTGTTTCAAGGGCGTATTATGACTTTTAAGCATAGTATAAGGTATGTTAAGTATGAAGAACATGAAGATAAGTATGATGAAGTATAATTTAACGTATGAATGTCGTAAATGACATATGATTCGTAAGTCTCACATATTTGTAAGCTTAACACATAGCTCCCAAGAGTTTTGAATAATGTGTCAATTGTTTCACGAAAATTAAACGTATGAACATGTATGAAGTATGTATAACATAAGTTTTAGAAATACAGGTTTCGTTATGATTCAAGTATCGGGTTTTACATCGATTGCAATGAAAGGACGATTATAAGAATACGAAGTTTCCAAAAATAGGATTACAAGCAAGGGTTTCCAGATATAAAAAGTATGGAAACGCAGGGCGTTACAAGAATACTCTTGGAGAAGAAGCCACATTGGCTTTATCTTGGGAGCAGCTCAAGGAGATTATGACTGAGCATTTTTGTCCCCCTCATGAAATCAAGAACTTAGAAGATGAATTTTGGGTTTTGGAACAGTCTGAAGGTGAGAGTGCGGCTTACAATAAGCGGTTGCATGAGCTTAGAAAAATGGTCCCAAATTTGTTCACTCTCCTTTCGCAAGTCATTGAGAAATATGTTAAGGGTCTTCCTGCGGTTATCAAAGACACGGTGGAAGGTAGTAAGCCTGCTACTCTCGAATAGGCTATGTGACTAGCTGGCCAACTCATTGAAAATCGAGTAAAGTCGAGAGATCTGAAACCCAAGGGGTATAAGGATTCAACGGAAAAAGATTCTGTTGATAAGCCAAAAGAGGTGAAGAATGAGCTAAGTGTGGATGTTTTGGTCATTTAAGAAAACCTATCGTATTATTCAAGGTTAAACTCCTAACCAGAACCGAGCTCAACCCAACTACCAACCGATGGGTAAACCCATGTATCAGCCACCTCAAATCATGGCTCCCCCTCCCCAAACCATGATCCAACCTTACCAGCCTCCCATGGTGCAATATGATAGAGCGTGTTTCAAGTGTGGAGACCCTACGCATTTTCGCAACACCTGCCTAAGATTGGTCAACATTATTAACCCCTAAGCTCAGTCCAATCCTGTTAATCAGGCCAATCCCGCTAATCAGGCTAATCATGCGAACCAGGCTGCTCAAGGCAGAGTCTTCAACATCAACGCTAATCAAGCGCAGGCTGACAACAATGTGGTTAATGGTACGTTCCTAATTAATGGTCGTTGTGCGTCTATGTTATTTGATCTGGAGCGGATAAAAGTTTTGTGTCCTTGGAGTATGAAACTATTCTTTGTGTTCCTAGAAAGAGTTTGGCCATATCCTTCGTTGTTGAAGTAGCCGACGGGCAACCCATTACTCTTAACTCTGTTATTCGTGGTTGTACTCTCAGCCTAAATGAGTATAACTTCCCAATTGATCTTATTCCTATGAAGTTAGGAAGCTTTGATGCAATCATTGGCATGTATTGGTCAAATCCTACGGATTTTTGGCGAGACCCCTTCTAAACGGCTCAAGTTATGTCATGCATCCAAGTCCGAAAGTACTTATGAAAGGAATATGTGGCTTTCTTGGTCCATATTGTGGAAAAGAAGAGCAAGGAAAAGAAGATGGAAGACATTCCAATCGTTTGATATTTTCCCTAAGTATTCCCAGATGACATTTATGGACTTCTCATGTTCTCTAAGTATTCCCAGATGACATTTCTGGACATTTCTGCACCAGCTGTATTCATGGACTTGATGAACTTCTTTTGCAAACCATATTGGTATCGTTTCATCATCGTTTTTATCGATGATATCTTGATTTATTCCAAGACCAAGACCGATCATGAAAGACACCTTCGTGTCATACTGGAACTATTGCGAACAGAAAGACTATACGCAAAGTTCTCTAAGTGTGAGTTATGGTTAAATGAAGTTTAATTTCTTGGTCATGTAGTTAACGATAAGGGTATTCATGTTGACCCTGCCAAGTTCGAAGCTACCAAGAATTGGCAAGCTCCGCTTACCCCTACCAATCCGATCTTTTCTTGGCTTATCATGCTACTATTGGCGCTTTTTTCAAGAATCGTGTTGCCACTGACAGCTTTGACACATAAGGGCAAACCATTTGATTGGGGGCCTAAATAGGAAGAAGCTTTTCAAACCTTGAAGCAGAAGTTATGTGACGCGCCTATACTTACTCTACCTGATGGCTATGAGGATTTTGTCGTTTATTGTGATGCATAGGGTCAAGGACTCGGTTGTGTCCTAATGCAATGAGGCAAAGTGATAGCTTATGTCTCAAGACAGCTAAAGGTTCACGAAAAGAATTACACCAACTCATGATCTTGAGCTTGGAGCGGTAGTATTTGCTCTGATCTCCGTATCATCACATGAACAAAGCCCATAACTCGCGATACTCGATTCATCTAAGTGCCGATAAAGTGTATCAAGATCTCCGATCTAATTATTGGTGGCCGGGGATGAAGAAATATATTACCCTTTTTCATTTCAAAATGCCTTACATGCTCCAAGGTGACGGTCGGGCATCAATGACCCACGGGTTTGTTTATACAACCCGAAATCCTAGTTTGGAATTGGAAAACATAGCCATTGACTTAATAACCGGGTTACCTCGCACCTCCAGTGGGTATGATACAATTTGGGTTATTATTGATCGGCTTACCAAGTCCGCACACTTCATACCTATTCGTGAAGATTTCAAAAATGATAAATTAGCTCAAATCTATATCAATGAAATTGTGAGTCGACATGGTGTGCCACTAAGTATCATTTAGGACCGTGATGGATGTTTTACCTCTCGTATGTGGCAAGCTGTGCAATCGGTGCTAGACACTCGACTCGATCTCCGTACTGCTTATCATCCGTAGATCGATGGTTACTCCTAGCGTACTGTTCAAACGCTGGAAGATATGCTACGTTCGTGCACCATTGATTTTAAAGTGAATTGGGATACCCATCTACCGTTGGTTGAAATCTCTTATAATAACAGTTACCACTCCAGTATCAAGGTGGCTCCATTTGAAGCTTTATACAGACGAACGTGTCGATCTCCTGTGTGTTGGCGCAAAATCGGTGAACTTAGATAACAGGGCCTGAGTTGATTTAGGAGACGACTGATAAAATACTTCAGATCCGCGAAAATCTTTTGGCAGCCCGAAGTCACCAGAAGAGCTATGCTGATGTATGAAGCAAACCGCTTGAGTATAGTGTCGGTGATGGCGTACTTTTAAAAGTTTCTCCACGGAAAGGTGTGCTTAGATTCGGGAAGAAAGTCAAACTAGCACCTCGTTTCGTTGGCCCTTTCAAAATCCTTGAGAGAATTGGAACGATAGCTTATAAACTCAAGCTACCTGAAGAACTCAGTAGGATACACCTGATCTTTCATGTATCAAACTTGAAAAATGCCTTGCTAAAGGCAACGTTCGTATACCCCTTGAGGACATTCATATCGACGAGTCCATGCATGTCATTGAAAGGCCCGTTGAGATCATAGATTATGGTGAGGAGCGTTTGAAACGATGTCGGATTCCAATAGTCAGAGTCCGTTGGGCGTCTAAACGTAAACCCGAGTTTACTTGGGAACGGGAAGATCAGATGCAAGCCAAATACCCTCATCTTTTTACGATAAATAGTTCTGAGTCAATTTTGGGAAGAAATTCCCAAAAGTAGGGGAGATTGTAACATCTGCCAAAATGGGTACTCATTTTGAAAATTTTATATAAACCATTTGTAAACCATTTTGAACATTTATAACAAAAATATATTAGTTTTGACCCAACTCTGATTTTTATGAAACATAGGTCATATCATAGAGAAAAATGTGCTCGTTCCAATGGTATATTCGTATTTTTATAAAACATTATACTTTTCAAGATATACGAGAAAAACTAATTAAGCAACTGAATTAATTAAATATATAAAATATTATATAATAAAAATGACACCAATACTTTCATCGAAGGTACCTTCAATGGCCAAAGTTCCACCTTCGATGGCTGCAGTATTTCCTTTTCTGTAGTTGTATTTTTGGAAAAGACGCGTTTTCTGCATTCGTCTAGCTCGTAATATCTGTCAAATCTTTTTTAAATGGCAAGGCTTTATTCTCTCAATAAATGGATTAATGCTTTGCAATTTGAAAACCAAATCATACCTCATTTCTTTACCATTTCCCTCATCATTTCTCTTTCTCTAAAAACCCTAGTCACCTCTCATCATTTCCCCTTTATATCTAAAAGCTCTTAGAAATATCAAGAAGGGGAACCAAGGATCAACATCACACTTCATCTTTATCTCGATAATCCCGTCTTATATGTAGTTTTATAGATCTATTCTTTTCATATTTAGTCATGTTCTTATTTATTTTATTTTCTTAGCACTTGGGTTAGATATTGGTTGTGTTTTGATTTTACATCAGCTTATGTTTTGACTAATATATATTAGATCTAAATAATGTCATAAAATATCCAAGTTCCATAATTTTGCTACTCTTGGAGTGTGTACCATAATCATGACACACTTTACAAATTAATATATATTGGTAGAACAAGTGAAATGAACAGTAGTATATGTTGTGTTAGCTGTTTGTTGTGCTGGCTATGTTTAGCTTTATACACATTAGTTCTTTCTTTCGGTTTTAAACCCCATTCCACCATCTTCTTCATTTACATGCCACCCCTAATATATATATCTCTCTCCTCCATCTTCCTCATCTACCATCACCGATATCTCTCATATTTTGCCGATGTCCATCGGCTTGCTTCATTCCAATGGTGCCGATGAGCACAAATATGTCATCGCTCCCTTTATTCGTTCCGTACGGCGGCTTACGGCGCGAATGGCGACATCTCTGGTTTTAATCTCGGCTGCCAATTGTGGCGACGGTGCATGATTGCATGTGGTGACTTCTAAAATTTTCTTCATGGGTTTTT
The DNA here is from genome assembly GCA_030545235.1 of Helianthus tuberosus. NCBI lineage: Eukaryota > Viridiplantae > Streptophyta > Magnoliopsida > Asterales > Asteraceae > Helianthus > Helianthus tuberosus. The sequence goes on from CM060403.1 coordinate 56,815,530, forward strand.
GTTGGTTGTGATGAGTTTAAAACATTCCCCGACAACTGATGGGGATGGTGTGGCAAGGATGGTGGATGGTATGTTTCGACCTGCAACCCGTCTTGCAGCCATAGTTTTTGGAAACTCTGAGCCAAACTGTAGGGTTTTAATATCTATGATTATTTTGGCTTTTGTTGTTGGTTTATTCATTTGATAACGGGGTTCTTCATTGCTCTCGAATACTTAATTTTTTTACATTCGGTCGATGATGATGAGTATTAACTAAACTGAGATGTCTATGGGACCCGATCTTGGTTGAGTTTGTTGTTAAGATTTTGACATTTTGTAGACGTGAAATCGGGTTGGGTTGAAGTTGGGTTCGGCTGAAAAGGGTTTCAGCCGAAGAAAAATGGTGGGGTGTTGTTGGAAGAGTTTGTTTTTGATATCTGGAGGCATTTGGGTTTTATTCTAGTTTTTTCAATGGTTAAACTCCTGGTTTGCCAAACGACTTGTTGTAATTTTTTAAAGATTCCTGCGTTTTTCTTCAATATATCGAGTAGGGTTTGTAAAAGGATGATTAATTGCGTTTTATTTAGTATACGGACGCAGCATATTTAGAGAGGGGATCATGATTTGGTATTTTGGTAACAGTGGAAAGAAAAGAATTCAGGGTGATAACTGTCATTTAAATTTTTTTGATTATTAAATTATTAATCTATATTAGTAGAATTTCTGTTGGATACGTGTTTACTTCTTTTTTATTTGGGCTTAGGTTTGACACATGAGTGCTGGTGATGGTAGACGAATCTTTGATGGGTTTTAATTCATTTTTCTCTACTGCCTATGATGAGTTCATTGTTTTTGGAATTGTCTCTAAAGGTGTTTTAACAACAAAGTTTGTAACTTTCTGGGGTCCATTTGATTAAATTGATTAAATTTCATATTTAAATTAATATAAAGATTATTAGGTTGAAATTCATATTAAAATTGAATCTTGAAAATTTGGTTAGAAGATAAAATTCCTATCTTTTTTTATCCAAAGATTCTTGAAAAATCAACATTTTAATTTCTTAAAAACAAGAATTTATAAAACAACGGAAACTTGAACATATCAATCAAACACAAAAACATGTTAATTGCAAAAAGATACAATGATTATGATACAAATCCGAATCCAATGTTGGGTCAAAAATGGCTTGGGTTATGAGTTGTAATGTGATGATTCGGTTAGCGCGATCGTGTTATGAGTTCTAATATAAAACGTAGATGTTATCACACCAAAAATGATTCTGTTTTGCGGTGTAGTTGTAATGTAAAATGTACATGTTATCACACCAAAAATATTTTGGTTTATCGTGACGCAATGCGCACGGTGTATAAAACTAGTTTGGTTTATTTTTGGTCAAATGATAGTTTTGTTTGATGTCACATAAGTTTTGGATTTAGATTGTTAATCTCATTTTTTATTAATTTTAGAACTTCTTACAAATCGGATTTTATAAAAAATATATATAAATTCGTTTCCTCAAAAAAAGGTTATGGACTAGCTAAGTGGTGAAATCTATATTGTTTAATAATTTATAAATCGGATGTAGATGAAGTATGCAAAAATATATATAAAAAGGTAATTTTTGGGAAACTGTGAAATATATGTATATATATAAATTACTATATAATAAAATAGACATATAAGTTAAAAAATGACGCAATTCCTTTGTAGCATTCTAGAGTGCAACTTTTAAACTTACAATTTTATGAAAGTATGTTTTCCTAAAATTTAGATACATAATTACATCACAAAAATTTGGACTTAATAGCTAATGACATTTAAAATTATATATGTATAATATTTGTGTAACTATTATGTCACATGAAAATCATGTATTTTCAATTACATGCTAATATCTTTAATTTATTTGATAAATATATTTAGGACAAAAACCCTAAGTCATAGGTTGTATTATTTTTATATATTTCAAGTGTTGTTCTATTAATTTTTTTTTGTATTATAATACTTGGATAATCTTGTCATTTGGATCGTTCATTTTCGACACTCGTGCGGTTTAAGCTAACAACAGATTTACGGAACGCAAACTGTGAGTAGATCTTACTTTTTGCCCCTTTTGTCATTTAAACTCTTTGGGGCGTGTCATTATTTCCTAAGGTTTCATGATTTCTTATTTTTTCCAACACGCAAAACAAAGTTTCTTATATGCTCATGAATTGTATCTTTTTTTCATTACTTGTATCATATATGTGCACTTGCTTGTTTACCGTTTTGTGTTATTGGTTTCGTGTGGATCCACCTGGCTGACCGGTTCTCCACGACCATAGGTCGAACTTGGTATCGCCACATTGTTTCATAGTTTTGCCTTTCGCCTTTCGGGGCTTGAATTGCATCATTGTTTCGTTACTTATGTTTCGTTACGTTTCATATCTTTATTAGTTGGAAATGTGTTAAACGTTGAATTATTGATTATGACACATATTCACTTATAATTGCATGTTAGATTAAGTTAATATAATAAATTAACTAAACTATTTTACATCACTTAAAATATAAGATCTATTCACCAACTTATTGTTGACCCAAAACTTTATTTACACATAATACATGTACACAAGGTTGATGGTTGAGAAGAAGACACATAGGATTGTGCCTTAGAATAAAAATAAACAAGACTTATGTTATGTTTTCATTTTGGGATTTTGGTATTAATTTTTGTTGAACTCTATGATTATGTGCAACATTTAATATTTGATGTTTTAAATATAATGAGACTTAAAATAGTATCAAAAGCTATGAGCAATCTAGCATGCCCCGTACCATATCCGCTGCGGGTCAGGGTGTTACAACTATTTATAACGAAGGGTGGTTAAGGAGTTAAGATAAGTGTCCATGAAGGCTTAAGAATGTGATTAGTGTCCATTAAGGTGTTACACTAGAAGAAGTGTGGCAAATGAGAAGATAGGTGGCAAAACATGGGCAAGACAAGTGTTCATGGGTGTGTTAGGAGACGATTAGTGTCCTATGATGTGTTTATAGTTTAAAGATGGTTATTAGTGTTTCAGGAAGTGATTAGTGTCTTTCTAGGTGGCATAACATGGGAACTTAGTGTTTTTGGTATTTTTAGTCTTTAGACATTGAGTTTTGGTGTTTTGACAATTCTAATCCCTTAATTAAATTTACGATGGTTCAAGGTATGTGATATGTAGCACGCTGACCGCGTAAAACAACCCGCGACAAAATCGTCGGGGGGGGGGGGGCATGTTACAAATTGTTCACAACACATGATACTAATATTTAATTGTATTGATTATTTGAATTTACATTGTCTTTCGAACACAAATAAAACACAATGATTATTTTTAGATTTATAGTAAAACTAAGGCCTGAGTCCATGTATATGTGTAGCATACTTGCATAAGCATCAAACATTTGTACCTGAAACATATGTGAAAATAACGGTCAACAATGAATGTTGGTGAGTAACATAGGTTTTGTGGTCAAATCCATGGCTATGAATTCATAATGCAATACCTCGTCCGACTACGAGAGTCGATGAGTAAAAACCTTGTAACCAAACTTGTATCAAATTTGTTTGGTATTGCAATGTGTTTTACCAACTATGAAAGATAGTATTTTAGAGTAAACCTTGTAGCCTTGAAACTCGACAAAAATTTTCTTTGTAAAATCGTGTAAGTAACCAATTGTTTTCTTGTAAATTATATGGTTTATATATATTTGAAAACTAATTGTTTCGTCTCATACAAACCAATCATCTCATATAAACCAATCATCACGTATAATGTAAACCAATCGTCTTGTTTTGTGTAAAACAATAGTTTCATTTTGTATAAACAAGTGTGGTCGTATGGTGAATACATTCAAGCCTATGTTGTCTCATCGGACAAACCTCTAAAAGGGTTTGTCAAATGCAAAGTTTCTGTCGTTCCTCAAACTTCCCTACAAAACTGGGAAATTTGGAAACGAGATTGTCAATCCTATGGTACCATAACATACTACCGGTCGGCTTTGCCAAAGTTAAAGAACATACTGGTGTGGGATGACGCACCACCAAGTTTCACACAAATTGAAAGCATATTGTATATATAAACCATAATATGTAGTTTTGAAAACTCAGAAAACATTAGGCATATATGAATCACCCCAAAGCATTTTGAAAAAGTAAAAGTGGGACTATGTACTCACTTGAATGATGATGAATTGCTTAATCGTGTATGCAAAGCTCAAGTGTTTCCAAATGATTCGGAGAATTATATAGTTATGTATATCGTGGCTTAAAAGGAAGATCAGATAGAATGCGGTTTATAATCAAAAAAGCGAAAGATCTTGTGTAATATGATTTGTTAAGCCTTACATTATGATTAAAAAGTCTCTTACGACTTGTTAAAATGGTTTACGCCATTTGAACGGATGTTATGCGTAAATACGGGTCCAGAAGTTCGAATGAGTTTTTTGACGAGTTCGGTATGTCAAAACAAGCTTATTTATGTTATATGATCAGTCTTGATGTGAAAATGTGTCATACAAGTTTTTAAACCATTTTATGCCAAAATGGCATTTTTGACATTTTAAAAGTATATATAGTTGACTCATCATTTGACTCACCAAACGGAATGACCATAAGGTATAATCTCAGAGGATTATTCCCTATATTATTATGGTCATATAATTGGGCTTGATTGGATTCTAAAGTTGACCAAACAGGTCAGATTCGAAAGTCAAAGCAAAAGTCAAACTGTTTGACTTTCGACTAGAAATACAACAATAAACTAGAAATAACGAGTTAGACATGATAAAACATGTCTAATAATGTTATATAAATTGATTTGGTGTCAAAACTTTTAGTTTTTATACTTGAAAACTCACTCGTCAAAAAATGCAATTTCTTCGTTTTTTACTTTTATTTTGTAAAAATTTGACTCGTCATTTCGCCTACTAAACGTGACTTGTCATTTCGCCTACTAACACCTTCATTATTATGATCACACGTAGCAAAGTTCATTTTGAACTTTGACTTGACCAAGATGGTCAGAACCGAAAGTAAAAGCAAAAGTCAATTTGCTTGACTTTTGGCTCATAACTAGCTAAATAAAATAAAATATACTAAGAGCAACACTTATATGTGTTTGAATGAAGGATTAGAACTTAGGAATGGAGGCTTCAATGGAGAAGCAAGTTCCAAGAGTGTGACTGAGTGAGAAAGAAAAGATTGGTGTGAAGAAAATGGAAGAACAAGGAGCCTATTTATAGTGTTCTAGGATCAAGGAAGTGATGACAAGTGTTTGACGAGGTGTTTGGATGTTGCTTAGTGTCCTTACATGTGTCTTAACCAGAAGTAAGGTTGCAAGAAAGATGCAAGGTGGTACTCTTGGTGAGCAAGGCTTATTGCCCATAAGTTTCTACATACTGGGCAACTCTTGCGGACCGTAAGAGGCATAGCCTTATGGTCTGCAAGACCCTTTGATACAAAACTTCTTTGTTTTTAGACATTTTCAGCCCCTGGACTTGTATTACCACTTGTTTGCCATATTTAACCCTTCTAACTCATTGTTTAGGTCATGTAAAGGGTATTAAGGCATATGTAACTTGGATTTTGTTCCGGAAATGTTATGGATATCATTTTGTTAGATCATACAATTACGAAATTTGTGGATAAAATCTAACTTTTTATTAAATACGGAAACGATCGAAAGTTTAAAATCCTTGAAATCTTGCTAATGTTACGTGATACTTAGATTTGTTCTGGTAATGATGCTAAGTTAGAATTATAATATCCGTATTAACAAATATTTAGTACAAAAATTAAAGGCTCGAAATTTTTGCGGGGGTTAAAGTCCCACGAAATACATCCCATGTACCATGAGCAAGTCCATGCAAAGGGAATGGGTCATCACACCTATAGCGCTATAATATGCTACATGTCGACTTGATCAAAGTTAATGAATGCAACTCGAGGAGTTATCTAAAAATTTTCACACAAAGGCATTTAGGAACATATAGCCATAAAATATTGTTTTATAAGTAAGCATATGTTTCATGCCAAAACTTTTATAGGAGAAAAGGAGGGGGCTATGTACTCACCTATCCTAGCGATGAGTGGTGTGAAATAAAGCTCCTAAGGTTGTTAAGACGCTAAGTGGTGTGGAATAAAGCTCCTAGGGGTTTTAAGAGTATGTGTCACATCAGCACCATGTAGATAGGGGCTTTAAAGTCTTCCATTCTTAACTAGTCTGGGGTGGTTTAATATGTTTTAACTAAAGTATTAAAAAAACAAAACAAAAAAGATAAAATAGAAAGAAATCTGAATGGTTACAATAAAAGGCACCCCCACATTGTCATCTCTGACGTTTGTTATCACCTTGGCGGGCCACAGGGAAACACCCCTTGATGACGCCCCCTGACCGGTATTACTCGCTCTATCAAGATGAGGTGGCGGATGGCGCTAAGCCACACCACGCCTTAGCGACGGCAAATCGCCGCTAATAATACCACCCTTAATGTTTTGTCGCTAATGCTCTATAATCGCCGCTAATGGTGTCGCCACAAATGCCTATGCTAGAATGTTTGTTGGAGACGGATTTCGATATTTCTTATGCGACAATACATGAATGATAGTGGTGGAGGTTGTTATTAATCAAATTGAACTCGAAAATGAACATTTTCATCTAAATCGACCATACATTACAAAACTTCTACATAAAACAACAAGAGATAGGCGGTGGCCGGAGCTTGATGATTGTGGAGCTTAATGGTGGTGAAGCTTGAAGGTGTCGGAGTTTGATCGTGGTCAGAGCTTGACGTTGGATGTGGTTCAGGTTGATGGTGGTGGAGCTTGATGGTGTCGGAGCTTGATGGTTGTGGAGCTTAATGGTGGAGGTGGTTGAGGGTGACGGTTGCTTGGAGGTTGAGGGTGGTGGTGGTGGTGGTTGAGGTTGATGATTCTTTGGAGGTTGACGGTGGAGGCGGTTAAGGTTGACGGTGGAGGTGGTTAAGGTAGAGGGCGGTGGTGGCTTTGAGGTTGATGGTGGTGGTAGTGGTAGTGGTTGATGTAACACTCCGACCACGTGGAACCCACTGCTGAAACATCCGGGAGTCACGTTACAAGATGTTCATAACACATGGCACTAATTTGAAGTTTCATAGGCTTTGAGGTTGATGGTGGTGGTAGTGGTAGTGGTTGATGTAACACTCCGACCACGTGGAACCCACTGCTGAAACATCCGGGAGTCACGTTACAAGATGTTCATAACACATGGCGCTAATTTGAAGTTTCATTATATTAATCAATTGAATTACGTTTTTTTTAAACACAAAAAATCATAAGTAATCGTTTTAAAAATTAACGCAAACTAAGGCCCAAGTCCGTTTCCTATATGAAGCATACTTGAATAGCATCATCAAATACAAGTACCTGAAACATATGCGAAAAATAAAGGGTCAACTAAAAAGTTGGTGAGTTACATAGGTTTTGTGGCCAAGTATATGGAAAAAAGTTTGGTATTGCAATACGTTCGCCAACTACAAGATTTGAAGAGTAGAAATAGGTATTTGTGGCCAAATACATGGCAAAATATTTAGTATTGCAATTCAGTGGTTTTGATTGTAAGAAAGTTTTGTGATGGCAAGCTACGATAACTAAAGCAATTTGCATTTAACCATGTATGATAACTGATAGGGGCACATTAGCCTAACGTCGACATATACGCACGAATTCTGTGACAACTCGAACCCTTGATCCTGATCATCGAGGGACGAGCATTTTATTAATGCTCGTATTCACTATTATTATTTATTATTATTAGTATTATTATCGTCAGTATTTTATAAAGTTATAATAATAATCCGCGACGAGAGGTTTATTCGCTTATTCATTTGATTACCTTTATATTAATCAATGAAACCGGACCTATTTATTTTAGCGAGACCCGCAATCGTTCAATCGGGTTCACGCATTTGGGCTAGGCCCAACCCAACTAACCTAAATCTAAACCCTACCTATTAAACCCCCTTATAATCCCCCACCCTCCTCATATTCTTTTATAAACAAACAAACCTAAAACCCTAAATAACTAGTCGGCCGCACTCCTCACCCTCTTCCACATCCCCTGTCCGATCAGACTCATCTCCGGCGATCGGAGATGTATTCCGGCCACCCAACAAGCTCCATTCCCCTTATCTTGTTCTAACACACACACACACACCCTTGAGCCCCCAGTGAAGAGTAAAAGAGAGAGAGAGAAAACGGAGTAAAGAGAGATGACGGCGGAGGTGGTTGCTGTTCGATTCCGACGAAGTGACGTCAGTAGAAGAGACGGGAGCAGCGATGCTTCGGTTGGTGGCAAGGAGAAGCTCACCGGCGACCGCGGACCGTCGGAGCTCCGATTCGGGCTGCAGCAGGCACCCTTCCTTGTCTCGAAAATTCTTGGTCAGTAAATGTTAGTTGTGAGCTTTGTGAGTTTTGATTCATATATATTAATTGTTTCGTATGCATCGATTATGTTGGAATGGCTAGGACATGTTTGGCATTTATGAAAACTGAATATATATAAACTGATGTTAACTTTTATAGCTGCTGATCCGTTTTGTGTAGGCTGTCTATTGTGTAGAATTGGTGATTGCAGTGCATATTTTACATGCTTTATATTGAGAGTAATAGATAGGTTTTAGTTGAACTTGGTTGAAGAAGTCTGCTACTTTAAATATTGGTGAAGCTTGATCTAAAGAAATGAAAGAATGAACATGTTTGGTAACTGATTGGTGTGGATAAAATTAATTGAGGTCCGATTATTGCCAATGGTTCTAAATTCTCGGTGGTTTTTAAAATAGAGAATGAAAGTGTATTTTGTTTTAATAGTTTGGAGGTTTGACTATTAATAGGAACCTTGTTGACTGTATTGTGGTTAGAAATAATAATTAATGTTTGCAAATGGGGTGCATGATATTTTAAATAATATTTATAATGATAACATGATTCGTCTGTATAAACTGTTCATATAGTGTGGATGAAGCATACGATGATTAATTGCATTCTCATGGGTCTTGACAATATGCATACTTGCTGACTGAGTTGGTATGAATGAGACTAAAGTTTGGTTTAGGATTTTATGAGAGTATAGGAATAAGAGCATGTATGAGTATATGATTTTGATGAAATATTTTGAATTATGCTATTTTGATCCAATTTGGTAGTGTACGGTAGAATGAAACATGTTAAGGAATTATGATTGGTTCGTACAAACTGGATAAGGGTTCTAGAAAGATTCCACAGTGGTTGCGAGTCGATACCAGCTGTTACATCCGAGGTTGCGACTCGAAACCAGACACCTCACATGTAAGGACTCGAGACCGGCATGGTTGCGACTCGAGATCTTCTGATCTCGACTCAAGCCTGACTCGAAACCGTAAGGTTGCGACTCAGTTATACACAACTCGAGACCACTCTGGTTGCGACTTGGAACTTCATGGTTGCGACTCGAGACCTCTTGTTCTCGAGTCGAGACCACCCGGTTTCGACTGGACCACTCTGCTTAGTTATTGGGCCGCACAAACTGATGTTTTGGACTACGTGCCACTGTCAATGTTTAACTATTACTGTTTAACTGTTTGCATGCTAGGATAGGCCCAATAACGTATATGCTAGTATGACTTACGTGCTATGTGTTAGATACGTGTAGTTGTACGTGACATTTACTTGCACACGAACCTAATAAATATTTATAAACCATAATAGGGTATGGTTGACCAACGTAACACAAGTAAATTAACTACCGAGCAAAGCAAAGGTGAGTTCACTACTTATTACTCAAAGCATGCGTTCCCGGTGATTGGGAAACGGAACGAAACACTTTTCCTGGTTTGGGACTTCTTACTATCTCCTTGTGCGGGATACGGTATTTCTATCTCCTTGTGTGGGATACGGGTAACAACACTATCCCCTTGTGAGGGATACAAGCTTACTTTTCTTCCCTTGTTATTGGGAACAAACTTACTTTTCTTCCCTTGTTACTGGGAACAAACTTACTTTTCTTCCATTGTTACTGAGAACAAAATTACTTACTTCCCTTGTTACTGGGAACTCTTGGTTAATTACGATTTATACGGAATGCAACGAGCAACACTAAACGAAACTCTATCACTTAAGTCCCTACTACTTAATACCGATTAGTCGCCGGGGCCAGGCGAACGGGTTATTAGTTAATAGCGCTATTTAGGTGTAACCAGCCTCACACCGACCCTTGTTACTGGGAACGAGCGTGAACTAATAGACTCAGGCAAACCGTCAATGATGATAGAACATTGACAAACGGGGCACTGCGGAAACGTACGGTTAAGTAAGTATTCGGTATTGGAAAAACAGTTTAGTCGCTCACTTATGGGGTAGCTCCCCATGGCATGTATAAACGGATAAATTAACTGGTTAAAACAAGTTTTTGGAATTAAAACTGGAAAACCGCAAACACGTGAACTCGCCAACGTTATGTTGACACTCTGCTGCATGCTTTGCAGGTTGCCCAATACAGCTCTGGACGGACGTTGCAATCGGATGGAGTACGTGGTTCGTAAGTAACAAGATAGTAAACTTGTGGTTTCAATTTTGATGCGTCTTCTTTCCCTTTCCACTGTGAACTTAAATTATGTTTTGGAAAAATTTAAATTAGGTCACTAATTATGCTAATGTTTACAACAATAACTAATCCGTTCAAAATAATTAGTGGCTAAGATCCTGGTCGTCACATGCCTTGCGGTAATACTCCGCGTGTGGATTTTGAGGGTGTGACAGATTGGTATCAGAGCCATTGGTTATAGCGAACTAGGTTTTAAATATAAAATATTTTTGGCTTGGGAAATAAAAATATTTTTATATGGAAACCAGACTATAACCGTTCTTTAGTGTAAACCGCAACGACACCACACTCCGGATTGCAAGGTTCGTCAGACTCAAATGCTCACCTGGTAATGGTAGGTTAACGGCATTTACTTGTGCATAACTTATGTGTGTGAACACGCATGTGTGTAGGTGTATAATTAGCATATATGTGTTAGTATGTATGCGTATATGTAGTATTTAACGCAGTGGATCATACGAAGGCTAGGCAAGCGTGTTACGTGCTAAACAGGAGCGAGTCCTCCTAAACCTGGTTCGAAACCACGACACACTAAGGGCAAGGAACCATTTACTCCAAGCCCTCGTCCACGTATTTCCTGATATCATCCCTGGACTGCCAATCGACGCGAGGGACGTCCACTCGATAGACCTGCCCAGGGAAGGCCTGCTACGAAGCACATAGAGAAGTTACGAGAACGAATCGACGAAGGGGGGCCACCCCTATATCATGGGATATTAGAAGGAACGACGACGTTATTCGCATCCTTTTTACTTGCGTATTTCTTTTCCCGACTTAAGAAGTGAGACTTGTTCCCTCATACAACTGATCACCTAGATTCTTGAAGCATTCTAGTAAGCCTACACCTTTCGGGTTTCTGATTGCACACCTCAAACACACGAAGCCTGCGCGGTGTATGCTCCTCATTACTGTACCAACGATCGTACCGCATCCTCATCGATCACGAAGCTAGTTCCACACATTCCTCGTTACCTGGTGAAAACTTGTTCTAGTTCAACCTTACACCTCAGCACACCCCAAAACCCCGCAAATTGATAATCTTTTCCACAAATCGGCACATGTGGAGGCGTGACACGACGAAGACACAAACCAGTCAACCCACCGACGAGCATGGTGATCTAGGTGCTTACCTTATCCTTCATTTGCCAGAGCCGTTATTCCTTGACGACTTTTCAGATTCTGTGAATAATTTCGCTAGCTTTCGTACGAACCAACAATTATTGCTTAGGGGCAGTATCCTCGCTTCCGGCGTTTCTTTATCACGACGTCCACGTTTCTTCGTATAGAAACCTTGACCAGATCTCTTTTCAGTTTGGTGAATTCAACAAACTCGACCTTTAGTCAACAAACTGTTTAGCCCTTGAAATTCAACATGTTACTTCAATCGCGCTTTCTCGAAAACCTGTTTTCGCAGTTTCACACCGAAACCCCCCCCCCCCCTCGACGACGCAAGCGCTACTCCGAACTCATTCGCACGACCTTGAACCATCCGCTCGAGCTTGATTTCCCACCCGTTTGAGGAATCATATCCTGCCAGACATCTTAGTAGATCCTAAAACCTACAGATCTGCACGACGATCATCCCTCTCTAGCTACTTATTGTGCTAACCACATCAACGTAACACTCCTTAACAGCAAGCAACGTTCTGTATTCTAAACGCCCATAGCTTGTGTACAACCAACTACCTCATCGACATCAGATAAATCCCTATTGCCGATCCCAAAGCCTTTATGTTTTGTCTCAAGTTGAACGCATCAGATTTAACTACCCGTCTCGCATGTTCTCGCTACTCGCGTTATGCTTCACGAATCCCGTGATTCTTACCCTACTCTATTCTGCACAATTCTACGTTTGGACGAATTACTTTCTACGAACGTCACTCGTTGGAGCCACGAGCCAAGTATACCCCGAAGGAAAAGGTATTGCAAGAACTGATATTCGAACTCGATACGATCAACACCTAGTCACGACACTCGAATTTATTCTATCCTATCAAAAATTCGACTCTTGTTTCTTTCGACGACATCTGAACCTACTCCAAAAACTCGAGGTAGTCCGAACGACTCCTCCGCACTACCCTGGCACCTCTACAACTCAAACCACCTGCGTTAAGTTTCCCACACACTACTTTTAACGCCGCAACGCCCGCATTTCTCGACCATATACGCAACCCCTCACGATTTTGACTCAAAAGAGTATCACCTGACATTAGGGAGATGCACTATAATCCGCAACTCCAGCAATTGAAGGATATTCTACGAGGTGCTTCTATCTTATTTTATCCTGTCTGAAGCACTGATGAAAATGTCTGCTAATAACGGCACGCGACCAAAGAAACCGACAAGTTTTCGAACCTACAACCATCTACTTGATAGAAGTAGCTGCGGGGCACGGAGTGCCAACTTCTACTATCCATGATTGTAATCCACGTTTTGCATCCGATTCGTCGCAAGCTGCGACCAGACCCTTTGGCTCACTGTTAGACATGAGCACTGTTTATACCCGCGGATGGGTGGTCAACCGAGCGCACTCTCTGAAACCCTAGAAGGCATGTGTTAAACAAGTGACACTTCCTTTTCGTAGAATCTCTTCCAACAACAATTACCACACTAGCACTTTGGCAGCATCATTTGAGGCATTGCACGAATGCAAATGCCAGTCACCTCTATGTTGGGCGGAAGCCAAATTACCGGCCCAGAACTTGAACTTGACGCAACGGGTAGGATTGCCCAGAACTGACAACGTATGGCGGCAGTTCCAGACCGTCAGAAAGACTACGCGGATAAGCGTAGGAAACCTCTAGAATTCCGAGTCAGAGACTGGGTTCTACTTATAGTTTCACCCTGGAAGGGTGTGGTACGTAAGCTTAATCCGCGATACGTTGAACCGTTTGAAATTCCCGAAAGGATCAATAAGGCTACTTACATATTAAATCTGCCTGAAGAGCCGAGTGCTATGCACAACATCTTTCACGTGCCTAAACTGAAGAAGTGTCTGTCAGATGAAACATTCGTTGTTCCTTTTTAGGAACTCGGCCGCACTCCTCACCCTCTTCCACATCCCCTGTCCGATCAGGCTCATCTCCGGCGATCGGAGATGTATTCCGGCCACCCAACAAGCTCCATTCCCCTTATCTTGTTCTAACACACACACACACACACCCTTGAGCCCCCAGTGAAGAGTAAAAGAGAGAGAGAAAACGGAGTAAAGAGAGATGACGGCGGAGGTGGTTGCTGTTCGATTCCGACGAAGTGACGTTAGTAGAAGAGACGGGAGCAACGATGCTTCAGTTGGTGGCAAGGAGAAGCTCACCGGCGACCGCGGACCATCGGAGCTCCGATTCGGGCTGCAGCAGGCACCCATCCTTGTCTCGAAAATTCTTGGTCAGTAAATGTTAGTTGTGAGCTTTGTGAGTTTTGATTCATATATATTAATTGTTTCGTATGCATCGATTATGTTGGAATGGCTAGGACATGTTTGGCATTTATGAAAACTGAATATATATAAACTGATGTTAACTTTTATAGCTGCTGATCCGTTTTGTGTAGGCTGTCTATTGTGTAGAATTGGTGATTGCAGTGCATATTTTACATGCTTTATATTGAGAGTAATAGATAGGTTTTAGTTGAACTTGGTTGAAGAAGTCTGCTACTTTAAATATTGGTGAAGCTTGATCTAAAGAAATGAAAGAATGAACATGTTTGGTAACTGATTGGTGTGGATAAAATTAATTGAGGTCCGATTATTGCCAATGGTTCTAAATTCTCGGTGGTTTTTAAAATAGAGAATGAAAGTGTATTTTGTTTTAATAGTTTGGAGGTTTGACTATTAATAGGAACCTTGTTGACTGTATTGTGGTTAGAAATAATAATTAATGTTTGCAAATGGGGTGCATGATATTTTAAATAATATTTATAATGATAACATGATTCGTCTGTATAAACTGTTCATATAGTGTGGATGAAGCATACGATGATTAATTGCATTCTCATGGGTCTTGACAATATGCATACTTACTGACTGAGTTGGTATGAATGAGACTAAAGTTTGGTTTAGGATTTTATGAGAGTATAGGAATAAGAGCATGTATGAGTATATGATTTTGATGAAATATTTTGAATTATGCTATTTTGATCCAATTTGGTAGTGTACGGTAGAATGAAACATGTTAAGGAATTATGATTGGTTCGTACAAACTGGATAAGGGTTCTAGAAAGATTCCACAGTGGTTGCGAGTCGATACCAGCTGTTACATCCGAGGTTGCGACTCGAAACCAGACACCTCACATGTAAGGACTCGAGACCGGCATGGTTGCGACTCGAGATCTTCTGATCTCGACTCAAGCCTGACTCGAGACCGTAAGGTTGCGACTCAGTTATACACAACTCGAGACCACTCTGGTTGCGACTCGGAACTTCATGGTTGCGACTCGAGACCTCTTGTTCTCGAGTCGAGACCACCCGGTTTCGACTGGACCACTCTGCTTAGTTATTGGGCCGCACAAACTGATGTTTTGGACTACGTGCCACTGTCAATGTTTAACTGTTACTGTTTAACTGTTTGCATGCTAGGATAGGCCCAATAACGTATATGCTAGTATGACTTACGTGCTATGTGTTAGATACGTGTAGTTGTACGTGACATTTACTTGCACACGAACCTAATAAATATTTATAAACCATAATAGGGTATGGTTGACCAACGTAACACAAGTAAATTAACTACCGAGCAAAGCAAAGGTGAGTTCACTACTTATTACTCAAAGCATGCGTTCCTGGTGATTGGGAAACGGAACGAAACACTTTTCCTGGTTTGGGACTTCTTACTATCTCCTTGTGCGGGATACGGTATTTCTATCTCCTTGTGTGGGATACGGGTAACAACACTATCCCCTTGTGAGGGATACAAGCTTACTTTTCTTCCCTTGTTATTGGGAACAAACTTACTTTTCTTCCCTTGTTACTGGGAACAAACTTACTTTTCTTCCCTTGTTACTGAGAACAAAATTACTTACTTCCCTTGTTACTGGGAACTCTTGGTTAATTACGGTTTATACGGAATGCAACGAGCAACACTAAACAAAACTCTATCACTTAAGTCCCTACTACTTAATACCGATTAGTCGCCGGGGCCAGGCGAACGGGTTATTAGTTAATAGCGCTATTTAGGTGTAACCAGCCTCACACCGACCCTTGTTACTGGGAACGGGCGTGAACTAACAGACTCAGGCAAACCGTCAATGATGATAGAACATTGACAAACGGGGCACTGCGGAAACGTACGGTTAAGTAAGTATTCGGTATTTGAAAAACAGTTTAGTCGCTCACTTATGGGGTAGCTCCCCATGGCATGTATAAACGGATAAATTAACTGGTTAAAACAAGTTTTTGGAATTAAAACTGGAAAACCGCAAACACGTGAACTCGCCAACGTTATGTTGACACTCTGCTGCATGCTTTGCAGGTTGCCCAATACAGCTCTGGACGGACGTTGCAATCAGATGGAGTACGTGGTTCGTAAGTAACAAGATAGTAAACTTGTGGTTTCAATTTTGATGCGTCTTCTTTCCCTTTCCGCTGTGAACTTAAATTATGTTTTGGAAAAATTTAAATTAGGTCACTAATTATGCTAATGTTTACAACAATAACTAATCCGTTCAAAATAATTAGTGGCTAAGATCCTGGTCGTCACATGCCTTGCGGTAATACTCCGCGTGTGGATTTTGAGGGTGTGGCAAATTCTATCATCCCACGAGGTACATCCCATGTACCATTAACATCCCATGCATAGGGGATGGGTTGTCACACCTATGGCGCTATACTACCAATTGACTTTATCAAAGTTAATGATGCAACTCGAGGAGTTATCCAAACAAATTTCACACAAAGGCATTTAGAAACATATAGTTGTAAAAATGTTGTTTTATAAGTAAGTATATGCTTCACCCCAAAAGTTTTAAGGATAAAAGGAGGGGGCTATCTACTCACCTTGATGTCCTTGCGATGAGTTTGTGTTTTCTCGAGGTTTTACAAGATCACGAGTAATTCCTAATAATGAGGATTATTCCTTAAGGTTTTGTTACGAAGATGTTTGTGGAAGGTATTGGTTTAAAGAACCATTGATAAATTGAAAATGTTAAGATTTTTAGGAAACATAAATTTAGACAACATTATGTGTTGTTTTCATTTTACGTTTTACATTTTAAAAATAATAAACGATGTCGAAAAATTACAAAAATTTCTAGTCAACTAGATTAGTGTGTTTTCTACAAATTTTGTTTAGAAGGTTTTTCTATTTGGAACTCGGAAAATGGTCAAAACTGTTGATCTTTATGGATCGTTCAGTTTTGCGCCAATTTGGTTTTAAAGGGTTGAGGGTCCAAACATAAGTGTTTTTAAGTGTCTTATACATCATTGAAACCTTATTTTGGGGTACTTAATCATGAAATAAGAGTTTACATGCTTTCGTTAAGTTTTGGCCGTTCAAAGTGACAACAAGAATCTGTCCAAAACAGGAAAAACACTTCTGTGTTCCCATTGGTAACTTTATTATGCGTAAAAATATGGGTTCGGATGGAAATAAGATACGAAACTAATAGTTATTGAAAGAAACTTACTAACTTTAGGGGACTTCTCCAAAAGACTAGAAGAGAAAGCTCAAAAGTAAGAAGGAAAAAACTCTTATAAGACTTCTAAGTGAAGTGTTTGCATTTTGAGTTGGTGTGAAGAAAATGGTGTTCCAATGGTTAAGGAGATTAAGACAAGTATCCATGGAGGCTTAAGAATGTGATTAGTGTCCATTGAGGTGTCAACACTAGAAGAATTGTGGCAAAGGAGAAGATAGGTGACCAAACATGGGCAAAACAAGTGTTAATGGGTGTCTTAGGAGTTGATTTGTAACACCCCAACCGCGTAAAATGTGATAACCCGAGTTTTCAAGGTCTTTCCTCGACACACTATTTGTTTCGCAATTGTGTTTGCATAACTTGTTTGCCTTGTAATTGTGCATGTTTGTTATATGTTTGAGATGTTTGTTTGAAATGTTGTGTTATCATTTAATATACGATGAATGTGTTTAAGGTGCTTAGTTATATAAACATGTGAACCGGTTAAAAGTTAGGAACCATCTCGATGAAACCTTGGAGTTTCGTCATGCCCATCATGACGAAACCTGGAGTTTCGTTACCTCCCTTTGAAGTTTCGTAGGTATGGGCTTTCGGCCCAGGTGAGGCCCATATAAGAATCAGTTATATATCTCTTGTGCGCACAACTTCACGTAGTATCACAACCGGCGAAACCCTAGACCTCCTTTCTCTTCTTTTCACTTGACGGCAGTTATTATTCATCTTTCCTCTCGAAGTTCTTGCTTATCTCATCCTGCAACCGGTTAGTATATGAATATATTACCCGATTTGATCTGCTTGATTCATGGTCTATGATTGTTGTGTGTTAATGGTGATCTATTGCGAACAGAGGGATTTATTAGAAACTGTGCTATCATGTGATATCAATTAGGGTTTTTGTAACCACCCTGGTTTTCACACTCGTATTTGTTTGACTTTCAAATACCGTATTTGGAATGAAACTTATTTGAACGTACTTGCTTTGTGCTTATACATGCTTATACCAATACAAACACGTGAAACAATTGCAAATTTGTTGAGTTTTATGCTATTAAACAAGGTTACATAAACTATAAGGGCCTATTGTGACATTTTGTGAAACTACAATCTAAGGGATCTATTTGACATTCTTTGAAACTTGCTTAAAGTTATTATTTTTTTTATTTCGAGGACTAAAACCGTCATTATTTGAAAGTACAAAGTTTAAGGACTAAATTGTCATTCCTGAAAATATATAAATACGAGGGTTAAAGTACAATTATTTCAAACTATAAGTTTTTGGTTCTTTTTGTAATTTTTGGAAACTTATTTTATAAAGAAATAAATATATAGTTTTGAAATAAAAGTCCAAGGTTCATTTGGTCATTATCTAAAACTTAAACTTTAGGGGCTAACTCTGCCATTTTAAAACCCTATTTAACTGAAATATGTTAACTGAGTTAGTCCTTATATAATAAATCCTTCTATAAAACTTAACCCGGTTAGTTTAACTAACTGACTACTTCAGGGACCATTTCTGTCAATTCTCAAAACTTCAGGGACCAATTGTGTACTTCTGATGAAAGTATAGGGACTGTTAGTGTAAGTTTTCAAAAGTTCAGGGACCGTTTTTGTAAAAAATGAATCTTGAGGGGGCAAAGTGTAAATTCTCAAAAATCGGTTTAAAAAGGGGGGTCTCCTGGGTGAGAACCGGCCCCTGTCGGGTTCGAACTCGTGACCTCCACGTTATAACCGAAGTGTCTTAACCAGTTTATCCTCCGTCTCGGAGCTGATATTTTTTTTTTTTTTTTTTTTTTTTTTTTTTTTTTTTTTTTTTTTTTGACCGGCTAATTGTTAGTTTTTAGTTAGTTACACCAAAGGGGATTCGAACTCCCCACCTCCAAGTTAGAATTTATCCACCAAAGTTAGCACCACCACACCACAAGGTCGGAGCTGATATATCTTAGATTTTAATTCATATATACACACATTAGGATTTTAATATTATTATTTCAAATCTGAAACCGGAAACCGCGTCTGTTCACCGGTTTTCGACCAATTTCCCACTTGTTATTGTTTATGCGATCTGGAAAACATCCCCACTATATTCCCAACCCCATTGCCAACCCATTGAACCATTTAGTCGACACATTTCAGTGCCATTACAACTGTAACCGGACTTTTTATAAAAAAAATCAAAACCAATCGATTCCACTAATTATTGTCGGATCTGTGATCAAATTAAGACTCTATATAAGATCCTCAGATTCACACGAACATCCTACACCCTTCATCTATCTCTTAAACATCGAAAATCGTCGGAAAAGGGACCGGCAACTATCGCCGGAACAGTCCACTCGCCGGAATTAGCCGTCCCGTCGACTTAGTCGATACCGGTTCGTTTTCTTTGTTCCTATCAGCTCTTTTATACTTGTATATTGATCCCTCATGATTAATTAGGATAAAACATAGTTTTCCCGGTTGAATTTCGATGTTTGACTTTATTGTTGACTTCTGTTGACTGTTTTGGGGAAGATGATGAACAGTAGCATGTTTAGTTATTTATTTATTTATTTTATTTAAAAACAGTTTTATTCAAATATTCATAATAAATCGACAATAATTAGTTAAAGTCTAAAAATTTTAACATAAATACTCCAGACACTGTTACTTTTATTAAAAATATGAAGTTAGTCAATTTATTTATAAAACTAATTTTTACAATATTAAAACATTTTATTACTAAATAATTCCTAATAAATTGATTTTTAGGAATTAAAATCTGAAAGTTTCAGATTAATTATTTTAAATACTGATCCTTACAAAAATAATGTTATTACTCACATTTTATATAAATTTTATAGTTATATAAATAAATCAGTATTTATACTTATTTATATAGTTTAATTTAATGTAATTAAATTATATAACTATATAATTTTGATCCAAAATTATTCTTATGACAAAAGATGCATTATTCTGAGTGTATATAAATTTAGAATCTGAATTTTTATATTTAATTATTTAGATAATTAAACTTATATAAACTTATTTATTGTTATTAAATCATTTTATTTGTTTAAAATGATTTCAAGATCATAATAATTATTTTAAATCAGTAATATTAAAGTTCAATAATTAAAAATGTAATTTTTAATTATTCAGATTTAATATAATTATTTTGATAATTAATCATATAATTATCATATTCATTCTTTTAAACAAAATATTTATTATTTATCAAATAATATATATTTTAACCATCTAAATTAATTTATAATTTTTATAAATTAATTACATCACTTGTACAATATTTTACCAATAATCATTATATTTGATTTATTATTACAAATGTTTATATTAAAACAATTACATATCTTTGCAATTTTATTATTTATGTTAAATTAATATTTTTCATAAGTAATTCCTTTACATCATATTCATTTTCCGAGTCCTCTTGTTAGGTTATCCAAACCACATAATTACCATTTAAACAAAACACTACCGAATCCTATAGATTTAGGAGTTCCAATTATCCAATTAAACATTATTGTTGATACATATTCCATATTGTTGTATGTTCAATCAATTAGAGTGACGTGGAATCTTAATTCCAAGAACTCTCACACTTTGCATACTTGTTTGGACTTACCCGAGATCAATGTGAGTTCATAGTCCCTTTTTACATTATTTTTGGGATGAAACATATGATTCATATGTATCAAAACGATTTCAATATTTTAACGATGGTTTCAAAACGACTGAGATGGTTTATACTAAACTAATAACGATTTCAATAATGTGAACGAGCTTGTTGGTGGTAATTACATAACGAGTGACATTCATTAGCATTGATCAAGCCGACCAGTATTAGGTTATGGTACCATAGGATCCGACAAATCCCGTTATCAACTAGACCCATGGTTATGTGTGGGTTAAGTGGGTAACGACTGAATCTGATGATTGTTAACTTACCCTTTGGAGGTTTGTTAATACGAGTTGAATGAGTTGAACGATGAACGAGTCACGAAGGTTTGAATGTTATTAGCAAGACGACCAAAAGTAGTTTTCACAATTAAAACGAGAACGATTTAAACGAGTGAATGAATTGAACGATTTGAACGATTTAAATGAATGAACGATGTTCTATAACGAGAACGAATTAAACAATATTACACAACGATGTTTACGAAACTATATAAACCATACGAGTTTTATTACAAGAACGAATTATAATTTGGTTTACATAAACAAATGTTTTGGGTTAAGATTCATGGCAAGGGTTATAAATTATGACCAATCTATTTTGACTTGGTTATTCATTTACTATACAAACATTTTGCAAAATAAGGTTTTCTAATATCAATTAACGAAGTTGTACAAGTTGTTTCAACATACAAACGAGCCATGAATCTGATACTCACACAAAAACCTATGAATTCACTCAACCGTTTGTTGACCCAAATATTTTCCCTAACATATGTTTCAGGTGACAATGTTTGATGACATGATTTGCAAGAATATATACATAGGATTGATCAAGACTTTTGCCTTAGATTAAATCTGAACTTATCACTTGTGAAACAATTTATGATGTATTTGTTTATGTACTCTTATATTCTCAGATATGAATGCAATCTATTGAATTGAACTTAAATTATATTTCAACTTAATATAATCTCCATGTGCTCAAATGCATTCTATCAAGTTACGTGACACCTTTGGCTTTTCCGCCTCCGGCCGGGGTGTTACAGTTTTGGTATTAGGCTGTTAGATGTGTAATGATTGGTATATTTTCATGCTTGTGTTATGATTCGACTAGGCTGTATTATGGATTAACGGCATGATAGATTGATAATGGATGATGTATGATAAATATATAATATGTTTTTATAGTTTGATGAAGCTATTACTCGATTTGATGCAAATGATACTGGCCGTATGATAGTAATGATGTTATGATTATGTGAACTGTTAATGTGTTATTTGAGAATTGGTTGATGATGGTGTCGAAACCGTCACTGATGATTAGGGTTCTAGGAGAATGAGAAACTGAAACAACGTAAATCTGTAACTGTTTCATCAAGTATTGAGGGGTGACGAAACATCATGTGTGACGAAACCCTATAGGTTTCGCCACATTGCACTACGACGAAACCCTATAGGTTTCGCCATATTACATCTCGACGAAACTCCATATGTTTCGTCGCCTGGAGTTTCACCGCCCAGAGTATGATTCACAGCAGATTGTGTTTAACTTGTGTATGAAACTTGAATGCTCACTAATTGACTGTTTGTGATGTTGATCATGATGGAGGAAATATGAGTTTTGAATGCGGAACACAAATTTGAACTTTGGACTGATATGAACTAGAATAACTGTTAAGTGCTATGTGATAGTGTTGCCTGAATACACATTATGATCATGACTTATACGCGATCAATGTGGATGTCAACTGATTATGAATGTATGATTACTATAGGCTTTGACTGAATATTTGTGAACAAGTAGTTAACCATACCGAGCAAACCAGTGTGAGTTCACACTTTTTATAAGGCATGGGATTCCCGGTGGTTTGGGAATGGGTTAAGAAGCTAAAACGAAACCTACATATTCACCTTTAACAAAATATGTACCTCCATCCTCGTTGAGAAGGATGACAACATTAACCTGCGTATTCTCCTTGGATAGATTACGTACCTGTGACAACTATGCTCTGTAATCGATGTATAATGTAAAACAATGTCAGTTATCAATAAAACAATGTGCTTTGGTGTTATTATATGTGTTTTGGTGTTATTATGTGTGTAATTATGTTTTATGATTTTATAATTTGATTCGATTCCGATTTCAAGCTTTAAATCGCTTTCTGGAAGGTTATACGCAAACTGGTGCGTAAACGCAGTCAGTTAAACGGAACAAACACTCCGGAATAGTGACATAGGCTTAACATACCTTAAATAACCTCCACATAACTTAGAAATAAGTTTTGGATGGTTTGGTGTGTTGAAATCAAGTTTGTTCGATCGCAGGGACTATTTATGTCAAACTGCGAAACTATACCGATTTGTATAGTAACGAACATTCCGGAACTTGATCATAAGTTAAACATACCTTAAATATCCTTTACATAGCTTAGAAATAGGCTTTGAGGGGTTCGGTATGCTAAAATAAACTTATTTGATCAATAGGGACTAAAAGCGTCAAAAAGTGCACAAGTTTGCATTTTCGCGCATATCTTACGTTCTGAATATATCTGGAGATCCAAAAATTTATGTAATCATTAAAATATTTTATTTTAGTGATTGGCTTGATAAAATTCCATTCGTCGCTTAATTTGGATCGTTTTTGCGTCCGTTACGACTTTCGTCGTAATTAACCGAACGAATCGACATCCGAGATGTTTTTGAGCATGTTTCATGTTCCCTATACTTTAACTTCATTTTAGAGCCTTGAAATGAGGTTAACGGGGTTTAAACGCATCGAAAAAGGCCTTAAACATGTGCAGGGACCAAAACTGTCATTATTTGAAATATTTCTGGAACTGGCACCTCCTGGCGCTACGCGAGCACCATAGGTCTCTGCCGTGGTGCGACGCCACTGCCTGATCTGGACAGAAACTTGATTTTAAGCAATTTTCAACATTTCTCTTGAAGTTTAGGGCTATTTTGTAACATTTTCAATACCGTTTGCTGGTTTTGGGGCATCCCTAGTATCCCAAAACCATGGGCCATATGTGTACGGTCCAAATTGATGCTTGTTTATCGAGGAATGATCTTAACGGTTCTTGATTCTCTATAAATAGCAACACCCACTTCACTCTCATCTTCACACAAATCTGATCTATTGCTCTAAGTTGAGGCTTAGCACCTCATACCTGAGCAAGTTGATCTAGATTTTTCCATTCTTGGACCCTTGGTAAGTCCTCTTTCGTTCTTGTTTCATTTTTCAAGCATGAAAGTCAAACAGAGTTTGACTTTCAGCTTTGACCAGTCAATGGTCAACACAAAGTTCATTTGAACTTTGCAACATGAGTGTAATCACGATGGTTATAGTCCCTTGTGACTATACCTACTGATTACCACGTTGACTAGGCGTAGTGACGAGTCGTAGTTTCGGCCAAAATGCGCATTTATGCGTATTTTGTAACCAAACTACTCTTGGGTATCAAAACCGTTTGTTTTGATACAAAAACCTTTTTTTCTAACTTAACTAAACATGTCTTAACATGTTTAGCTCGTCACTTTTAGTTTAGTGCTTGTGTAGAGTCGTATGTCAAGCGGTCTAAACACCCGCTTAGACTTTCGAACTCGACCCGTTTGGTCGATCATTAGGATCCGACCAAACATGTTTAGTAACCATAGTTGCATAGGGAATAACCTTCCGAGGTTATACCTTATGGTCACTTAGGTTTAATTAGTTGTATGATAGGTAGTTTATATGCCTTAGGTAAATGACCAAAATGCCCTTTTCATGCGTAATTGGTAATTAAGCATATGTAACATAAACTTTTGTCACGTAAATGATTATGCAACATGTTTAGGCATATAATACTTGTCATAGGACTAGTTAGACGTCTCGAACGCGCATTTGCGCGAACGACGCGTTAAAGTAGCGTGCGTAAGCTACCTTAATGGGTCGCAATGGGTCGAAAGCACTTAGGTTAGGTTCCGATCTAGAATGTAGGCTTTGTTAAACCATATCACATGAGTTCCAACACTCATTTGGTTTACAAAACCTCATTCTATCCGATCTTCCGATTTAGGTGTCGATTGTTTGACTAGTCTAGGTACTGCTTGATTTCTTTGGTTTACTTGAGTTGTTGAAGTTCTATTGATTGAGGATACTTTGCACTTCATGTGAGTACATAGTTCCCCTATTTTACGGTTTTCAAATGTTTTGGGGTGATTCATATGTATCAAAACGATTTTCGATACTTTAACGATGGTTTCAAAAACGATTAAGATGGTTTATACTAAACTAATAACGATTTCGATAATGTGAACGAACTTGTTGGTTGTAGTTACATAATGAATTACATTCATTAGCATTGATCAAGCCGACCAGTATTAGGTTATGGTACCATAGGATCTGACAAATCCCGTTATCATACTGCACCCATGGTTATGTGTGGGTTAGGTGGGTAATGACTGAATCTGATTATTAACTTACCCTTTGGTGGTTTGTTAATGCGAGAAGCGATATAGTCGAGTCACGAAGGTTTGAATGTTATTAGCGAGACGACCATAAATAGTTTTCACAATTAAAACGAGGATGATTTAAACGATTGAAACGAGTTAACGATTTGGAAACGATTTGAACAAGATTAAACGAGTTGGATAAACGATTGGTTTTTGGTTAAGTGTTTAGATAACGGGACGGGTGTAATGTGATGAAAACATGGTAGATACGCCGCTGGTACTTCTTATATATAAGTGTTTTCATCATGTTACATACCGTGGCGTTATTTAGTTCACTTGGGTAAACGATTTTGAAACGATGTCACATAACGATGTTTTCGAAAGGATATAAACCATACGAGTTTTATTAACGAGTTAATACGAGATGTTTTACAATTTGGTTTATTAAAACAAATGTTTTTGGGTTAAGAATCATGGCTACGAGGTTTTATGAATTATAACCCGCTAGATTTGAGTTGGTTAATTTCGTTGCAATATTATACTCTTTTCAAAACAAGGTTTTTAATAAGGTATTGCAACATGTAAACTAGCCATGAATCCGACACTCTTATAAAACCTATGTGCTCGCCAGCATTTCTTTGCTGACTTTGTTTTTACATATGTTTCAGGTGTTGTTGCTTGATGTTGATTGCTAGGATGCATGAGTCACATAGGATCTGGACGAGGCCTTAGTGACATAATAACAGTGATAGTCGATATGTAACTCATTTGTTTTGTGTTAAAACAATGTAAATTACTTAATGAATAAATAAAACGAAACTCTTTTGTATCCATGGTTGTGAAACAATAATTCTGCCACGACACTCCCCGACGTTTCCGCCACGGTTTGTTGTTTTAAGGTGGTCGGGGTGTGACAGAAGAGTTGGTATCAGAGCCAATGGTTATAGGGAATTAGGTTATTAGTAATGCTTTGACCTAGACTATAACTTTCTAGGACCCCAACGCAAGTTTTCTGCGTTTAGATTTTTAAAAACAAAACCTTCACCTACCCTTAGGTGATAACGACAACGAGAACACAAATTTCGAATCTGCTTCGAAAATTAATCATCCGTTCTAGGATGATTGATTACTAGGTTTTGAACCCTTCCAGTTTGACTCATATTTGGCTTAGTGCCTTCTGATTTTTCAAAATTTCGTCAAAGTTTGGGTCTAAATAATGTGAACACGTGCAAACTTGAAGAGTGAATGCTTGTACCCTGAGTTTTCTGTCTAAGGCTAGAGTGTTCGTACAAATCCACATAATCGGACCAGTCAGTCTTACCTGGGAACTCCTGGGGTGAGTGTTCACTTATAGGCGAGCATGTCTTCGCGATACATTATTTTGATTCATTTACTTTGATTAGTCACTGCGTGTCGTTTGTTTATTCGAGGTAACGAACAAATGATCGCCTTCCTTGTGTTTTGTCGATACCTCTTTTGTTTTCCTAATTGTCAACCTCACTCGTTTCTCACATTTCCTTTTAGACAATGCCTCCTCGACGTGATGCACAAACTTTTACTGCTGAAGAAGTCGCAGCCCTTGTCTCTCAGCAAATGGCTGCTGTGCTTCCAGGCATTGTGACCCAAATCCACGAGTTATACAACAATAATAACAACAATAATGCTCAGTGTAATTTTAAGAATTTCAATTCTGCTAAGCCGCTAAAGTTTTCTGGGTTGCAAGGAGCAATTGCGCTCCTGCAGTGGTTCGAGAGTATCGAAAGCACATTCAGACATGTGCAATGTCCGAATGGGGTAAGGTTGAATTTGCATCAAGTGTGTTTGAGAAGCGTGCTCTTACGTGGTGGAACGGAGTGATGCGCGATAGGGGTGCCGAAGTGGCATTGGCACAAACATGGGAAGAGCTTCGAGCTCTCATGATGAAAGAGTTTTGTCCCCGTCATGAAATTCGAGCTTTGGAACGAGAGTTTGACGATCTAAAGCAAGATGGGGGAGAACACCGTGCGTATATGGATCGTTTTGAGGAACTCAGTCTTTTGTGTCCTACTATGGTTACCCCGTTGGAGAAAGCGATAGAGAGGTATATCGATGGTTTACCCGATTCCATACAGGATATTGTGACTGGCATTAATCCTACTACTGTTCGTCACGCGATTGAGTTGTCGGATACCCTGACTGAGTCTCAAGTCAGGAAGGGTAAACTTACCCGTAAGGGTGATAAGAAGAAGTCGACCGATTTTGTCAAGGAAAAGGGTAAGGGTAAGAAAGGTGAGTCATCGAAGAAGTCGAGAAAGCGAAAGGGTGCTCAGAATTTTGCAGTAACAGCTCAGAACCCTCAGAACCCACCGGCTCAACCGCCTGCGAAGAAAGTGTACGCTGGTACCACACCTCATTGTGCTCGCTGCAACGGTCATCATGTTGCACAACAAGCTTGTAAGCAATGCACAATGTGTGGTAAGCTTGGGCATCTGGCCAACATCTGTCGTTTGGGTCAGAATCAGATTGTTCAGAATCAAGCTCCAGTTCAGGGGAATGCTGCTAGATTCCCACTAGGTTCATGTTTCAATTGTGGAGAGTTTGGTCACTTCCGCAACAACTGCCCGAGGTTGGCGAATGCAAATGCGAATCGGAACGTGAATGTCAACGCGAATGAGAATCCCGCTCGTGGTCGAGCGTACAACTTGAATGCCAATGAAGCGAGGGCTGACAACGAGGTGGTCAACGGTACGTTTCTTGTTAACAATCGACCTGCATCTATTCTTTTTGATTCTGGTGCCGATAGAAGTTTTGTTTCGTTTTCTTTTGAACCTTTACTTGCGATACCTAGAACTAAACTGAGGAAACCCTTATCTGTCGAAGTTGCTACTGGTAAACCTCTTGTTCTTGATTCTGTTATTCGTAATTGTCAGTTGAACCTTGATAACCATCTTTTTCCTATTGACCTCACACCGATGCAACTTGGGAGCTTCGATATTATCATTGGAATGGATTGGTTAACCAAACATCATGCTGAGGTGGTTTGTTTCGATAAGATTGTTCGTATTCCTCTTCCGTCTGGCGATGTTCTGGAAGTTCGTGGCGAGAAACCATCTGGTGGATTGAAGCTTATGTCGTGTACGAAAGCCCAAAGTTATTTGCGAAAAGGATATGTTGCTTTTCTGGCACATGTCACCGAGGAGAAAAGCAAGAGCAAGAGTATTCAGGATATTCCGATTGTTCGGGATTATCCAGAGGTGTTTCCCGATGAACTGCCTGGTTTGCCTCCAGTTCGTCAAGTCGAGTTTCATATTGACCTTGTACCCAATGCCAACCCGATTGCGAAAGCACCTTATCATCTTGCACCGTCCGAGATGCAAGAGTTATCAAAACAGCTTCAAGAGTTGTCTGATAAAGGATTCATCCGTCCGAGCTTTTCGCCTTGGGGAGCTCCTGTCCTCTTTGTGAAAAAGAAAGATGGATCTTTTCGAATGTGTATCGATTATCGTGAGCTTAATAAGCTTACCATCAAGAATCGATATCCCCTACCTCGAATTGATGATCTCTTCGACCAACTGCAAGGTGCTTCATGCTTTTCCAAGATCGATCTGCGTTCTGGGTATCATCAACTTCGTGTTCTCGAAGAAGATATTCCCAAAACTTCTTTCCACACAAGATATGGGCATTACGAGTTCACTGTCATGCCTTTTGGTTTGACAAATGCCCCAGCTATCTTCATGGACTTAATGAATAGGGTCTGTAAACCTTATTTAGACAAGTTCATCATTGTGTTCATTGATGATATTCTCATTTATTCAAAGTCTCGAGCCAATCACGAGCAACACCTTCGCTTAACATTGGAACTCCTTAAGAAGGAACAACTTTTTGCTAAACACTACGTCAAAAGTAGGCTACGGCCACACTTTTGGCAAAACCGCCCAGTCACACATTTGAAAAATTGTGTGGCTAAAGGTCATTCATAGCATTTTAAAACACTTTTAGCCACACATTATATTATTAATGTGACAATTGTATACCAGTTCAAAACATTTAGCCACACTTTTAGAAAATTATATGACATGTATTAGCCACAACTCGAAATGTGTGGGCAAAGGTGATCTATAGCCACATATTTTGGTTTCATGTGACCAAAAGTACATGTATTTGACACTTTTAGCCACACATTAAGAAAAAAAATGTGACAATTATTAGACACGCTAGCAAAGTGTGGCCAAATCTGATCTACGACCACAATATTTGTTTTCATGTGACCAACAACACATTTATTCAAAACATTTAGCCACACTTTAAGAAAGAAACAATGACTTTTATTAGTCACACTAGCAATGTGTAGCCAAATATGATCTACAACCACAATATTTGTTTCATGTGACTAAAAACAGATATATCCGAGACCTTTAGCCACACATTAAGAAAAAACAGCCACCTTAGAAAAGAGTGGCCCAATATGATCTATGGCCATAGTAAATGTTTGAAAATGTTGTTAAAAGCTAATACAAATGACCTCATATATTATTTTGTATGACCAAAGATAGACAATAGCCACACTTAAAATTACAAAATTTCATGTGACTTTACATAGATATTCGTCACACCATAATCACTTTGTTTATTATGTGTGACGAAATGATATCAAATGTCACGAAAAAAAGTGTGACCAAATGTTAACCTTATTACATTTTTAAAAATTCCCCCCAAAAAATTTCATCCTAAAATTTAAACTTCCCCCATAAAATATTTCATCCTAAAAATTTTCCAAAATATTTCATACTAATATTTCCCCCCAAAATATTTCATACTAAAATTTCCCCCCAAAATATCTCATACTAAAACTTCCCTCTCAGATATTATTCTCATTTAAAAAAATAATTATTTAGTATGAAAAAACAAAAAAAAAATCTTACTACGTATTTAAAATTCAAACTATTATTAAATATTATATATTTTAAAGCAACTTTTTTATTACTCATTTCTTCTAAATAATACGTTAATATGCATATTAGTACCTGTACTGAATTTCCTCTGCAAAATTGTTTTCGGTACCGATTCAACACCCACTTTTTGGTGTTTTCATATGAGTAGTTTTAGTTCGATACGGTACCAGTATTTTACGGAATTTTACTTTCAAATACTCGTACCATCTCGGTACCTGTACCGTATCGAACATTTTCGGTACAGGTACCGAGCGTATCCCTAATCATATATGTGTTGATGTACCATATTCTGCCTTAATGGATATGGACAATAGTGAATCATATATTTCTAATGAACTAGATTGGGCCTTAATGGATCACAGTAGAGAATACTAGATCATACATGTCTTAATGGATCTCGATGAATTATAGTAGATCATACATGTGTTAATGGACCATATTGGGTCTTAATGGATCACAGTGACAAATAGTGGATCATATGTGTGTTAATGGACCACATTGGGCCTTAATGGATCACGATGAACAATACTAGATCGTATATGTGTTAATGGGCCATATTGGGCCAAAATAGATCACAATGGACAATTGTGGATTATACATGTCTTAATGGACTATATTGGGCCTAAATGAATCACGATGAACAATAGTAGATCATACATGTTTTAATGGACCATATTGGACCTTAATGGATCACAATGGACAATAGTAGATCATATACGTGTAAATGGACCATATTGGATCTTAATGGATCACAATGAACAATCGTAGATCAAAATATTTTAATGGACCATATTGGGCCTTAATAGATCACAATGGACAATGTTAGATCATACATATCTTAATGGACCACAATGAACAATAATAGATCATACATGTCTTAATGGAGAAAATTGGGCCTTGATGGATAACGATGAACAATGCTAGATCATATATATGTGTTAATGGACCATACTGGGCCTTATTGGATCACAGTGAACAATAGTAGATCAAAATATATCAATGGACCATATTGGGCCTTAATGGATCATATCACAGTGAACAATAGTAGATCAAAATATATCAATGGACCATATTGGGCCTTAATGGATCATAATGGACAATGGTTCAGACTTCTTACTAGTTCAACACTTAGGGGCTATTTGGCAACATCTGAATGGTTAAGTGCTAAACCAGTAAGAGGTCTGAACCATTAAGAGCCAGTATAATGCTTAATCATTCAGAGGCAAGTGTCTGATCAATTCAGATTAGAGGTCTTAATCATTCAGACTCTGTATAATGCTTAACTATTCAGAGGCAAATGTCTGAACCATTCAGACATCTGCTCGCGAAACAAACAGTCTGAACTATTAAGTGCTCAACCAGTAAGAGGTCTGAACCATTAAGAGCCTCATTAAGAGGTAAACAAACATCCCCTTAATGATTCAGACATTTGCCTCTAAACGATTAAGCGTTATAATAAATTCATTTATAATTTTTAAGTTATGTATTTCCTACGTATCCAAGGTACCACAATGAATTAATAACTTAATACACTTATGAATTAATAACTTAATACACTTTAGAGTTCTGATCTCTTATCGATAATCTAATATTAAATCATTGTCTCAATTAATTTGGTCTTTTCATTCAAGTCAGTGTTAAATGTTGATCAAGTCATTTTAATAATTTTTTTAAAAAAAATTTTTTGGACGACAAGTTTTTTAATGTAAATAGTAATCAATGTTTAATTAATATAAATAATTATTTAAGTTGACTATAGGGATGCAAACGAGCCGAGCCGAGCCCTAGCTCGATTAACTTATGAGAGCTCAGGGTCGAGCTCGTTTGTATTTTCTCAAACT
Source organism: Helianthus tuberosus (assembly GCA_030545235.1). Taxonomy (NCBI): domain Eukaryota; kingdom Viridiplantae; phylum Streptophyta; class Magnoliopsida; order Asterales; family Asteraceae; genus Helianthus; species Helianthus tuberosus. The sequence continues at coordinate 56,847,670 of CM060403.1, forward strand.
CAAGCTCGACTCGGGCTCGGCTCGTTTATTATCTTTTAATTAATATATTAAATAATAATAATATAAACAATATACTTTTTAGGCTCGCGAGCTCGATAACTGAAGCTCGGGCTCGGGGTCGTTTACTAAATAAACTTATTTTAAGTTTGAGGTCGGCTTGTAAGCAAGTTTAAATAAGCTCGGCTTGACTCGACTCGTTTACAATAAGGCTCGACGTGCCTAACGAGCTTCACATGCGAGTCTCGAACTCGGGCTCGATAAACAAACGAACTTTATTTTAAGCTTAAGCTCGATAATGCTCGGCTCGTTTTAATCTTTTTCTCGAGTAGTTCGCGAGCCACTCGGCTCGTTTGCACCCCTTTGACTCCCTCCTACCAATATGTATATCTAGTGATCATGGATAATCAAAGTTTTAATTAAATATAAGTAATAATTTTAGTTGATTCCCTCCTGCCAAAATTGAAATTTTCAGCTTTCCCTCTTGTGTAGATATCCATCCAATCAGCCCAAACATGCAAACACAATATCCAAACACAATCTCCGACCCTTTCTCTCTTTGTGTTTCAAACACACACAAACCCTAAATTTTGAACATTAACAGCCCCAACAATCATCTCTCTTTATATCTACATTGATAAACAATCGGCAGAACGGTGGTGGTGGTCGAGGGCTGCTGGTGGTGGATCGGTGAGATTGACTGCGATAACGGGTGAACTGTGATTGCCCAATATGGTCCATTAACGGCGATAACAGGTGAGATTGACGCCGATAACAAGGTTAGAGGCGGTCATGCGATGGGCGTGGGTGAAGGTGTAGATTGGCAACTGTTGGTGGTGTACGGAAGAGAAATCTCGCTCGGTTTGACTCTCCGTCGAACCACCACCATCTGTCAGTTCCAGTTACAACCGACATTTGACTCTCTATCGAACCACTGTCTGCCGTCTTCACCAACCACTTCTCCCAAAACAGCGAGGTAACATTTGTAATTATAGGTTTTATCGCTTCGACCGTATGGCGCTTTATGCTCAAAACTCCGATTTCGTTTTATCACTTCGATTAAATTATATGGTTGGATTTGTATTTGTAAACCATAAAAGAACCCTTTCATGTGATAAAATGTTGGGATGAAAGTTGATTATAAAAAAAGAAGTTTCGTAAATAAAAAGGCTCACTAAAAATTGCTACAAAAAAGAAGTCTCAACTGGTACAGAATGATGATTTGTTGTAAAATCATTTGAATTTTCTACGTGTTGTAAAATTAAGAAACACAAGGATTATGCGTTCAGTCGAAGTTAAATGTTTACGATTCTGAGATCTCTCTCAAGATCTATGTTTACGATGAGAATGAAATTGACGTTAAAGAGCCACTGTACGGACGTGACTTAAGGATAATGCCCAAATCATGTCTTAGGTACTTCGACTAGTTCATCATTTGATACGTTCTCGTTTTAGTGTGATTAGTTATGCTTTGATTTGTTTATCTACATAGAAAAAGGGAAAATTTTAAGTTGTTACGTAGGTCTCTTTGACTTTGGTTTTTATTTTGACCACCATAAGGGTATAATTTACAGACTAAACATGTAATATGGTGGTATATATAAACCTTTGTTATCTTTTTTAACCATAATCATTAACAAATCCAAAACAGTTACATTTACAAGAATTAAGTTGATTCACTTTGTGTGATTAGATTATGAACTGAACTTGTGTGAATTGACAGACGTTAAAGGGAGTGAAAAGAGAGGATATTCAACTGTCTACCAAATTTGGAATCAAAGTTGATGGTCAGTTTGAAATCAGTGGTGAACAGGAGTACGTTAGAGCTTGTTATGAAGCCAGTTTGAAGCGGCTTGATGTTGATTGCATTGATCTTTACTATGTTCATTACATCGATAAAAAAGTACCTGTTGGAATCATTGTGAGTCCTTAATTCACTTATTTTATGCTCTAGTTCACTTATGATTTTCTAGCATGTAATTTTAGGTGCCAATTATTGGATTTGTAGATGGGACTGGGAGAACCGAAGAAATTGGTTGAAGAGGGTAAAATAAGACACATTGATCTATCTGAGGCTGGTCCAGCAACTATTAGAAGGGCACACGCAGTTCATCCGATAACAGTTGTACTACTGGAGTGGTCTTTGTGGACTAGAGATGCAGAGGAAGAGGTTATTCCTACCTGCAGGTAACCCATAAACTATATGTCAAGTGTTAATAGTATCGAGTGAGTTATTTAGTTGGTTAGTTAACTGGTTAGTTGTACTTTGTTAATCGTTTAAGTCAATACCCCTAACAAATTATTTATATGATCTTAATAAATTATTTCATTATAAGGCTTTTTAGCCTCTTTCATTTACATTTTCTTTCCCACTTAAATTTTCTGTCTTTCTTTTTGTTTTTATTTTCGTTTTCTTCCTAGCTATTTCAAATCTGAGTTTTGTTTTTCATTTTAAAACTTAAATATTATGTTATTTACTTTTATTCGCTTATTACAATTGACCAATTTAAGAAATGATTTTTCATTCTATTTTACAAAAACTAATAAAGTGAACACATTTTGAACATATTACGACTATATTTTTTAGATCTTTTATTTTGTTTGTCATGATGAGTGCATTGGACCAGACAAAGTTTTCACCCTGCGCAACGTGCAGGTTTGATAGCACTAGTATGTGTATATATTTTTTACTTTTTATATTTTTTTATACATTTTGAAAATGAAAATATTTTAGTGGTGCTTTTTTCATTTATTCTTCTGTTTTCTAGTTTGCTTACACTAAGCTATTATATCTGAGTAAGGTAATTAGTTTATGGAAATTAGGCTGTAATTTGTGTTTGTTTTTTTAACAAGTACATATATGTATTGGCATAGACTGCCAGTGTATTACAGACACACACAATCACACAAAGGCGTAACATTGCTATGTCTAACTTTCAGCAAATCTTGCAGATGAAGGTGGAGGTTTTATAGATGATGCGTCTACATCTGGTGTTGGGGATCTTGCAAAAGATGAAGATGAGGCAGAAGATGAAGAGACGCTACTTGTAAGTTATTGTAATTAAATATGGATATAAGATATGTAGGTCTATAATGAGCGAAGTTATATAGAGTCTTACAAAGGTTATGCAAGTCTCAGATTTCTTACTTCCATATTATTCCTTATACATAGCAATACAACTCGTTACTTATGTGGATTAGAATGTGTGTTTATTTTAACATTGAGTAATGCAACTTGAACATAGACCAGCATCTAGATGGACAAAACTGAACATGTTCTTCATATTAAGTATGGTCAATATGTTTACTTTTGTGATACTTAGCATGCTACAGAAGAATTCACTTACTATGTCTTTGCTGGCTCACCTATTTTTAACACATCTCCAACCTAATCATTTATTCAGCCAACACTAGAAGGAAAGATTGATCCTGCAGATTTAGCTTTTTTACCGCCCTCTATGCAACTTGATGTTCTAGTTCAAGTAAGTACATATATCAACATCAATCATTTCTTCTGTGATTTTCATCTCATTTTTTTACTAATATATCTCTAATATACCTTGCTATATAGATGAGAGAACGGTTGGTGGCAGATAACCGGAAAAAAGTATTAAAAAGTTAAGGCATTTGTTTTTCAACGTGGTGACTGAATGTTTTACTGGCCCTTTAAGATCTTTTGACCTATATTTTTTGTGTATGCAGGCTCCCTCAAGATTTTGACTAAATGTCTTATCTTTAAACAATTGTCTTCTGTAGGGAGATTAATTAAGTGCAAAAAGTAGCTGGTGGAAGGGGAGTTGGTGGTGTTCAGATTTCACTCACGGATAGCATCTGAAGCAAACAAAGTATTTATTGTCACTCAGTAACTGATTAAGGTTTGCTTCAGGTGATTATGCATTAGCTCCTACAACAAACACCATTATGCAAGCAATTGGGGCAGATGGGTTTGCTGTTGTTGCAAGTGCTGCTAGTAGTGATGCAGCTTCTTTTGCACTTGTTGCATCATTTGGAGATTTCTTTTGATTAGAAGCTTATGTATTTGGTATTTAAATTTTAAACTTATGTATGGATTTTGGTTTATTATTGTTAATATTATTTGGTTTTTAAGTTTTCTTATGTTTGGTATTGTTTTCATTTACAAAAAAAAAATATATATATATATATATAAAAATGCTAATTATACGAAAATGGCCACATGGAACCATTATTAATATGTGTGACCAATGTTAGACAATAGCCACACTATAGGCACTTTGTTTTTTTTTTGTGTGACGAAACCATACCAAACATCACAGGAAAAAAAGTTATGCGTGACCAAAAGTTAGCCATTAGCCACACTTGAAAGCACAAAATTTCATGTGGCTTTACATAATCATTAGCCACATTATAATTACTTTGTTTTTTATGTGACATAATGATAGCAAATGTCATGAAAAAGGTAAATTATATGTGACCAAATGTTAGCCATTAGCCACACTTAAAAGCACAAAACTTCATGTGGCTTTACATAAACAATAGCCACACTGTCGTCACTTTATTTTATTTTTTTTGTATGGCGGAATGATAGCAAATGTCATGAGAAAGAAAAGAATGTGTGACTAAAGGTTAAACAATAGTCACACTTCAAATTATAAAACTTTATGTGTGACTAAAGGTTAGACAATAGTCACTTTTAAAATTACAAAATTGTTTTGTGTGTCTATAAATAGTTTTTAGCCACACTTATAGTAAACTCATATGACTAAATAATAAAATGGTCACACGTACAATGAGTTCATGTGGCCACTACTGTCATTTAGTCACACTTAATGAATGAAATGCTTGATTACAACAACTCTTTTTGTCACATTTTTTAATTGATGTGGCTAAAACAAACTTTTAAGTGACTATATAATAGGGGGGGGGTAGTTGCACGGACCTCCCATCCGCCGGAGTATTGCAACTCCGCAAGCTAGCTTAGCCCCATAGCTGCCTGGCGGTGATTACCCACGGTGAAGAGCCCCAACACCCCATAAGGGCATTGCCGGGAATCGAACCGGTGACCTCAAGTAGAGGCCTGGGTGAGGCTGGCCAACTGGGCTACCCCAGAAGGTTAAGTGACTATATAATAGAAATGGTCACACATACAATAAATTCATGCGGCTGTTGCTACCCTTTAGCCACACTTATTGTACAAAATTTTGATTCCAGCAAGTAATAGTGGTACCCTTTAGCCACACTTTTAAGTTGCTACGGCCACTAAACGTGAATGTGGCCGTATAATACCTACGATGACTCGACCTTTGGTCACACTTGAGTTGAAAAAAAAAGTGTGGCAAAAGGCGTATGGTCACACTTTTTTTGTGTGGCCGTAAGCCTTTTTTGACGTAGTGAAATTCTCCAAGTGTGAGTTTTGGCTTAAAGAAGTTCAGTTCTTGGGTCATATAGTCAACGAGCAGGGTATTCATGTGGATCCATCCAATATTGTTGCAATTAAGGAATGGAACACACCGACGACACCTACAGAAATTTGTTCTTTTCTTGGTCTTGCTGGTTATTATCGTCGATTCATTTCTAATTTCTCGAAGATCGCGGTTCCACTCACTGCTTTGACTCAGAAGAATAAGCCTTTTGAGTGGGGACCCAAGCAAGAAGAAGCGTTTCAAACGCTGAAACAGAAGCTTTGTGATGCTCCTGTTCTATCTTTACCTGAAGGAAATGATGATTTCGTTGTCTATTGTGACGCGTCGAATCTAGGACTTGGTTGCGTTCTTATGCAACAAGGTAAAGTCACAGCTTATACGTCTAGACAATTGAAAGTTCACGAGAAGAACTATACGACTCATGATCTTGAGTTAGGAGCTGTGGTTTTCGCGCTTAAAATCTGGAGACATTATCTTTATGGCACAAAGTGTGTGGTTTTCACAGACCACAAAAGTCTCCAGCATATTCTTAATCAGAAAGAGCTGAACATGAGGCAACGGCGTTGGGTTGAACTCTTGAACGACTACGATTGCGAGATTCGCTACCATCCTTGTAAGGCGAATGTCGTAGCCGATGCGCTTAGTCGAAAGGAACGAGTCAAACTTCATTCTGTTCGCACTCTATCTGATATTCAATTTCGTGTTCTTCAAGCTCAACAATTTTGTGTTTCACAAAATTTGGTGGGTAAGGAATTACCATGTCAACTTGAGCTTAAGCTCGAAAGGAAAGACGATGGTTTGCTTTATTTCAAGGATCGTTTGTGGATTCCGAAACAAGACAATCTTCGTACTTTAGTGATGGACGAATCTCACAAGTCTCGATATTCTATCCATCCTGGTGCTGATAAAATGTACAAGGATCTTCGTACTCAGTATTGGTGGCCTGGTATGAAGAAGGATGTTGCCTTGTATGTATCGAAATGCCTAACTTGTCTCAAAGTCAAGGCTGAACATCAACGACCATCTGGTTTGCTTGTACAACCAGAGATACCGGTTTGGAAGTGGGAGAACATTACAATGGATCTCATCACTAAGTTACCGCGTACGTCTAAAGGTCATGATGCTATTTGGGTTGTTATCGATCGATTAACGAAATCAGCTCATTTTATTTCGATTCGCGAGGATCTATCAGCTGATAAACTTGCAAAGATTTATGTTGATGAGATTGTATCACGACATGGTGTTCCTTTGGATATCATTTCCGATCGTGATGCTCGATTTTCATCTCATTTCTGGAAGACCATGCAATCTGCTTTGGGAACCCAACTAAATCTAAGCACTGCTTATCATCCCCAAATAGATGGACAATCTGAGAGAACGATTCAAACTTTGGAGGATATGCTTAGAGCATGTGTGATAGACTTTGGTGGTAATTGGGATTCTCATATTCCACTGATCGAGTTCTCTTACAATGGTAGTTATCATGCTAGTATTAATATGGCACCATTCGAAGCTCTCTACGGTCGAAAATGTCATTCACCTGTCTGTTGGAATGAGATCGGTGAAGCTCAGCTTACCGGACCTGAGCTCATTCTGGAAACAACAGACAAAATCAAGAAAATCCGCGATAATCTTGTGACAGCTCGAAGCCGTCAAAAGAGTTATGCGAATATGCAACGCAAGCCCTTAGAATTTCAAGTCAGAGACCGTGTCCTACTCAAGGTGTCACCTTGGAAAGGAGTGGTGAGATTTGGAAAGAAAGGAAAACTTGCACCACGATATGTTGGACCATTTAAGATTGTTGAAAGAATTAGAAAGGTTTCCTATCGACTAGAGCTACCTCCAGAGCTTGGAAATATTCATCCGACTTTTCACGTGTCCAATTTGTGAAAGTGTTTAGCTGACGCTAATCTTCACATTCCACTCGACCGTGCATTCGAGAAACCAATGAAACGATGCACTTTGTCGAGAAACCTGTGGAGATAACGGACCGTGCATTCAAACAGTTGAAGAACAAACGGATTCGATTGGTCAAAGTTCGCTGGGAATCCAAACGTGGCCCAGATTTTACTTGGGAACGTGAGGACCAGATGAAGACAAAGTATCCGCATTTGTTTTCACAAGCTTCCTCTAGTTAAAATTTCGGGACGAAATTTCCTGAAGTAGGGGAGACTGTGACAACTATGCTCTGTAATCGATGTATAATGTAAAACAATGTCAGTTATCAATAAAACAATGTGCTTTGGTGTTATTATATGTGTTTTGGTGTTATTATGTGTGTAATTGTGTTTGATGATTTTACAATTTGATTCGATTCCGATTTCAAGCTTTAAATCGCTTTCTGGAAGGTTATACGCAAACTGGTGCGTAAACGCAGTCAGTTAAACGGAAAAAACACTCCGGAATAGTGACATAGGCTTAACATACCTTAAATAACCTCCACATAACTTAGAAATAAGTTTTGGATGGTTTGGTGTGTTGAAATCAAGTTTGTTCGATCGCAGGGACTATTTGTGTCAAACTGCGAAACTATACCGATTTGTATAGTAACGAACATTCTGAAACATGATCATAAGTTAAACAAACCTTAAATATCCTTTACATAGCTTAGAAATAGGCTTTGAGGGGTTCGGTATGCTAAAATAAACTTATTTGATCAATAGGGACTAAAAGCGTCAAAAAGTGCACAAGTTTGCATTTTCGCGCATATCTTACGTTCTGAATATATCCGGACATCTAAAAATTTATGTAATCATTAAAATATTTTATTTTAGTGATTGGCTTGATAAAATTCCATTCGTCGCTTAATTTGGATCGTTTTTGCGTCCGTTACGACTTTCGTCGTAATTAACCGAAAAACGCAATCGTATGACCAAACGAACCGACATCCGAGATGTTTTTGAGCATGTTTCATGTTCCCTATACTTTAACTTCATTTTAGAGCCTTGAAATGAGGTTAACGGGGTTTAAACGCATCGAAAAAGGCCTTAAACATGTGCAGGGACCAAAACTATCATTATTTGAAACATTTCTGGAACTGGCACCTCCTGGCGCTGCGCGAGCACCATAGGTCTCTGCCGTGGTGCGACGCCACAGCCTGATCTGGACAGAAACTTGATTTTTAGCAATTTTCAACATTTCTCTTGAAGTTTAGGGGCTATTTTGTAACATTTTCAATACCGTTTGCTGGTTTTGGGGCACCCCTAGTATCCCAAAACCATGGGCCATATGTGTACGGTCCAGATTGATGCTCGTTTATCGAGGAACGATCTTAACGGTTCTTGATTCTCTATAAATAGCAACACCCACTTCACACAAATTTGATCTATTGCTCTAAGTTGAGGCTTAGCACCTCATACCTGAGCAAGTTGATCTAGATTTTTCCATTCTTAGACCCTTGGTAAGTCCTCTTTCGTTCTTGTTTCGTTTTTCAAGCATGAAAGTCAAACAGAGTTTGACTTTCAGCTTTGACCAGTCAATGGTCAACACAAAGATCATTTGAACTTTGCAACGTGAGCGTAATCACGATGGTTATAGTCCCTTGTGACTATACCTACTGATTACCACATTGACTAGGCGTAGTGACGAGTCGTAGTTTCGGCCAAAATGCGCATTTATGCGTATTTTGTAACCAAACTACTCTTGGGTATCAAAACCGTTTGTTTTGATACCAAAACCTTTTTTTCTAACTTAACTAAACATGTCTTAACATGTTTAGCTCGTTACTTTTAGTTTAGTGCTTGTGTAGAGTCGTAAGTCAAGCGGTCTAAACACCCGCTTAGACTTTCGAACTCGACCCGTTTGGTCGATCATTAGGATCCGACCAAACATGTTTAGTAACCATAGTTGCATAGGGAATAACCTTCCGAGGTTATACCTTATGGTCACTTAGGTTTAATTAGTTGTATGATAGGTAGTTTATATGCCTTAGGTAAATGACCAAAATGCCCTTTTCATGCATAATTGGTAATTAAGCATATGTAACATAAACTTTTGTCACGTAACTGATTATGCAACATATTTAAACTTGTTTAGGCATATAATACTTGTCATAGGACTAGTTAGACGTCTCGAATGCGCATTTGCGCGAACGACGCGTTAAAGTAGCGTGCGTAAGCTACCTTAATGGGTCGCAATGGGTCGAAAGCACTTAGGTTAGGTTCCGATCTAGAATGTAGGCTTTGTTAAACCATATCACATGAGTTCCAACACTCATTTGGTTTACAAAACCTCATTCTATCCGATCTTCCGATTTAGGTGTCAATTGTTTGACTAGTGATTCGATTACTAGGTACTGCTTGATTTCTTTGGTTTACTTGAGTTGTTGAAGTTCTATTGATTGAGGATACTTTGCACTTCATGTGAGTACATAGTTCCCCTATTTTACTGTTTTCAAATGTTTTGGGGTGATTCATATGTATCAAAACGATTTTCGATACTTTAACGATGGTTTCAAAAACGATTAAGATGGTTTATACTAAACTAATAACGATTTCGATAATGTGAACGAACTTGTTGGTTGTAGTTACATAATGAATTACATTCATTAGCATTGATCAAGCCAACCAGTATTAGGTTATGGTACCATAGGATCTGACAAATCCCGTTATCATACTGCACCCATGGTTATGTGTGGGTTAGGTGGGTAATGACTGAATCTGATTATTAACTTACCCTTTGGTGGTTTGTTAATGCGAGAAGCGAGATAGTCGAGTCACGAAGGTTTGAATGTTATTAGCGAGACGACCATAAATAGTTTTCACAATTAAAACGAGGATGATTTAAACGATTGAAACGAGTTAACGATTTGGAAACGATTTGAACAAGATTAAACGAGTTGGATAAACGATTGGTTTTTGGTTAAGTGTTTAGATAACGGGACGGGTGTAATGTGATGAAAACATGGTAGATACGCCGCTGGTAGTTCTTATATATAAGTGTTTTCATCATGTTACATACCGTGGCGTTATTTAGTTCACTTGGGTAAACGATTTTGAAACGATGTCACATAACGATGTATTCGAAAGGATATAAACCATACGAGTTTTATTAACGAGTTAATACGAGATGTTTTACAATTTGGTTTATTAAAACAAATGTTTTTGAGTTAAGAATCATGGCTACGAGGTTTTATGAATTATAACCCGCTAGATTTGAGTTGGTTAATTTCGTTGCAATATTATACTCTTTTCAAAACAAGGTTTTTAATAAGGTATTGCAACATGTAAACTAGCCATGAATCCGACACTCTTATAAAACCTATGTGCTCGCCAGGATTTCTTTGCTGACTTTGTTTTTACATATGTTTCAGGTGTTGTTGCTTGATGTTGATTGCTAGGATGCATGAGTCACATAGGATCTGGACGAGGCCTTAGTGACATAATAACAGTGATAGTCGATATGTAACTCGTTTGTTTTGTGTTAAAACAATGTAAATTACTTAATGAATAAATAAAACGAAACTCTTTTGTATCCATGGTTGTGAAACAATAATTCTGCCACGACACTCCCCGACGTTTCCGCCATGGTTTGTTGTTTTAACGTGGTCGGGGTGTGATAGTACCTCCGTCCTCAGTTGGAAGGACGACAACCTATAACTTACTAGACAAAACTCTATCATTAAGTCCCTCATTTTTATATCAACTTAATCGTCGGGCCAATGGCGAGCGGGTCATTAGTTAATAGCGCTATTAGGGTTGACAAGCCTCACACCGTGCCGGGAGGACGGGCGTGTACTAATGGATCTGGGCACTTAGTCAATGATGATAGACATTGACGTAGGGCACAACTTTCTCAGTCGGTTGTCGATATGGTAACGGTCTAGTGGTTACATGGGGTAGCCCCCACTGGTTATGGTTTGGGAAACAAGGAACTGATTAACTACTGGTCTTCGAATGAACTTATGGTTTTGAAACAACTTTAAACTGGACAACCAACTGTGAACTCGCTCAACTTTGTTGTTGACTCGTTGTTACATGCCTTGCAGGTCGTTAGATGTTAGCAGGAGCTTGCAGAGGAGCGGAAGTCGTTGTGGTACATGGACTGCTGAGTTCCATGATAAACATTGAACTTTTAAACTTATACTTTGGTTTTTGGTTTTAAACTTTATTGCTTCCGCTGATAACTTGAATTGGATTAACTTGTTTGAACACCAATTATATTGTGTGGTTGGACTTTTACTTATTTAAATTACATGGTTCAATATGATTGGTGGCTGGATCCTGGTCAGTCACGCCTCCTGCGGTGATACTCCGCTTGTGGATTTTGGGGGTGTGACATAAAACAACCCGTGGCAGTAACATCGGGGAGTCACGTTACAAATTGCTCATCCCGACTATTGGTACCTAACCCTTCCAATTACCACATGTCCGTCACGTAACCCACTTTGGCGAGATATGAAACTCAAATAAAATTCGAAACTTGAAATGAAATCCAAACGATATTGAAAAGAAATAATGAAATCAAAATAACTTTAGACATATAATTATGAGAATAATAAATTAAAGTGTTAGAAACTGAGTTTCTTTGTTTGCAATCAAGTATTGATTATCACAATAATATTCATAAACTGAAAGTCATCATCAACAATTGTTTCTCATTGATCATCAAAATATTCTTTTTTTTACAAACGATTGACTCTACAGACTCCCCTTCAGCTGACCACACAAACAAATGGTTCGTATAAGAGAAAATGTGAGTGTGTGTGATGAATAGATCACTAACAGGTGTGATCTATTTATACAAGTATGAAAGCTCTGTTCAGTGATCGGCTGACGTCACCCTGATAGTCACATCTAACATTCCTAACAGAAAAGATTATCAGATGTTTCTGAGCAACTTTATCATCTGTTCTAGGCTATACTAAACAACTGATAAAATAAGTACTGTTACATTGAGAAAACATTGTCTAAGCTATTCTCTATTGCAGTTGTCCAAACATCTGTTTGGCCTAACATATATTTGGTCTTCTTCATCAGACCTTTGGCTTAATCAGGGCTTTGGTCTTTATTGATGCTAGCCTTCAACAGATGTTGGTACCCTTGAACAGCGGGTCCAAGTCTTCATCAGATGTTAGCCATGCTCTTGAACAAATATTCTGAGTAGGTTTTCAAGATTCACTATCTTTAAGGATAGACAGGTTCATCTTTTGCTTATTTCTTCATCAATGGATCATGTTTTAGCTTTTGAGTATCTTCTATTCTTTTGTAGGTCCAACATAAAGGATATAATATTTATATATTATATAGTGTGTGCGCAAACGCGACAAGAATAAAAGAGGAATAATACTATTTATACTCTAGATAAATAATGTAACATGTAATAACATGAAAATGCATATTAAACAAATGTCAATTAATAAGTGATCACGTGCATGTTTACTTTATATATTCAAAAGATATAAACAATTAAACAATTAAGCACATAAATACCTAACAAACTATAGTCTAAGTCTAGGGTTTAATAAACTATCTTAATTCCCTATAGTAATCGGCTCTTACCAATCTGTAACACCTTGATCCGCAGCGGATATGGTATGGGGCATGATAGATTCCTCATAGCTTTTGAGACTATTTAAAGCCTCATTATATTTAAAACATCAATATTAAATGTTGCACATAATCATAGAGTTTAACAAAAATTAATACAAAAATCCCAAAATGAAAACATAACATAAGTCTTGTTTATTTTTAATCTAAGGCACAATCCTATGTAACCATCAACCTTGTGTACTAGTATCATGTGTAAAATAAAGTTTTGGGTCAACAATAAGTTGGTGAACAGATCTTATATTTTAAGTGATGTAAAATAGTTTAGTTAATTTGTTATATAAACTTAATCTAACATGCAATTATAAGTGAATATGTGTCATAATCAATAATTCAACATTAACAACATTTCCAACCAATAAAGACACGAAATGTAACGAAACACAAGTAACGAGACAATGATGCGATTCAAGCTCCGAAAGGCGAAAGGCAAAACTATGAAACAATGTGGCGATACTGAGTTCGACCCACGACCGTGGGGAACCGGTTAGCCAGGTGGATCCACACGAAACCAATGACATAAAGCGGTAAACAAGTAAGTGCACGTATAAGATATAAGTAATGAAACATAAGATACAATTCATTAGCACATAAGACACTTTGTTTTTCATGTTGGAAATAATAAGAAATCATGAAACCTTAGGAAATAACGACACATGACACTCCCCAAAGAGTTTAAATGACAAAAAGGGTAAAAAGTAAGATCTACTCATAGTTTGCGTTCCGTAAATCCATTAGCTAAAACTGCACGAGTGTTGAAATGGAACGATCCAAATGACAAGATTATCCTAAGCATTATAATACCAAAAAAAATTAATAGAACCACACGCGAAATCTATAAAAATAATACAACCTATGACTTGGGGTTTTTGTCCTAAATATATTTATCAAGCAAATTAATGATATTACCATGTTATTGAAAATACAGGATTTTTATGGGACATAATAGTGACACTAATATTATACATATATAATTTGTATCTAAATTTTTATTACCATGTCATTAGCTATTAAGTCCAAATTTTTATGACATAATTATGTATCTAAATTTTCGGAAAACTTACTTTCATAAAATTGTAAGTTTAAAAGATGCACTCTAAAATTCTACAAAGGAATTGCGTCATTTTATAACTTATATGTCCATTTTATTAGATTGCAATTTATATATATACATATATTTCACAGTTTCCCAAAATTATCTTTTTATATAATTTTTTTTGCATACTTCATATACATCCATTTTATAAATTGTTAAACAATATAGATTTCACCACCTAGGTAGCTCATAACCTTTTTTTTGAGGAAATGAGTTTATATATATATATATATATAGGGAGGGGCTCATGCAAGAACTCCATTTATTGTGAGAACCATGAGAACCAATGTGAACACAACCTAAAATAGCTAAAAAAAACCTAAAAAAAACCTAAAAAAACCTAACCCCCACCCCCCCCCCAAAACCTAACCCCCACCCCCCCCCCCAAAACCTAACCCCCCCCCCCCCCCAAGCTAAATGCTAAAAACTAAAACCCCCAAAAAACCTAAAAAAAACCTAAAAAAAAACCTAACCCCCCCACCCCCCCCCCCCCAAGCTAAAATGCTAAAAACTAAACCCCCAAAAAACCTAAAAAAAATCAAAAAAAAATTCTAAAATTTTTTTTTTTGATTTTTTTTAATATTTTTTATGTTAAAATCGCTACTTTTCGAATCCAAAAAAAAAAAATTTAATTTTTTTTTTTTTTTTTTTTTTTTTTTTTGCTTTGAAAAGTAGCGATTTTAACATAAAAAATATTAAAAAAATCAAAAAAAAATTTTTTGTGTGATTTTTAGCTATTTTTAGGCATTTTTGGTTGTGTTCACATTGGTTCTCGCGGTTCTCGCAATAAGAGGTGGTTCTCGCATGATGATCTCCCTATATATATATATATATTATAATTTCTTATTTGTAAGAAATTCTAAAATTAATAAAATGAGATTAACCATCTAAATCCAAAACTTATGTGACATCAAATTTGTATGAGTCTTAGTGTGTCATGATTATGATACAGACTCCAAGAGTAGCAAAATTATAGAACTTGGATATTTTATGACATTCTTTAGATCTAATATATATTAGTCAGAACGTAAGGTGATCTAAAATCAAAACACAACCTATATCGAATCCCAAGTGCTAGGAAAATAAAATAAATAAGAACATGAATAAATATGAAAAGAATAGATCTATAAAACTACCTCCAAGACAGGATTATCGAGATAAAGATGAAAGTGTGATGTTGATCCTTGGTTCCCCTTCTTGATGTTCATGAGAGCTTTTAGATAGAAAGGGGAAATGATGAGAGGAAATGCGTCTTTGCCACTGCAGCCATCGAAGGTGACCCTCTGGCCATCGAAAGTGAGACCCTGGCCATCGAAGGTGACACCTTCGATGGAAGTATTTATTTCATTTTATTATATAATATTTTATATATTTAATTAATTCAGCTGCTTAACTCATTTTTCTCGTATAACTTGAAAAGTATAACATTTTATAACAAATATGAATATATCGTTGGAACGAGCACATTTTTCTCTATGATATGACCTAAGTTTCATAAAAGGAGTAGGGTCAAAAATAATATATTTATTTATAACGGTTCGAACTGATTTACGAATGGTTCAAATTAAAATTTTAAAACGGGTACCCCTTTTGGCGGTTGTTACAATAACACCCTTTGATCACCGTTTTCTTCACACAAACTCAAAGTGCAAACACTTCACTTAGAAGTCTTATAGGAGTTTCTTTCTTCTTATTTTTGGGCTTTCTCTTCTATTCTTTTAGAGAAGTCCCCTAATGTTATTTAGCTTCTTTCCATTAAGTCTTTCATTAGCAATTAGTTTTGTAGCTTATTTTCATCCAAACACATATTTTTACGCTTAATAAAATTGCCAATGAGAACACATAAGTGTTTTTCCTGTTTTGGACAAATACTATATTGTCACTTTGAAGGACTATAACTTGGTAAAAACTTAATCAAATGAGGTAAACTCGGATTTCATGATCAAGTATTCTGAAATACGGTTTCAACGATGTATAATACACTTAAAACACTTTTGTTTGAACCCTCAACCATTTAAAATCAAACTAAAGTGCAAAACTGAACGATCTGTAAAGATCCACAATTTTGACTGTTTCCCAAGTTCCAAACAGAAAAACTTTCTAAACAAAAGTTTTAGAACACACGCTAACCTAGTAGACTGAAATTTTTTTATAATTTTTCTAAATCGTGTACTACTTTTAAAACATAAAGTAAAGACAACACAGAAGGCTGTCAAAACTTATATTTTCCAAAAACCAAACAAATTACAACTTGTCAAGTGTTCTTTAACCCATACCCATCCACAAACATCATCCTAACAAAACCTTAACGAACAATCCTTATTATTAAGAACTACCCATGATCTTGTAAAACCTTGAGAAAACACAAACTCATCACTAGGACATTAAGGTGAGTACATAGCCCCTCCTTTTCTCCTATAAAACTATTGGGGTGAAACATATGCTTACTTATAGAACAACATTCTTATGGCTATATGTTACTAAATGCCTATGTGTGAAATTTGTTTCGATAACTTGTAACACCCCAAAGACGGGTTTGGTATTTAAACATAATCAGGATGAGCAGGTATGTACCATTAGTGGTAAAAGTTAACCCATAAACATAAGGATTTAAATAAATAAAAATTGAATAAATAATGTATAAGATAAAGTTGTAAAAGGCCCGAGTTATCAAGACTTAAATTAAATTAGGTTGCAACCTCCCCGAATTTAGTAATTTAACCAGGAATGTTTAACCTAGTTAATATGAGTTAATATTGGTATAAATAAGTAGGTTATAACCTACTTAACGATTAATAAAAAAACTACAAGGACTGAAATGGAACATGTTTGAAGGTGGCATGTATAAAAACTCAAATGAATCAAAACACACACACATAGAGTGTGTGTGAAACGTGATGGAGAGAAAGAGATCATAAAATCTAACAAATTGAAGGTTGAAATCGAAGCTAAATCCTTGCATGATCAAGGTTTTTCAATCAACAAAACCTACAAATCACAAGGTATGTGATGAGATTGTATATGATGAGTTTTGGTGTAAGTGGGTTTTGATGATATGATGAAATTGATGATATTTATGTTTATGATCATCATAATTGCTAGTATATGTAAATACTTGAACAATTTAGAGATTTTGGTAAGTGTTCATACATGCCATGAAGTGGGTTTTTATAATATGATGAAAGTAACGTAGTAATAGTGTTATAAACACCATGTTTACTAGAATGTGTGAAGAACTTGAATAATTTAGGTGTTCGGATGAATGTCTAATTATTTGATGAAATGGGTTTTTTGCATAAGAGATGAAAACCCCAACTTCTAGTGTCATAGTTTGATGAATTAGTTTTCGATGCTTGAAAGTTAGCTAACATGATACCCAAAAAAATGATGCCTACCAAGTGATTTGATAAAATGCCTAAATGAGCATCATCAAAGTGTTAGTGCATTTATACATGTCATTAGGAAATTTGACTTTTAAAAGTTAAACTCACTTATAGTAGAACTGGAAGAGAAATATGGTATAAAAGTCCATAAGGTGTGATAGTCATGATGTAGGATGACTAATCTAATCATCTTGTGGATGTTATATAATAGTTTGACTCTTAATGAGCTAGGTGGGAGCTTGGAATGGTATGAGTCAAACGAATCGAGACTCGAGATGCGAGAAAGCATGATCGGACACAAGGTAAGTAAAACTTACACCTCCTATGATAAAATCACTAATTAAGAAATGTGAAGTAGATGGAAATAAACATGACTTGTTGAAGTCGAGACCCATGGTGAAGACCACACGGGTCAAAATGGGTAAGATTATGTTAGATCATATTTTGTTAATCGATTAAAGAATTTTACAATTTGAACCCAAAGGTGTAAACCAAAATGGGTCAAGCGAGTAAAAATAAGTTTTTGATGTAATCACTTGCTAATGTGAACCAAAACGGGTCAAACAAGTAAAAATAAATTTTTGATATAAAACACTTGCTGACGTGAGCCGAAATGGGTCGAGCAAGTAAAAATATAGTTTTTGGTAAAAACACTTTTTGACGCGAACCAAAATGGGCTAAGCGAGTAAAAATAAGTTTTTGATATAACACACTTGCTGACGCGAAATGGGTCGAGCAAGTAAAAATATAGTTTTTGATATGAAAACTTGTTGACGCGAACCAAAACAGGTCAAGCGAGTAAAAAAAGTTTTTGATATAGACACTTTCTGACACGAACCAAAACGGGTCAAGCGAGTAAAAATAAGTTTTGATATAAAACACTTGCTGACGCGAACCGAAGTGGGTCAAGTGAGTAAGAATACAGTTTTTGGTATAAACACTTGTTGATGCGAACAAAAACGGGTCGAGCGAGTAAAAATGAGTTTTTGGTATAAACACTTGCTGACGTGAACCGAAATGGGTCGAGCGAGTACAAATAAGTTTTTTTATATAAAACATTTGCTGACGCGAACCGAAATGGATCGAGCGAGTAAAAAGGCAAGTAAATCATATGTTAATTATTAAACTAGTGATTGTAAAAAGGAGACCCGATGGCGTAATCCATAATGGGTCAATAAGCAAATCACATGTGAGTGATTTGAACAATATAAGGACTTGTGTAGTTGCCTAAAGAATAAACTAATAATGGTTAAAAGACCAAACGGGTTATACGGGTCAAATGGTGATGATATGACCATTTGAGTGTAGTATTTAACGGGTGTTATTGTTAAGTGTCATACTTACAAGTAAGCTTATTATACGGGCAAGTATTGCCATGACTAGTGAAAAGAATTTGCAAGTTATTGAAAACGGGTCATTGCTTTAACCCGCGCCAGGTATGGGTAATAGGTCAAACTCTTGGTGAGGGCTTATGGTCTGACTAGAGTTGGTTGAGTCAATGGTGAGCACTAGATCATCTCAAAAGAGGTATATCAAGTTTTCGGGTAAAACGGGCATTAGAGCTGAGAACGTGTCCTTGACGCAATATATGACTAATTGAGTCGTAAATCACTAAATGAATGGAAACTTCTATGTTCTTAGGGACATAGTAAATCTAGATAGGATGACGAGTTAAATATACTCGCTAGTTTTTGATCTAAACTTTGGAAGTTTACCGGTTGCAAAAAGGACCAAAATTAACTAAAATGCCACCATATGAAATTAAGGAAAAAGATAAGGTTCGTCCAATGTAAACAACCATAATCGAGTTGTGGTTAATGGAAATAATTAGAATGTTGGTAAGAAAGTAGGAAGCATGATTTAGAATGCGAAATGCCTCCTAACGGGTCGGTTTGGGTGAAATGCCGAATCGAAAGAACGATGGGGAGCTAACAAGTTCGGACACATGCATACTAGCAAAGTGCACACGTTAGAGATGTGCACATTTCAGCAAGTTCACACGTTAGTGATGTGCACATTTCAGAAAGTGCACACGTTAGAGATGTGCACATTTCAGCAAAGTGCAGTAAAGTGCACACAAAAGGGATGTGCACATTTCAGCAAGTGCACACGTTAGTGATGTGCACATTTTAGGAAAGTGCACACATCAGGGGTATGCACATTTAAGCAAGTGCACACGTTAGTGATGTGCACATTTAAGCAAAGTGCACACGTCAAGGATGCGTACATTTCAGCAAGTGCACACGTTAGAGATGTTCACATTTCAGCAAAGTGCACACATTAGGGATGTGCACATTTCAGTAATGTGCACATGTTAGTGATGTGCATATTTCAGCAAAGTGCACATATTAGTGATGTGCACATTTTAGCAAAGTACACATGTTAGGGATGTGCACATTTCAGCAAAGTGCACACGTTAGTGATGCGCACATTGTGCACATTTAAGTAACATGCACCCATTACAGAAGTGCATGTTTTAGTAAAGTACACAGTTTAACAAATGTTTTCCTTGACGTTTTTTCGCTTGTTCCATCGATTTTACTAATCGTTTAATGAAAATTTATGATTGGTTTTCTCTAAGGGTAATAACCGGGTGGAAGGACGACCAAGTACGCGAAGAACCGAACACTCCTAAACCGCGGCCTTTTTGGAAAGAATCACGAGAAGGATTAAGCATGATCATGCGTGTCAAAGTTTTCGAACTTAAAAACTTGACTATTGTAAAATACAAATCAAGTGTAATAATTTGTTATGCCAAGCATCTGGGTTGTCGGTTAACCCAGACGTATAAGTTCTAAGTAAAAATAAATTTGGGACCTAATCATCTGTATTCATTAAAATAATACTTATAACGGGTTAGAGTGTTATATAACTCCTCGAGTTGCATCATTAACTTTAATTAAGCCGACCAGTAGTATATTATAGCTCTATAGGTGTGACGACCCATCCCCTACACATGAGATGCTCATGGTACATGGCATCTTCCTTATGGGATGATAGAATCAGTGCGTATATGTCGACGTTAGGCTTGAATGTGCCCCTCTTAGTTATCATATATGGTTATATGCAAATTGCTTTAGTTATCATATATTGCCATCATAAAACTTTTTTTTTACAAACTAAACCACCGTATTGAAATACTATAAATTTTGCCTTGTATTTGGCTACAAAACTCTATTTCTACTCTTCAACTCCTGTAGTTGGCCAACGTACTACAATACGAACGTTTTGCCATATACATGGCCACAAAACCTAAGTAACTCACTAACTTTTTAGTTGACCCTTTATTTTTCGCATGTGTTTCAGATACTAGTATTTGATGATGCTATTCAAGTATGCTTCATTCATGAAACAGACTTGGGCCTTAGTTTGCTTTAATTTTAAAAAAATACTTATTATGTTTTGTGTTTGAAAAACAAATATCATTCAGTTGACTAATATAATGAGACTTTAATTTAGTGCCATGTGTTATGATCAATCTTGTAACGTGACTCCCCGATGTTTTCGTCGCGGATTCCACGCGGTCAGGTTGTTACAGATTTGTATCAGAGCCATGGTTATAGAGAATTAGGTTATTAGATTGCTTTTGATCTAGACTATAACCTTCCTAGGTACCCAAACAACAGTTATCTTATGATCTCTATTATTTGTCATCCTTATCATTTCCTTCATCCACATCCACATCTCTATCCTTATCCTTGCCACATGTACTCTATATTTTACAAATCATCTATTCTTAGATGATTTATCCTAAATCCTTAGGCTTTATGCCTTCAATATTTTTCAAAATCTCATCAAAGTCTTGGGTTTGAATAATGTGAACACATGCAATCTGGAAGGGTGGACGTCTGTACTCTGATTTTTCTGTTTAAGGCTAGAATGTTCATACAAATTCACATAAACAGACCCGCACTCTTACATGGGAACTCTTGGAGTGAGTATCCACTTATAGGCTAAAGCATGTCTTCCGAAACATTATGAGAACTTAATTTCTTTGATTAGTCACACATTTTTTGCCATGTCTTTGACCACAAAAACCTACTTTTACTCTTCAATTCTTGTAGTTGGCCAACGTATTGCAATACCAAACTTTTTGCCATATACTTGGCCACAAAACCTATGTAACTCACCAGCTTTTTAGTTGACCCTTTATTTCCACATAGTTTCAGGTACTAGTATTTGATGATGCCATTCAAGTATGCTTCATATAGGAAACGGACTTGGGCCTTAGTTTGCTTTAATTTAAAAACAATTACTTATGATGTTTTGTGTTTGAAAACAAATGTAATTCAGTTGATTAATATAATTAAACTTTAAATTAGTGTCATGTGTTATGAACAATCTTGTAACATGACTCCCCGATATTTCCTCAATGGGTTCCACGTGGCCAGGGTGTTACATCAACCACTACCACCACCATCAAACTCAAGCACCACCACCGCCGACAACCTCAACCCCCCCCCCCCCCCCCCCATCGCCTTCTACCTCAACCACCTCCACCGTCAAACTCAACCGCCACCACCGTCAACCTCCAAAGAACCATCAAGCTCAACTACCACCACCACCCTCAACCTCCAAGCAACCGTCACCCTCAACCACCTCCACCATTAGGCTCCATAACCATCATGCTCCGACACCGTTAAGCTCCACCACCGTCAACCTGAACCACCTCCACCATCAAGCTCCGACCACGATCAAGCTTTGGAACCTTCAAGCTCCACCATCGTTAAGCTCTACCATTATCAAGCTCTAACCACCGCTTATCTCTTGTTGTTTTAAGTAGACATTTTGTACATGTATGGCCGCTTTAAATGAAATTTTTTATTTTCGAGTTCAATTTGATTAATAACAACCTCCACCACTGTCATTCATGTATTGTCGTGCAAGAAACCTCAAAATCTATCTCCGACAAACCTGGTTAGGACGCGTGCAGTTGCCTGGCTGCCGGCCACACATGTCCGGCGGCAACTGGGTTTGTCAGACCAATAGTACTATCCACTGCCCACGGCTTACGTTAATCACTTGTATCGGGGCTAATATCGTGTGTTAGATAATTCACATCATAGCAAGTTGGTGTAATTAACACAGTTTGTAACATGCAAACCACCCCAGAAAACAGTAAAACAGATTAAAAGTGGGGGAGTGAAACTCACAGTGCAAAGAGTAGTCTCGGCTAAAGAGTGTTTAATCAACGAAATCAGCTTTAATAACACACATGCAAGTAAGGACTTAAATCAGTATCTAAGTCGGTAATGGTTATAAGTTGGATTTGGTCAGGAGTTTTCACCCCGGATTGAGTCTATAGGACATGGGTATGGTGATGGAGGTCAGGGTAGTATTAGTTTTCAGTTTGGCTTCCGGGCACCGGTTCGCGTGCCAGCCAATGTCAGTAGTTTAACGTGTTCGGATAATGGTACGGGAATACCAATAGTGCCAACACGTTGTTATTTAAGAATTATTAACTTTTCATTAAGAGAGTTTGGGTGTTTGGGGAGTCCAGGTTGCCCAATTTTGAGTTTCCGTTTCCACCGTCAGGGGGTTTCCAGAACTGGTATTGGACACACCCCAAGTGTCCACTCCGTCCTGGAATCTCCCAGAACACTCCCTGTGTTCCAAATTCTGAAAATTTTTATATAACTCAGTAAAAATCTGTAGAATATGGGAAAAATTTCTGGGAATTTATTTTGGCATTTTACTTGTCTAAATAAATTATTTATAAAACCATATTTAACCACATAATTATTAATTACCATATTTGATCCAAAAATTTCCAAAACATTCCTGGACATCCCTTATGTTTCCAGAAACATCGCCAAAAATTTTAAGACTTTTCCGATTTAGTTTCCGTGCGTTTCCGGCTACCGAAAATTCGCAAAAACGCGGATTTTTAACCCAAATCAAAACTCAACCAATGGACTCCTAATTTTCCCAGATAATTCCTCATATGTTCTTTACTGTCTCTGTAAAATTTGGTGGTTTATTGAATCCTTTTGATATTTTTCCAGAATTCTTTTTGTAAAAAAGTCAAAAATTCACCAAAAATTGTAAAAATGTCCAAAAATTCTAAAATTTTATGTAAACCTTCCTAACACTACCCTTCATAACCACACCAAATTTCAGCTCAATCCAAGTATCACAGACCAAGTTATAGCCAAAACAAAATTCTGCCTATTCTAGTTTCAGTTTTCGGATGCTATACCTAGCGCAAGCTTCGATTCCAAGCGTTCCTTCTGAGTCCAGAAGTATGTGTGAGCTATATTCAGTACCTACACATCAAGTACAATCCAAATATGCTAGAACTTAGATCAATCAAGCTTTGATTCATTATTTTTCGGTTAATCGAATAGTTAGGCGATTTTTGTCGAATAAGTGTTGATTAGGGTATCAAACCCCAAATATTTGTAACCATGGCTGCCATATAACACCAGGTAATCCATATGGTGTTCATATTCAGCCCATAAACATATTTAAACTACCAAAAATCGTGGATTAAAAAGGGTTTTCATGAACTAGATCAAGTTTAATCAAGAAACCATGCTTAACCTTATGGATTTGAGTTAATACCTTTGATTTGTTGAAGTTTCTTGTGAAATCAGCTGGTTGTTCTTGAGAGAAACCAGATTTTATGTTGGTGCATGTTTGTGACAACAACTTAGATTTGGTCTTTGGATATCTTGTAATTAGTTAAATGATAAACGGTTAGCGGGTTTAGCTTTGTAATAGTTAGTTATAATGTTTGGGCTAAACAAACCCATACTTATGGGGATGTGGGACGAATTGGGCCTTGCCCAAATTCGCAGCTCATGAGGTTTAATCTAGCCCAAGTAGCAAACCTTGTGTTATATAAACAAGGTTAGGCTTTAGGGTTTAGGTTAATCAGCCAAAACAATTTTGTGAGAGGAATTTCGTGAGAGACTAGGGTCTTGGACGAATTTGGAGTTGGTTAGGGATCTTGATTGATTGTAATCAGTTTGATAGATAATCAATAAAGATCCAATTTGAAAGTAATTTCTGTTTCTACTCATTCTGCTATATTCTGATCAAGAGGATTCCGCACTCTTGATTAGATTGACAATTTTGTGAAAGATCCATACATCAAGGGGACCTACAATTGGTATCAGAGCATTAGGCTCTTGAAGGCTCGGTTCAGAATTGTTCTTGGAGAAACAGGGAGATTTTCGAATTTTTGAAACCTAAAAAAAATTAGGGTTTCGAAATTTTTTGTTTGTTTGATACAGATTTTCGAATTTTTTGGCTATTTTGATCTTCTGCACTGTTTGTTTGCTGTTTTGCAGGTTTTAGAGATTGTTCTGGTTGACTGTTTTTGAAGAATTTTGGCTGAAATTCGAAGATTGTTCTTGGTTTCTTCATTAAGTTCATCAAAATTGGGTCAAAAGTTTGCTGATTTGGTGGCTCGATTTTGCAGAAACTGTTAAGGAATCCGGAAAAATCATCAAAGTTTCGAAAAGATTGAATTTCCATATTTAACTGGCGAATTTAAGTAATTCCGTAGACTGGACCAGCGAATTTAAGACCTGCGAACTTGTCGGCGAACCTAAAATCCAAAGGCGACTTTGGTAATCGTATAATTTTACTCAGCGGAATTATTACGGTTTTTGGCGACTTTACTGGTCGTCGTAATAGCGAAATTGACCAGCGAATTTGGAAGCGAAATTGATCAGCGAATTTATCCTTCTTGACCAGTGAATTTGACTTACTTGAACTGCGAACTAGTGCAGCGAAATTATTGGATTAACTAGCGAAATTAGCAGCATAATTAAAAAGGTGGAAGATTTTTCGGCAAGCGTAAGGAAAAATTAACGTTTTCGTGAATAGAAAGTGATCCGTAGCTCGTTTGACTAAACCGTCTGCACCGTCGAATTCCTTGGATTTTTAGGGCAAAAAAAAAATCCTGATTCTAACGGTTTTCGACATTATATATCATTGGATTTGTCTTTTCGAGACGATTCTAACGGTGTAATTTGGTAACCACTGTTTTCGGAGATATTTTGTACGGTTTTACCAGTCTGTTGCGTTAAAATGTCGAACATGACGAATTTGAATGCACCTAAGATGATGAAGGTGGAGAATTATCTTACATGGAAGGACAACTTCAAATCCTTCATTGAATCTCAGGATGCACGCATGTGGATCTGTATTGAAGATGGGTACACAAACCCAACACACAATTTTGAGGGCAGACCACGTAGAACAGACTATGTGAACATGCAAGAGGATGATAAAAAGATGTATGAGGCTGAAAAGAGAGCCTTGGCTGCAATAAAGATGTCCTTACCTGATAGCATCAAGCATACCTTTAAAAAGTACACAAATTCAAAGGATATGTGGGATGCATTAGAAAAGAGGTATCAAGGAAATGAAGATGTTAAAAGGAATAAAGCTGCGATCTCTACAGTACCAGAAGGTTCAAATGATTGTAGTGTTCATCTGGAAAATAATGAGAATGCCACTCAGGCATTCATGGCAGAGATAATGCCAGTTGATGAGGCTGAAGCTACTGTGAATGATGCTGAAGCTAAAGTGGAGAATGCTGAAGCAAAAGTGGATGCTGAAGTAGAGAAAGAGAGTGAAGCTGAACAGGTTGTTGCTGATGAAACCTCAGAAGTTCATGAGAAAGAGGTACAATCTAATTCTGTATGTTTGAGATGTCGTGAACTACAGGGTGAGGTTGATAGGTTGTCAACACAAAACCAAAGTTTGATAAGCGAGATGTCTAACATTAAAGAGTCAAACTTTTTTGCTAAAAGAAATGAATCGTCATACTTGAAGAAGATAAAAGGTTATGAAGCTGAGATTGAAGCTTTAACTTGCAAACTAAATGAAAAACTTCAAGTCATAGACTTAGCTCATGACATGATG
The DNA here is from genome assembly GCA_030545235.1 of Helianthus tuberosus. Lineage (NCBI taxonomy): Eukaryota > Viridiplantae > Streptophyta > Magnoliopsida > Asterales > Asteraceae > Helianthus > Helianthus tuberosus. The sequence continues at coordinate 56,873,975 of CM060403.1, forward strand.
GCTGAGAAAACAAAAGAGATTTCTGAAAAATGCAAAGAGTTGTCAGATGCATAACTCAAAATTGTTGAACTTGAAAAGAAATTGAGTCAATTCAGAGATTCGTCTTTTGTAATGAAACACATGATGGGTGGGTTAAAGAAGAGTAATGACAAGACCAGTGTGGGCTTCCAGGGCTTTAATGAAGTTCCACCTCCTCTTAGTCATGACTATTCATTCCTGCCTAGTGAAGATGAGCTAGCAGACTTTATGGCATCTGCACCAAGTAGTTTCGCATCCACATCAAGTCAAGGTGATGGATCTGAGAGTGATGATGCTAAGAAGAACAATAACAGGGAACCTTTGAAAAGGAAAAATTCACCGCCTAAGAATAAAAATCAAGCTTTTGTTAAACAGATTAATTTTGTTCAAGGTAGTGATATGAAAAATGAAACAACTGTTATTGAAAATGAATCAAATGTAGAGTTTGCTAAAAATAAAAACAAAGAAAAATCTGAATCCAAGCAGACTAAACAAGGTTCATCCAAGGGATCATCACCATCTGATAAGGGATCTACCTCAGAGACTCCAGCTAAGAAGTCGTTGAAAAGGAGATTGTGCTTCAAATGTCACACCAAGGGACATGTAGCTAGCTGTTGTCCTAACAAAAAGAGTGAAGCACAAGTGAGTGAAAAACAGAGAGGGAAATCACCAGAGAAGAAAGGTGATAGTGAGGAGAAAGGATCAAATTCTCCAAAGAAATATGCTACTAAGCAACCAGAGAATGTTGCTGTATGTGTAGATAAGGCTGAAAAAGGAACTCCACAAGTTCCACGTTTTCAAAGAAATCAACCAAGATTTCAGCCTAGATCTCCACCTGGCAGATATGAGAGACCTAGAAGCAGTTCACCAAGAATGAACTATTATAATGCTAATAATTTCAGAAGTCAAGCTCAATATCAAAATCGATACCAAAATAATGGTGGTCGAACTTTTTATAACAATGGCTTTAGAAATTACAACAATAATGCTTCTTGGAATCAAAATTCAAGGTACCAAAATCAAAATTTTCAAAGGTCAAATAGTCCAAACACATATAGGAACCCTCAGGACCATAGACCTAGTGGAAATCAAAATCAAATTCCATCAACAGGTCTGAGATCCAAGACTCCAGTTAGGAGTAATGGATATTGGATGGATGTTTCAGTAGTTGGTGAATTTGGACGACCCAAGACCATTAAGGCTTGGGTCCCCCAATCTAACTAATTTCTTAGTTGATGCGTGCAGGAGCTGCTAAGGAGGATTATCAACTTATGTTGATAGTGGCTGCTCTAGGCACATGACGGGGGATGTGAGATTGTTGATATATATATATTGATTGATTTAAATTGAAGTTCAAAGTGCTGAGTCGACACACTAGATAACCTGGCAAATCTTTATACTAAAGCTTTTGACAGGGCTCGCTTTGAACATTTAGTCGAACTCAACGGGATGAGGAATCCTGAATAACTGGTTTTTCATAAGAATTTTGTAAATAGTTTACTGCTTTCTCAAAAATCAAAAAAACAAAAACATTGAAAAATCAAAAACATAAAAAAAAAATAGAAAATCAAAAATGAGTTAGCACTGTGTGAAAAAGAAGAAATGATAGTACATCAGCAAGTTAGACTGTCACACTGAAAATGATTTAAATTGCTTAAGTGTGATAGCAGCTTCATCATATGATGTACCAGTAGGCAAAAAGCATGAAATAATCAACTTACCAATGTGATATAAACTTAAATGCACTGAGTATGAGTGGGGAACATATCAGTGGTGTATGGTTTAATGACCTTAAATCTTGCGTTGATAGATTGCCAAAATCTGAAGTTTTGGGTCTTTATACTGTTATTTCATCTGGGGATATCAGGGTTGTCCTTCTGCTGCATCCAGATACATGTTGACCTAGGCACAACCAGGATATCTTAAAAGAGCAAAAAAAAATGCCAAATCCCATAAATGAAGAAGCTCTCATAGAGAGTCATTCAAAATGTGCAAAAAGCATAAATCGTACCAAAAAATGGTATTTGTCTTAGCCCTCGTTAGATATTTTGGTCTCTTTGCTGTACGGAAGTACTGACCTGATCACCAATTATCTAAACGTTGAAAAACAAAACGGATGAATTCAGTATACTCCCCTACTACGATGAATCTTTGTGCATACCTTGATCGCGGGGGTATATCCTGAAGTGGGACACGCTAATATATCAATAATAAAATTACCTTAACGTATCATATGGTAATGGAACTTGAAATGTTCATGCATTTTGTTTAAGTGGACAAACATACTGGTAATCGTCTTGGACTGCTTTTCACGAAAAATTAAATAAAGAATTATCTAATAGTGTGAAAACAGTTTGATTTTGCTGATATGATCTTCTTACCAGTGATTCTCACAAAAATAGAGTGTTTATTGCTTTTCGTATTTATTTGCTTTCAAAAAATACAAAAATAGTGTCTTTTTCTGTTTAAAATTCTTAACGTACGGAAAACTGTTATTCTTGGAGGAATTGTTACTGATAGGGGGAGACGGTGTTAGAAAGTGAGTTCAAAATTTTAAATCATGCGGGTTATAGGGTGTGATTAAAAAGTTTTGCGTGTTGGTGAAGAAATTTAAAATGCTTAATCTGTGATATAATCTCTTGAATAATAATAATTTATTCAACTGTGTTGAAAAATTCTTATGGTTTTTTGAGATGTTTGTTTTATAGTATACAGATTGAAGCAGTGTGTTGCTGAGAAGTTAAAGTGATGAGTTGCTGTGAAGAGATGAGAGTTTGATTGGATGCATGGTAGAACCTCCTTTCTACATTGCAAACAAGTTGAAGAGTTTGAAGATTGCTATACATATGCTGAACTGGAGTTTACTCAAACGCTAAAGTTTTTGAAGAGTTGGTGATTGGATGCATCAGCTTAGGGGGAGTCTGTTGCTGACAGAAGCTATTGAAGCTGAAGATATCCAAAGACCAAAGACAGTGCAAGACTACATGAAGATTGCAAGAAGACTGAAGACAAAGTTATTTTATGAAGCTATTGTCAAGGGGGAGTTTGTTGGTGCATGTTTGTGACAACAGCTTAGATTTGGTCTTTGGATATCTTGTAATTAGTTAAATGATAAACGGTTAGCGGGTTTAGCTTTGTAATAGTTAGTTATAATGTTTGGGCTAAACAAACCCATACTTATGGGGATGTGGGACGAATTGGGCCTTGCCCAAATTCGCAGCTCATGAGTTTTATTCTAGCCCAAGTAGCAAACCTTGTGTTATATAAACAAGGTTAGGCTTTAGGGTTTAGGTTAATCAGCCAAAACAATTTTGTGAGAGGAATTTCGTGAGAGACTAGGGTCTTGGACGAATTTGGAGTTGGTTAGGGATATTGATTGATTGTAATCAGTTTGATAGATAATCAATAAAGATCCAGTTTGAAAGTAATTTTTGTTTCTACTCATTCTGCTATATTCTGATCAAGAGGATTTCGCACTCTTGATTAGATTGACAATTTTGTGAAAGATCCATACATCAAGGGGACCTACATTTTAGAAAGGATTTTGTGTTGAAATGAAATAGAAAAAAGGAAAATAATTGATTTTTTTATTAAATAAAGGGAGGGGGGATGGGGGTGGGTCCCATAGGGCCACCTCGTGCTTCGTATAACGTGCTAAAAGATGATGTTTATCTTCCATTGAGTGTTTAGGTTCATTTACGGGTCCCGGGCACGTTCCCGAGTTGCGTGACGGACACCGTTTCGCGCGTAAATAGTGTCAAAAGACTCGGTTTTAAAAATCATGCATAACCGTCTTGAAATCCGAACCCAGTTACGTTTTAATCATAAAAGACTCGTATTAGAGTGGTTTAAGTGTTTTTAAGCTTGATCGATCGTTCCTTGCACGTTTGGTTGGCTTATGTTATGCCTAAAACGAAGGCGTTTCCCTAACCGGGCAGCTGCTTCGTTTTGCGTGCCCGATCTCTGACTGGCTTCAAACCTTATGTCACAGTCTATGGCACAAAATTAAGATGTTCCTGGAACTCGGAATCTTAAATAATGCTACGGATAACCTAATAATCAACGTCAAAGGTTTAGTGCGCTGTTAAACAGAAAGGTCCGGTTTAACACGTGTTTAAAGTCTAAGGACATCGACTTCACACCATGGGCCCTTATTAGTGTCATGTCACTTCTAACGTGTTCTCGGATTCCTACGAGACATAACAGATATCATTTAATCAAGCATATAAGTCACACATGTTTTTAGGGTTTTCGCGCAATTAAAGTGTTAAGTGTGCTTTACAATTTTGGACCGTTTAGGGTGTACCTGGTTTCGTCATGGGTGTCCTTGCATCTCTAAAGGTGCTAAACGGTAAGGTGATTTGGCAATTGGAGCTGCTCCTGGTATTAAGTCGATACGGAATTCGACTTGCCGATTGGGTGGCAATCCGGGCAATTCATCGGGAAACACGTCTGGGTAATCACACACTATTGGGATATCCTTAATACGTTGTTCTTCTGGTTCGGTCTTCATTACACTTGCTAAGAACACATCACATCTTTGACGTATACATTTCAACACTTTAAGGTGGGATATCAGGTTTAATATGGAACCAGACTTCTCTCCCTGTACCATAATAACTTCATCATTAGGAAAAGGGATCCTAACAATCTTTTGCTCACATATACTTGGACAACCAGTCCATTCCCACTACTATATCGAAACTTCCGAGCTCTACCGGTAGTAGGTCAATAAGGAATTGGTGGTCGTTAAGAATTAAAGGACAATCACGAATGATTTGGTGACTAGTTATAGGTTTACCGTTAGCATGTTCTATGGAATAGGGACTTGTTAATTCAATAGCCGGCATATTTAATAGGGGTAAGAAATTAAGGGAAACATAGCTCCTATCTGCGCCCGTATCAAACAATACTGAAGCATACTGATCGGAAATGAGAAAGGTACCTGTCACCACATTCGGATCCTGTCGTGCGTCACGAGGTGCATTTGAGGTAGAAGCTTGGCCCTGCGTATCCCTTCCTGCTGGCTGTTGAGCAAACTTTGGGCAGCTTCTTCGGAAGTGCTCCGTACTGCCACATCCGTAGCAAGTATGGGGGTAGGTAATCTGTTGCGTTGGTGGTTGGGGTCGTTGCTGAAGAGGCTGAGGCCTTGGGGTTTGGAAACGGTTGGGTTCCAATAGTGTCTTACAGTTTCGGGTATAATGTTCACTTTTTTGGCACCTCGAGCAGATCCCTGCTCGACATGCACCATAGTGGTGCAAAGTGCACTTGTTGCATTTTGGGGCTGTTCCTTTATAGCCACCAGAGTTTCCCGTTGGTGTAGTCATGGCGTAGCTTTGACTAGTGGATCTCCCCCTCTTCGGTATTGCTGCCCCCGCTCGACTACTTTTCGGGGCCTCTCGCTTATTTTCTGCCGGCTCTCCCGGCATTGTCAGAATCGTGCGTCTAACCATGTAGTACGTAACCGTGCCTGACCTAGCTACCACACCGTGCATGGTCAGGTGCTCCACCGAATTAATGATACTCCTTACTTCCGGGGCCAATCCCCAGATATACCTCTCGATCCTCTTAGACTCCGGTCGAACCATGTCTGGCAAGATGCGTGCCAGTTCATTGAAGCAATTTGTGTAACCAGCATGATCCGCACCTTGCATCTGTAGGTTCCAAAACTCATGCTCGAGTTTCTGAATTTCGTGGATTGGGCAGAACCTTTCTCTCATTAATATCTTATGATCATCCCAAGTAATAGCATTAATCGCATCCTGCCCGCGAGATTGCACAATAGCATACCACCAGTTCAAAGCGTAGTCGGTAAAACGTGGCATTTTGTAAAACGTGGACTTTCCTGACACTACCCTTCATCACCACACCAAATTTCAGCTCAATCCAAGTGTCACGGACCAAGTTATAGCCAAAACAAAATTCTGCCTATTCTAGTTTCAGTTTTCGGATGCTATACCTAGCGCAAGCTTCGATTCCAAGCGTTCCTTGTGAGTCCAGAAGTATGTGTGGGCTATATTCAGTACCTACACATCAAGTACAATCCAAATATGCTAGAACTTAGATCAATCAAGCTTTGATTCATTATTTTTCGGTTAATCGAATAGTTAGGCGATTTTTGTCGAATAAGTGTTGATTAGGGTATCAAACCCCAAAGATTTGTAACCATGGCTGCCATATAACACCAGGTAATCCATATGGTGTTCATATTCAGCCCATAAACATGTTTAAACTTCCAAAAATCATGGATTAAAAAGGGTTTTCATGAACTAGATCAAGTTTAATCAAGAAATCATGCTTAAAACCTTATGGATTTGAGTTAATACCTTTGATTTGTTGAAGTTTCTTGTGAAATCAGCTGGTTGTTCTTGAGAGAAACCAGATTTTAGAAAGGATTTTGTGTTTAAATGAAATAGAAAAAAGGAAAATAATTGATTTTTTTATTAAATAAAGGGTGGGGGGGCGGTTTGGGGGGTGGGCGGTTTGGGGGGTGGGTCCCATAGGGCCACCTCGTGCTTCGTATAACGTGCTAAAAGATGATGTTTATCTTACGTTGAGTGTTTAGGTTCTTTACGGGTTCCGGGCGCGTTCCCGAGTTGCGTGACGGACTCCGTTTCGCGCGTAATTAGTGTCAAAAGACTCGGTTTTAAAAATCATGCATAACCGTCTTGAAATCCGAACCCAGTTACGTTTTAATCGTAAAAGACTCGTATTAGAGTGGTTTAAGTGTTTTTAAGCTTGATCGATCGTTCGTTGCACGTTTGGTTGCCTTATGGTATGCCTAAAACGAAGGCGTTTCCCTAACTGGGCAGCTGCTTCGTTTTGCGTGCCCGATCTCTGACTGGCTTCAAACCTTATGTCACAGTCTATGGCACAAAATTAAGACGTTCCTGGAACTCGGAATCTTAAATAATGCTACGGATAACCTAATAATCAATCTCAAAGGTTTGGTGCGCTGTTAAACGGAAAGCTCCGGTTTAACACGTGTTTAAAGTCTAAGGACACCGACTTCACACCATGGGCCCTTATTAGTGTCATGTCACTTATAACGTGTTCTCGGATTCCTCCGAGACATAACAGATATCATTTAATCAAGCATATAAGTCACACTTGTTTTTAGGGTTTTCGCGCAATTAAAGTGTTAAGTGTGCTTTACAATTTTGGACCGTTTAGGGTGTACCTGGTTTCGTCATGGGTGTCCTTGAAAATCTGAAGGTGCTAAACGGTAAGGTGATTTGGCAATTGGAGCTGCTCCCGGTATTAAGTCGATACGGAATTCGACTTGCCGATTGGGTGGCAATCCGAGCAATTCATCGGGAAACACGTCTGGGTAATCACACACTATTGGGATATCCTTAATACGTTGTTCTTCTGGTTCGGTCGTCATTACACTTGCTAAGAACACATCACATCTTTGACGTATACATTTCTACACTTTAAGGTGGGATATCAGGTTTAATATGGTACCAGACTTCTCTCCCTGTACCATAATAACTTCATCATTAGGAAAAGGGATCCTAACAATCTTTTGCTCACATATAATATCCGCCTTGTACTTGGACAACAAGTCGATTCCCACTACTATATCGAAACTTCCGAGCTCTACCGGTAGTAGGTCAATAAGGAATTGGTGGTCGTTAAGAATTAAAGGACAATCACGAATGATTTGGTGACTAGTTATAGGTTTACCGTTAGCAAGTTCTATGGAATAGGGACTTGTTAATTCAATAGCCGGCATATTTAATAGGGGTAAGAAATTAAGGGAAACATAGCTCCTATCTGCGACCGTATCAAACAATACTTAAGCATACTGATCGGAAATGAGAAAGGTACCTGTCACCACATTCGGATCCTGCCGAGCGTCACCAGACCCAAGTATAAAGGCACGACCTCGAGGTGCATTTGAGGTAGAAGCTTGGCCCTGCGTATCCCTTCCTGCTGGCTGTTGAGCAAACTTTGGGCAGCTTCTTCGGAAGTGCTCCGTACTGCCACATCCGTAGCAAGTACGGGGGTAGGTAATCTGTTGCGTTGGTGGTTGGGGTCGTTGCTGAAGAGGCTGAGGCCTTGGGGTTTGGAAACGGTTGGGTTCCAATAGTGTCTTACAGTTTCAGGTATAATGTTCACTTTTATGGCACCTCGAGCAGATCCCTGCTCGACATGCACCATAGTTGTGCAAAGTGCACTTGTTGCATTTTTGGGCTGTTCCTTTATAGCCACCAGAGTTTCTCGTTGGTGTAGTCATGGCGTAGCTTTGACTAGTGGCTCTCCCCCTCTTTGGTATGGCTGCCCCCGCTCGACTACTTTCCGGGGCCTCTCGCTTATTTCCTGCCGGCTCTCCCGGCATTGTCAAAATCTTGCTTCTAACCATGTAGTACGTAACCGTGCCTGACCTAGCTACCACTCCGTGCATGGTCAGGTGCTCCACCGAATTAATGATACTCCTTACTTCCGGGGCCAGTCCCCAGATATACCTCTCGATCCTCTTGGACAACTGTAGAACCATGTCTGGCAAGATGCGTGCCAGTTCATTGAAGCGATTTGTGTAACCTGCATGATCCGCACCTTGCATCTGCAGGTTCCAAAACTCATGCTCAAGTTTCTGAATTTCGTGGATTGGGCAGAACCTTTCTCTCATTAATATCTTAAGATCATCCCAAGTCATAGCATTAATCGCATCCTGCCCGCGAGATTGCACAATAGCATACCACCAGTTCAAAGCGTAGTCGGTAAAAGTGCAAGCTATATACTTTACCGCACAGTTACCCGGACAATTACTTATGTTAGGGACCGATTCCAACTTCTCGATCCATTTCACAAACACATTTGGTCCTTCAGTTCCATTAAACTCAATTGGTTTGCACTCCATAAAGGGTTTATACGTGCAAACTGGCCTAACATTGTTTTGGTTATTGTTTTGACCTAACGGTCCCGACTGTGGGTTCGGTTGGGGGTTAGTGTTAATACCGACGCTAACCTGCGCCACGATTGTTGGAATAACCGTTTGGAGTTGTTGTGCTATCAGTTGGGCAATTTCTGCCTCTGTCATTCGAGGTACATGTTTTGGGGCCATTCCATTATAAATAATAGATATGTATGTATCAATGTCACATAGTTAATCATCACTTATCACATTTTCAGTTACCACATACCACACAATTCCATTACACATCACCTATATAATAACATGTATCAAATTTTGCACACAGACTTAACCCATAAGGGCTAGTGCCTAAATGCGTGCATCATACCACGACAGCACAAACTACGAAAATACGGAAGTACTACGACTGCATCACTACCTCGACATGGACATAACCCCAGGATTAACCCAAAGGTCGTTATATGTCGACCCAACTACCTTTCATTTAGAATTACCGCAAACGTGTATAGATATCGTGTTTACAACAACTGTGGCCTCATCTTTCGCATCAACCAGGGTCGAAGTCTCAACACTGCATTGCCCAAAACATAACCGAACGGATCGCAACATGAAGCCCGTCTGCCCTGAGTAACGGTACCTTGATAATGTAGCCGGGTGTTTATGTATAGGAAGTACCGCATCATATCCACCACACCCATATACATGATCAATGTTCCGTTCACCAAAATGTTCAGGCCTAATATTACTTTCCGTGAATAACCAACTGAAATCCGAAACACTCATTAATCGAGAAAAGAAAAAAAAACACAATGTAACCGACGGTCACACGAAACGAGATTTCACAACGCAAAGCGTTCCAAGGAATCTGTATCATCACAAAATTTATACCCAATGGAACCGAATGACAACGGGAATGGTAACTTATTCACGCGCTCCATGCTATCTCCATAACCCGGAGATCGTCATAATCAGATATAACATATATCGCCACGAAGCATAAGACTACGTACTGGTGGCCTGGCATGAAAGCCCACATAGCAACCTACGTCAGTAAGTGCTTGACTTGTGCGAGAGTCAAGACTGAATATCAGAAACCATCAGGCCTACTTCAACAACCGGAGATCCCGAAATGGAAATGGGAGCAAATTTCCATGGATTTCGTTACCGGCCTGCCCAGATCTCAACGCGGAAACGATACCCTTTGGGTGATCGTAGATCGACTGACCAAGTCTGTACATTTTCTGGCCATCAAAGAAACGGATAAGTTTTCTACTCTTGCAGACATTTATCTAAAGGAAGTAGTGTCAAGGCACGGAGTGCCAACCTCTATCATTTCTGATCATGACGCGCGTTTTACTTCTGAACTGTGGCAAGCAATGCACAAGTCTTTTGGCTCACGATTAGATATGAGCACCGCTTATCACCCACAGACGGATGGGCAATCTGAACGCACCATCCAAACCCTTGAAGACATGCTTAGGGCATGTGTAATCGATTTTGGTAATGGCTGGGAAAAGCACCTCCCGCTAGTGGAGTTTTCGTACAACAACAGCTACCACACCAGCATCCAAGCCGCTCCGTTTGAGGCATTGTACGGACGCAAATGTCGATCACCTCTCTGTTGGGCAGAAGTTAGTGACAGCCAAATCACTGGCCCAGAACTTGTGGTAGATACCACCGAGAGAATTGCTCAGATACGATAGCGAATGGCGGCAGCTCGTGACCGTCAGAAAAGCTATGCTGATAAGGGAAGAAAACCACTCGAGTTCCAGGTTGGAGATCGAGTGCTACTCAAAGTCTCGCCTTGGAAAGGCGTAGTTCGTTTTGGCAAACGAGGCAAACTCAATCCGCGTTATGTCGGACCATTCGAAGTCACCGAGAAGATTGGCAAGGTCGCCTACAGGTTGAATCTACCTGAAGAACTCAGCGGAGTTCACAATGTTTTCCATGTGTCGAATCTGAAGAAGTGTCTGTCAGATGAGACCCTCATAGTTCCTCTCAAGGAACTCACAATCGACGACCAGCTGCGATTCGTCGAGGAACCAGTAGAGATTACGGATCGAGATGTTAAGATCCTCAAGCGTACCAGGATACCTCTGGTCCGAGTTCGTTGGAATGCTCGTCGTGGCCCAGAGTATACCTGGGAACGAGAAGACCAAATGAAACTCAAGTATCCCCAGCTGTTTAAGAAAAACGCAACCACTACTGAGGCTGAAGCTACTGCAGAATTTCGGGACGAAATTCCAAATCAACGGGGGGATGATGTGACACCCCAGGAAAATCAGGAAAACAACGCAACTTAACTAGCTTCCTCAGTAACCACGCGCTAAATTTCGGGACGAAATTCTCTTAACAGGGGGAGAATGTGACAACCCTCAAATTTACATGTATTCCGTACAATTTATTAATGATAATTAAAGTGCTTGACGACTGTGTGGAATTACTTAACTGCTTTCTGATTACTGTGTTATACTTACATATACTTGTTAACATGCTAATAAAGTACAGAAAAGTCATTAAATAGTCCGTTATGTTTTCCTGAGTGTTGAAAATTAAAAACGTTTCAAAAATATATACATAGGACACCTTACGGATTAATTAAGCACTTTAACGGAACAGTGTCAAACCGAACAACCGGACTTTACCCGGAACATAGAAATATTGCCAAAGACATTGTTTCTACTTTTCAGAGCTAGTTAGGGTCCCCGAGTACCCTAACACCCGTTATATATTACAACACACATAATAACTAATTTTATTTACTAACTAAACTAACTTATCACTTAGCCATCTAGTTAAAATTCAACCAAAAACCCCACCCCCACAACCGATTCGGTTCCCCCTAGGGAACACACACATCCACTTTAGATTATTTTAATCTTGCTTGTCTAAAATCTAGATGGCATATTATCCTAAGGTTAATTAGATTGGATGGACTATAATTATAACCACAAGACCCACCATCTCATCCACTAAAACACTTAACACAAAATTGCATTTCCTTCTCTCCCTCTTGTCTTGCCTACGGCCGAACACCACAACCATCATCCCACCATCATTCAATTTTGATCAAGGCATTCTACATACATATCAAGGTGCTAGAGTTCACATAAGGAGGCCCGGTGCTTACGGAATCACAAGGACCTCTCTACATCGCTATTAACCACCTAATTTTACGTCTTGTTTCTTCCCTAGCCTTGTGCTAGTAGTAAGTGTTCTAAATCACCATCTTGTTCTTGATTTTAGTGGTTAATAGATGTTTGTATGATGAAATATGAAGAACACACAAGAACATGACATAAAGTCTTGTACATAAGGAATAAAAGGTGGATAAAGAGAAGTTATGTGTGTAAATCATGTAGATCTTGTGTTGTTATGATTCTTGTTGATTTTCTGATGATTTGTTGGTTAATATTGATGTTTGATGTTGTTGTGGTCACTAAACATGCTAACGGAATCAATCGAACATGAACTAGAAAGTTAAAGAATGAAAACAGAATCTGTCCAAATTTTACAGCCAACTTCAGTTGGCTGTAGACAGGTCATAACTCAACGAAAAACTGATATTTCAAGTCTATAACGTGTTATTATGAAATATGGTTCTAATGGAACCGGAATCATGATTTTTGGACTCCGTTTACTATTTTTAAAGCGTCATTTCGTAACAGCAGCTAGAGCTGCATTTTTCTGCTGAAAATATGCGTTTTGTTTTCTGTCATAATTTGAGTTCTGTGTAGAGTTAGACCATGAAACTTGTACTGAAGATGAAAACTGATGTATTTGTAATTACCCCACTGGAATTTTGTAAATTGGACTTACGATGAATTTCTAATAAATTGTTCCGTGGACTGTGGTCAGAAAAAGATAAATCTGAGTTCAGTCTGGAAAATGAATTTTTATAAAATATTAGTAATGAACTGGACCCCGATATTTTTACACAATAAAATTTGGAACGTTTAAGACATTCTGTAAAAATTTGGAAATTTTTGGAATAAGTTAACTATTTTATTAAAATGTCCGAAAACAGCCCGGTTTTGAATATTTATGCTGAAATGACATAAGCTGTAATTTGCGTCTCTAAATGTCGAGTATGCTATCTGTAAATGATCTAACATGTTATATGTGTTATGTGCATTATCGTATGTTTTTTTATGAGTGGGGAATGGATGGGAAACTTATATGGGCATAAACCGTCAAAGTGATGCATGTTGTGTGATAGATACGTGTAGGAACTTTGTGCTCTATTTGAAAGCCACTAAATGACTAACTGGTAAATCATACTAGGACGTGATTGACCGACCTTGACTGTTAGCTATATTTGAGAATCTAACCGAGCAAACCGAGGTGAGTTCACACACTTTCTAAGGCATGGGATTCCCGGTCGTTTGGGAATGGGTTAAAGAATTTAAAACTAAATCTACATATCCTCCTTGGGTAGGATATGTACGGCCATCCTCCATAGATTGGATGCCATTATTAATCCTACGAATTCTCCTGGTGCAGAATACGTACGTTCGTCCTCCTTGGGTAGGACAACAACCTTAAAACTAGCTAGACAAAACTCTATCATGAAGTCCCTCAATTTATATCGACTTAATCGCCGAGGCCAATGGCGAGCGGGTCATTAGTTAATAGCGCTATTAGGTTTAACAAACCTCACACCGTGCCAGTCGGACGGGCGTGTACTAATGGACTATGGCAAACTGTCAGTGATGATAGACACTGATGTAGGGCACAACTATTGTTCGTCAGTTGTCGATATGTATGGTCTAGTAGTTCACACGGGGAAAGCCCCCACTGATTATGGTTATGGTTTGGGTAATGAAAAAGGAACTGGTTAAACATACTTTCAACTACGGGGTAACCCCCACGGCAATTAAGCCAACGAAAGTCAAACCACGTTTTTCAGAAACAACTTAAAACTAAACAACCAAACGTGAACTCACTCAACTTTGTTGTTGACTCGTTGTTACATGCCTTACAGGTCGTTAAACGCTTGGAGCTTGCACGAGGAAGGAGTCGTTGTGGTGTACGGACTGTTATGTTCCGTGCTTATTATTTAAATCCATATGAACTTATTAAACTTGCGTTTTGAACTTTAACTTATAAACTATGGACTTATGCTTTTGGATTTACTCTTATGCTTCCGCTGTTTAAACCTGAACTTTGTTAACCTAAAGTCGGTCTGCTTCCATTTGGTCACCAATCGTATTGCGTTTGGTTTTATTTACTTAATTGTGTTGTTCAATATGATTGGTGGCTCGATCCTGGTCACGTCACGCCTCCAAGCGGTGGTACTCCGCATGGTGGATTTTGGGGGTGTGACAGTTATTACGTTCTGGACCATAATAACCCACTTGCCCCACAAGGCCATCCTGGTACTCGCCAATAGGATACTTTACAGTGTTCATTAACTACTTTTAGTAGTGGTTAATTTTCCAGTGATGTCCACTAAGGTCCGAGCCTGGAGTTATAGTCTAGGTTTCCTTAAAGGCACCTACTTCTCTATAACCAATGACTCTGGTACCATCTTCTGTCACACCCCGATTTGCAGCGGAAGAAAAAAAAAACGTGGGATGCAACAGACACCTCTGGTTCAAGCACGTTGTTTATAAAGACACTACATTTTATTAATTACAAACTGTTGATTTCATACTACATGTATGTTACAACTGCGTGTTCCCATGAACCACATAAGTCTTCTACGTCGCATGCGTCTATCTCAATATTTGCCAATAAACACGTCTTGAACAACATACACGGATCACATCAGTCTCAAATTACCTGAAATGCATGTTAGTTTTAAAAAGGGTCAGCTAAACGCTGCTGGTGAGTTCCACTGGTTTGGTTGTTTCATTTCAAAATGTATCAACATGTTTAATTGCACATATTACGGTTCATAGATGGAATTACACGAGTGTCACAAGTGAAACCTAGACTGTTTTAATCGTGCTGTGTCACACAGACACTTAATCGAACCACCTGCATTACATGTAGCTTAATGCCCTCGGGTAGTTATGTCTAACAACATAACCTGGTTAGGACGCGTGCAGTTTCCTGGCTGCCGGCCACACATGTCCGGCGGCAACTGGTTTGTCAGACCAATAGTACTATCCACTGCCCACGGCTTACGTTAATCACTTGTATCGGGGCTAATATCGTGTGTTAGATAATTCACATCATAGCAAGTTGGTGTAATTAACACAGTTTGTAACATGCAAATCACCCCAGAAAACAGTAAAACAGATTAAAAATGGGGGAGTGAAACTCACAGTGCAAAGAGTAGTCTCGGCTAAAGAGTGTTTAATCAACGAAATCAGCTTTAATAGCACACATGCAAGTAAGGACTTAAATCAGTATCTAAGTCGGTAATGGTTATAAGTTGGATTTGGTCAGGATTTTTCACCCCAGATTGAGTCTATAGGACATGGGTATGGTGATGGAGGTCAGGGTAGTATTAGTTTTCAGTTTGGCTTCCGGGCACCGGTTCGCATGCCAGCCAATGTCAGTAGTTTAACGTGTTCGGATAATGGTACGGGAATACCAATAGGGCCAACACGTTGTTATTTAAGAATTATTAACTTTTCATTAAGAGAGTTTGGGTGTTTGGGGAGTCCAGGTTGCCCAATTTTGAGTTTCCGTTTCCACCGTCGGGGATTTCCCGAACTGGTATTGGACACACCCCAAGTGTCCACTCCGTCCTGGAATCTCCCAGAACACTCCCCGTATTGATTTAAAATAACCCATTTTTAATCCCAAAAATTACGGTGCCCACCGTAAGTTACGGTGGAGGCCAGAATTGAATCCTTGCTTCTAGGATCAAGGGATTTATAATGGGATTTTCCTTATTTTCTTTAATTCTATGATTCAACCTATATATATTTAATTATCAAAACTAACTTTTGAGTTGGTTTTGAATACAGATGATTGTCGAGAGTCCCGGATGAAGATCAAGCGTCGAGCAAGAACCGAACACGCGTTAAATGAAGCTTCCGCAAGTTGTTTCGTCGTTATTCTAAAACGGCAAATTAAACCACTTGATGTGGTATCATTTTAATTTGTAAAAGTTTTTAATAATCCCGTATTTCCAATGTATGTAATCATTATTTACATGATTGTTTTCGCAAAATATACGTTAAACCTTGATTTATAAGAACGGGTGTTACAAGTTGGTATCAGAGCCTTGGTTTAAGAGATTCAAGTATGGTGGGAAAACTATGCTTGGACTTAAACCTTATGCTCTTAATAAAGATTGGTGTTCGGTTCGAGGCTTGATCGCAAATCCGGTAAGTACATGTATGTTAATAGTTAGTATGCTAAAGTGTTGTATACAACACATAGGGCTATCGTGTGATACACGTTACCCCAATTAAAAAGGATTAGTATGGTTGATGAAAATACGCGCGTTGACACGTATGGTAGAAAAAGCCTTGTATTATAATACGGGCGATTATTGAAGTTGACATTACTAACTCTTGTGAATGTTTTAATTGAAGGACACTCGCATCTGAAGATGACGAGAGTGGAACGAATTGTAGATATGATGATGGAACGGTTTGAGATAGGATAAGAAGAGCATACTCATCAAGGACCTGAATCGCGCAACGATCGCAAATAAGTAATGGCAAGAAAGCCCGTTAGGGCAAGCATTTACCAGGTGCATGTTTAAATTTTTGCATGAATAGAAATATGCAACAAATACGTAGAAAATGATTGTTGCATATGTAAATTAGAAACTTGGAAAACCTGAATAGAAATACATATCCAGGATATTATTTCCAAGAAAACTAAATAGAGGCGTTACTTACATAGGGCGTGATGTGAAAACTATAAAAAGGTCGTGTATGTCATGTGTTAATCACTTACTCTGGCCAAGTAAGTAATGGCATATGATACCATGAGTTTCTTATAGCGGACACATTTACATTCGATGTAGTAAGGACGGGGTGAGAGGGACAAATTAAAAAGTACCCAAATGAATCAGATAAGCAGAATATCTAATCATAATGTAAACGCACAGCCGAGTGACGGAAGTGTATTATATTAGGATGATGAGCCCGAGAGAAGGGACAAAGACACATGTAAAGTGATTAAGGTACGCACTGGGAGGGGGTGTACTTACACTCGAACCCGGAGAATGCAAACATGTAAAATGATTAGGATATGCTTTGGGAGGGAGTGTACTTGCACTCGAACCCGGAAAATGCAAATATGCCTCTTAACGGGCCGTTTTTGTAAAACGTCAAACTCGAGGACAAAAGTCGGAATATAAAAATGAAGCGAGGTCTTAATGCATACCGGGAGGTTGCAATAATAACGACTTCGGTACAACACCCGGTTGATGGATAAGAATTTAACACATGCGTAGACCGAGAAACGGGAACTCGGATGGAAAGTTAAAAGACTCGGGTTTTGAGTCATAACTAAAAGACGACAAGATAAAGTAAATAGAAATTTTGAATAAATTATGTTCAATTATTTTAAAGTTGAACGGGTTGAATATAATATCATGCCGAACGGCATGAGTAAACGCAAGTGGGATAAAGGTAGCGTTAAATGCAAAAGAGTAATGAGCCCGGTAATGGGACATAACCAAATAAAAATATATGCAAATCAAATAACAGTAAGCATAAGAGGAACTGACGTATAAATGACGTGAGAAGTCATATGTAGGAAAATTGTCCGAAAGAAAACAATTGTAGCCACGAAACTACAATCAATGTTAACGGAACCTAAGCTTGAAACCAAATGATTCTTCGAACAAAAACAGGGTGCCTTGACACCAAACATGTATTTTAAGAATGACATGAGTAAGGAGTGATCTACGGGATCAACATAACCTTTAGGGTTATAAACAAATGAAAGGTCTACGAGACTAAAACGACCCACAGGTCATGATTAGAAAGAAATTATAAGGACTTAGCCCTAAAGAGGTGAAAGTCTAATCAAAATAGCCCATAAGGCTAAGTGATAAAACCTACGGGTTAATTAGATAAAGCGAGGGAATCCATTGAGAATCCCCGCATAAAACTAAGACTGTAAAAAAAAATTATGTACTGTCAATATCCTGGTATGGATAATTGACAAAAGTTAAAGATAAGATCCTAAAACAAAAAACTTTGGTTTTAGTAAGAAATAACAATTTTACAAATATAAATTCTGATAGGAATTTAAATAGTAAACATGAAAGATACAAGTCTTGACACTGATAGGCGCAAGACGATATATTTGAAAAGTGGTATTTTCGAAAATGAAAGGTTGATATAAATTAAACAAGAGATAACACGATCACGGTCAAGAAATGCAATGTGAAGTAGAATCACATTATAACCAAGCGAGCGGTAAAAAAAAATAATTGGACTAATAAGTCTAGTTAGTGAGACTGGTTAAGGTCATTTAAATAAATTTGAAAAAAAAAAAATTGTTGTTAAAAGTGAGGGATTGCACTAAAGACCTTTAAACGGGTCAAGGTAACGGATTCATAAAGAATTCGATAGAATATGAAAGCGATGGATATCGATAGGTTAACCAAACTAGTGGAAATAACGAGATTACGTTATTTCAAGTTGCATTATGCCGTATAAGATACGTAGATGATTAATAACCAAAAAGATGTTACCATTTCTGGTAAGTACTAACACTTGATTAAAATATGAGCAATGCTCAACTGATTATCGAGAGCAAGTGCATTGAGTTTAAACTCAATAAACTATGTAAGAAAGGTTTCGGGGACGAAACCTCTTTAAGGGGGGTAGACTTGTAACACCCCGAAATCGGGATTGGTAATTAAACCATGTTAATAATAATGAATGGGTAAAATACCGTTAGTAGTAAAAGTAAACCCGGTGAATATTAGGAATTTAATAGATAAACCTAATATTAAATAAAAGAGAATAAACTGCCATTTTGGTCCCTGTGGTTTGGGCATTTTTGCCATTTTAGTCCAAATCTCAAACTTTTTAAATCTGGGTCCCTGTAGTTTCATCTGTATTTGCCATTTTAGTCCAAAATTCAAAATCCCTCTTTTTTTTACTGTTCCAAAAAGTTTGAGATTTGGACTAAAATGGCAATAAAAGTGAAACCACAGTGACCAAAATGGCAGTTTACTCTTAATTTTGGACTAAAATGGTAATAAAAGTGAAACCACAGGGTCCCAGATTTAAAAAGTTTGAGATTTGGACTAAAATGGCAAAAGTGCCTAAACCACAGGGACCAAAATGGCAGTTTACTCTAAATAAAAAGTGAATAAAAGCTTTTGAGGAAATAAAGATAATAAGAGGCCCGAGTTAACGGGATTTCAAAATAAAATGGGTTATGACTTCCCCGAACCCACTAAGTAACTAGGGATATCAACCTAGTTAGTTAAGTGTTGTAAAAACAATAAAAGAAACATGAAATAGATAACCCTTTTATAAACTATGGAACTAGAGGGACTAAACATGGGCAAATGTAATAAAGTTTTGATTAAATCAAAATTAACTCAACAAAAACACACACGTACGTGTGTTCCTGCGATCTCCACAGAGCTTCTAGAGCTCAAACCCTAAATTCCAAAAATTCACCAAATTGAAAGGGGAAATCAAGCCCAAATCGAAATCCAAGCATAGATTAGTGATCACCGCAGTAAAGGGGTCATAAGGTATGTAAAATTTCATGGTTTGATTCCATCTTGAATTCTAGATGAACACATGAGATTCGAGATTAGAGCTTGCATGATTGTTGTTTGGATGAAATTTGTAATGAAATTATGTCTAGGAGTAAACCCTAGTCAATTGTTGTTGAATTAGTGCTTAAACTATGAAATTCATAATCATCTATGTAAGTGCTAAATGGGTTTTGTGGGAAGATGATGAACACTAGATTTATGATCATCAATTTGGTGTTATTCGATTTCCATGAAGTAAGTCTAGGTGTTGTTATGCATGCTAGACATAAGAACTTGTGAATGATGCTAAAACTTGGGTAAATAACTAGTTATGAAAATTTATTGTTGATTTTATAGAATATTCCCACAAGGTGTTTGTTAAAATGCCTAAGTGAATGTTCATATGTTGAAATTACGAATGAAACGCGTAATTGCCTTGTTTGACTAATTACGTGAAAGATGGGTTAAAGCGGGTTCTAATCATAATGTTGATTTGACTTAATTTTGTAAACCATGTGATCAAAAAGTAGTTAACTTTTGATAAGCTAAGTTAACTAATCATGAAGTCGAATAGTAGCTTTGGCATAGAAAATAAGTGAGGTAGAATAGTCGTGATTTTCTTATGACTAATTTAACCGCCTTGTAAATGATTAACAATAGTTTGACGCCTAACGAGCTAGGTGGAGGCTTGGGAAAGAAGCGGTCAAACGAACCAAGCACGAAAAGAAAGGCGTATTCGGAATGCAAGGTAAGTAAAACTTACACCCTTATGTAGGACACGTGTTTATTTTATAAACTATAAATGCGAAAGATGTAATATCCAAAATAAGGGTTCCGACACGACCGATACAAGTCGGAACAAGTATAAATGATAAAAACCATGGTTTATGGTAAACGGGGCAAATGGGTGAATTTGGAAATCTAAAACCATGCTTTTATTCTAATTTATGTAAATGTTTGGTCTTATAGTCCAAACGGGTCAAATGGTGATGAAACACCATTTGACAATATCGACTAATGTGATTGTCAAGTCGTATGTTATCAGGAGTGATTAGCAATTTGGATAATTGCGACGCCATAGAATGTTGGTTAATTAACGCGAGGTATAAAACGGGTCTATATGTTGATTCGAGCCAGGTACGCATATATATGTATATATAGATTTATGGTTTAAAATGCAATATTGGTCAAATAACTTAGCAAAGGGACCAATGTCGTAAAAAGGAAGAAATAAGTTGACAAAAATGCCCTTGATAGGTAAATCAGGCAAACGACCCTTAGAGGTCGTTTAGATACTAGTATTATCATCATGTAACTCTTAGACACATGTAAGAGTTGCAGGCATCAACTTTGGGGGTCAAATGCCTATGAACGGGTTAATCACGTAAAATGACTATCCTAAGGGTAAAAATTAGGAATGTGGTTCATTATGTTAAATCCACCACAAAAATAGTTGTGGTGGAATATAAGAGGCTATTTAAAAGTGAGAATACGAAGTGTAGAAAGAGAAGAGAGAGTTTGATGATTAAATGTACATAATTCGCTCTAAACGGGTCAAAATAAGAACTTGAGCGTAAACGGGTTTTTATTATGTAAGAATCCCGTGATTTGAAATTTAAAGGATAGGAGATATGGAAATTATGAATTTCATGAGTTTAAGGATCAAATAAACATGTTTGTTTGATAAAAATCGAACGGGTCAAAATTTGGTAAAAAGGGTAATAAGCCGAAGACTTAAAAGTCTGAAATTTTGTTAAATCGAATGTTGGATTTTGACTCCATAATGTGGAGAATCAAATTACAATCACGTAGGAAGAAACGGTAGGTCAAACGGACAAGCGGATTGAAAGATACGAAAGTTTTCGTGTCAAAAACGGCAAAATGGGAGTTCTGATACAGGGGCCACCGTAACTTACGGTGCCCACCGTAAGTTACGGTGGAGCTGAAAGCTTTACGGCAGCTGCCTACTGATTTACGGTAGGGGCATGTTATAGCAGGGGCCACCGTAACTTACGGTGCCCACCGTAAGTTACGGTGGAGGCCAGAATTGAATCCTTGCTTCTAGGATCAAGGGATTTATAATGGGATTTTCCTGATTTTCTTTAATTCTATGATTCAACCTATATATATTTAATTATCAAAACTAACTTTGGAGTTGGTTTTGAATACAGATGATTGTCGAGAGTCCCGGATGAAGATCAAGCGTCGAGCAAGAACCGAACACGCGTTAAATGAAGCTTCCGCAAGTTGTTTCGTCGTTATTCTAAAACGGCGAATTAAACCACTTGATGTGGTATCACTTTAATTTGTAAAAGTTTTTAATAATCCCGTATTTCCAATGTATGTAATCATTATTTACATGATTGTTTTCGCAAAATATACGTTAAACCTTGATTTATAAGAACGGGTGTTACAGATTCCTCCGAGACATAACAGATATCATTTAATCAAGCATATAAGTCACACATGTTTTTAGGGTTTTCGCGCAATTAAAGTGTTAAGTGTGCTTTACAGTTTTGGACCGTTTAGGGTGTACCTGGTTTCGTCATGGGTGTCACAAGAGACAAAACATTAAGGACGACATCGTTAGCGGCGCTTTGTCCCCTTTCTCAATTGAGTGCCCCCAAACCACCACCTCAAAACATAAACAACTAATGCACAGATGCTCCGGTTGGCTACGTTCCAACGATCGCCGGTGTTTGCTCCTCTCTTCTCTCGTTCTCCCCTTTCTATAGACACATATCTTCGCTCGAACATCACAACGACTTATACTGAGGTGGAATCAAAAGGCGACGGCTGTGGCACGATCAGATTCTGGATCTAAATACGTTATTCCGTTTAGCAAGGTAAAACCCATTAGATTCCAGTCTTGTTTTAGGTTGCAGAGTGTGGTTCACGATCAGATTTGTTACCCACGGTGTCCATTTGATGATTACAAATTTTCCAGCAAAGGGAATCGAGTGTGGTGACTTCGATCAGACACGTACGTCGACGACGGATGCAGATGTAACTGATAATCGGAGTTTTGATGGCCTATGGGTTTAGATTGGCGATTTTCAGAACAAAATATAGTGGTGACCGATTTCAGGGTTATTTCCAAGATGTGGTAGGTTGTGGTTGTTTTCTAGCAATAAAACAGGTCCTGAAAGTTAGGTTGGTGGTTGTTTCTGGTTTGAGGCGGTGGTTTGGTTGCAGGTATAGAGAGAGGGGGTAGAGAAGAGAAAGTAAGTTTATATATTTTTGAGTAAATTAAATGTTTATATATCTTTTTACACATTTAGTTCGTTGATATAAGTTATTTACTCAATCGTCCCTGTAGAGTAAAGTGACAAGAATACCCTCATATGCAATGCATATAACCATATTTAACAAAAAAAAATGACTGAGTTAGGGCTAAAGGACATAACGTGCAGGATTTTAAAACGTTAAGGACAAAACTCGTCAAATTTAATGGCAAAGAACACCGGCTGTCATTTGGTACAAACATAAATGACAAAACTTGTAATTTAATCTTTTTATTAAAATCAAACCAGCGTGTATCAATAAGAAAATGAATATTTGTTAATGTGAACACTTTTGATATTTAAGTAGTATACACTTAATATTATTAAATTATTATTCACTTAGACCATTCACATCCAACCCCCAAATTATGTAAGGGGGTTTTTATTTTATGAAAAATGGTTATAAAGGAGAGAGAAATTGTTACTATTCATCTGTAAATTTAGGTGGATGATGTTCATCTTTTATAATTTTATTGATATATTTTAAAAATAGTTGTTAATGAAAGAGAGAAAAAGTGTAATGATAAAGATATTAAAAAGTAGTATCTAATTGAAAAGAATATGAAACAGATAATAATTTTTAGTGTAATATAGGATGAAAAGAAAAAAAGATAATGATATATTTTTAGTGTAATATATGGTAAATAAAATAAGAGGTTGAATGGCTCTTATAACTTTGAAACATTTTCTCTTAAACATAAAAAATGTTATTTTAATAACCTACACTTTTTCAATTAGCTGTATTATTTTAGTCCGTGGATTATGAAGTGATCATTAAACATATCCTCGTGTTGTTCGCATGTATAATATATTAACAAAATACATGCAGTTTATGACAGTTTAGGAGTCACTTCCAATTAAATTAATACTATAGTTGAAATAAAGTCCAAACTATTGGGTGGTGAGTGAATGTATGTTTGATGGTTCTATGCTTGTTCCTGGAAAATACATTTGATGAGGGCTTTTTTTTAAAAAAGAGAACATAGAAAGTTATTCTTGATCGCAAATAAAACAAATTTCGAAACATAAAGTATTTAAAAGGGAAGATTCTACTTTATGAATCATATTGTTTGTGGGAATTTTCTATTATTATGGCGTGATTATTTTATTAAATTAGATATGTGATTTTGTGTTATTAGTCATAAATAGCAAAAAAAAAAAAAAATTAATAAAAAAATTAATTGAAAAGAACACTTAATCTCTCAACCTACAAGACGTAAACGTGAAATATTAGAATGAACGAATGTTATTCTTTAAATTATCTGTATCTATATCTTTTATGTTTTTTTTTTTTTTGAACAGCAAGTCGTAATATAAATTATCTAAACAAAAAATGCTTAAGACAATTTCTTAACGCTTTTTTGAATAACAAGTCGTAATATAAATTCTATAAACAAAAAATGCTTAAGACAATTTCTTAACGCGTTTAAAATAACATAAAGTTGATTTTTTTTTTAATATGTTCTCTTCATCACCGTATATATTAAAAAAATAAAAATAAACGAAGTTAGTTTAGAATATAAGTTTTACTAGGTTATAACCCCGTGTATTACACGGGTTAAATAAATAAATTTTATATACTAAATAATAAAACAATATATCTTTAAAAACCTCCTTTATTGCACGGGTTGAATAAATATAATTTAATATATTAAATAATAAAAATTTATATCTATAAGAACCATATTGTATGGGTTGAATAAATGTAATTTTATATACCAAATAAAAAAGTTATATATTTAAAACCACGTGTATTACATGAGTTGAATAAATGTGATTTTATATACCAAATAATAAAAAAAATACATCTTTAAAAATATGTGTATTACACGGTTTGAATAAATGTAATTTTCTATACTAAATAATAAAAAATATTTATCCTTAAAAAAACCCGTGTATTGTACGAATTGAATAAATCTAATTTTATATATCAAATAATAAAAGGTTATATCTTAAAAAACTTCATGTATTACATGGGTCGAATAAATGTAATTTTGTATAGTGAAAATAAAAATATTTAATATATTAATACAAAGTTTGGTTTTCGTGATAAAAATAGATTATTCTGTTGTTGCAAAATTTGTTAACGAAGTCTCAATAAATGTAACCCTTTATTTAAAACTCCATAAATATATTAGTTAATTTAATTTCAAGTTTCGTAAAATCTATTTGATCCAAACTAAACAAAACGTTCAAACATATAGTTAAGATCAAATTAGTTAACTAAGTTTGAATTTGAAGTAAATAAGTAAATATAAAAGTAATAATTAATTGAGTTAATTATTGTTTTCGTCCCTGTGGTTTGTCAAAAATCACTATTTCAGTCCATTAGTTTAAAAATTACGATTTCAGTCCCCGTGGTTTCACTTTCGTAACCATATATGTCCCTGTGATTTCACTTTCGTAACAATTTCAATCCATTATTCTGTTAAGTACAGGGACTGAAATGGTTACGAGGTGGACTGAAATAGTTACGAAAGTGAAACCATAGGGACTGAAATAGCAATTTTTAAACTAATTGACTGAAATAGTGATTTTTGACAAACCACAGGGACGAAAAATTTGTTAACGAAGTCTCAATAAATGTAACCCTTTATTTAAAACTCCATAAATATATTAGTTAATTTAATTTCAAGTTTCGTAAAATCTATTTGATACCAAACTAAACAAAACGTTCAAAGATATAGTTAAGATCAAATTAGTTAACTAAGTTTGAATTTGAAGTAAATAAGTAAATATAAAAGTAATAATTAATTGAGTTAATTATTGTTTTCGTCCATGTGGTTTGTCAAAAATCACTATTTCAGTCCATTAGTTTAAAAATTACGATTTCAGTTCCTGTGGTTTCACTTTCGTAATCATTTATGTCCCTGTGATTTCACTTTCGTAACAATTTCAATCCATTATTCTGTTAAGTACAGGGACTGAAATGGTTACGAGGTGGACTAAAATAGTTACGAAAGTGAAACCATAGGGACTGAAATCGCAATTTTTAAACTAATTGACTGAAATAGTGATTTTTGACAAACCACATGGACGAAAACAGTAATTAACTCTAATTAATTCAAATAAATAATATTATAAATGAGAAGAAGATTAAACTAAATAATAATTATCCATAAGTTACTAAACTAAATAATATTTAATAAGAGAGTTATCTATAATTAATTAGAAGAGATTAAACTAAAATAATAATTATCTACAAGAGAATGCCTAATATGATGACAAGTGTCCCTAAAGTGGTTTCTTTTATTATATTGATGTTCAAGTAAGCAAATAGAAATGATGTCATGGTTACAAGAGTCTATCTATCGCATATAGACTTTAATCGTGGCCTAACCGTCGAGGTGAACTCGGGACCTAAAAGATCGAATGGAACAGTACATAGACAAGTAAATTCCTTATGAATTCCAAGGTACTCTCTTTAATTAAGAATTACGGGATTCATCATTCGAGAGGAAGTAGACTACTCAAGAATTTCACATTTCATTTATGTCATAATTGAATAAAGAATTCATAAAATCTAAATAAAAATAATAAGGAAGACAGAATCAATGAAGTTTTGCTTGATTTTCACTGAAAACTTGAGTAAGGAGTAGATCCTTTTGGAGTTTTCTAGAATCTGAAAGCGAGAACTCCTTTCTTTTTCTTTTTTTTCTTTATTTGACCTACTTTAGCCGGATGAAAGGAAACTTTCACGTCCGATTTTTAGGGGGGGGGGGGGGGAGATCCTATCCCAATTTTTATTTTGCTAGGCCCATAGATAAAAAAACCCACTTTTTTACGATTACGGGGTTTATTGGAATATGAAATTCAACCCTGGAAATACAGGATCCTAATTTTTTTTACTACCCGGAGCTTCGATACGTTTCGAAATCGAGAGATGTCTACCAGAGGAGGTTCTATCAGACAACAATTAGCCAATCTAGATTTACGAATGATTATAGATTATTCATTGGTAGAATGGAAAGAATTGGAGGAAGAGGAATCCACAGGGAATGAATGGGAAGATCGAAAAGTTGGAAGAAGAAAAGATTTTTTGCTTAGACGCATGGAATTGGCTAAGCGTCTGCTTAATAAAATAATTAGAAACAAATCTAAGTATTAAATTATTTCTGATAAGTGTATAATATTTATTTACGATATGCATTTCATAAGTTACAAGACGTAAGCATAAAATATCAAGGTTGGAGAATTCGCTAGTCGCTAGCGGGTCGGTGAGGTAGGGACTAGCGACTACTCGGGATTAATCGGATCGGACTTTTTATGTATAATTTTAAGTTTTTATACATATATACATATATTTTTATACGTAATTTTTTTAAGTGGACAAGTTTTGATCGGAATCTGGGAGGTTTTGTCCGGAATATGTGTTTTTTTCCGATTTTTTCCGATTTTTTTTGTTTTTTCCCGATCTTTTCCGATTTTTCCCGACCGACTAGTCGCGATTAGGGCCGACTAGGCCGACTAGCGATTTTTTTACTGATTAGCTGAAAATTACTCAGTTGATGGGCGACTAGCGACTAGTCAGCGATTAATCGCCGGCTAGTCGCGATTTTTGCAACCATGTAAAATATATTTATTGAATGAAACCATACATATTTCGTAATTACACAAAATATAAATAAAATATGAACTCGTGTTATAGCAATTTAGAAATTTATCTTGATCAGAACTCAAATCACTTTAATAGGATTGAATAGGATTGTCACGAAAACAAAGCAATAGTAATAATATTTATATAACTAATGTGAATGTGATTTATTTCATATGAAAATGTGATTTATTTCATATGTGACACAACAATATAAAAAGTGGACTGATGTTGAAGAAAAGAGTTTTATAGACTTCTTCGAGTCTCTAATGTGACAAAACAATATAAAAAATGGGCTGATGTTGAAGAAAAGAGTTCTATAAACCATGGGCGGAACTAGCCTTTGGCCAGCGTGGGCGGCCGCACCCCTTGGAAAAAAAATTAGTATATATTTTAGGCCAAAAACCCGACCGCACCCCTTGAAAATATGGTTGAACACCTCATCCGCACCTCCAGCAAATAATTTCTGAGTCCGCTACTGTATAAACTTCCGTGAGTCTTTAATACTCTTTCAACTTCGACAGTTAATGACCTAAAAAAAAATTGACTCCTACAATGTAACGTAGGCAGAATGTTCTTACTAACTAAATCCATAAAAATGTGTGATAATTTAACTAATCACTTTAATAAATAATTTTAAATTTAATTAAACAAAAAATAAATCAAGACAAAAAGGTGTGAGGTGTAAGTTTTTTATTGGTTAAGAAAACTAAATGGGTATGTGAGAAGAGGGCAAGGAATATTGCCCATCTCACGCCCTCTTCATGCATACGGGAAATGGTTTTACGAGAAGCAACCCACTACACCTAGTCTAATGGACGATTTAGATACAAAGAAACGAGAGCATTTTCAAAGACAAACACAAGTCCAACTCTAGAATTCTTGAAGACATCAAAGATTGCTCAATATTATGGCTAAAGCATTGGTGAAAGTGGGAGCAAATCTCTGCAGAAGAGTGGAACAACCTGGGAGTCGATGTAATAAAACAAGAGGCGACAAACAATATGAATGTATGTAATGACTTTTAGGTGCTGTTTGTTTTTTCAGAGGTAAAAGGTCTGCAGTCTGCGGACCACATCTGCAGACATCTGCAGGAGAAGAGGTGGACCAAATGTCTACAGTCTGCAAGGAGAAGAGAGTTTGTTTTTTTTTCTACAAAAACCACTTCACACACACAACACACACAACATTTCTCTCTCTCTGCCTTGAACTCTCTCTCTCTACAAACTCTCTCTCTCTACAATCTGTCACCAGCACCGCACCACCTCCGCCATCACACCACCGCCTCTCTCTCTCTACGGTCTCTCTCTCTCTCACCGATCTCCCTCTGTACGGTCTCTCTCTCTCACCAATCTCTCTCTCTCTCTCTTTACGGTCTCTCTCTCACCGATCTGGGTTTTGTTTTAATTGATGGGTTTGGTGGTGGTGGGTTTTGACGATGGTGGTGGTGGAGGTGGTGGCGGAGATGTGGTGGCAGGTGGAGGTGGTGGCGGAGGTGGAGGTGGTGTTGGAGGTGGAGGTGGTGTCGGCAGGTGGAGGTGGAGGTGGTGGCGGAGGTGGAGGTGGAGGTGGAGCTAGGGTTTTGGAGCAGATGGATGTTTTGAAGAGGGAGAAGAGGTTGGCAGAGGTTTGCAGACATGGGGAAGGATCTGCTTGGGGAAGAGGTGAGGCAGAGGTAAAAGCTCTGCAGATCTTCAAGAAAACAAACAAGCTGCAGGACCCTTATGTGTGCGCACGTCTGCGCGATGCAAACATAAGTGCTCAGAAGAGCTTTTGGCCAAAAAACAAACACCACCTTAGCTTCTGGCTAGTAAGTCCTGTTCTATATTGAAAGTAATAAAATAACGAGTAAACTTCCGTTTTGCTCCCTGTGGTTTGATCGTTTTAACGGTTTTGTCTCAGTCCTTTAAAAATAGTCATTTTCCTCCAATAGTTTACTATGTTTTTCCCATTTTGCTTCCCGCCTCTAACTCCATCTAAATTGTTTGTTAAGTGAAAGGGTATTTTGTGTAGGAAATGGGTCACAATTTTATTAATAAAACTAATAAAAAAAATAAAGATACTCTCTTTAAACATTTGGGAAATTGTAGTACATGAACCGTGTACAAATTCAAACGAAAAAAATATGAACTACAACATATTTAATAAAACAATCGATTCAAACCAATATCTTCAAAAGATAAAGTCTTCAACTTGATCTTTAACCGCGTCTACTTGTATGGTTCGTTGTGTTTTTAGTCCGTTTTGTAGGCTTCAACGAGGTCTTGAATCACGTCTTCTTGTACAATAATTTCCTACAAAAAGAACAAACAAATGTTGACGGTTGTGGCTGAGGCACGTGTTCAACACGCTTCCCTTAAAACAGATTTCGCGCCTCTACTAAAGACGACGCGTCTGTCTCCCAGGTTACAACAGCCGAAGCAGTTTGTACTGCCAAAGAAGGCCACGCCCCCGAGGTTACACCGGATAAAAACATAGTGTTAGACCTTTTGGAAATTAAGAATAGAAATGTAGTTGAATCATGTAGAGAAACTTATCTCTATATGTTCCCAACTTATGGGTCATCA
Source organism: Helianthus tuberosus (assembly GCA_030545235.1). NCBI lineage: Eukaryota > Viridiplantae > Streptophyta > Magnoliopsida > Asterales > Asteraceae > Helianthus > Helianthus tuberosus. The sequence continues at coordinate 56,903,964 of CM060403.1, forward strand.
AGTACTTCTTCTTCAAGGACTTTTCATGCATATCTTTATGTCTCTTTCTTGTATGCTTATTCTTGTAGTTATATATATATATATATATATATATATATATATATAAGGGATGGATCATAAGAAAACTAGTTTAAATGAGAAAACCAAAAAACTAACCAAAAAAAGCCTAAAAAAAAACCTAAAAACATACGAAATTTTTTTTTTACAATTTTTTTAGAAAAATCGCTACTTTTTATGTATGGAAAAAAATTTTCAATTTTTTTTTTTGTTGTACTGCACATGTGCACTAATACATAAAGCTTAAACCACTTAACCCACCCCCCCACCGACACCCCCCAAAAACCTAAATTCACCCTCCCACCAAAAGCCTAAACCCCCCCCACCCTCCCGGAAACCTAAAACTAAACCCTAAACATAAACCCGAAAAAAACCTAAACCCCTACCCCCCAAAAACCTAAACCCCCCTCCCCCCCCCCCCCCCCCCACACCCAAAAACCTAATCCTAAACCTCCAAAAAAACTAACCCTAAAAGCTAAACTAGACTCAAAAAGCTAATTTTAAGCATGTAATGCAATTGTAGTACATGTTATATTGCACATGTGCACTACTATAATAATAGTATTGAAAACAAGACGACACCATAAATCTTTTTTTATGTCATAAAAAATATGCTCGAATATACTTGAATGAAAGATACAAAAATTTGTGATCTTATGGTGCCATTTTTGTTTTAAAATGATAACGTATGGAGAAATGGGAAATGTTTGAAAAGTTATATATATTGTGTTTTCCAATTTTACCCCTCCTTCATTAAAAGTCCCCCCCCCCCCCCCCCTCCTTCATTAAAAGTCTCCCCCCCCCCCCCTTTTAGTGGTTTTTAGTTAGTTTTCTAGTTTTCTCATTTATATCTAGTTTTCTCATGATCCTCTCCCTATATATATATATCTATTACTATATATAATGTATATAAGAGAGAGAATGTTGAAAGTTAAGAGTTCATAAGATATTAAGCCTAATGTACAACCATTCTATGCATATCCCTTAGAAACATGTTACACCAAACTCCCAAAGAAGTATTCTTCATCCCTTACCCAAAAGTGGTTCTGCAAGTATAACCTCCAGAAAGGCAAAAAAAGCAAGTGTTCTTTCTTGTCAATCTATACTACACCTAAAGTACCCTTTTCACCTGTCAGAAACCCTCACACAATCCCATTCGTCCATAAAACACATCTCATTCGTCCATAAAACAACTCTCAAATCAACGGCCAAAATTGCCGATCCGCGTTACTCACCATCAACCAATCACTACATCCTCCAAAAATGCCGATCCGCATTACTCACCATCAACCAATCACTACATCCTCCAACAAGCTACTTAAGCAAACTCCCCTGCACTTCAAACCTCACCCATTCAACTCTCACCTTTTCTTCACAAACATTCTCTCACCAAGAAAAAAAACTTCATAACTAGTGGTGTATTATGATTTTAGATTATGAACTGTTTTGTAAATTTTGTTTTGTTGGATCTCGTTGTTTAAGAAAATAGGACCTGACACATTAAAATAGGCACTATAAGTTACAAACAGAAATATATCCAGAATTACTATTTTACATAATGTTATATAACTTTTAAATATGGAAATCCGTTTCTAAAGTTTAAAGTTGAGTTCTTCCTTTTTCTTGAGTCTAAAAGGGATGTTAGAACATCCACCAACCATATCTATTCTGATCTGCGTGGATAGTTTTCTTGTAACCAAGCTGGAGAGATCTAACCTGTAGAACGAGTTTTCCGGTAACTGCGTTGCACAGATCTAACCGGTTGATCAAGTTTTCCGATAACCAAGCTACTTAGATGTGTCCGATTTGCGTGGGCAGCAGACGATGTCTCACAAAAGCAACTCCGACGAGCTTGAGTATGTCCCTATACCAAGAACCCTAATTCTCTCTCTAGCATGGGCAATTTTCGTTCCTCTTTCAACCTTCGATTCTCTTCTTGATCTTTGTATAACAGCCTGATTATTGGAGTGTTGATTTATCAATACATCCGATTCGAACTTGTTAGCAATAGTGATTGATTGAATCTAGGGTTTATTCTTTTTTCTGTTTCATCACCGCCTTGATCCTTTGTTTTCAATGGGTTAGGGTTTTGCTAGTTTAGGGTTTTCTTTCTTCGGTTTTCTGTTAGTTTGCTTGGTTTCTCGGGTTTTCTTTGCATGCTTGGACGCTGTTTTGATTTCTAGAGAGTTGTCTTCTGTTAGTATGGATGATCGTAATCTTGAAGTTGGGAGTGATGGTAGGTTGAACGGCACTGATCAGGTATTGAAGAACGATGACGGAGGAACAATATCTTCTCGTGGGATTGGGTTGAGGGTTACGAGTTTGGAGGGTAATTCGATGAAGCCGAGGAGGGGCATGTACTCAATGTCAGGGACTTCTATCTTGGATGGCCTGTCCAAGATCTCTACACCCGTTGGTGAGCCGGCTAGGAAATTTACTACGTTTGCTGATTATAGTAAACTCCCCCATGCAAACCCTAGTCAAGGAATGGAGATGTCTCAGGATAATACTTTGCGGGTGAATGATGAGAAGCTGAAAAATGTTCAGGGTCCGGAAGAGGGAACTAACACTGATATTGGTCAGACTGATGATGGTAACTTGGGTCAGACTGATGGTGACAACTTGGGTAAGCCTATGTCGTATGCAGAATCTGTGATCAATCAAAAGAACAGGAAGGTAAACTTCAGACCCCTTACTTGTGATATTCAACGTGAGGGATGTGATATTGTTCTTCCAAAAGAATCGGTTCGTGTGGTCCAGGAAAAGTTGGCTAACACCTTTTATGGGTATTTCTTGGGTGATCGTCTAGCCTATCCTGTGGTTGAATATTTTGTAAGGAATAACTGGAAAAAGTTTGGGTTGATGAAATCCATGATGAACGCGAGTGGTTTCTTCTTTTTTAAGTTTGCGGATCATAAGGGTATGTGTGATGTGCTTGCTTCTGGTCCTTGGATAATAAGGTCACAACCTATATTTCTTCATGATTGGTCTCCTACGTTAAAGCTGGAAAAACAGGAGGTTACTAAAGTTCAAGTTTGGGTGAAAATTCATGAAGTGCCGATTGCTGCTTATACGGAAGATGGCCTTAGTATGATTGCTACGGCAATAGGTGAACCTAAACTTTTGGACTCATACACTACGTCAATGTGTATGGACTCGTGGGGGAGAAGTAGTTATGCGAGAGCTCTTATAGAAATATCCGCGGATAAGGAGTTCAAAGAGGAAATCACTATGGCAATCCCTGAACTAGATGGCGAGGGGTTTGTTAAGGAAACCATGTATGTGGAGTATGAATGGAGTCCGCTTAGATGTTCAAGTTGTTGTGTGTTTGGCCATGATATAGATTCCTGTCCAAAACAGATGAGGAGGCCAGAAGTCAAAGCTACAAACAATCAGGAGCGGGTTCATGGAAATCAGGGGCAAACTCAAGGTCGACGACAAGGTAAGCCTTCGCCTAAAGTTGACGAGGATGGTTTTATGGGGGTCCAAAGCAAAAAGGTGGCTAGGAAGAGTGGGATTCCGATTAACAAACCAAAACCAAAGTTTGAATATAGACCCAAAAACTCTAATCGGAAAGAGCATGCGAACACCAAATCAGTTTCAGCTAGTGTGTTATCTCGAAATCCTTTTGATGTCTTGAATGAAGTGAATGTGGATAAAGGACAAAGTAGTAACTCGGTTGGAGGTGACAAGGAGGACTCTGATGAAGACGAGGTGGTGGAAGTTTATTATGAGATGGATGAGTTTATCATGGAGGGGACGCGAAATGGTACTAACGGGGCAAGCACTCCTATTCCAGTAGTTTGCAATGATTAGTCTTGCTGCTTGGAACATTAGGGGGTTGAACCGCCCTCTGAAACAACAGGAGGTTCGCCAAATTGTCAAGGAGAATAGTTTGTCTTTTTGTGCGATTCTAGAATCCCATGTGGATGTTGATAATCTAAATAAGGTTTGTTCTTCTGTTTTTCGTCGTTGGGAGTGGACTTCGAATGGGAGCAGTTGTGATAAGGGCACGAGGATCATTGCTGGCTAGGACCCGGGTATTTTTGACGTCATTTTGCTTTCTCAAACATCGCAAGTTATGCATTTTCAAATCATTTTTAAGCAAGATAAGAAAGTGTTATTTTGTTCAGTTGTTTATGCGGCAAATTATTATATTACTCGAAGGGAGTTATGGCATCATTTATCTAAACATAAAGTGCTTGTTGGTAATAAACCATGGGTTATCTTAGGTGATTTCAATTCAGCTCTTAATCTGGATGATAAGTCCATGGGAGTTTCAAATATTTCGGCTGGTATGAGAGAATTTCAAGAGTGTGTTTCGGATATAGAAGTTTTTGATATAAACAGTTCGGGCTTGCATTTTACTTGGAATCAAAAACCCAAGAAGGGTGTGGGCTTGTTAAAGAAAATTGATAGAGTTTTGGGTAATACTCCTTTTGTTGATGTTTTTCCTAACTCGGTAGCGCTGTTCCATCCTTATCGTATGTCCGATCACTGTCCTTGTTTGTTAAAGATTCCAACTCCGGGGAAGATGAAACATAGATCATTCAAGTTCGCTAATTTTTTGGTTTACAAACCGGGTTTTATTGAGGCGGTGAAAAAGGCGTGGGATACAAATATTGAAGGAGTTCAGCAATTTTGGATAGTGAAGAAACTTCGTCTATTGAAAGGTCCTCTTCGTGCGTTACTGTTTCAACAAGGTAACTTGCATAAGAAAGTGGAGGACCTGCGCGAAAAGCTGGATGCGATTTAACGGGAGATAGATAGAAGTCCCTTCAATGTCGATATTCGTGACCAAGAAACAAAGCTTACGGTTGAGTTTCAAGAGGCCTGCTTAGATGAAGAGCGTTTCTTAAAACAGAAATCTAAAGTGGATTGGCTTCGAGCTGGGGATTCCAATACGACTTTCTTTCATGCATCGTTGAAGAGCAGAAATCATTCAACCCGCGTTGATGTCATTATGAATTCCGAAGGGGAGTTGTTTGAGGGGGAGAATGTCTCAAAGGCGCTTGTTGCTCATTATGAGAAGTTCCTTGGTAGTGAAGATGTTATAGCGCTTCGTCCCTCGTATGAGCTTTTTCCTAATAAGTTGAATGCTGATGATGCTATCCATATGATACGACCGGTCACGAGTGAAGAGGTTAAGCTGGCAATGTTTTCTATTGGAAACGAAAAAGCTCCTGGCCCAGATGGGTATACGGCGGTATTTTTTAAGAGTGCGTGGAATATTATTGGTCATGACGTATCGAATGCCATTATAGATTTTTTTAATACAGGTAAGCTTCTTCGGGAGCTGAATAATACTCTTATTGTTCTTATTCCCAAGAAGCCAACTCCGTCTATGGTTACGGATTACCGGCCTATAGCTTGCTGTAATGTTATTTATAAATGTATTAGCAAGATTGTCGCGGATCGTATTAAGGGTTCTTTGAATCAAATTGTAAGCATAAATCAGTCGGCATTTGTCCCGGGAAGGAAGATATCTGATAATATATTGCTTACTCAGGAACTGATGCACAATTATCATAGGAGCTTTGGTCCGCCCCATTGTGCCTTTAAAGTTGATATTCAAAAAGCTTATGATACGGTTCATTGGAGTTTTCTCAAGGATGTGCTCGTTGGTTTTGGTTTCAATTCAAGGATGGTGGATTGGATTATGATTTGTGTGTCTTCTCCTACCTACTCTCTTTGTGTTAATGGGGAAGTGCATGGTTATTTCAAGGGAAGACGAGGATTACGTCAAGGAGATCCGCTCTCTCCTTATCTATTCACTCTTGTCATGGAAATTCTAACTTGTATTCTTCAGCATGCTTCTCGGCTGGATAGCTCGTTTAAGTTTCACAATAAATGTGAAAAGCAGCGTATTATTAACCTCTATTTTGCAGATGATTTGTTTCTTTTCGCTCGAGGTGATGTTCATTCAGCTCGGTTTATTATGGAGGCCCTTACGCACTTCACGAACATGTCGGGTTTGGTCCCTAGTATTCAAAAAAGCACAGCTTTTTTCTGTAATGTTTCCAATATTGTCAAGGATGCTATCTTGGATGTTTTGCCGTTTGAGGAGGGCCTGCTGCCGGTTAGGTATTTGGGGGTTCCTCTTATATCCTCTAGACTCCTTGCTAAAGATTGTAGTGTTTTGGTTGAGAGATTGGAGAAACGCATCGCTAATTGGAGGAATAAACTTCTTTCATTCGCTGGTAGATTACAACTTATTATTTCTGTTTTGGCGTCTATGCATGTTTATTGGTCCTCGGTATTTATTTTACCCGCTAGTATTATCAAAGACCTGGAGGCTAAAATGCGGAATTTCTTATGGTCTCAAGAAGCTTCTTTTCATAGAGGGAAAGCCAAAGTCTCTTGTAATGCTATTTGTGTCCCAAAGTATGAAGGTGGGCTTGGGATTCGGAGAGTTGGTGATGTCAACAAGGCTCTGATGGCTTCTCATGCCTGGAGTATTTTGAATAAGAGGAATTCGTTATGGGTAGCATGGATTTATTCTTACAGGTTAAAGCATCGTAATTTTTGGATGTGTAGCGAAGTAGCGAATTGTAGTTGGTCCTGGAGGAAGCTTTTGCAAATCAGGCCGCTTTTGAGAAGTTATGTCATCTGGGGCCTCTCACAAACTTTTTATCGTCTCGAGTGATCACCAATGCAGGTTTTATGTTACATGCCAAGGTTGTGGATGTTTACTCAGATAATGCTTGGGCCTGGCCGCAGGAATGGAGGTCTCGGTTCACAGTTTTGGATCAGCTGGATAATATTCACTTGCACCCGAATAGTGTGGACAGGTTATGCTGGAAGGAAGGTGATGATTTGCATGATTTTTCATCGTCTAGAGTCTGGCATTCGGTTCGATCTAGGGAGCAAGAGATTGACTGGGTTAATATTGTCTGGTTTAATCAATGCATTCCCAGACATGCTTTCCTAATGTGGCTCATTATGCGTCGGAAACTCCTGACGCAAGACATTATTTTAAAGTGGGATATCTCAAGACGAAAAAATATGAACATGATGTGTTGTCTTCTTTGTTTCGAGAATGTTGACTCCCATGAGCACCTTTTCTTTGAGTGTAGTTTCTCAACTCAAATTTGGTATATGGTTCGAGAGAAGGCGGGAATGGCTAATGTTGATCAGAAATGGAGCTCGATTATTAGTTGGCTTAAGGATCGAGGGAAGTCGAAGACGGCGATTGATTATGTCAGCAGGCTTTTGGTCGGAGCGACGGCTTATGTTATTTGGCAAGAGCGTAATGCGAGATTATTCAGGAACCAAACGAGACCCCCGTATATTATACGCGATACAATACTAAAAACTATTCGATACAAACTAATGGGCGTGAAATTCAGGCAATGTGCTAATGTGAGAAATCTGCTGGGAGATTGCTGAAGATACAACGAACGACGATGGAGGCTAATTATCATGTTTTCAGTTAATAGTGTTGGTTCTAGATGCTAGTCTAGTTGTGTTTTAGTTGTCTCGTCGTTTTTTATTTGGTTTACTTACATGGGGCATGTCTCATGTTTGAACTAGTGTGGATGTCTCCTCACTACTTGTTTTATTGTTTTTGTGAATATATAAAATCACCGGGGTAACCCCTTTACCCAAAAAAGAGAGTATGTCCCGATACCTCAAATCTGATTCTCGGTCAACGACTCGCCTGGTAGAGAATTCCGGCTACCGATATGCATGGTTAAGTGTTTCTGCAACTGGATCGACATCCTAAGCTAACCGATATAGAGGCGGAGAACTGATAATAGGAGTAGAAGAAGATTAAAGTGTATAACATAAATGAATGATTAGGTTAGCAACTCGTTATATAAGCTTTTTTAGTTTTAAATTCTTAAAAGCGTTCGTAACATTTTTAGAAATGTTGAGAAACAGAGAGAAATCTCAAAAGGAATCAACTATCATGTAATTATACATATGATATGAAACCAAAACTCAATCATAAATGACCGTAATCGTTGTATCAATCGATGTCTGCAAAAAAAATTGACCAAGAAATTGGATTTTCTATGACGAGTCTTTTAAAAAAAACATACATGTCACTTTTTTCTTTGAAGTATTTAAGTTATTATTTGAATTTCAAAAACTTAGAAGACTTAATAATATTGATAATAATAATCAAGTTTTATTATTTGTTTATTAGAATATTTTAATCGTTGCCGTTGTACGTACAAAATCACTCAATTTTAAAGATTGGTTCATCGTTTGAAAAGTTTGTTACTATTTAATCAAGTTTCCAATTATATTAATAATTAATTAATGCTAAAGTTAAAGGAGGATATACAAAAATGGTTGCAATTTAATAATTATCATTATTATTAATTGCAAATTTAGAATAACCACCATGAATTAATCAAAGTAAAAATAAATTATAAAAATCTATCATTTTTAAGGTATTATATATTACATATATATATATCCAGAAATTACTATTCTACAAAATATTGCACAACCTTTTAGGTTTTTATTATTCTAAAGTGTGTAGAGGCTAGATGAAAAGGACTGAGAGGGAGAGGTAGGGGATGAACATCGGTTCCATAGGGATGCAAATGTAAGATGAAAGAGAATGATGGGAGTTGCCGAAATATGGAGTGGAGGTGTGGGATACGTTCACGAGAGAGAGAGATCCTTAATGCTCGGAGATTTAAAAAGATTTATAGAGATTTACAAGAGAGAGAGAGGAGATGTCCTTGGGTAGTTAAAGTCCTTTATGTACGTAAGAGTGATGTGACGGGACGTTATGTTAAACAACAACGTACCGTCTTAAGGGTATAAGGAGTGGTTAGACATTTGAGAGTGACAAACTAAAAAATCAACCAATGAGAGTGTGCCATGTCAAAGTGGTAAACTATGCTCAAAAGTGTTGGCAATGGTTAGACATTTGGTGAAGTGGTAAACTATTTAAAAAAAAGGAAAAAGGTGTGATTTGTTGAGATGCCATGGACCCCACCACACACACCCCCTCTCTCTCTCCTTCCCTCCCTTCACCACTTTGGCAAGCCATGACCGAATTGGCAAACTTTTGAGTGACAAACTATGTTGGCGGTGGTGTTACCAATTGGCAAACTAAGTTTGCCACACTTTGCCGCACCCCACTTCGTATACCCTAACAACTTTATTGACCAAGATATTACCTCTATTTTTGTGTATTATGCTTTCAGAGATCCGTACCATGAAGCCAAGTCTATAAAATATTGCGAGGTGATTAATAAACTCTAAAAAAATGAGTATTGTGTTGTAAATTGTAGGCGCCATATCACACGGGTCTATACTATGATCTATTAAAAAACCATGTGTCATTAAAATGCGTTGATGCGTTGACTACAACAATATGATCTAAAATCACGGTGGTACTTTTAACATGTTAATGATGTATCAAAGTCCATAATCTCAATTCTCATATCATTTCCATCTCTATCTCTGATACATAGATACATGAAGAAGCCAAATAACACGAGTACAGGTATGTGTGTATCCAACTTTCTTAGCTAACTACTATCAAAGACACATTTGTTGATTATGCGTGATCAAAAGTCTTTGATACATGACTCCTCGCCCACGTCCAGGGCCGGCTATGGTCAAAGTGATGTGGCGGGGCGTTATGTTAAACCACAACGCATAACCTTAACAACTTTGGTGAACCGGATATTACCTCTGTTTTTGTGTATTATGATTTCGAAGATCTATAGCATCAAGACGAGTCTAAACAATATCACGAGGGATTGATAAACTAACAAAAAACAAGCACCATGTTGTAAATTATTGCCGCCGCTGCATCGTGCGGGTTCTCTACTAGTATATATATATATATATCCTACGAAAAGTGTGTTTTTCCTAGAAAGTCTAGGAAGCGATCTGGACTATCCAATGGGTGTGTTTAATGGTTGAGATCATCTTGGTGGCATTTTGGTAATATGTGTTTCTTAAAAATAGGATTATTTAATTAATTAGGGGTAGATATGTCATTTAGCTTGTTTTAAATATGGAAATAATTGTCATTCCATAACCACCCCACATTTAGCTTACCATCAAGAATCGATATCCCCTACCTCGCATCGATGATCTCTTTGATCAGTTACAGGGCGCTTCTTATTTTTCAAAGATTGATCTGCGATCTGGATATCATCAACTTCGTGTGCATGAAGAAGATATTCCCAAGACAGCGTTCCGCACTCGATATGGGCATTATGAGTTCACAGTCATGCCATTAGGGGTAGATATGTCATTTAGCTTACCATCAAGAATCGATATCCCCTACCTCGCATCGATGATCTCTTTGATCAGTTACAGGGCGCTTCTTATTTTTCAAAGATTGATCTGCGATCTGGATATCATCAACTTCGTGTGCATGAAGAAGATATTCCCAAGACAGCGTTCCGCACTCGATATGGGCATTATGAGTTCACAGTCATGCCATTCGGTTTGACTAATGCTCCTGCTGTTTTCATGGACTTAATGAATAGGGTCTGCAAGCCTTATTTGGATCAGTTCGTCATTGTTTTTATTGATGACATCTTGATTTATTCTAAGACGCGAGCTGATCATGAGCAACATCTTCGTCTTACTCTGGAACTCCTAAAGAAAGAGCAACTTTTCGCCAAATTCTCCAAGTGCGAATTTTGGCTTAAAGAAGTTCAATCTTTGGGGCATATTGTCAACGAACAAGGTATTCATGTAGATCCCTCCAAGATCAGTGCGATTAAGGATTGGGATACGCCTACTACTCCTACTGAAGTTCGTTCTTTTCTTGGTCTAGCGGGTTATTACCGCCGCTTCATTGAGAACTTCTCAAAGATTGCAGTTCCTCTAACTGCTCTAACTCAGAAGAACAAGCCCTTTGATTGGGGATTCAAACAAGAGGAAGCATTTCTGACTTTGAAGCAGAAGCTTTGCGACGCGCCTGTTCTAACTTTGCCTGAGGGCAATGATGATTTCGTCGTTTATTGCGATGCATCTAAATTGGGTCTTGGCTGTGTTCTGATGCAAAGGAACAAAGTCATAGCATATGCATCGAGGCAGTTGAAGATACATGAGAAGAACTACACCACTCATGATCTTGAGTTGGGTGCAGTTGTTTTCGCTCTAAAGATCTGGAGACACTATTTGTACGGTACAAAATGTGTGGTTTTCACGGACCACAAAAGTCTTCAGCATATCTTCAATCAGAAAGAACTTAACATGAGACAACGACGTTGGGTTGAGCTTCTAAACGACTATGACTGCGAAATTCGCTACCATCCTGGTAAGGCGAATGTCGTAGCCGATGCATTGAGTCGTAAGGAACGTACTAAGCTTCATTGTGTTCGTGTTCAATCTTTTATTCAAGCTCGATCCGATATCCAAGCACGCATTTCTCAGGCTCAACAATCTTGTGTTTCACAAGGTTTAATGGATAAGGAATTTCCCTATCACATAACACCTGATCTAGAACTGAAGGACAATGGATCGTATTACTTCATGGACCGTTTGTGGGTCCCAAGCCAAGATAACCTTCGCACTTTACTTATGGATGAAGCCCATAAGTCTCGTTATTCTGTTCATCCTGGCTCAGATAAGATGTATAAGGATCTTCGTATTCAGTATTGGTGGCCTGGTATGAAGAAAGACATTGCCTTATATGTATCAAAATGCCTTACTTGTCTTAAGGTTAAGGCTGAACATCAACGTCCTTCGGGTTTATTGGTGCAACCAGAGATCCCAGTTTGGAAATGGGAAAACATTACTATGGATCTCATTACCAAACTTCCACGCACAAAGAAAGGTCATGATGCCATCTGGGTAGTCGTTGATCGTCTTACTAAGTCAGCACATTTCTTGCCAATCCGTGAGGATTTTTCTGCTGACAAACTTGCTAAAATCTATGTGGATGAAATTGTAGCTCGACATGGTGTTCCTTTGAACATCATTTCCGACAGAGATGCTCGTTTCACTTCTCATTTTTGGAGAACCATGCAATCTGCTATGGGGACCTAACTTAATCTGAGCACAGCTTATCATCCGCAAACAGATGGTCAATCTGAGAGAACAATCCAGACTCTGGAGGATATGCTTAGAGCTTGTGTGATCGAATTTGGTGGTAGTTGGGATTCACATCTTCCGTTGATTGAATTCTCCTACAATAACAGTTATCACTCCAGCATCAACATGGCTCCTTTCGAGGCTCTCTATGGTCGAAAATGTCGTTCACCAGTCTGCTGGAATGAGATCGGTGAGGCTCAGCTTACTGGACCTGCCCTCATTTTAGAGACAACTGACAAGATTAAGAAAGTTCGTGATAACCTTCAGACAGCTAGAAGCCGTCAAAAGAGTTACGCGGACCCAAAACGCAAGCCCTTGGATTTTCAAGTCGGTGATCGTGTATTACTTAAGGTCTCACCTTGGAAAGGTGTGATCAGATTTGGAAAGAAAGGAAAACTTGCACCTAGATACGTTGGACCATTCAAGATCGTTGAAAGAATCGGTAAGGTAGCCTACAGACTTGAGTTACCTCCTGAACTTGGAAATGTTCATCCAACATTTCACGTGTCCAATCTCAAGAGGTGTTTAGCTGATGAGAACCTCCACATACCGCTTGACGAAATTCGTGTTGATAAAACACTGAAATTTGTTGAGAAGCCAGTGGAAATCATGGAACGTGAAGTCAAGTGGCTCAAACGCAAGCGCATTCCTTTGGTCATGGTTCGCTGGGAATCTAAATGTGGACCGAGTTTACTTGGGAACGCGAAGATCAAATGAAGGCGAAATATCCGCATCTTTTCCCACGAGTTTCCTCTAAATAAATTTCGGGACGAAATTTCCACAAGTAGGGGAGACTGTAACATCTGTGTCTGAAATCATTGTAAACAATTCAGTTATCAATAAAACAAAGTTATTTGATCCCAATGTTTGTTTGGTTATGTTTTACATTTTTCATGTTTTGACTTTTATTCAATTTCAAATTCTATATCGCTTTCTGGAGAGTTATACGCAAACTGGTGCGTAAACGTAATCAGTTTAATGCGAAAAATACTCCGGAACATCAACATATACTTAACATACCTTAAATAACCTTTACATAACTTAGAAATAAGTTTTGAAGGCTTTGGTATGGCAAAAACAAGTTAATTCGCTTACAGGGACTAAACTTGACAAACTGCAAAAGTATGCCAATTTGAACTGTAACGAACATTCCGAAACATGACCATAAGTTAAACACACCTTAAATATCCTTTATATAGCTTAGAAATAGGCTTTGAGGGGTTCGGTGTGCTAAAATAAACTTTTGGGTCATTCAGGGACTAAAAGCGTCAAAAAGTGCACAAGTTTGCATTTTCGCGCATAACTTACGTTCTGAATACCTCCGGACATCCAAAAATTTATGTAAGCACTAAAATATTTTATTTTAGTGTTTGGCATAAGAAAAATCCATTCGTCACGCATTTTGGATCGTTTTTCGCGCTTGTGCGCATTCCGTCGTAATTAAGCGAACATCGCGATCGTACGACCAAACGGACCGACATCCAGGATATTTTTGAGCATGTTTCATGTCCACAATGTTTAGGCATCATTTTAGGGCCTTAACGTTGGCTTAACGGGCCTTAAACGTGTCGGAAATGGCTTAAACACATAACAGGGACTGAAACTGTCATTTGGTAAACTTGTTTCTGATCAGTACAGCCCAGGCGGGCCGCGTAAGGATCTTCAACATCTTACGCGGGCCGCGAGGCCCTCCCAGACCAGATTCAATGTTTTAAACAGCCTGTTAACAGCCTTTCAAACACCCCAAAGGCCAATGCCACATGCCAAACTCTTGTGGTGGGGGCAAAATGAGCTACCATAACATTCCAACACATGTACGGATGAGATTCGATCACGTTATTCGATAAACGATCCTAACGGTGGTCCATTTCCTATAAATACCCACCACATTTTCACCTCATTCCTCACAAATCTGATCAAAAGTGCTCTAAGTTGAAGCCATCACTTCATACCTGAGCTATTCGATCAAGATTTACTAGAGGGGACCCTTTGTAAGTGTTCCTTCGTTCTTTTATCGCTTTTCTAGTCCAAAAGTCGAACTATGTTTGACTTTCAGCATTGACCAGTTTATGGTCGATGCGAAGTTCGTTTGAACTTCATAACGTGAGCGTGATCACGATGGTTATAGTCCCTAGTGACTATACCTACTGATTACCACATTATCTAGGCTCAGTGACGAGTCGTAGTTTCGGCCAAAATGCGTATTCTTGCGTATTTTGTAACCAAACTACTCTTGGGTATCAAAACCGTTTGTTTTGATACCAAACCTGTTTTCTAAACTTAGTTAAGCATGTTTTAACATGCTTAGCTCGTCACTTTTAGTTTAGTGCTTAAATAGGGTCGTAAGGTAAGCGATCTAAACAATCGCTTATACTTTCGAACCCGACCCATTTGGTCGATCATTAGGATCCGACCAAGCACATTAGGTGACCATAGTATATAGGGAATAACCTTCCGAGGTTGTACCTTATGGTCGCTTCGTTTAAGTAGTTGTATGATAGGTAGTTTATATGCCTTAGGTAAATTACCAAAATGCCCTTTTTACGCCAAAATTCATTTTAAGCATATGTAACAATAAACTGATTTGGTAACAATATTAGACATGTTAAGGCATATTTTACTTATCATAGGACTAGTTAGGCTTTCCGAACGCGTTTTACGCGAACGACGCGTTAAAGTAGCATAAGCTACCTAAACGGGTCGTAATGGGTCGTAAGCACTTAGGTTAGGTTTCATTTAGTATGTAGGCTTTGTTAAACCATACTACATGAGTTCCCATACTCATTTGGTTTACGAGCCCTCATTCTACCCGATCTTCCGATTTAGGTCCGGTTTATTAACATAGTTACCTATATTAGGTGCCGTTTGATATCCGTGATCTCTAGCATTGCTTGGTGGTTATCTTAGGACTTCTGAGCAATCTCAAGTGAGTACATAGAACCCCCCCTCTTTTAAATGTTTTCAAGGTGTTTATGTGAGTACATAGACCCCTCTTTTACTGTTTTCCAAACGTTTTGGGGTGAAACACATGTGCCTACTTGTTACTTTCGTGCTTTTCATGCTTTCACATCATATGCTTGTTATGTTCATTAGTACATTATAGTACATGATATCATTACATTTTATGCTATGTATGTCCATTGTGTGCATACTTAGTACATCGTTTTACATTACATTTTATGCTATGTATGTCCATTGTGTGCATACTTAGTACATCGTTTTACATTACATTTCATGCTATGTATGTCCATTGTGTGCATACTTAGTACATTGTTTTACATTACATTGATTTACATGACTTTTCTGCTTTGTATGTTAACTTAGCATACTTAGTACATTGTTTTCATATGACATGTATATAATTGCTATAACATTTGGTTTGCACAAACGAGACTTATATACGTTCATTAACATTAGCTACGCCGCTCGGTAGTAAGTAGTGGTACCATAGGACTTGACAAATCCCATTCCTGACATCCCGGGTTTGTTTGGATGTAAGGAATGACTGAATCCGAAAACATTTCTTTGATAACCTTGACTAAAAGGGTTATCCGACTGTCTCAAGGCTTGAATGTATGCGTTAACTTACCACATAAATGTTTATAACAATAAAACATGCATTTGCTTTGCAAAACATAACTTTTTGATATATTCAAAATACTTTGTTTTGTACATTTCTACATTTGGTTTATGTGACAATACTTTACTTACAATACATAACATTCGTTACACATTACTTGACTACATTTGGACTTTTTAACATTTGACATGGCTTATACAAGGACTTTTTTGACAATTGGTTTAAACATGGACTTTATACATTGGTGGTTTGTTTAAGTGATTTAAGTAACGAGACGTGTGTAATATGATACAAGCATGGTGGATACGCCGCTGGTACTTCCTATATATAAGTGCTTGTATGGTATTACATATCGTAGCGTTATTTGAATCATTTCAATTTAGACATATAACATTTTACACAAATAACATATCTTTCACAAGACATGGCTTTACAAACAACTTATCTTATACAACTCATTTTACTTGGTTATTCATTTAACCATGTATTATTCTTTTATGTATACATATCATCTGATCTTATCGCTTTTTAAATGATTTACAAAACAAAACAACTTACAAGGTTCATGACTAAATTTTATTAAACATTTTCTTAAACTTAAGTCATGAATCCTATTTTCACAAAACCTATGTATCTCACAGGCATTTTTATGCTGACGTACCTATTTTCACATGTGTTTTCAGGAGCTTTTGCATAGGATGATGATCATGACACTAGGGCGGACCTGTGCCTTAGAGACTTAAAATAAAGATAGAACTAGTTTAATTATGTTCTGAACTCGTTATTTCCTGTTTGAAACAATGTAACACTCTTGTTTGATAAATAAAATATAACTTTGTATGCCATGGTTGTGAAACAATTAATTCTGTTACAACACTCCCCGACGTTTTCGCCACGATTTGTTGTCCTACGTGGTCGGGGTGTGACAGTACGAAAGCTATCGTCCCTCTTCTTGACGAGCAAAACTGGGGTTACCCAAAGCGATAAACTTGGTCTGTTATCTTCCTTCTTTGTCAACTACTGAAGCTACATTGTCAATCCTTGCATCCTGAAGGTGTAAGTCGCTAAGGTGCATTAACAGCAGGAGTGGCACCCGGAATCAAATTGATGCGAAATTCGACTCGTCGTTGCGGAGATGATTCTGGCAAGCCTTCGGCTTCTTTGTCTGCGACGTGAGCCGAGAAGGCAACACATTCTGTGCGCGAAATTCTCGTGCCTCCAAGCACTAGTAATTTGTAGAGGCGTATCCTGCTTCATGAGTCACGTTTGCTTCGTCGCTCATCATCAGGGTGCGGATAACAACCACCGTTCTATTGCTCGGAAACTGGTCCATCCCAGTCACCACGTCGAGGCTTTTCATTAACTAGTTCTATCGAGTGCGGGTCATCTAACTTAACCCTCTACTAAACCAAGTATATTCTTAAATTCATGAGATACGAAGCTATGGTCGGCACTGGTATCAAATAACATGGATGCAAAATTTTTGGTTGATAGAGAACGTACCAGTAACCACATCTGGATCCTGGCATGCTTCACAAGCTCCGATGTTGGATGCTCCTTCATGGTCTTGGTTAATCTCCTTTGGGCAATCTTTCCAAAAGTGCCCCACGTCACTACAGTTAAAACACCCTTGTCTACGTTCTTGATTTCCGCCATTTCCGCCCTGATAGTTACTGTTGTCGTTGTTTCCTTCGTATTTCCTACTATTAACTTGACCTTGATTTCCACGTTTCTTCCGGCGCCAACACATCTCCTTGCAGTGTCCCACTCTGCCACAATTATCACATTTTTCATTACCACATTGCCCGGTATGATGACGTTGACATTCGTCGCACTTAGGTAGTTTACCCAGGTACTTCTTTCCCCTTTTGGCCTTGTTCTTGTTATTTGCCCGATCACCTCCTTGGAATTCACTGAGCTTCCTTTTGTTCTTTTCAGATATCTCTACCGGAGTTTCCTTCTTCTCGTCGGGGGTTGAAAGTCTTTCCAATCTAAGTGCTTCCTTAGTGAGCGCCAGACTCATCATATATGCAACAATAGTTGTTGGTGGCGTTGATGCTGTCATTAAGCTCAAGGCTTGAGGCGCCAGTTCCCAAATGGATTGCTCCATTCTCTTCAATTCGGGTTCCACCAGGTACAGAACGACTCGCGACAAATCATGAAGCCTTTGCACGTGCTCCACCACTTTTGGACCTTCCATCTTTAGCTTCCAGAATTCGAATTCCAGCTTTTGGATCTCCATCTGAGAACAATACTCCCTACGCATCATTTCCTTCAGCTCACTCCATGTTAACGCATATGCTGCAGCCTCGCCCATTTCTCGAACCCTAAGGTTCCACCATAACAGAGCCTCATCTTGAAGCAATCCGGAAACGTATGGGACTTGTTGCTCTAGTGTACAACCGCTCATTCGCACAACAACATCCACATTCTCAACCCATTTTACAACAGCTATGGCACCTCCAGTGCCACCGTAGTTCAGGGGTTTGCAGTCTAGAAACTGTTTGTAGGTACAACCTGTACCCAAGCAATCATTATTACGGTAAGTATTAGCAAAGCACATTGGGGATTTTCCAAACGTGTTGCAATGTGTCTTGGATGACTTAAGCATTACCGTTAGGTGGGTCATTCCTTGAGGTACCTTCGCTGCGTTTGTAGCGAAGAACCTCGGGCCGAGCTATGACTCGTGAGGCGTGCGCTTGCCATTCCGCCTCGGTCAGTCGAGTGATCTCTTGATGAGACATCTTCTAGCACATTCACGTATATCACAATCATAGCACATTCCTGTTATATTGGTAGCACGTTTATCGAGAACATTACAATTAGGCCTTCATTAAGCAGGTAAGCACATTGCATCATAATCATAGCATAAATAAGTAATTCATCAACGTGCATAATGAGAATGTTGTGATTGAGCTTTCATATGTCAAGACCACGAGTACAGTTTACAAGTTTCATAATTGTATCATACATCCAAGGAGACTATGGGTCACCTCACCCTTGTCCGAATCGTCTAACAAACTACATCAGTCGAAAGTCAATAAGTCAAAAGTCACACTGTGGTCATCAAAAGCTGTGCAATCTGGCTCAGTAGCTGCACTCTCATCGAAGGTATGCTATCTGCATAAAACCAAAAACCTCTAAGCTGATGGGGGAGGAGGAGGAGGTGGAGGAATGTAAAGCAACCTGCGCAAATGCGCCAAATCCTCCTCAAGTGCTTGAACGACACGCAGCAGGTAAGCAATCTGCTGCTCTAAAGTAAGAAAACGAGCGCCAAACTCCGGGTAGAACTGAAGAGGAGCCGGCGGAGTCGTGAATGGTGACTGATAAGTGCAAGATGGAGGACGCGGGATCCTCTCTAACTCTGTGACTCTACGACTCAACATATCCTGCTGGAGCTGCAAGGATAGGAGCAGATCATCTCTGGTGTATCCAGCATAATGTGAAGGATGGTATGGATCTGATACGGGCATCGTGTTGGGCAGAAACCAAATCAGTGGCTCGCCCGTGGGTGCAGAAACAAAAGGGGAAGTGTGTGTAAACTGTGGCATGAAATGATCGGCTGCTGACACAAAAGGTACGTGACTGGCCTTCTGACTCGATGGTCCTTCCCCTAGACGGGGAGGAGGGATGTCCTGAGGAAACGTGACTAGCAAATCTGTGCGGTGAACATCTGACACGTGCAGGTGAAACTGGGTGACATCAATGGGTGCCTGAACAGGTGCAGAAGGGGGAGTAACTGGTCTGACAAAAGGAGGATAGTCGTCATCATCCTCAATCCACCCATTGCGGGTGTGAGCATATATAGGGTCCACATGGGTAGCAAATAGAGCACGGTCAACAAGTACAGGGACCGGGTCAGGCAGGGGGGGTGCAACAATTGGTACATTGACAGGGATATGGTCGTGCACAGGTAGAAGGTCGTGTGCCGGCATAGGCTCAGGTGCAATCTCAGGCTCTGGGTCAGCTGGAGCGTACTCATGATCAGCGGGTATATCGAAGAGCTGATCATCAGGGCCTCAAAAGGTGGCTCGTCAGGTACAAACTCAATCTCGTGATTTGGGCCAAAGTCATGTGGAAAAATGGGTGCAGCAGACATCGCCATGTCGGAATCAGTGTCAGTGGGGTAATGTTGCACGCCCCGTGCGTGTAAAGTGGCAGATGATACAGACTCAAACGAATCGGGACCAGACGGGTCAGATAAAACCTCCACAACAGGAACCTCGACAGGTGGAAAAACAATGGCATCGATAACTGGAATCTCATCAACAGGGACAACAACGTCATCATCGACCGGAATCTCAACAAGAGGGATAGCAACATCATCATCAATCGGAGCCCCGCCATCCTGGTCATCCTCAGGGGAACCCTCGATGAAACTATCGATGTCATCGTCGGACATATTGTCGAGAGGTAGATCCTCCAAAGGAAATGCAGCGAGAGGAAGAGGAGCAGGGATCTGAACAAGAGGTAGATCCCCATCGTGAAAACCATCAGCTATAGGTAAATCATCTCCAAAATCTGGTAAGGCGAAGGGCTGGAAGTCATCAGTGTCATTAGATAATATCTCTGGGTCTGAGGCAATCTCGTCGTCTGAGACTATAGCTATAGGGTCTGATACTCCACTCTCGGAAGAAGATGACATAATGTCTGTAACAACACAACCATACGTATGCACATATATCAATCATCATCAATTAAACATGTATGCAGTAATAATGTAAGCATGTATGCATCCTAGCCTTCCCAAGACTATCCCACCCAGCCTCTCAGACTGAACTACTTAGTCTCTCAGACTAGACCTCCTAGTTTCCCAAACTGAACTACCCAGCCTCTCAGGCTAACCCTCCCAGTCTCTCAGACTAAAATTCCCCAGTTTCTCAAACTGACTACCCAGTCTCTCAGACTAACTCCCTGGTCTCTAAGACCAAACTTCCCAGTCTCTAAGACTACCTCCCTGGTCTCTAAGACCGAACTTCCCAGTCTCTAAGACTAAATTTCCCCAGTCTCTAAGACTGAACTCCCCAGTCTCTAAGACTGAACTCCCCATTCTCTAAGAATGAACTCCCCAGTCTCTAAGACTGAACTCCCCAGTCTCTAACACTGAATTATAAACATAAATTTTGAAATGTGTGTTTGTGCCTTTTGTTTGTAAAAATGTTTGTTCCCTGGATCTGGACGTTTTAGTGTATGCAATGTAAAAATGTTTGAAAACATTTTCGTGAGAGCCCTGATGATCATAGTCTAGACTCGAGAAAGAATCCTAGTTCGCTATGATCGAGGCTCTGATACCAAGCTGTCACACCCTGGCTTTTGCGGAAGCATGGTTATTTGGTGTGACTTCTTAATACCATAGCAATCAATCATAACAATGCTATATGATAAAAACAGTAGATGTTTATCCATTAATTAAGTTTAGAAATACCACAATACTTGTCTTGAAAACATTGATACCAAATTTAAATTACAAACCATGACATGTTCAACTGAGTTCATAAAGACTCCACAAAAGACTTAAATAAAAACCTGAGTTTAGAAACATGTATCCCGTCCAGGATTGGAATACACCCTCTAAACTCATCAACCATGGATAACATCTTTTTTTCACTACGCAGCTTGAAGACACATGCATACCCCGCCAGATCCATTAGTTTCCTGAAATACATGTGTTTATAATACACGCATCTACGTTTATGAAAATTTTTTTGGTCCAACTCGCCCCGTACGGTGTAGTTCTGATGGTTCTTACAACTGGAGGTGGTTTTCATTTTAGCGGACCCCTATAATATATATATATATATATATACTAGTCATTTACTCGCGCGATGCGGCAGGAGTGGCAATTTACAATAGGATACTCGTTTACCGTTAGTTTATCAGTCGTCTCGTGATATATTGTATACTAATTAAGTTAGTTTTCTTATTCGTGATATGTTGGCACTCGTTTTAACCTTGGAACCCTCGACGGTGTTTACGTGGCTCTTTAGGACCAGCATTGGTTGTAACCGGATCATCACCATCGTCACTCTCTTCCATCCCCCAAACTCCATGAGGCTGTTAGATCTAACACCAAAATCTTCTCAAAAGAGGATATATGACAATCTACAGAGTGTTTAGAGTCTTCAAAAGTATGAATTTGTATGGAAGAAAGAGACAGAAGAAGAAGATGAAGAGTAGGGTCTTGAGAAATGTGAGAGAGAAAGGCGAATGTTTTCAGATACAATTTGGGGAACTCAAATTTTAAAAAGGCTTTTTGAATTTTCAATCTGGAGCCATTGAACAAGTCCCCGCCCGTTTAATCCATGTTATAGTGGTTAAGCTCTAATGGGTTGTACAATAAGCATCATGGGTTGTACAATAAGCACCATGCGACAGTTTACAACGTGGTACTCATTTGTGATAGTTTATCAATCCGCACATGAACTATTCTAGTGGGGTGCCCAAACGATGCGGCAAGAACACAAAACATAGACTGGTTCGGTTAATCCATAATTGATTAATTAAAAACTATGGTTTGCTTATGGTGTATGGTATAACCGATTTAGCCGAACTAATTATACAAAATATGTAACACCCCGAAAACTGGTTTGGTAATCAAACCACGTTAATATTTAAAAGACGGGTAAAGTACCGTTAGTGGTAAAATTAACCCGGAAAATATTAGGATTTATATAACTAAATCTAATATTTAATACAAATGGAAAAGAATGCTTTTGAGAAAATAAAGTTTATAGAAGCCCGAGTTAACGGGACTTAAAATAAACTTAGTCATGAATTCCCCGAGCCCACTAATTTAACTAGGAATGTTTAACCTAGTTAATAAGTGAGAATAATTGTTAGAAATTAAGTGGGTTGTGGCCTACTTAATAAACTAACCAAACAAGAGGGGCCAAAGTGGATAAACTTGAAATTCTAATTATAAAAGAATTTTAAAAACCTAAAACACACATTCAGTGTGTGTTCTAGGAGTTCTGTTCGACCAGAAGCTTCCCAGGAGCTTCAAAACCCTAACTTTCAACAATATCATCAAATTAAAGGCTCAATCGAAGCTCAAATTTGTCACACCCTGGATTTTGCGGAAGCGTGGTTATTTGGTGTGACTTCTTAATACCATAACAATCAATCATAATAATGCTATATGATAAAAACAGTAGATGTTTATCCATTAATTAAGTTTAGAAATACCACAATACTTGTCTTGAAAACATCGATACCAAATTTAAATTACAAACCATGACATGTTCAACTGAGTTCATAAAGACTCCACAAAAGACTTAAATAAAAACCTGAGTTTAGAAACATGTATCCCGTCCAGGATTGGAATACACCCTCTAAACTCATCAACCATGGATAACATCTTTTTTTCACTACGCAGCTTGAAGACACACGCATACCCCGCCAGATCCATTAGTTTCCTGAAATACATGTAGTTTGAAAAATCAACAAAAGTTGAGCGAGTTCATGTGTGTGTATATGAGTAAACCTTTAAAGTATGTCTGCAAGAATGTATGTCCCTGGTATGTAGCAATAAGGAAAAAGAGATCACCAATGGGTTGCAAAGCCAATGGTATGTGTGAAATGGTGCAGGAAGTACTCAAACATAGCAAACTTGTCTCCGGGAATAAGACATAGTCACCACATGGGCCACCCTGGTCCGCATGGGTGTGGGCTCGCTACACCTAAATAGATCTATCACTCATGTCCCTCGGTCCTACGACGAGGATTAATGGCCTTAAGTGTTATACCCACCTTTCACATGATATTAGTAGTAAACCCTCCTTAAGCTAACCATACCATGTATAAAAATGTCTGTAATAATTGTAACATGTATTTCACACCCGAAGTATAAAACTGAAAACAGTTAAAAGAAAAGGGGGACATGAACTCACAGTAGTGCGTCTTTTGTACCGTCAACTCAAATCTCCGCAGCTAATCACGACTACCTACAGTGTACTGACGTCTATTAGACGAACGGGCCGTGCCTTGGCTTAGGGTTTAATGCTTTGAGTTGCATTTCTTATGTTATTTCAATATTATTCCAAGTTATAATTATTTGTTAAAATAATAATTATTTTAACTTTAAATTATATTTAGTTTTGGAATAATTGTTTAATCAACATTTTTGGTATTAATACTTCTCAAGTATTTTAACTTCGTATTTCCTTCCCAAGGATGGGGGTATTTTATACATGTATATTTGTGGTTTCGAAATAATATATTTTAAGTCCCACTTAGAAAATATATATAACTTATTTGTCAAAAATAATGTATTCCAAAATATGTATATTTTTCCCAAAAACAATATATTTTCACTTCTTGTATCCAAAACAATATTTACCAAAAATATATTCGTAAAAGTATTTTCTGGAATATTCCATAAGTTACGTCTTAGCGTTTGGTTTCACAATATCAAGTGTGTAACTTAAATATTTATTCCGTGAGATTTTTGGTATTATTTTGGTGTTGTAAATTTCATGGTATTTGTTAAGTTTATTATTTTACCCTAAAATAATATAACTATTCCACAAATCATACAAGTATTCACATAAGTGTCTTAATATAAAATATATATTCTAAATATATATTTATCCATTTTTATTTACCAAAACCAACCTCCAATACTTTGTATTTTTGTTACAAAAATTATGGCGGGTTTATATTTGAAAAAAAAAAAACATAGCTTAAAATACACTAGTAAACACTTGTCTAGAAAATATTTTCTAAGTGTTTGGATTTTTAGAAGATTTCGCCATAGTTTCCTTTGTAAATGGAGGTGTCCATGCTATTTAGCATATCATTTTCTTTTCGAAAACCATTCAAACAATCAACAACAAATCACTAAACCATATTACACTTACCAAGTGCAAAAACTATATATTTTACATAATAACATGAACCTGATTTTTCACAAAAATGTGTAGTAACTTGGTAAAGTATTTAGTAGCCTTTGTTACCCTCCAAAATATATTTACTACTTGGTAAACTTCATTCTTAAGGATTTTAGACGTTTACAACTTGTAAACACAATTTGCAAAAATGTTTATTTATAACATCTTCTTGTTTCTTTAGTGTTTATACACTTGTTTTTCCACTAAAATGATGTAAGTTTAAGTAAAAGCTATGATCTTCCAAAAATCATATTTTAAACTTTGTTTTCTTTGAAAATCATTCATAAATCTTGGATTTACAAGATTATTAACCCACTTTGTTTATTACCTTTCAAGAAAATCATTTTACTTTCAAGTTCATGTTTAATCAAGAAGATGATTATTTCATGTAACACATAATCATCTCCTAACTTGCTAAATCATGTTTTTAATCATAATCTAGCAAGTTCCATGTTATGATCAACATCAATATTTCTAGTAATCAACAAGCAAATATCATCCATATGCTAAACAACATCATATCATCAAGACTTCATCTTATGTAAGCTTATGTTTCATGATTCAAGTTTATGTTCTTTTAGTGTTCATATGATTTCAACAAGATATATCTTTTAACTACTAAAAACATGAAGTATCAAGAGTTAATAAAGATCTTACTACTAGCTTAAAGCTAGGGAAGAACAATGGTGTAAATCAAGTGGATAAAAGCTTGTGATGGAGGTCCTTCAAGATCCGTGAGCACCGAGCTTCCTATATCACCCCCTTACACCTTGTAGTGCACTTAGAACGCTTGAACTTGAAATGAAAATGGTTGAGGTGTGTGAGTATGGGGTCGGCCGAAAGCTTAAGGGGGAGAAGAGAGGAAGTGAAGTGGTGATTTGTGAAGATGAGGATGATGGATACTTATAATCTCATTTCTATTACCCAATGGTTTTTGTGTCTCCACAAGTACTAGCACAATCTTCTCATATCTAATCAAGATCACATGGAGATTTAGTGAAGATTACGAAATCTAGTGTTTAGTGTGTATGATGTAAGTTGTATATGGGGGGGGGGGGGGGTAAATTGTAAGTTGATGGTAAATATGTTAATTAGTGGAAGTTAAGATGTAATATCTAGTGTTTAGTGTG
This sequence comes from Helianthus tuberosus, assembly GCA_030545235.1. Lineage (NCBI taxonomy): Eukaryota > Viridiplantae > Streptophyta > Magnoliopsida > Asterales > Asteraceae > Helianthus > Helianthus tuberosus. The sequence goes on from CM060403.1 coordinate 56,929,646, forward strand.
TATGATGCTTTATGTAGGATGTTTAAGTGTTCGGGAACCATAACTAGCTCAGAAAAATAAAAGCAATGCTTCAAGCAATATTTTGGTGTTCCGGGTAATGTCCGGTTGTTTGGTTAGATATTGATCCGTTAAAGTGCTAAGTTATACCGTATAGTGTCCTTTATGTAACTTTTTGTGACACTTTTAATTCCTGACACTTAGGAAAGCATACAGGACCATTTTGCCATGTTTTTGCACATTACTAGCATGTTAAAATGCTGAATTTTGTTGATTAGTGCAGAATTCTGCACTTTGAGTGGGTTTTAGGCACTTTCCGGCACTTAAACTATCACCTAGTGACGCAGTTTTATGGTCCTCACTTCCCTACACAACATATTAGTGTAGTACCATGTCTCTGGCCCTTACGGGGTCTCAAAACACTGTCTGTCTATGTACTGACATTGTCAGCATGTTTCTGAGTTATCCGCTAATGGTGCTAACTATGCTTTGTGCATCATGTATGTCAATAAAGTCTGTATGTGATAATGAGATGACATCATGTAATATGTGATGCACATGTATGCATGATAAGGAATCAGAAGATAGTTTAAGTCATCAGGTTGTAATTAAGCACAATCATTAAGCATAAATCAACATTAATTAATTGTACGGACACATGCAATTTTGATGGTTGTCACAAAATTCACAATTGAACGTGAATTAATGATCACCCAAGCTAGGGGATCATAAGGTATGTCAAATTTTGATGATTTGTGAAGTTGTGAAATTTGGATAATCATTATAATCACGAATTATGAATGAATTAGTGAAGCTATGATTGAATTAGTGATATATACTTGCTTAGGAACTAAACCCTAAGTGAAAATTATACATATGATGCTATAATTTGAATGATTTGATGATATACCACACTAGGATAAGTGGGTATTAATCATATGATGAATTTGATGATATATTATGATTAAAATGATGTTTAATATCATTGTATATTAATTCGGTGAATTATGATGACAAGAACTTGATTAAAACGGTAACATAAAGATGATGCTTACCGGATAATTAACCAAGTAATTAAAGGAGTAGTTGAGCTACTTCGTGTAATTAATTATGTTAATAGGCAGTTTGACTTTTTAAAGTCAAAATGACCTTTTATATGATCGAATGATAATTTCGACATAAAGATCGTAGGATGGAATAGTCGTGAATGATTATGACTAGTCTAACCATCTTACAACTTACGATGATAGTTTGACGCTTGACAAGCTAGGTGAAAGCTTAGGAAGGAAGCGGGTCAGACGAATCAAGAATGAAGGAAAAGCATAATCTGGATGCTAGGTAAGTACAGCTTACACTCTTTGTATTAAATACCTATTGATTTTATAGGCTATGAATAATATAAAGTCTTGTTTGAATTATGATGTTCCGACACGACATGTGCGATTCGGAACAAAAGACGATAATAATAAACCATGGTTAATGGTTAAAACGGACTAATATGATAATTTGGTCATGTGATGACTAATAGAAAATGAATTTCAAGTGGTTATCTTATAGAGTAAACCAACATAATTAGTAAGGGCAAAACGGTACATTGGTCAAGCGTTGACAATAACCATTATTTTTGAAAGACACTTTATGGCGAAACTCATAATTGGTTAAAATCATTTAGAAATGGTTTATAAATAAAATGACCATACGGTGCAAACCGGAGCGAGTCATGTAGACGAGATGATAATAAATACCATCTCGCAAAGATACATGGTCTTTTAGACCAAACGGGTCAAAAGGTGAAAATATCACCTTTTGACAATATCAACTAATGATTATTGAATGATTATATGATTTCAGGAGCAAATATTGAATGGATATTTGCATTGCTTATACTTAGCGATTATTAAAGCGAGGTATTAAAACGGGTGAATATATTGATCTGAGCAAGGTATGTATAATAGGTTAACTACTCATTTAGAACGTAAGGTTCAATGAGAGTTAAATGAAGTCAAAAATAAACATTTGGTTACTTAGATATGTAAACCGAATGATTTACATGATGGTCATTGTGTTTTGAAAGTATAATGACTTTGTAAACCGAATCATAGCTAAAAAGAGGGATTTGGGTCAAACAAGTATTTAAAAGTCCTTCGTCGTAAAAGAAGGACTAAAATTGACCAAAACGCCATTGTAAGCTAAATTGAGCAAACGACCCTTAAAGGTTGTATGGAAATGAGTTTTATAAGCAAATAGATACTTAGAATAAGTATAAAAACTGAAATGTGTGAATCGTTGGGTCAAATGACTCTATATGAGTCTTTGCCGTAAAAGGATAATCCGAGTGGTAAAACTCGAAACATATAGATCACCACATTAAATCCACCACAAATATAGTTGTGGTGGAAGATCACTTAATAAGAAATGTGGAAATATAACGCTAGAAACGAATGAAAGCAGTTCGTGCCTAAAATATGCTTAAATACCCTTAACGGGTAAAAATAAGCATATGAACGAAAATGGGTTTAAATAGGTATTCAAACCTGTGAAATGAACCTAATATGATAGACAATATAGAAATTATGAGGTTCATGAGAAATTAGGATCAAATAAACATGTTTGTTTGATAAAATCACCAACGGGTCGAATAATTTGGAAAACCCCTACTGTTCAGTGAACACTCCTACTGTACGGTGAACACTCCTACTGTAGAGTGAAAACTCCTACTATTCAGTGAAAACCCCTACTATTCAGTAAACACTACTACTATTTAATGAACATTCCTACTGATGGGTGAACATTCTTTAGAAAGGGGTTAAACTAGAGCCGTCAAGGCATGCGACAAGTTAGTGAAATCCCGTCGCGGCACGCGACGAGTATAAAAATCAGCCAAAGCTGCTGGTTTGCTTGTTTATGCATTTCGAACTCGTTTAAACACGTTTTAAACACCATATGACTAACTTATTTCATGTTTTATGAAATATAGGTTTGAATTGCTTTACCGGAGGACGATCAAGCTCATCGAGGAACCGAACACGCTCAAGAATTAAGCTTCCGCGAATAGTTTCGTCGTCACGTTTAAACGGCGAATGAAATTACAAAATGTTGAAATATTTTATTTAGTAAAATGTTTTAATAAGATCTAATTTTTTTTAAGTGTATGTTTAATCTTAAATACACTGTTATAATCGAAATTTATATGATAATTGTATAAAATGGACTAAGGGTCTTACAAGTTGGTATCAGAGCCCTGGTTTAAGAGATTCAAGTATGGTGGGAAAAACTATGCTTGAACTTAAACCTTATGCTCTTGATAAAGATTGGTGTTCGGTTCGAGACTTGATCGCAAAATCCGGTAAGTTATTCTGTATATTAACGGTCTAGCATATAAAGTGTTGAAAACAACACATAGGGTTATCGTGTAAAACACGTTACCCCAAATAAAGCGATAAAAGACCAATATAGTTAAACGAATTACGTTTGTTAACACGTGTCGTAGAAAGCATTGTAGTATAATACGAGTGCTTGTTAATGTTAACGTTACTAACAATTGTAGACGTTTTAAATTAAAGGATCCTTGCATCTGAAGATGATGAGAGTCTAAGGATCTATTGATACGATGAAGATATGGTCTGAAGTATGACAAGTAAGTCATACATGTTAAGGACATGAATTAAGAAATGATCTCGAACGAGAGATTGAACAAGAAAGTTATCAGGGCAAGTATATACAAGGTACACATCTTAAACTTATAGCATAAACAGAAATATGCAACAAACCTATAGTGAATGACAGTTGCATATAGAATATGAAACTTGGAAAACCTGGATAGGTTATCTATCCAGAATGACAAATCCAAGAGAAATTCAGTAGAGATATACATTATTCACAGTCGTGAATAATAAAACAATACTGAACTTAGTTAAAAATAAACGTGGACGAAAGTAATCATCCAAGTAAGTATTCTCAATAAGGATTCAAATTGAGAAAAGTAATGATCACATCGATGAATGGGATTGTATAAATGGTTATAAAAGAAACATTGTAAATGTTCAAGGATAAAACGGGTAAAAACTGGTAATTGTTAATTGGCAATTAAATAAAGTTTTACCAAATAAAATAAATCGAGATATTACTTACATGGGACGTGATGTTGTAATTATAATAAGGTCATGCATACCATGTGTTGATCGCTTACTCTGGCCAAGTAAGTAGTGAACATATGATACCATGAGCTTCTTATAATGAGCATATTTATGTCTGATGTGGTAAGGTTTAGAAAAATGAAAGAGCTAAAAGAACCTTGGGGTCAAGAAATCGTATGGGCATACTTGTATAAATGGCTTTCGAGGAAACCATAAAAACAAAGTATTGCGCACCTAGAATAAATGACCCAAGGAAATTCGTGACATAAGTCATCTTGTACGAAAGAGCCATGACTAAGAAAAAAGGACATTGTAAAGCCAAAGTATAAATGACCCGTAGGGTCATAGAAACAAAGGCATTGCCCACACAGAAAAGACAATTGAAGTCGCTGACTTTGGTTATAGTAAAAAAGAAGGATGATGATGATAAGCATCATTCAGAATTTATAAGACCATCAAGCATGGTCACATAAAGAATAAAGGTTTGGTTAAATAAAGCGATGGTTTTCGCTAAGAAAACCGAACAAGTCAAAACGAAGTCTTAATGCATACCTAAATGGTTGCATTAATGATGACTTCAGTAAATCACCCGGTTGATGGGTAGGGAATCAAACAAATGCGTAAACCGAGAGACGGGAACGCGGATTGAAAGTCAAAAGACTCGGATTATGAGTTATGACTAAAAGACTATAAAATTTCGCAAACAGAAATTTTAATAATTATGTTCAACTATTGTGAGGTTGAACAGGGTGAATAAAGAACAAAGTTTGACTGTTCACAAGTGATGGATTTCACATGAACAAGTCAAATGGGTTAAATACAATGTAAGGCCGGATGGCATAAGAAAACGATTGTAGATACGGACTACAGTCACACTTAATGAATTTAAAATGTGAAAACAAATGAATTTCAAACATAAAAAGAATGATCTACGGGATCATCATAACCTTCGGATTACAAACAGTGTAAAGGTCTACATGACCAAAATGACCCACGGGTCATGAATAGAAAGAAATAGATTATAAAGACCTCTCCTTAAAGAGGTGAAGTCTAATGAAATAGCCCACGAGGCTAAGTGATAGAACCTACGGGTTAATTAGATAAAGCGAGGGAATCAGTTGAGAATCCCCGCATAAAACAAAGACTGTAAAAGGATAAATTCTTTGTTGTCAATTTCTTGATATGAAGTAATTGACATAAGTTAAAAAGAAAACATTAGACTAAAATTCAGTTTTAGTAAGAAATAACGTTTTTACAAATATGAATTCTGATAGGAATTTAAATAGTAAATATTAAAGATACAGGTCTTGACACTGATAGGTGCAAGACGATATATATATTCGAAAAGAAATATTTTCAAAAATGAAAGGTTGGACTAAACCTAAATATAACGTGACACCATCACAGTCAAGAAAATTAATGTGAAGTATAATCACATTGTAGCCGAGCAATGTGTATAAAGTAACTGGACTAATAAGTCTAGTCAGTGAGACCGATTGAGGTCAAAATTCAAATTAAGAAATTGGTTAATACGCTAATTATTTTGAGAATAGTTTGGAATAAGCAAAACCAATAGATTTATATGATCAAGTAGCCAAATTGGCGACTTGGTTAAGTAAACAACAGAGGTATATATAGATACAAGATAAAAGTGACGGCCCATGAGACCTCACTAACAGAAAATACTGATCACCTACTGGGGGGATCAGGAGACAACCAAAGCGAAGTGTTGGGAAGTCAATTCGAACCAAAGAGTTTGTTTGTTAAAAGTGAAAGATTTCACTAAAGACCTTTAAACGGGTCAAAATAACGGATTCATAAGGAATTCGATAGTATGAAAGCGATGGATTTCGCTAAGATTAATCAAACTAGTGAAAATAACGAGATTACGTTATTTCAAGTTGCATTGGTTCGTATGAAATACGTATATGCATAGTAACCAAAAAGATATTACCATATTTTCTGATAATATTACCAATTGGTTAAGATATGAGTAATGCTTAAAGGATTACTCGGGTTAAATTGCATTGAGTTTAAACTCGATGAACTATGTAAGAAAGGTTTCGAGGACGAAACCTCTTTAAGGGGGATAGACTTGTAACACCCCGAAAACGGGTTTGATAATCAAACCACGTTAATATTTAAAAGACGGGTAAAGTACCGTTAGTGGTAAAATTAACCCGGAAAATATTAGGATTTATATAACTAAATCTAATATTTAATACAAATGGAAAAGAATGCTTTTGAGAAAATAAAGTTTATAGAAGCCCGAGTTAACGGGGCTTAAAATAAACTTAATCATGAATTCCCCGAGCCCACTAATTTAACTAGGAATGTTTAACCTAGTTAATAAGTGGGAATAATTGTTAGAAATTAAGTGGGTTGTGGCCTACTTAATAAACTAACCAAACAAGAGGGGCCAAAGTGGATAAACTTGAAATTCTAATTATAAAAGAATTTTAAAAACCTAAAACACACATTCAGTGTGTGTTCTAGGAGTTCTGTTCGACCAGAAGCTTCCCAGGAGCTTCAAAACTCTAACTTTCAACAATATCATCAAATTAAAGGCTCAATCGAAGCTCAAATTCACAATTGAACGTGAATTAATGATCACCCAAGCTAGGGGATCATAAGGTATGTCAAATTTTGATGATTTGTGAAGTTGTGAAATTTGGATAATCATCATAATCGCGAATTATGAATGAATTAGTGAAGCTATGATTGAGTTAGTGATATATACTTACTTAGGAACTAAACCCTAAGTGAAAATTATACATATGATGCTATAATTTGAATGATTTGATGATATACCGTACTAGGATAAGTGGGTATTAATCATATGATTAATTTGATGATATATTATGATTAAAATGATGTTTAATATCATTGTGTATTAATTCGGTGAATTATGATGACAAGAACTTGATTAAAACGGTAACATAAAGATGATGCTTACCGGATAATTGACCAAGTAATTAAACGAGTAGTTGAGCTACTTCGTGTAATTAATTATGTTAATAGGCAGTTTGACTTTTTAAAGTCAAAATGACCTTTTATATGATCGAAAGATAATTTCGACATAAAGATCGTAGGATGGAATAGTCATGAATGATTATGACTAGTCTAACCATCTTACAACTTACGATGATAGTTTGACGCTTGACAGGTGAAAGCTTGGGAAGGAAGCGGGTCAGACGAATCAAGAATGAAGGAAAAGCATAATCTGGATGCTAGGTAAGTACAACTTACACTCTATGTATTAAATACCTATTGATTTTATAGGCTATGAATAATATAAAGTCTTGTTTGAATTATGATGTTCCGACACGGCATGTGTGGTTCGGAACAAAAGACGATGATAATAAACCATGATTAATGGTTAAAACGGGCTAATACGATAATTTGGTCATGTGATGACTAATAGAAAATGAATTTCAAGTGGTTATCTTATAGGGTAAACCAACATAATTAGTAAGGGCAAAACGGTACATTGGTCAAGCGTTGACAATAACCATTATTTTTGAAAGACACTTTATGGCGAAACTCATAGTTGGTTAAAATCATTTAGAAATGGTTTATAAATAAAATGACCATACGGTGTAAACCGGAGCGAGTCATGTAGACGAGATGATAATAAATACCATCTCGCAAAGATACATGGTCTTTTAGACCAAACGGGTCAAAAGGTGAAAATATCACATTTTGACAATATCAACTAATGATTATTGAATGATTATATGATTTCAGGAGCAAATATCGAATGGATATTTGCATTGCTTATACTTAGCGGTTATTAAAGCGAGGTATTAAAACGGGTCAATATATTGATCCGAGCCAGGTATGTATAATAGGTTAACTACTCATTTAGAACGTAAGGTTCAATGAGAGTTAAATGAAGTCAAAAATAGACATTTGGTTACTTAGATATGTAAACCGAATGATTTACATGATGGTCATTGTGTTTTGAAAATATAATGACTTTGTAAACCGAATCATAGCTAAAAAGTGGGATTTGGGTCAAACAAGTATTTAAAAGTCCTTCGTCGTAAAAGAAGGACTAAAATTGACCAAAACGCCCTTGTAAGCTAAATTTAGAAAACGACCCTTAAAGGTTGTTTGGAAATGAGTTTTATAAGCAAATAGATACTTAGAATAAGTATAAAAACTGAAATGTGTGAATCGTTGGGTCAAATGACTCTATATGAGTCTTTGCCGTAAAAGGATAATCCGAGTGGTAAAACTCGAAACATATAGATCACCATATTAAATCCACCACAAATATAGTTGTGGTGGAAGATCACTTAATAAGAAATGTGGAAATATAATGCTAGAAACGAATGAAAGCAGTTCGTGCCTAAAATATGCTTAAATACCCTTAACGGGTCAAAATAAGCATATGAACGAAAATGGGTTTAAATAGGTATTCAAACCTGTGAAATGAACCTAATATGATAGACAATATAGAAATTATGAGGTTCATGAGAAATTAGGATCAAATAAACATGTTTGTTTGATAAAATCACGAACGGGTCGAATAATTTGGAAAACCCCTACTGTTCAGTGAACACTCCTACTGTACGGTGAACACTCCTACTGTAGAGTGAAAACCCCTACTATTCAGTAAACACTACTACTATTTAATGAACATTCCTACTGATGGGTGAACATTCTTTAGAAAGGGATTAAACTAGAGCCGTCGCGGCATGCGACAAGTTAGTGAAATCCCGTCGCGGCACGCGACGGGTATAAAAATCAGCCAAAGCTGCTGGTTTGCTTGTTTATGCATTTCGAACTCGTTTAAACACCATATGACTAACTTATTTCATGTTTTATGAAATATAGGTTTGAATTGCTTTACCGGAGGACGATCAAGCTCATCGAGGAACCGAACACGCTCAAGAATTAAGCTTCCGCGAATAGTTTCGTCGTCACGTTTAAACGGCGAATGAAATTACAAAATGTTGAAATATTTTATTTAGTAAAATGTTTTAATAAGATCGAATTTTTTTAAGTGTATTTTTAATTTTAAATACACTATTATAATCGAAATTTATATGATAATTGTATAAAATGGACTAAGGGTCTTACAAGTTGGTATCAGAGCACTGGTTTAAAAGATTCAAGTATGGTGGGACATAAATATGCTTGAACATATGATAATTTATCATGAAGGCTGGGCATATGTGTTTCAACAGCATCAGGAATAGAAATATAATATTCCTGTTATAAAAAGGCGGTAAATTGAACTTGCAAGATCAAACTTCACATTCAAGAAATTTAAAACTGTAAGCAGATCTATAAAGTGATTGCAAACAACATATCTACACCTTCGTATTTATAAATCCATAAGGAAAGAGCTAATCTTATAAGAATGCTAAAAAGACGAGCCCTTCATATCATTTCGACAAGTGAATTACAAAGGCCATTACCTGTAGTTATTAGGTTCTTCAAACAATTCGATACATTGTTCCTTATCAAGATAGTCAGTGGTAGAGTTGGTGCGGTTGTCGGAGAAACGAATGAGGATGGTGTAGATGACGATGCCGGAGGAGAAAGAGGGGAAGTTGGAGTTGAGGGTGACGCCGGTGGCGGTACGACGGTGGTGGTTTTGCAGGCGAGAAAAAAAGGAAGAGCGGACTAGGGTTGTGTTTAAAGTAGGCAAGAAGTAGAGAGAAGGGGTGGGGTGGGTTTTTTTTTAGTTGGTGGGTCCCATAAGTATTGTTTAATATCAAGGGTATTTTTGTCATTTCGCACGCAACTAACACTAAAAACTAACCCCCATCCAGGTCAGGGACTATCCGGGAACGAAATTCAAAAAATTAGGGACTATAGGTGTAATTTTAGAAAGTTAGGGACTAAAGGTGAAAAATAGGCAAACCACAGGGACTATCCGAGCATTTTTCTCTATAATGTAAGACTCAAAATGTCGCTTGTGGCATTAGCAATAAATGAATTTTTGTTTATCTATCACTTACCCTTTATAAGTTAAGACTCAAAACGTGTCGCTTGTGCCATTAGCTATAAATGAACTTTTGTTTATCTATCTTTTATTTAAAAACTATTTTGAGTTGGTTCTAATAGCTCTCCATATAAAACCCTACATATTGACTTCATATTTTCATGTTAATCTTAGTTGCATATCCAACTCTATTTCTAGGTGAAGTCTTGTGACTAACCAAAGATGCTTTCCCAAAATATATAATTGATCACACGGATTACAAAATATAAATAATTAAAAATAAAAATAAAATTAGTCTTGTTTTTTTTTTCTAAATCAAGACTAATAAAAGACGATGTGAAAAAAGTATTTAATTTTTTACACCAAAACCATTTATATTTGTATAAAATATAAATGGTATTGGTCTAAAAAGAAATAAAATGGTATGAATTTTTAGTATGTGCTTGTATAAAAGTATAAGCTGCAACTAATTTTGTTCCTATCTGCAAGTTGGGAATGTAAACGATGGAACTTTGAAATTTGATAGTCATCAACTGCTAGCATATAACAAAAGGAAAGAAAATCATACATAATTGCATTTCCATTGCAAAATATAAAATTTTGAAAGTTTATAGTTATCAATTGCTAGCATCCATCATTATGCAAATTTGGATGTTTAAATGGTCACAACTGTAAATCTCAAAACTATTTTCAAAGTTTATATTTGTTGTAATTAAAAACCTATTTTAAAAAAAAATTAAATTCAAATAAGGCTAGTTCCGATTGACTCAATTTGAGTTCCTTTCTGTTTCAAATTACCTTTCTAGCCTTCATATATGTATTATAAGTATGCCAGAATAAACATGAAATAAAAATAAATGAATAACTGAAGGCAGCTTGTAGCACCCATGACCAAGTGTGATATCTGGTAAATGGCTTGTAGCACCTTTGACCATTTCTTTGATAATATCTGCAGGTAATCCTGTATCCGGATGAGTCATTCTGTAGGAACAAAAAAGTTCGTTAGGACTACTAAATGGGTGGGCCATGCGGGGTTGATAATGGGTCAAAATGGATAACTTTTTGGTATGGGTTAAAATGGGACATATTGTGTTCGGTTGACTTGAAACACTTTTCTTAAATAGTAAATTTTACATACAAAAATGAGTGGCCGAATTTGTTTACAAGGTTGTATTATTTCAATAGAAATTCAAGGCTTTTGAAGAAAGATGATGTACAAGGTTTTATCACTTATGCGTTAAATATAATAGTTGGCGACTCTTTGATCGCTTTCTGTAGCCAATTTTTTACCAACTGATCTGTTAGTGAAACATTCTGTTTAGTCATTTAGGATCAATAGGATTTAGGGTTTGATGTTTAATTGTTTATTACTGGAAATACTGGATCCTTTGACCACAAAAGTCACAATTATACATCTAACTTATGAACAAAATGCAATTTTGCCTTAATTTTGAACTAAGATGTACATAATGAAGCACCACAGGTCTAATAGCTTCGTATTCTAGGGTTAATACAGGCATAAAGAAATATTTTCTTGAAATAAAGGCGACCCACTCCTGAATTGGTCCATTCGGCTCATAATCTAACTAAGAAAACTAACCAAGTAGGTCACATGAAGTTAAAATCACCCAAAATGCATTTTAAAGCATATAACCTCCAATATTGTTGTATGCAAACCGTTTAAACGGCTTAAAAATCACCCAAAGTTAAAATATGTACCTGAACTGTAGATGAAAGTATTCATGTCCTGAGTCCAAGGGACAAGGTCTAAAATCAAAGCGCAAAAGCGACAAGGTCTAAAATCAAAGCGCAAAGTGTAAATCGTAAAAGCGGTGTGCTTTTCGTAAGCGCAAAGTCTCAGTCCTTTAAAAATAGTCATTTTCCTCCAATAGTTTACTATGTTTTTCCCATTTTGCTTCCCGCCTCTAACTCTATCCAAATTGTTTGTTAAGTGAAAGGGTATTTTGTGTAGGAAATGGGTCACAATTTTATTAATAAAACTAATAAAAAAAATTAAAGATACTCTCTTTAAACATTTGGGAAATTGTAGTACATGAACAGTGTACAAATTCAAACGAAAATAAATGTGAACTACAACATATTTAATAAAACAATCGATTCAAACCAATATCTTCAAAAGATAAAGTCTTCAACTTGATCTTTAACCGCGTCTACTTGTATGGTTCGTTGTGTTTGTAGTCCGTTTTGTAGGCTTTAACGAGGTCTTGAACCACGTCTTCTTGTACAATAATTTCCTACAAAAAGAACAAACAAATGTTGACGGTTGTGGCTGAGGCACGTGTTCAACACGCTTCCCTTAAAACAGATTTCGCGCCTCTACTAAAGACGACGCGTCTGTCTCTCAGGGTACAACAGCCGAAGCAGTTTGTACTGCTAGAGAAGGCCACGCCCCCGAGGTTACACCGGATAAAAACATAGTGTTAGACCTTTTGGAAATTAAAAATAGAAATGTAGTTGAATCATGTAGAGAAACTTATCTCTATATGTTCACAACATATAGGTCATCAAGTACTTCTTCTTCAAGGACTTTTTATGCATATCTTTATATATATATAAACCATCAAGTTAGGCACATAACCTACTTTTAATACAAGAGACACGGGGTAGAGAAAAGTCTCACTCAATTTGAGATTTATTAGAGACATAAATTCTAATAAAAAACTAATAAATTGACATAAAACTCTACTTAAGAGTTTATGTTCCATATGAAGAGTCTAGTACTTAATTAGAGATTTATTAGAGACATAAACTCTAATAAAAACTAATAAATTGACATAAAACTCTACTTAAGAGTTTATGTTCCATATGAATAGTCTAGTAAATAATTATAATGTCATTAAATTATAATCTCACTAAACTAATATCCATTCATAATATCTAAATTTCTAACATTTTGGGTATAAAACTAAGAGTATTTTAGTAAAACAACAAACAAAGATTATATTACATAATAATAATAATAGTAGCAGTAGCAGCAGCAGAAGCAGCAGCAGCAGCCAGCAGTAGCAGTAGCAGTAGCAGTAGCAGTACTAGTACTACTAATAGTAATAGTAATAGTAATAGTAATAGTAATAGTAATAGTAATAATAATAGTAGTAGTAGTAGCATCATCTCAAGGTGCATATTTTCGAGAGCCTGAAAAATAATATTACACACATTTCAGGCCTCAAAACGAGTGGTTTATCTCGGTCGTTCGCCGGAGTTTACGACGGTTTGTACGGTGGCAATGGCTGGGTTTCCATGATCGGAAAACATTCATCACGATCTCCTCTTCTACTCTAACCCTAACTTCTCCGATTTCATTAGGATCTGCGTTTGATTGTTCGATCTGAAACATATTATTCGACTATTTCTACATCAATTCGATCGATTTTTTAAAGTCTGTCATTGTTTATTATCCTGTTTTTTTGTGTCAATTTCACTCTAGATTGTTTAATTTTGTTGCATTTTGAAAAACCTAATTTTGTCACAGTGAGATTTTAGGTTAGTTTGTAGTATATTTTATGAGTATATGATTTATGTTGTTAATAATAATAAGAAGCCTCAAATTATGGTGGAAATTTCTAAGAATATATGTTAATTTTGACTTAATTTGAGTCAAATTTTGAGATATGTTGCTGTAGACTTTTAGTGACTGGAGTCGTCTGCTCAGATTTATATTCATAAAAATGATAAAATAATAACAAAAGCTCACATATTTACTCTTATTTTTATGATTTTAGGGAAGGTGTTTGGATTGGCATGATAAGTTATGAAGATGTCATTCAAAGGACCTGTGTGCGAGTTAAGAGAGATGCGGGATGAGATCAGGAGTATTTCGGGGAGAGGGATTGAAGGGAGACACTAGAGGAGTCGGACGAGGTCTCATATTGCGCCAGATGTAGCTCCGGTGAAGCTAGTAGATCAAGTTCAGTGGGTGAACTTGCCTCCGTAATTGTTTTTGGATATAATTCGTAGGATCGAAGAGAGCGAGACTTCGTCGCCTGCGAGAACTGTTGTTGTTTGTTGTTGTAGCCGTCTGGTGACGGCGGCGGCATTAGGGTTCTCGCGAAGTTAGCAGAGAGGAGAGGAGAGGATATGAGGGTGAGATAAGAGAGAGATTAATAGGTTTTTTTTAATAAAAAGACAAAAAGATATAAAAAGCTTAATATATATATAATATTACCAAAATATCCTCCAAATTAACAGAGACTTTGGATGGAGTTAGACATGTGGAGCAAATTAGAGAAGTATTAATAACATCAGGGAGTAAAATGATTATTTTTAAAGGATTATGGCAAAACCTTTAAAATGACCAAACCACGGGGAGCAAAACGGAAGTTTACTCTAAAATAAAATGGATCGTCTTTTCTAGTTAAAAAAAAAAACACCTAGTCTAAGAGGGGTAGGGGTGCTCCACTTTCCATCACTCACCACACCCAAATACCCAATTATTGTTCGTTACGTCACTGAGTTTGATTTCATCACCAGTGATGGATTTTACTAGGGGTGCACATCACTAGTGATGGTTTTTTTTTTTAATTATAAATTAACAATAACAATTTCATTTAAATAAAAAATACAAACTAAAAAAAACCAAACATTGCAAATTAAAAAAACCTAAAAAATCTACGGCATCGCCCAACCCCACTTTTCACATATTTCGCGTTTGCGTTGAAGTAGGATCGACTTAAACGGTTCATCAAGAGTGTTGTGCGGTTGTAACAAGACGTTAAATCACTATTTTTTTTCGTTTTTGGTCAACTGTTTAATATACACCTCATCACGTTTAAGTTTTGAAGCCGCAAGTTTTTCTTTTCTTTATCTGGATTCGACCATTTCCACCAATTTACCTGGCTTTGAATTCGGTGATGGACTCCGCCACCGCTTCCTTTCCTCTACTTGACGAATCACCAGTTTTCTTGTGACGCGGCCTTGAGTTGAAAGATTTTATTTTTTTGTAGGTTGAAAGATTTTATTTTTGTACGTTAAAAGATTATATTTTTTTGTGTTAGAATGATTGTGTGTATATATATATAGCATCAACAAAGGGTATTTTTTTTTATAAATCTCCTCCCCCAAACGGTAAAAATGCAGCGGTCAACATCCACAACGGTAACAAATGTCCAAAAATCAACGCGTGATAGGTAGCACGCATGTTGAAGTCCACGAGTGTTGAATGTTGGCGGCGGCGGTGTATAACGCATTATAACGCGTTTTGAAGGGTTGATCACGGGGCTAGTGGCGGATCTAGAAAGTTTGTATAGGGGCAACATTTCAAAGAAAAGAGGTAACGCAATCGAAAAAACGTCAAAATTTTTCAAAATTTACACTACCGCCGGAGCGTTAAGGGGTAGCGGAGGCTACCCCTTATTACATAGTAGGTCCGCCCCTGCACGGGGCGCCCCGATCCCGCTAATGAGTTAACCTACATCTTGCATATTGAACACGCTTATAAACTACTCGATGATCCTTTAATTGTTACTCGACAATCCCTTAACAATTGTACCACGACTTTAGAAACGGTTCCAAAGTAACCTTTCTATCCGGATTAATCCATTCGAATGTTATCCGAACCATTTACGGTGTTACCCTTTCAACTAACAAGTGAACTTCTTTAAAAAAAATTTACAACCCGAACATGAACTAACTAATTAAGCAACTTAAATATGTTAACCCAAAACAATCTTAAAAGAACCCATAATTTTAAAAGGATACCAGAAATAAGAGTCGGCAAAAAAGTATAAAGACGTAATAAAGGTTGCACATACCAGGTGGGGTTTGTATGGTGGTAGTCAACGTGGGCGGCATGTATTGAATTTCCTTACAATAATAGATTGCATGCTACTAGAATTATATAAGTTATTAAAAGTTAAACGTAGATCGTGGTGTTTTTTTTTAATATTAAAAAAACCTAAAGAATGTATGAAGGTGACGTTGGATATATTATATGTCTTGTTTTTTTACAACAAAACAAAATTTACAATATTATCTTTGGAGTTGCAACGACTGAATAACAAACTGATATGTCGAAAGCGCGAATATCATCAACATTTAGTTTCAAACAAGACCCTGTGATGAACCAAGATCTAACCGAGCTTCATCTTAGGTTCGAGGTGGTTTAACTTTGAACCAATTAAAACTTTTAGTGAGTTAATCGTAGTAGTTCAATAAACACTATATATGTTTCCAATATGTAGGGTTTAAGATATAATTTAACCAAAAAGTTTTAATAATAACTAATGATATAAAGTAAAGCTAACTAACAACTAAGCATCTTTGCTTTTAGAGCTGCTGTATGATATAATATTATTATATATACACTATGTTTATTTTATAAGGACGTATATGTTGGCAGGTTCTTGTCATTCATATCTTCATGTGAATCTGAAACTTCTACCAAACGATATTCGATCAAAAAACACATAACTTCATCTTCTCCATCCAGCCAGCCAGCCAGTATGTCACCGAAACCCATATCTCATCATCTCTTGTTTTCCACTCTACTTCTCTTAATAATCCACTCTTCTTCTTCTTCTTCTTCTTCCCAATACAACGAACGTCAACTTCTGCTCAACTTAAAATCCACCATCAAAACCTCAAACCCTAAACTCTTCACCACATGGAATGACCAAAACCCCGTATGCAACTTCACAGGAATCATCTGCAACTCCAACAGCAATGTCAAAGAACTCGATCTACCCAACCAACAACTCGTCGGAACTCTTTCGTTTGACTCACTTTGTTCTCTCAATTCACTTGATACAATCTCCCTCGGTTCAAACCTTCTGTACGGATCAATCATCACTAGTGTATCCAACTGCACAAATCTTCAGCACCTTGATTTAGGGAAGAACTTGTTCTCCGGTGAAGTCCCGGATTTATCTTCCTTAACCCGCCTCACCTTTTTAAACTTGAATGACAGCGGCTTTCGCGGGAAATTCCCGTGGAAATCGCTTACTAATCTTACTAGTTTAAGTTTCTTGAGTTTAGGTGACAATTTGTTTGATGACATGCCTTTCCCTTTGGAGGTTTTAAACCTTAAAAATTTATATTCTCTTTATCTTTCGAATTGTAGTATTGGCGGGAAAATACCCGAAGAGATAGGGAATCTTACAATGCTAGAAAGGATTGAGATGGCTGATAATCGTCTGGTCGGAGAGATTCCGACTGGGATCACGAAGCTTACGAAGCTTCGGATGCTTGAGCTTTATAGCAATGGACTTTCTGGGGTTCTCCCTGTCGGGTTAGGGAGCCTGGCTAATCTTGAAATGTTTGATGTTTCGAATAATGATCTCGAAGGTGAATTGTCTGAGTTAAGAAACTTAACTCGGATGGAATCTTTACAGTTGTTCCAAAACAGGTTTTCCGGGACAATTCCGGAAGAATTCGGAGAATTTAAATATTTGAAACAGTTTTCGATTTACGATAACCGGTTCACCGGAGAACTCCCGCCAAAAACCGGATCATGGGCTGAATTTGAATACATAGATGTATCAAATAACTACTTGTCCGGTTCGATTCCACCAGATATGTGCAAATTGGGGAGGATGGAGAAGCTTCTGATGATTGATAACAATTTCACTGGTGAGCTACCGGAGAATTACGCGAGTTGTTCTTCGTTGCTTCGGTTGAGAGTGAGCAATAACTCTCTTTCGGGGAGAGTTCCAGATGGGATATGGAGTTTGCCCAAGTTAAGTATGATTGATCTTGAAATGAATCAGTTTGAAGGTCATTTGGTGCCAAATATTGGTGAAGCAGTGTCACTAACACAACTTTTTCTAGCTCAAAATCGATTTTCAGGTGACTTACCGATGGAAATAACGAATGTGTCATCCCTGGTGGAGATAGATCTGAGTTTCAATCGGTTTTCTGGTGGAATTTCATCGAAAATTGGCGAGTTGAAGAAGCTAAGTAAGCTTTATTTGCAAGATAACATTTTTTCGGGTACGATTCCAGAGTCTTTGGGTTTATGTCTCTCTCTTAATGTAATAAACATAGCCCGAAATTCGTTATCCGGTCAAGTTCCGACGAGTCTTGGTTCGTTAGTGAGCTTGAACTCATTAAACTTATCCGGTAACAAACTTTCGGGTTTAATTCCGGCGAGTTTGTCTTCGTTGAAGCTAACGCTTATTGACTTGTCGAATAACATGTTTATCGGGCGTGTGCCGCAGCCTTTGTTGTTGATGGCTTACAATGGCAGCTTTGCCGGAAATCCAGGGTTATGTGCTGATGGAAGTAGAGATCTCCCGCAATGTACGCATGTTTCTCACAAGTCTGATGGGTCAAAAGTTGTTGTGTATGGCTTTATAGCCGGCGCACTCGTGTTGTTGTTGTTGTTATCGTATTATGTCTTCGTAAAGTTACGTAAAATCAATCGCAAAAACCCGACTGATCGAGGTTATTCATGGGATGTTAAACAGTTTCATGTTCTAAAGATTGAAGAAGACGAAATAGTTACATCTCTCAAAGAAGAGAATATAATCGGGAAAGGGGGTTCGGGGAATGTTTACAAAGTTGTTCTTGAATGCGGTGAACGACTAGCCGTGAAGCACATGCGGAAGTCGAAACCTGAGTCCGGTAGTTGGAGGAGTGACCAGACTGGCGCCGAGGTTTCACCGAAAGAAAAAATCTGGAGGCGGGAGTATGAGGCGGAGGTGGCAACGCTGAGCTCGTTACGCCATGTGAACGTAGTCAAATTGTATTGTAGCATCTCGAGTGAGGACTCGAATCTATTAGTATACGAGTATATGCCAAATGGGAGCTTGTGGGACAGGCTACATACGCATCATAAGATTGAGATGGATTGGCGCGTAAGGTATGAGATCGCGTTGGGGGCAGCAAGGGGGTTGGAGTACCTACATCATGCGTGCGAGAGACCGGTGATACATCGTGATGTGAAGTCGAGCAATATTTTGTTAGATGAGGATATGAAGCCAAAAATAGCTGATTTTGGGTTGGCAAAGATTGTGCAAACTGGAAAGGTTATCACGGATTCAACCCATGTCATTGCAGGAACCCATGGTTACATTGCGCCTGGTAAATGTTTATCGTGTTTATAATAGCCCAATTTATTAGTATAGATTAATAAATTGATAACTAAATATTACTCTCATCTTTTATAGAATACGGATATACATGTCATGTGACCGAGAAAAGTGACGTTTATAGTTTTGGGGTTGTTCTAATGGAACTGGTAACGAAGAAAAAACCGATGGAACCCGAGTTTGGTGAAAACAAGGATATAGTTTATTGGGTTCACAATGAAATGAAAACTAGTGAGGACGTGACTGTCATGGTGGATCCTAGCATTTCAAAGGATGCAAAGGAAGTTGCGGTTCAGATGTTGAGCATCGCGGCCCGTTGCACAATGAAGTTACAAGGATTGAGACCCTCAATGAGGATGGTGGTTAAAATGTTGGAAGAGATTGAGTATAACTCACTTGCTATTGTGGGAAATGACCTTCGCTTTGTAAAAACTGAGTAGGAAATAGAGGAGACGAAAAAGATAGTCAAAGGTTATATCTTTGTACAAAATAAAGTACACCTTATATAGAATAGACGTGCAAGTAGATTTACCATTTTTGTTTTATTTTGCTTTTATTGTGTTATATATATAGATTTACGAATTTATTTATATTTTCCAAGTATCTTAAAATTTTCATCAAATTCGGCTAAAGTGCAGAACCGAAACTAAACAGTAAACACCCATGATTCTAATTGTCTAGAGCACTAACATTAGGTTCTCTGTTTAGTCAATTTCTCAAAAAAAAAAAAAAAAAAAAAGATTTTCTTCCATTTGTAGTCTTCATCAGAACCTCTGAAATATAGATAAGTATAACAACCCTAAACCGACACCCTCGTAATATTTTCCGACACCCTAAAAATATTTAAAATATCCTAATATGTCCCTAAAATACACCCCATACGTGGAAACGGACCCCGAATACCTTAAATATTATTAAAAATAATCAAAAACCAAGTTTTTGGGTTTGACGCGGGCCGCGTAGCCCTTTGGCTACACCTACGCGGGCCGTGACAACTTAAAGATCAGGCGAGCTCCGGTGTTGACACGTGGCCCCACACCTGTTGAACCTAGTCGATGACCCGGATCACCTAGAGCCTAGTCCAGCTACGACGCGGGCCGCGTAAGCTTATGCTTACCTTTACGCGGGCCGCGAGAAACCTCGATTACAGCCCTATATAAGAGGGCAACGGGCCTTCAGTTGAAACTCGCTCATTTCTGTTTCTCAATCTCGAATTTCTGATAATAGGCACTATACACGGGTATAATACCCCCCCCTAAATAACGATGTTCTGCTCCGTTGTAAGTATTATAACCCCTGGATACGTATTAGATACTCTGCCCGATTGATCCAGGGTTCCGTAACGGCTGTCGTGGTTCTGCCCGACGTAGTCGTTGGAATGCCGTCTCGGGGAGGGTATTGCTAATGTTAAAATGGGTTATTATACTAATACGCGTGCATTTGTGTAAATTATAGATTGTCACCAGGAAAACCTAAAGGATAATCTAAGACAGCAATGTGAGTAATCCTTCTTTTGTGTAAACCTTTTTGTGAGTAATCCTCTTTTTGTGTTAACTGTTTTACAAAACCTCACACAATTAATTATATATTAAGCAGTTATTGAGTATTTGTAAGGATACAATTATCGTGGGTATGTTGGGGTTTTGTTGTGACAACTGTGTTCTGTAATCGTTGTATAATATAAAACAATGTCAATTATCAATAAAACAATGTGTTTTGGTGTTATTATATGTGTTTTGATGTTATTATGTGTGTAATTGTGTTTGATGATTTTACGATTTGATTCGATTCCGATTTCAAGCTTTAAATCGCTTTCTGGAAGGTTATACGCAAACTGGTGCGTAAATGCAGTCAGATTAACGCGACAAACACTCCGGAATAGTGACATAGGATTAACATACCTTAAATAACCTCCACATAACTTATAAATAAGTTTTGGATGGTTTGGTGTGTTGAAATCAAGTATGTTCAATCGTAGGGACTATTTGTGTCAAACTGCGAAACTATACCGATTCGTATAGTAACGAACATTTCGGAACTTGATCATAAGTTAAACATACCCTAAATATCCTTTGCATAGCTTAGAAATAAGCTTTGAGGGGTTCGGTATGCTAAAATAAACTTATTTGATCAATAGGGACTAAAAGCGTCAAAAAGTGCATAAGTTTGCATTTTCGCGCATATCTTGCGTTTTGAATATATCCGGACATCAAAAAATTTATGTAATCATTAAAATATTTTATTTTAGTGATTGGCTTGATAAAATTCCATTCGTCGCTTAATTTGGATCGTTTTTGCGTTCGTTACGACTTCCGTCAACCGAATAACGCAACCGTACGACCAAACGAACCGACATCCGAGATGTTTTTGAGCATGTTTTGAGTTCCCTATACTTTAACATCATTTTAGAGACTTGAAATAAGGTTAACGGGGTTTAAACGTGTCAAAAATGAGCCAAATTGCAAGTTTCTCTAGTGCAGGGACCAAATTGCAAATTCTGGAAAGTTGCCCAGGCGGGCCGCGTAAGACTTGTCTGTTTGTTACGCGGGCCGCACCAGAACACCCAGATCAGCAAACTGTTTTCTGAAACAACAGCTGGTATTCAAGCCTTTTGGACATGGTTTCTTGCATTCTATGGGCAAATTTTGATGGTTTTTAAGTACCCCTAGTATTACAAAACCGTGTGCCCACTTGTACGGTCCAGATTGAGGCACGATTCCCGATAAACATTCCTAACGGTTCTAGTTTTCCTATAAATAGCAACCCCCACTTCACTCTCAAACCACATTTGATCTGATTTTCATTCTCTAAGTTGAAGTCTTGCACTTCATACCTGAGAATAAATTGGATCAAACCTTCTTGGACCCTTTGTAAGTCCTCCTTCGTTCTTTTATGCGTTTTTTTAGCTTAAAAGTCAAACTGCGTTTGACTTTCTGCATTAACCAGTTTATGGTCAATGCGAAGTTCGTTTGAACTTCATAACGTGAGCGTAATCACGATGGTTATAGTCCCTAGTGACTATACCTACTGATTACCACGTTATCTAGGTTTAGTGACGAGTCGTAGTTTCGGCCAAAATGTGTATTCTTGCATATTTTGTAACCAAACTACTTTTAGGTATCAAAACCGTTTGTTTTGATACCAAACCTGTTTTCTAAATTCGTTAAACATGTTTTAACATGTTTAACTCGTCACTTTTTAGATTAGTGCTTGTGTAGAGTCGTAAGTCAAGCGGACTAAACACCCGCTTAGACTTTCGAACTCGACCCGTTTGGTCGATCATTAGGATCCGACCAAACATGTTTAGTGACCATAGTTGCATAGGGAATAACCTTCCGAGGTTATACCTTATGGTCACTTAGGTTTAATTAGTTGTATTATAGGTAGTTTATATGCCTTAGGTAAATGACCAAAATGCCTTTTTCATGCATAATTGGTAATTAAGCATATGTAACATAAAATTTTGTCACTTAATTGATTATGCAACATGTTTAGGCATATAATACTTTTCATAGGACTAGTTAGACGTCTCGAACGCGCATTTGCGCGCACGACGCGTTAAAGTAGCGTAAGCTACCTTAATGGGTCGTAACGGGTCGAAAGCACTTAGGATAGGTTCCGATTTAGGATGTAGGCTTTGTTAAACCATATCACATGAGTTCCAACACTCATTTGGTTTACAAAACTTCATTCTATCCAATCTTCCGATTTAGGTGTCAATTATTTATATAGTGATTCGATTACTAGGTGCTGCTTGATTTCTTTGGTTTACTTGAGTTTGTTGAAGTTCTTTTGATTGAGGATACTTTGTACTTCATGTGAGTACATAGTTCCCCTATTTTACTGTTTTCAATTGTTTTGGGGTGATTCATATGTTAAACGATTTTCGAGGTTTAAACGATGGTTTCAAAAGCGATTAAAATGGTTTATATTAAAACTAATAATGATTTCGATAAAGTGAACAAACTTGTTGGTTGTAATTACATAACGAATGACATTCATTAGCATTGATCAAGCCGACCAGTATTAGGTTATGGTACCATAGGATCTGACAAATCCCGTTATTAACTGCACCCATTGTTATGTGTGGGGGTTGTGGGTAACGACTGAATCTGATGATAGTTAACTTACCCTTTGGTGGTTTGTTAATGAGAGAAGTGAGAAGCGAGATAGTCGAGTCACGAAGGTTTGAATGTTATTCGCGAGACGACCAAAAATAGTTTTCACAATTTAAAACGAGGATGATTTAAACGATTTAAACGAGTTAATGATTTGGAAACGATTTGAACAAGTTAAACGAGTTGGATAAACGATTGGTTTTTGGTTAAGTGTTTAGATAACGGGACGGGTGTGATGTGGTGAAAACATGGTAGATACGCCGCTGGTACTTCTTATATATAAGTGTTTTCAACATATTACATACCGTGGCGTTATTTAGTTCACTTGGGTAAACGATTTTGAAACGATGTCACATAACGATGTTTTCGAAAGAATATAAACCGTACGAGTTCTATTAACGAGTTAATACGAGATGTTTTACAAATTGGTTTTCTAAAACAAATGTTTTTGGGTTAAGAATCATGGCTACGAAGTTTTATAAATTATAACCCACTTGATTTGAGTTGGTTAAATTATGTTGCAATATTATATACATTTCAAAACAAGGTTTTTATTAAGGTATTGCAACATGTAAACTAGCCATGAATCCGACACTCTTATAAAACCTATGTGCTCGCCAGCATTTCTTTGCTGACTTTGTTTTTACATATGTTTCAGGTGATGTTGCTTGATGTTGATTACTAGGATGCATGAGTCACATAGGATCTGGACGAGGCCTTAGTGACATAATAACAGTGATAGTCGATATGTAACTTGTTTGTTCTGTGTTAAAAAAATGTAAATTACTTAATGAATAAATAAAACGAAAATCTTTTTTTTTGTATCCATGGTTGTGAAACAATAATTTTGTTACAACACTCCCCGACGTTTCCGCCACGATTTGTTGTTTTACGTGGTCGGGGTGTGACATTTGTATACAAAATTTGTTACTGGAGGGGTAACATTTCCACAAGTTGAGTATGACAGTACCACGGGTGATAATTGGTATAACTTGGAAACAAATGTAATTGCGAGACCACCCTCAATACTGTACAATGGTTTTTATTTAAACTTGATTAAACTGGGATTCACTCACCAGTATTTCCCACTGACAAAATGTTTTTAAACGCGTTTCAGGTAACAAAATGTGAAAGCCAAATAGAAGCCAGCTGGGCAACACTGAAGGCTTGGAAAAGTGGCAAATAAAGTTACCTAAAAATAAATAGATGTTTTTATTAAATAAAATAGGGTGTATCCCTATGAAGATGTGTGTACTGAAAACTTGGGTTTTACCCATATGTTTAATATTATGAAAATGTGGTATTTTACTCTGATAAAATATTTCCTAACTACGGTCCTGATGTAAATTTCGTTGCCAAATTAGACAAAAACAAGATACCACCGAAACTGGCCGCGGCCGCCCGTTCCCGGGTTTGTAAAAGGGGGGACGGGGGTTGCGACATAAAGTGGTATCAGAGCTAAGCCACTGATTCAGCCACAAAAGTGTTATGCTGACACCAAAATTCAAAGTGTTAGGAAATAAATTACGGGAATACGTGCATAATTGTATTTTCTTGTTATATGTTATTTGACTATTTGTTAGTTTACAGTATGAGCGACTATGGACCATCTGACACGTACCGTCAATTGTCTGGTTCGCCTAGGAGCGAATGTGCCTCTTCTCAGCCTGCCCTCTCGGGGTACTCTGCTGATACAGAAGAAGGAATATTCGTATTTAAGGTTCAATCTGAAGAGCCATTTCCTCAGAAAAAGAGGGGATGGTTCAGTAGGGGAGCACACGAGCGTAGGAAGCGTATGAAAAAGTTGCAAGAACAGAGAGCACTAGCCGCAACTAAAAGAAAAACTTATGCTTATGCCCATGATATGATTAATAGGGGTATAGCCAATATCCACATATTAGCAACCACTGCAGCTGACCCTAACCTGGAGCAAATGTTAGCACTCCAACCACAACTACCAATTCCTGACCAACCAATGTAGATAGAAAACCCTGAAAACCATGTAGAAATGCATGACTTCAATCCAGAAGAAATACCTAGGGTACCTGCACCAAATCCCTTAGACCCAAATTACGACCCATGGTGGGACGACAACATGGACTATGTGCAACGTTACCCGATACACGAAGATATGCCCATGCAATACCTAGGAGCCTACCCAGGGTTAGATCCTCTAGATCCCTATTTCGATAACGATGTGTACATTAGGGAGATCTTAGAGAACCCTTACCCATTTCAGGCCCCTACACCTCCATACCAGGAACCCGCACCCCAGATTCCGAACCCAATCCTAGAACCTGCACCCCCAATGAGTGCAGACAATGTACAAGAACTTAGGACATTTGGTGAAGAAATTTTAGAATGCAGTGAGAGAATGAGACAGGTGGGAGAGCGTCTCGTATGGAAATACGACGAACGCAATATGGATTTTTGGATGAATCCATATCCTTGAAACGATGGTGAAGATGGTAGAAATAATAATAATATAATATAATAATAAAATATGTGTGTATGTGTATGAAAAAAAAAACTACGGATGCCTATTACTAGTAGTGTAACTTTAAATTTCAGTCGGTATTGTAATTTTAAATTCAGTACTAGTGTGTAATAGACGCATAGTATATGAATAGAGTAAAGTCGCAATGCTCGACGCTTTTGACCAAAGTGCGTGTCATGTGATTGGCTATATTCAAATATTATTGGTGATATTAATATGTGGTAAATGTTTAAAATTCAGATGGACAACGAAGTGAACCAGGAAAACCAGAATGATAATATCCAGAACGACAACAACCCGAATAACGATAATCTGAATAATGAGAACCCGAACAACAATAACAATGGAAATCAAGTGGATAATAGTGCCATTCAACACATAGTGGCACAAGGAATCATAGATGCGATGCCATTTATTATCCAAACTGTTAAGGAAGCGGATAATAAAAGTAAGCATAGCAGTAAGTGACCAACTGAACCAGAACACAACATAAACAATGGACCCGTACTTCAAGTGCCCATTCCCAAAAGAAGAAGAACCATGCCATATGGTTGTTCTTATAAAGAATTCTGGTCTTGCAAACCAATAGAATTCTCAGGCAATGAAGGACCATTGCAGCCCTACGCTGGATAGAGAAGACTGAGGCTGTTCTGAAAATAAGCAAGTGTGCGGAAGAGGATAAGATAATGTTTGCTTCTAATCTGTTTAAAAACTCAGCTTTAGAATGGTGGAACACTATCCTCCAGTCAAGAGGAAGTGATAGGGTATACAACATGGAATGAGAGGAATTTAAAAATATGGTAGAAAGGAAATTCTGCCCTCCCAATGAAAAGGAGCAGATAGCAAATAAATTTCTGAACCTTAGAATGACCGGAGTAGATAGTAAGGGTTATACTACTACATTCTTTGAATATGCTAGAATAGTGCCAACCCTTGCATCACCTGAACCGGTATTAATCTCCTGTTACATCTGGGGATTAATCGGGGAGATTAGACATGTAGTCAAGGCAGCTAGACCCCAAACCATAGAAGAAGCTGTAGAACTAGCAAATACCTTGACAGATGAATTAATCCGTACTAGAGAAGAAGACCAGAGAAGAAACCTAACCCAAAGGCTTACCCAAGAATTCCGTTTTGGGAATTCCAACCGTAGGAATGTAGGTTCTACCTCTGCACCATACTGCAAAACCTGCAAAAAGAAGCATTCAGGAAGATGCTCCACTCACTGCAATTTCTGCAAGGCACCGGGACACAAGGAAGAAGATTGCAAAAGGAAATCTAGTAATGGACTGTGCTTCAACTATGGAGAAAAAAGTCACATCAAGCCAAATTGTCCGAAATTGGCTCCAGCTGCGAACAACAAGAACACTAAAAATGCTAGAGCATTTGTTCTGACTGCAGATGAAGCCAAGATGATTCCGGACGTCATAGCTGGTACGTTTTTAGTTAATGATATTTTTGCTAAAGTATTATTTGACTCTGGTGCGAACCAAAGTTTTATCAATACTTCGTTTTGCAAACTTCTAAATCAATCATTAACTAAACTACCACAAGAATGCCTAGTAGAGACCCCAAATGGAGAAACCGTTAGGATTTCTGAAATCTTGTAGGGAGCAAGAATAGAAATTTTAAATAAAAAATTTATTGCAAACCTTTACCCAATGAATCTGGCAGGATTTGATGTTGTATTACGAATGGATTGGTTAATAGCCAATAAAGCCAGTATTTTGTGTGATCAAAAGTCAATCCAAGTAAATTCACCAAGGGGTGAAAAGATCACAATTAAGGGAGATAAACCATCTAGATCCACTAAATTCATCTCTGTGATGAAAACTGCAAGTTATATAAGAAAATGATCTATAGTATATTTGATTTCTATAATCACTAACACTAAAGGAAAAGAACTAAAAGACATTCCAGTAGTGTCTCAGTTTTCAGATGTATTTCCAGAAGAATTGCCAGGGCTACCGCCAGACAGAGAAGTTGAATTCAGAATCCACCTACTACCAGGAACGGTACCGATTGCCAAAGCACCTTACCGTTTGGCACCCGCCGAAATGCAGGAGCTGAAGAAACAATTAGACGAATTGTTGGAGAAGGGATTCATATAGCCAAGCTCATCACCATGGGGAGCGCCGATACTGTTCGTCAAAAAGAAGGATGGATCAATGCATATGTGCATTGACTACCGTGAATTGAACAAGGTTATGATTAAGAATTGGTATCCATTACCAAGAATCGATGATCTGTTCGATCAACTGCAAGGAGCTCGATTTTTCTCTAAAATCGATTTAAGATCAGGATATCATGAATTAAAGGTACAGGAAGAGGACATTCCTAAAACTGCATTTAGAACATGTGACAACTCGAGTTTTCAAGGTCTCTATTTGATTTAATCTTGTACTTATTTGCAAAGTGTGGTTCTTATAAGAATATTTGATGTGCATTATAGTTGTGTGTAAGTGATTTACATATTTTGTACTAATATTTTGTTGTTTAATTAAATCATGCCAAACACCCCACTTGAAAACACCCCTCCCCACGAAAACAACTTAGTGTTTTCGTCCACCATGAGGCCAACGAAAATAACAGTGGGCTTGGCCCAGTATCGAGTACATAGAGTTTGGTTATAACATGTACGCGTAATGAGTATTCGGCAGAAACCCTAATCGCACCTCCTATCTCTCTCTCTCGATATCCTTTGTAACCGACGGCAGTTCCACTTCTTGAAGCCCTATCGCCACACACACACAATCCTTGGACTATCCTTTGAATCGGTCGTGACTGATTATTTGTGAGCGTGTATTTCTTTAACATACCAAGCAAACCAAGGTGAGTTCACACTCTTACCAAGGCATGGGATTCCCCGGTGGGTTGGGAATGGGATTGAATGATTACTTGTACTTACATCACTACTAGACTACTTACCACGGTCCTCGGATTGGGAAGGATGCCTGTGCCAAACTCTACGTAAAGCCTACGTAC
This sequence comes from Helianthus tuberosus, assembly GCA_030545235.1. Classification (NCBI taxonomy): domain Eukaryota; kingdom Viridiplantae; phylum Streptophyta; class Magnoliopsida; order Asterales; family Asteraceae; genus Helianthus; species Helianthus tuberosus. The sequence goes on from CM060403.1 coordinate 56,958,385, forward strand.
TGTCCCCGGTTTGGGAAGGACACTAGTGTTAAAACCTACGTACCGTTGTCCTCGGATAGGGAAGGACACCAGCGCGAAACCTACGTACTCGCTACGTACTGTCCTCGGTTGGGAAGGGCACTTACGTAAAACCTACGTAAACTTATGCTTACTACTATCCTCGGGTTGGGAAGGATACTTACGGATACAACTAGTCTAGTAACTTACAGTATGGGAAGCCCCCACTAATTGAACTTACAACATGGGAAGCCCCCACTAGATGAACATACAAATGGCCTAGTAATACACGACATGGTTATAAACGAACTTACGATTTAATAAACGAACTTATTACTGAACAACCAACTGTGAACTCGCTCAACTTTGTTGTTGACTCTATGTTACATGCCTTGCAGGTCGTTAGATATCTATGGAGCTTGCATGGGAGTGGAGAGGAGTCGTTGTGGGACATGGACAGTTGTGTGCCATGCTAAACATTTGAAACATTTAAACTTATGTTGGGTTTACATATTTATGCTTCCGCTAAACGCTTAACTATGTTATGGTTTTGAACACCTTTCGTATTGATGAATGACTTTTATTTATTACTTACAATGTTCAATATGATTGGTGGCTTGATCCTGGTCAGTCACGCCTCCAAGCGGTGATACTCCGCGTGTGGATTTTGGGGGTGTGACAGATTGGTATCAGAGCCATTGGTTATAGTGAACTTGGTTTTAATAAGGGAAAAAGTTTTGTTAAAACCAGACTATAACCTGAACAGTGCTCAACGATCCACAACGACGCTTCGCTCCACGTGCAAGACTCGACACAATAGGTGATATGGTTTATGTTTATATTACCTACTTGCTAAATACATAATTACATTGCTCATAGTATGCTTAGATGAACGTAACAACTACTACTTGAAATCTTGTATGCTCACACTCTTCTGTCATTCCACACTTGCGTATTGATATGACACACTTCTCACTTGTGTTCTATTACTTGTGAAGATCATGAGTGGACGCGTTAACATGACACAAGCCCAGTTGACGGCTTTGATCAACCAACAAGTTGCTGCGGCACTTGCAGCCGCTCAAGCAGGAGGTATACCCTGCAGTCATAACTTACTCTAGGATCTTTAGATCCTACTCTCTCAAACCAACTCTCGTGTTTAATTCTTATTCCCTCTTGTTTACACAACAGGCCAGTTTGCTCAGCAGCCTGCATGCACGTTCAAAACTTTCATGGACTGTCGTCCTAGTACTTTCAGTGGCACTGAAAGGGCAGTTGGACCCCTCCACTGGTTCGAGAAGCTCGAGTCAGTCTTCGAAATGTGTGAATGCCCTGAGGCTCGTAGGGTGAAGTATACCACTGGTACTCTCGAAGGCGTTGCGTTGACTTGGTGGAACGCACAAGTGCAAATGTTAGGGTTGGCAGCTGCCAATGCCACCCCATGGAACGACTTTAAAGAACTGATCAAACGGGAATACTGTAGTCGTGATGACATCCACAAGCTCGAAGTGGAGTTCTTTAACCTAACAATGACGGGGTCAGAGATAGAAGCATATACAAAGCGATCCAATGAACTGGCAATGTTATGCCCAACTATGGTAGTTCCTCCAATCAAGCGCATCGAGCTGTATCTCAAGGGTCTTGTACCAGAAATTCAAAGCCATGTGACTTCGGAAAATCTTGCTACCATTCAAGATGTTACTCGTCTAGCTCATCGTCTCACAGACCAGGCAGTGGAACAGAACAAGCTGCCTTAACGTATCAGTGCTACTACTGCTGCTATCACTACTGGTACTCCCAGTGACAACAAGCGAAAATGGGATGGAACCTCCAGCAAGGGTTCAACTTCGGTTCAGTCCCAGGCACAGCAGCGAAAGACAGATAACTACCAGAGCCCCAGTCAGCAGTCTTCTGGTAGTCAAGGGCAGGGTGGATATCGAGGAAATCACCCAAAGTGCAATAGATGCAACAGACACCACAGTGGTTAGTGCAACAAGGGTCGTTGTCAGAGGTGTCTCAAGATGGGTCATGAAGCCAAAGATTGCAGGAGCTCACAACCTGCACATCAGAATCGTCAGCAGCAACAGCAAGCACCGCAGAACCAGCAACAGCAACAGGGTAACAAGGGATGCTTTCAGTGCGGAGCTGAAGGTCACTACAAGAGACACTGCCCTCAGTTAAATCAGAATCAGAACAATAACAACAATAATCAGGGTAATGGGAACAACAACAGGGGAAACAATGATGGAAACAATGGTGCCAGGGGTCGAGCGTTCGTGATCGGTCAGGGTGACGCAAGGAATGATCCTAACGTAGTGATGGGTAAGTTCCTTCTCGACAACTTTTATGTTATTGTTTTATTTGATTCGGGTGCCGACACCAGTTATGTGTCTCTAAAAGTTAGTCAAATGCTTAAACGCGCACCAACACTTTTGAACACCAAACATGTTGTAGAGATAGCAAATGGTAAAAGCTTAGAAGCCACACACATAGTTAAGGGTTGTAATCTCGTCTTGGTTGGTCAGACTTTCTCTATCGATCTCATTCCTATAGTTCTGGGTAGTTTCGACATCGTCATTGGGATGGATTGGTTATCCCAACAGCAAGCAGAGATCCTATGCAAAGAGAAGATTGTTCGTATTCCCCGCTCTGGCAAAGAACCTCTCGAAATTCAAGGCGACAAGAGTGGTGCTGTGGTAGGCATCATTTCCTTTCTCAAGGCCCAGAAGTGTTTGCGAAAGGGCCATACGGCTATGTTAGCCCTCGTTACTGATGCATCAACGAAAGAGAAGAAGATTGAGGATATCCCAGTAGTACGCGATTTTCCTCAGGTGTTTCCTGAAGATTTACCTGGGCTACCGCCTCATCGCCAGGTCGAATTTCAGATCGAGCTAGCTCCTGGAGCAGCACCCATAGCTCGAGCACCCTATCGCTTAGCTCCAACCGAACTGGAAGATCTGTCCAAGCAATTAAAAGAACTCTTGGATAAGGGTTTCATTCGTCCTAGCTCTTCGCCCTGGGGAGCTCCAGTATTATTTGTGAAGAAGAAAGACGGTACCTTCCGCATGTGCATAGATTACCGCGAACTGAACAAGGTGACCGTGAAGAATCGCTATCCTCTCCCACGCATCGACGACTTGTTCGACCAGCTGCAAGGGTCGAGCTACTATTCAAAGATTGATCTGAGGTCAGGCTACCATCAACTGAGAGTCCGGGACGAGGACGTCTCCAAAACAGCATTCAGAACACGCTACGGTCATTACGAGTTTCTGGTCATGACATTCGGATTAACAAACGCACCGGCAGTCTTCATGGACCTTATGAACAGAGTGTGCAAACCTTATCTTGACAAGTTCGTTATTGTTTTCATCGACGACATCCTGATCTATTCGAAGAGTCAGGAGGAACACGAGCAGCATTTACGACTCATTTTGGAACTCCTTCGAGCAGAACAGCTGTACGCCAAGTTTTCAAAATGCGACTTCTGGCTTCGTGAAGTCCACTTTCTAGGCCACGTGGTAAACAAGGATGGGATTCATGTTGATCCATCCAAGGTTGATTCGATCAGGAACTGGCCTGCACCTCGTACACCAACAGAAATCCGCCAGTTCTTGGGTTTGGCGGGCTATTATAGAAGGTTCATCAAAGACTTCTCCAAGATTGCACAACCCCTCACCTCCCTAACTCAGAAAGGCGTTATCTACCGTTGGGGTAATGCACAGGAATCAGCATTCCAGCACTTAAAGGATAGACTTTGTAGCGCACCTATTCTTTCATTGCCAGAGGGCACAGACGATTTTGTGGTCTATTGCGACACATCCATTCAGGGTCTTGGATGTGTGTTGATGCAACGGGATAAAGTCATTGCTTATGCTTCGCGCCAACTTAAGATTCACGAACGGAATTACACTACACACGATTTAGAGCTGGGAGCTGTTGTTTTTGCGCTCAAGATATGGAGACATTACCTGTACGGTACCAAGTGCACCATCTACACCGATCACAGGAGTCTCGAGCATATATTCAAGCAGAAAGAGTTGAACATGCGTCAGCGTCGATGGGTCGAGCTTTTAAACGATTACGAATGTGCTATAAAGTACCATCCGGGCAAAGCCAATGTGGTGGCTGACGCCCTCAGTCGAAAGGATACTACACCTAGGCGTGTACGAGCGTTGCAACTCACTATTCAGTCTAGTCTTCCTTCTCAGATACGAGATGCTCAGGTAGAAGCATTGAAACCAGAAAATGTCAGGGCTGAAGCCCTACGCGGTTCTAGGCAACAGTTGGAACAAAAGGCAGACGGCGCCTACTATGTAACGGGATGCATCTGGGTCCCACTCTATGGCAACTTACGCGGGCTTGTAATGGATGAAGCTCATAAGTCTCGCTACTCAGTACATCCTGGTTCGGATAAGATGTACCACGACTTGAAAACTACATATTGGTGGCCTAGCATGAAAGCTCATATAGCAACTTACGTTAGCAAGTGTTTGACTTGTGCGAGAGTCAAAACGGAATATCAGAAACCATCGGGCCTACTCCAACAACCAGAGATACCACAATGGAAATGGGAGCAAATTTCCATGGATTTTGTTACTGGCTTGCCTAGATCTCAACGTGGGAATGATACTATTTGGGTGATCGTGGATCGACTCACAAAGTCTGCACACTTCTTGGCCATCAAGGAAACGGATAAGTTCTCCACTCTAGCAGACGTCTATCTTAAGGAAGTGGTTTCGAGGCACGGGGTGCCAACCTCTATTATTTACGATCGTGATGCACGTTTTACTTCTGAACTGTGGCAAGCAATGCACAAATCTTTTGGCTCTCGATTAGACATGAGCACAGCTTATCACCCTCAGACGGATGGGCAGTCTGAGCGCACTATTCAAACTTTAGAAGACATGCTTCGGGCATGTGTAATTGATTTTGGCAACGGCTGGGAGAAACACCTCCCATTGGTGGAGTTTTCGTATAACAACAGTTACCACACCAGCATTCAAGCCGCTCCATTCGAGGCATTGTACGGGCGTAAATGCCGATCACCTCTTTGTTGGGCAGAGGTGGGTGATAGTCAGATCACGGGTCCAGAACTTGTAGTGGACACAACGGAAAGAATTGCTCAGATACGGCAACGCATGGCGGCAGCTCGCGACCGTCAGAAAGCCTACGCAAACAAGCGCCGGAAACCACTCGAGTTCCAAGTTGGGGATCTAGTGCTACTCAAAGTTTCACCCTGGAAGGGTGTGGTTCGTTTTGGCAAACGGGGCAAGCTCAATCCACGATATGTCGGACCGTTCGAAATTATTGAGAAGATAGGCAAAGTAGCCTACAAACTAAACCTGCCCGCAGAACTCAGTGCAGTTCACAAAGTTTTTCACGTGTCAAATCTGAAGAAGTGTCTGTCAGATGAGACCCTCATAGTTCCTTTGAAGGAGCTCACTATCGACGATCAGTTGCGATTTGTCGAGGAACCAGTTGAAATCACGGACCGGGATGTTAAGGTCCTCAAACGCACCAGAATACCTCTTGTTCGAGTTCGTTGGAACTCCCGTCGTGGCCCAGAGTTCACCTGGGAACGAGAAGATCAAATGAAACTCAAGTATCCCCAGTTATTCGGAAACAGTGCAACAACTACTGAGGCTGAAGCTACTACAGAATTTCGGGACGAAATTCCAAATCAACGGGGGGATGATGTGACACTCCAGGAAAACCAAGAAACAACACAACACAACTAGCTTCCTCAGTAACCTCGCGCTAAATTTCGGGACGAAATTTCTTTCAAGTTGGGGATAATGTGACAACTCGGGTTTTCAAGGTCTCTATTTGATTTAATCTTGTACTTATTTGCAAAGTGTGGTTCTTATAAGAATATTTGATGTGCATTATAGTTGTGTGTAAGTGATTTATATATTTTGTACTAATATTTTGTTGTTTAATTAAATCATGCCAAACACCCCACTTGAAAACACCCCTCCCCACGAAAACAACTTAGTGTTTTCGTCCACCATGAGGCCAACGAAAATAACAGTGGGCTTGGCCCAGTATCGAGTACATAGAGTTTGGTTATAACATGTGCGTAATGAGTATTCGGCAGAAACCCTAATCGCACCTCCTATCTCTCTCTCTCGATATCCTTTGTAACCGACGGCAGTTCCACTTCTTGAAGCCCTATCGCCACACACACACAATCCTTGGACTATCATTTGAATCGGTCGTGACTGATTATTTGTGAGCGTGTATTTCTTTAACATACCGAGCAAACCAAGGTGAGTTCACACTCTTACCAAGGCATGGGATTCCCCGGTGGGTTGGGAATGGGATTGAATGATTACTTGTACTTACATCACTACTAGACTACTTACCACGGTCCTCGGATTGGGAAGGATGCGTGTGCCAAACTCTACGTAAAGCCTACATACTGTCCTCGGTTTGGGAAGGACACTAGTGTTAAAACCTACGTAAATCCTACGTACCGTTGTCCTCGGATAGGGAAGGACACCAGCGCTAAACCTACGTACTCGCTACGTACTGTCCTTGGTTGGGAAGGGCACTTACGTAAAACCTACATAAACTTATGCTTACTACTATCCTCGGGTTGGGAAGGATACTCACGGATACAACTAGTCTAGTAACTTACAGTATGGGAAGCCCCCACTAATTGAACTTACAACATGGGAAGCCCCCACTAGATGAACATACAAATGGCCTAGTAATACACGGCATGGTTATAAACGAACTTACGATTTAATAAACGAACTTATTACTGAACAACCAACTGTGAACTCGCTCAACTTTGTTGTTGACTCTCTGTTACATGCCTTGCAGGTCGTTAGGTATCTATGGAGCTTTCATGGGAGTGGAGAGGAGTCGTTGTGGGACATGGACAGCTGTGTGCCATGCTAAACATTTGAAACATTTAAACTTATGTTGGGTTTACATATTTATGCTTCCGCTAAACGCTTAACTATGTTATGGTTTTGAACACCTTTCGTATTGATGAATGACTTTTATTTATTACTTACAATGTTCAATATGATTGGTGGCTTGATCCTGGTCAGTCACGCCTCCAAGCGGTGATACTCCGCGTGTGGATTTTGGGGGTGTGACAGAACAAGGTATGGCCATTATGAATTTACTGTCATGCCATTTGGTTTAACCAATGCCCCAGCCGCATTTATGGACATGATGAACCGAATATGTAAGCCATATTTGGATAAATTCATAATTGTTTTTATTGATGATATTCTAATTTACTCTAAGAGTAAAGAGGATCATGCAAAGCATTTGCACGCACTTTTAAGTCTATTAAGAAAGGAAAAGCTTTATGCTAAGTTTTCAAAGTGTGAGTTTTGGTTAGAACAAGTACAGTTTCTTGGACACTTAGTTGATCATGAAGGAATTCATGTGGATCCAACAAAGATCGAGCCAATTACCAAATGGAAAACCCCTGAATCATCAACCGAGGTTAGAAGTTTCTTAGGATTGGCTGGTTATTATAGAAGGTTTATTCGAGATTTTTCTAGAATAGCCATTCCCTTAACTAAGTTAACCTGTAAATCCATTAAGTTTGAATGGGGACCAAAACAAGAAGAAGCCTTTAGAATCCTTAAGCAAAGATTAACCCATGCACCCATATTAGCGTTACCAGAAGGAACTGAAGACTTTGTAGTTTATTGTGACGTCAAAAGGTTATAGCTTACGCATCTAGACAACTTAAGAATTATGAAGAAAATTATTCAACCCATGATTTAGAATTAGGAGCCATAATTTTTGCCCTTAAGATTTGGAGACATTACCTTTATGGTAGTAAGTTTACCATATTCACTGATCATAAGAGTCTAAGGTGTGTTTTTGGGCAAAAAGAGCTAAATATGAGACAAAGACGCTGGATGGTGATACTTAGTGATTATGATTGTAATATCCAGTATCATGCAGGGAAAGCCAATGTAGTGGCTGGTGCTTTAAGCCAAAAATATCACGAAAAGCCAAAAAGGGTACGTTCTCTTAAATTAAATCTACAAGTAGATTTAAATGATCAGATTAGAAAAGCACAAGAATCAGTAATCAAAGATGATACTGAAAAATTAAAAGGGATGATTAAAGAATTAGAACAAGGAACAGATGGAATTTGGAGACTCCATAAAAAGAGAATGTGGATACCTAAATTAGGAAACCTACGCCACCGTATATTAGAAGAAGCTCATAAATCTAAGTATACGATGCATCCAGGAAGTGATAAGATGTACCAGGATTTAAGGAAAAATTTCTGGTGGATAGGAATGAAGAAGGATATAGCATCTATGTTTCTAAATGTTTAACTTGTTCTCAAGTTAAAGCTGAACATCAGAAACCCTCATGTTTATTACAGCAACTAGAAATGCCAGTATGGAAATGGGAATTGATAACAATGGATTTTGTTACCAAATTACCCAAAACAAGAAAAGGTAATGATACAATCTGGGTGATTGTAGATAGGCTAACCAAGTCAGCTCATTTCCTACCAATGAAAGAAACTTTCAGTATGGAACAGTTAGCTAAATTATATGTAAATGAAATAGTTTCATTACATGGAATACCTTTATCAATTGTGTCTGATAGGGATAGCCGTTTTACCTCTCATTTTTGGGCAAGTTTCCAAAAAGCAATGGGAACCAAATTGAATCTAAGCACAGCTTACCATCCTCAAACGGACGGACAAAGCGAAAGGACAATTCAGACAATGGAGGAAATACTTAGAGCTTGTGTAATTGATTTCGGAGGTAATTGGGACGATCACTTACCTTTAATATAATTTTCTTATAATAACAGTTATCACACAAGTATCAATGCTGCACCATTCGAAGCACTTTATGTACGAAAGTGCAGAACCCCAGTCTGTTGGGCAGAAATTGGGGAAAAGCAACTATCTTGACCTGAGATAGTACTGGAAACAACCGACAAGATCATTCAAGTCAAGGAACGACTGAAAGCAGCACGTGATCGACATAAGAGCTATGCTGATAACCGACGCAAACCGTTGGAATTTCAAGTAGGAGATAAAGTATTGTTAAAAGTCTCTCCCTGGAAAGGAGTGGTAAGATTCATCAAACGGGGAAAGCTAAGTCCCAGGTATGTTGGACCTTTTGAGATTATTAGAAGAATAGGACCTGTAGCTTATCAGCTAAAACTGCTAGAGGAAATGGAAGGAATACATGATGTATTTCATGTATCTAATCTCAAGAAATGCTTAGCTGATGAATCACTCGTAGTGCCTCTTAAGGACATAGAGGTAAATGAACAACTTAAGTTTATAGAAAGGCCTCTACAAATTGAAGACAGGAAAGTCAAGAACCTTAAACATAAAAGATTAGTTCTGGTCAAAGTGAAGTGGGACTCCAAAAGAGGACCAGAATACACATGGGAGCTTGAATCAGAAATGCAAAGGAAATACCCACACCTGTTCCAGTAGACCTCGAGGACGAGCTCTAAAACAAGGTGGGGAGGATATAACAACCCTAAACCGACACCCTCGTAATATTTTCCGACACCCTAAAAATATTTAAAATATCCTAATATGTCCCCAAAATACACCCCATACGTGGAAACGGACCCCGAATACCTTAAATATTATTAAAAATAATCAAAAACCAAGTTTTTGGGTTTGACGTGGGCAGCGTAGCCCTTTGGCTACATCTACGCAGGCCGCGACAACTTAAAGATTAGGCGAGCTCCGGTGTTGACACGTGGCCCCACACCTGTTGAACCTAGTCGATGACCCGGATCACCTAGAGCCTAGTCCAGCTACGACGCGGGCCGCATAAGCTTATGCTTACCTTAACGCGGGCCGCGAGAAACCTCGATTACAGCCCTATATAAGAGGGCAACGGGCCTTCAGTTGAAACTTGCTCATTTCTGTTTCTCAATCTCGAATTTCTGATAATAGGCACTATACACAGGTATAATACTCCCCTAAATAACGAGGTTCTGCTCCGTTGTAAGTATTATAACCCCTGGATACGTATTAGATACTCTGCCCGATTGATCCAGGGTTCCGTAACGGCTGTCGTGGTTCTGCCCGACGTAGTCGTTGGAATGCCGTCTTGGGGAGGGTATTGCTAATGTTAAAATGGGTTATTATACTAACACGCGTGCATTTGTGTAAATTATAGATTGTCACCAGGAAACCCTAAAGGATAATCTAAGACAGCAATGTGAGTAATCCTTCTTTTGTGTAAACCTTTTTGTGAGTAATCCTCTTTTTGTGTTAACTGTTTTACAAAACCTCACACAATTAATTATATATTAAGCAGTTATTGAGTATTTGTAAGGATACAATTATCGTGGGTATGTTGGGGTTTTGTATACAAAATTTGTTACTGGAGGGGTAACATTTCCACAAGTTGAGTATGACAGTACCACGGGTGATAATTGGTATAACTTGGAAACAAATGTAATTGCGAGACCGCCCTCAATAATGTACAATGGTTTTTATTTAAACTTGATTAAACTGGGATTCACTCACCAGTATTTCCCACTGACAAAATGTTTTTAAACGCGTTTCAGGTAACAAAATGTGAAAGCCAAATAGAAGCCAGCTGGACAGCACTGAAGACTTGGAAAAGTGGCAAATAAAGTTACCTAAAAATAAATAGATGTTTTTATTAAATAAAGAGTAAATTACAAGTTTTGTCCTTTATCTTTACATCAAATTTCAGGCGCTGTCCTTTAGCCAAAAAGTTGACAGGCGGTGTCCTTTATGTTGCCAAATCTTGCAAGTTTTGTCCTTTTAGCCAAACCATGTTTGAATTCTCAGTTAAAACACCCCATGTGCAAGGCACATGAGGGTAAAATGGTCATTCTCTTTCACCCCTTTTAATTCCCTTCTTTATATCCCATACCAACCCCTCAAATCATCTCATAAACACACTCGTTGTCCCTCTTCTTTCACTGTTAGGGTTTTTAGCACAAATCAAAGGCGATCAACAGAAGCAATGTCTCAAGACGATGATGGATGGTAAGTTCGTAACAGTCTTGACAATGAACAGGTCGTTGAACTTTACGGTAAGTTAAAAGTTTTGATTTTGTAACCCTAGTTTTGTTTTTTTTAAATTTTTGGATGTTGATGATGATCAACAGTTGATTAACGACATGGTGTGGTTGAAATTTTGCAGCTGGATTTCCTAATTTCTTCAGCATATGTTTTCATCATGGTGGTAGGCTAACAACATATCCTGGAAGAACATATGTAGGAGGGAGGATTGATTTTGTGGACTTAATAGACATAGATAAGTTCTTTGTTCTTGAAGTTGATCTGATGTTGGATCAGTTGGGGTATAATAGCACAAACCCAATGTATTACCAGTTTTTAAATCCTGAAAAAAACCTTGATGATGGTCTTGAACACCTAAGCAGTGATCAAGACTGCCTGAACTTGGCTAAGTATGTTGAACAACACAAGGTGATCCATGTATATACCACACATGGTTTAAAAAACATGAAGGAACTGTTTTCCTCACCTATTAAACCTACCAAACCTGCTATCACCATTGAAGAGATTGATGAACCTGGACCACATGCTGTTGTTCCTTTTAACCTAAATGCAAATGCTAGGCAATACAGTGGGTTTGTGCAATCAAGTGGGGTTGAGTTGGGTGATAAGGATGGTGTGTTAGGGGATGTAGGTGATAAGGATGCGGGGCAATCAAGTGGGGTTGAGTTGGGTGATAAGGATGGTGTGTTAGGGGATGTAGGTGATAAGGATGTGGGGCAATCTAGTGGGGCTGTACAAGGCAACAATTTGGCTACAAATCAAGCTTGGGTTGAGACTGAAGTGACTATATGTGATGACATTCAAGGTGTAGATGATTATAGTGAGGATAGGATTGATAATGATAGTGAGTGTGAGGATATGATTCATAATGAAAGTGATAATGAGGATACTAGTGACAGTGATTATATATTTGATCCAGAGAACAATATAACTGACCATGAGGTAGACATGAGTGACTATAGGATGAATGTTGATGCAGATGTAGAGGACAGGGTCAATGAAAACGAAATGAATGTTGAAGAAAACATGGATGGAAATGTTTTAGATAATGACAGGTTTGACAGTGGGTCTGAATCTGATGAGAATCAGACAAGTACTAGGAAACACTTGTTACACCAAATAAGAAGGTCTAATGAAAACAGGGCAAATTTTTATGTTGGTCAGGTCTTTGGAAACAAACAAGATGCCAAAAACCTAATAAGAAAACATGCAGTGGAGACTAGAAGAATTATAAAAATCATCAAGGATGATCATAGAAGGGTAAGGGCTGTATGTCAAGGTCCTAAGCCAGACTTTGAAGTAGATGATAATGGGGTGCATATTCAAAGTCAACCAAAAGGAAAAGGTAAAGAAAAAGTGGTTGTTGTTGAAAAAAATAAAGACAAGGGTGGGAAAGGTAACAAAAAGAAACAGAAAGGGGCTGCTGTTGAAAAAAATAAAGAGTCAGGGACTTCAGAGCAAAAAGTTGCCATAAATGTTGGTGGTAGGGGAAAAAGGACAAACCCTCAAGATTTTCAATGTCCATGGGTAATATTAATATCAAAAGAAAAAGGGGCTGAGACTTGGTTGGTTAAAACCCTAATCACTCAACACACTTGCCTTCAAACCCGGAAGCACTATGCTTGTACTTCAAAATTTCTGTCACAAAAAATGTTAGAACAAATTGATGAGAACCCAGATATACCAGTTAAGGCTGTTCAGGAGCAATTTCAAAGGCAGTTTGCTATTGGGATTTCCAGGATGAAGGCATACAGGGCTAAGAAACTAGCCAAGAACCATGTAGAAGGGGACTATGTTAAGCAGTATGCACTGTTGAGAGAGTATGCTAATGAATTGATCCAACAAAATCCAGGTACAACTGTAAAAATTGAAGTAGAAGCAGGTCCAGATCCAGGGAATAACACTAGACAGTTTAGAAGAATATATGTTTGTTTAGTTGCTTTGAAACAGGGCTTTAAAGCATTAGGTAGGGATTTCTTGGGACTTGACGGGGCATTTATGAAAGGACCATTCCCAGGTCAGATCTTAACTGCTGTAGGTGTTGACTGCAACAATGGTATCTACCCTGTTGCTTATGCAATTGTTGAATCTGAAAACAAGAACTCCTGGATGTGGTTTTTAGAGCTGTTGGGTGCAGATCTTGATATAGGGAGCAATTCCAATTTCACTTTCATAAGTGATAGGAAAAAGGTACACTTTCCTTTACTTTATCTGTCTACTCATAGTATCTGCTCAGATCTGTTCATTGTGTATGTTAATATATTATTGACTGTTTGTGTGTTAAATAGGGAATCCTTCCTACAATCACAAGGCTCTTTCCTTGTGCTGAGCACAGATACTGTCTCAGGCACATACATGAGAATATGAAAGTGAGCTTTAAAGGTGATCTATACAAGGATTGGTTGCAATTTGATTACAGGAAGGGCTGTTTCTGACATACTTCTTAACAACATGTGTGAAGTTTACAATGGTAAGATTGTGGAAGGCAGGGACAAGCCCATCATTTCTGCACTAGAGTACATAAGGGAGTATCTTATGCGGAGGATTGTGACTGTGTTGAACGTGATAGAGAATAGTGAAGGGCTGCTGACACCAAAAGCAACTGAAATGTTTGATAAGATCAAGCAGGATGCAACTCACTACCATGTTCAGTGGAATGGAGGGGATCACTACCAGGTCAGTGGCAAACCGAATAGTGCTCGCGTGGTGAACTTGGCTGCAAGGACTTGTAGTTGCAGAGGCTGGGAAATAACAGGTATAAGCATACTTTTTAAGTGTTGATGACAATTCATTAGCTGAATTTGAATAATTATTAAGTCGTGGGAAATGCAGGTATGCCATGCAGACATGTTGTGGCTGCATTATGGGAGAAGGCAGCTAGTGGTGGAAGGGTGGGTGCTCTAGAAAGTTGGGTTCATCCAGTTTACACCATGGATAGGTGGAAATTGGTGTATTCATTCAAGGTTAACCCAATTAATGGTCGTACTTTATGGGCAAAGATTCAACTTCCGACAACTATTGTACCTCCTAAGCACCATACACAAGTCGGAAGACCAAAAAAGTTGAGGAAATGATCTGCAATTGAGCTTGAAGAGTTGACCCAGTCTGGTAGGCTGTCCAAAAAGCACACTAAGGCTGCATGCACAAAGTGTAAGAACACCGGACATAATTCAAGGACATGCAAAGGTCAAGCTGAAGCGGGTACTAGTGCAAAAGCTGGGAAAGCGGGTAAACGTGCAAAAGTTGGGAAACCTGGGAAGGGTGGAAATTGACCATTTGGCTGGTTAATTCGTAGTCTATTATGTATTTTGAACACTGCTTATTTGTGATGTTGGCTGATTAGTATGTAGCTTGAACAATGCTTATTTTGTCTTTTGACCAAACATCTTATGGTATGGTTTGTAAGTCAACTTTATGTATGTTATCTATGAAGTTTTAATGTTTTGGCTGCTTATTATGTAGTGTCTTTAATTTTTATCGTTTTAATGTTTGGGCTGCATATTATGTAGTGTCTTTAAGTTCGGTCGTTTGCATTTACGGACAATTGGAAGTTTTGGTCGTTTGCATTTACGGACATTTTGAAGTTGCACATTTCATTAGCAATTTATACCACTTTAAACAAAAGTACATCAGTTGCAAAACTATGACATTTCATTACCACTTTCAACAAAAGTACATCAGTTGCAAATACACTAATACATACTAAGACAACATAACATATATAGCAAAACAAACCCAGCTAATAACCAAATACATTTTCAATTTTCTTGAATTGGCTTCAGATTCTCTCAATTTGCCTTCAAGTAACACGTTTGAATGGCCCAGGTTCTGCACATCGACTTCCAACTTGTTCTTACCCCTAAGCAGTCCAGGTATGATATCGACACACCTTTGACACCTTTCTTGATCGTACCATCCAATAAAGGTGTCAAAGGTGTGTCGATATCATACCTGGACTGCTTAGGGGTAAGAACAAGGATTCTTACCCCTAAGCAGTTGATCGATTGAAAGTTGAAGAAAACCCTAATTTGAAGAGGGATGATATTACCTGGACTGGATAAGCATAAAAACGATGACCAGGATTCTTGCTTGTCCATGACGTCTGTATTATTGCATCTCTTCCACAATGGCAAAAAACCATGATCAACGATGCTTTGGAGGTTGAAGAAACCCTAATTTCATGCTCTGCAGAGAGATGATTTTGTGTTGGTGGTTGGTGTGCGATATAAATGAGGAATTAAATGGGGAATTAAATGATTTAAGAGGAAATGACCATTTTACCCTCATGTGCCTTGCACATGGGGTGTTTTAACTGAGAATTCTAACCTGGTTTGGCTAAAAGGACAAAACTTGCAAGATTTGGCAACATAAAGGACACCGCCTATCAACTTTTTGGCTAAAGGACAGCGCCTGAAATTTGATGTAAAGATAAAGGACAAAACTTGTAATTTACTAGGGTGTATCCCTATGAAGATGTGTGCACTGAAAACTTGGGTTTTACCCATATGTTTAATATTATGAAAATGTGGTATTTTACTCTGATAAAATATTTCCTAACTACGGTCCTGATGTAAATTCCGCTGCCAAATTAGACAAAAACAAGATACCACCGAAACTGGCCGCGGCCGCCCGTTCCCGGGTTTGTAAAAGGGGGGGGACGGGGTTGCGACAATAAGTTTTAGAGAACCTACAATAGTTCTTTAGGTATTGAGATTTACTAGTTATCTCTAAATATAATTTTGGGAGTGTATGAAACCAAACAAAAAAAAAAAACAATAAAATAAGTGTTCGTGAGTAAGATAGAAATAGAGATAGAGAATCTGATGTGAGAGATTTTTTAAAAATAAACAAAGCTTAAAGACAAATGTGTATTTTAGATAAATTATGATGATATAGATAGAGAATCTAATGTAAATGATCTAAGACTAGTCATCAAGGTTTTTCAATTGTAGATGTGCCCACTCTAGGTCATACGAATTGGGCTTAGTTTCACGCCCTGCTAAAATTCAGCACGGAATTTTAGTGTAAACCCCGTGTTTCGAAAGTCAAAGTCAAAGTCAAGATTGAAGTCAAAGGGAGGCAAGATTGCTAATTTCGATCTGTCACTCCTTGCTCAATTCCTGCTTTGACTTCTTTGACTTGTAGATAGTCTATTTTATGCTTTACGTTAGTTGTATTATGTGGAGTACTTATTAATAATCGATATTTATCGCATGTTTTATTGCTTATTCGATTATCGCAATCGCGCTCGCAACTCGAATTATGCTTTTGGTTATTGTTTATACGTGTGTGTGCCTTTATGTGTTACTTGTGCATGTTTATTTATATGTTGTGGTGGTGATTAATCGAAACGCAATCGAAACTCAATTGCAATCGAATCGCAAACGCTAAACGCAAGTTAAAATAGGATGATTGTATGTTGATATAGTAGTTGGGATTAAAAGTAATTTGAATAGGAAACTCTACCGCACCGCAACGCTCGCAATATTCATCGAAACGGCAAAACTCGTCGCACCGAACACTCGAATCAAGTGGCTAATCAACCAAGTGACCAGCCGATCGACCAGCCGCTCGATCTAGCTACCACTCGATCGACCAGCCACTCGATCGGGCTGCCACCCAATCGACCAACCATATCCCATCCTTTCCATTTATGGAAACCCTATAAATACCCCTGTCAACATCACCAAACTTACCTCTTTTGCTCTCCTGTCCGACCAAGCACTCTTGCTCACCTTTTCTTCGATTTCTCGCGATTCCGGTAAGATCTCAACCTAAATCTTGTACTTTCTTAATCTACATGCACTTCTACACCTTTCTATCTTTTGAATTTTAAGTTTTAACCGTGAAATCACTAGATTTGAGGTGTTCTAGGATGATGTCATCATGGTGTTCTTGAGAACTTCATGCTTTAGCTTCAATCCACTAAGAACAACTTAGATCTGAATGATTTCCACATGAATAAACAAAGATCTTTCATAGATCTGAACATATTCATGGTGAAAAAGGATTGAAAGATGGTTTCTAACTTTCTTCGAACTCTTTTACACTCAATGCACTCAAAACCAATAGAATCAGACCTTGTGCTAACCTTCTACTCCTTCTTGGTGATGTGTTGGCTCAAGATATGGATTCTATTCACGAGACCACCGATTACGGGTTAACCAAGAACAACCGTCTTGAATCTGTCAACTGGTTGAACTTGGGTGATTCCTGTTCAATCGGGTCACTGGGTTCAAGATGGGGTTCTGTTGATTTGGACGTAGTCACACCGTCTCGATAAAACAACAAAACTATCAAAACAACCAAGGAAGAAGACGATCAGGACGACCAGGACGGAGTGCCGCTCGATCGGACTGCTGTCCGATCGGATGGTCACCCGATCGGGTTGCCACCCGATCGGCTTGCACCTTGGATCCCACACCTAACTTATTTTCCAACATTAGAAGTTTGAACGTTGAACGAATTGTTACCCGATCGGATTACCACCCGAACGGATTACCACTCGACTATGTGACGTTTAGACTTCAAAACTTAAACAATTTTCAACATGTTCAATTGATGTGCGCAAAATGCAACATATAAATTACATCAATTGTGGCATAAAACTACCCTTTTTTAGTACTAATGTTGGAAAAAGAGTGTTTTTGTCTTCCTTTTGTATTTTCAGGATTAAATGAGCTCAAATGAACAAAAGAAGCAAAAAGGCAGCTAAATCTAACATAAATACAAGAAAAGGGATAAACGTGGCATGCCCGACCCCTCGACAGCATCTTCCCAAGAAAAAACAAGAGAACAGAAGGCTGAACACGCCCCGTGCTCAATGAGCACGGGGGCGTGCCCAAGTGTCTGCAGAAAAGACAAAGTTGTAGAAGCTTCTATCACCCACCACGGGGGCGTGTCCAGCGGACACGGGGCCGTGGTCAACTCTAAGATTCGCATAATCTAGGAAAATCTTGATAGTACAGATACGCTTCTGCACACGGGGTCGTGCCCAGCGGACACGGGGGCGTGGTCAACTAATGCAGACAAACTGCAATTAATGAAGAAAGAGAAGATGGGTGGACACGGGGCCGTGCCCAATGGACACGGGGCCGTGTCCGGGCTTCTGTGCAGGCTATAAATAGGGGTGCTTGCCTCATTTGCAAACCATCCCTTGGCAAACCACCTCTCTCACACTTCACCCACCCACCACCACCATCATAACCCACTTTCACCACCATCATCCATCATAGAGTGTGTGAGTAGTCTCGGGATCCAAGATTGATCGTAAGAGTTCTTGACAATCAAAGGCCATGTTTGCCTAAGTCTCTTACATCACTTGGTGAAGACAAGTGTCTAGTGTAATACTTTTTATTTTTAATCTTTTCGCACTTTTTATTTGGTTATGTATTAATGACTTTAATAACTAGTTTCTTATGTTGAAGGTGAATCTTCCTTATCATTTGTCCGTGGTGTCTTGGCATTATTTTACTGTCTATATAAAATAAAAGATTTTCACCATTCATATCTCCACGGTCTATATGGAGATATGTTGGCTACCTGGTCGGGGGTTAAGGGAATGATTTGGTAAGAGTCTTGCCTTATTCAGTGTATAGATCCTGCAAGGACCTGGGTCAACTTTAGTAGGACCTCCTTCAATACCCACTGGTAATGGATGGCGGGGGTCCGAACTCCTTGATCCCCTCATATGTAAACTACTATTAATATATTAACCCGGCTACTTAGGACTGTATCCCTGCTGACTCAGACTACTTAGCCGAGGGTAACGTCACCTTCAAAAGAGGGGCCTACGACATTACGCATTAATAACTTAATTAATTATCTTTCAATAATCCAACCCTTTAGGATTGTATCCTTGCTGACTCAAACTACTGGGTTGAGGGTAACGTCACCTTCAAAAGAGGGGCCTACTACAATAACTAAGATAATCTCTTAAAAAGTGCAAAAGTGCGGAAATAATCAAAGGTTACACTAAACACGAGTCGGATCCAAGTGATTCATCTTGTCTATCTGTTTTATTTTATTTTTATTTTTATTTTCAGCATTTTTAGTTTTTATTTTCTAGTTTAAAACCTTTTTCTAAACTTTTGAATTGATTAGACGTTGAGGATAAGCCGGTATTAAAAGCTCTTGTGTCCATGGACGACCTCGGTAGCTTACCAACATTATACTACGCTCACGATGGGTGCACTTGCCCATATGTGTGTTTGGTGGTAGTAAAATATCGTGTTTTATAAATTTAAAACTTGACTAACGTGTAAAAAGGGCTAAGAATATATATAAAAACCTATAACACCACACGCGCATCAAGTTTTTGGCACCGTTGCCGGGGACACAAGGATTTTAAGAAAGTTAGGAATCAACGGCCTAATCGTTTTTCTTATTTTTCTATTTTTTAAGGATTTTTCTTAGATTTTCAGTTTCTGCAGAGCTCAACACGGGTCGTGCCTGGTCGGAGACGGGCCGTGCCCAGCATTGTTACTGGCAGTTTTTATTTTCCGAGTTACAGAGAGTTGAGCACGGGGCCGTGTCGGTGCAACACGGGGCCGTGTCGAACTCCCCAGTAACAGGGATCCGGAAAACAATCACTGCATCTCCGACCACGGGCCGTGTTCATCTGAGCACGGGGCCGTGGTGAAGCTTCTGACCAACGTTCTTTTTTTGTTTTTATTGTAGAACTTGGAACCCAGGCGCCACATCTGAACTTTCCACGTAGTGTATGAGCTCCAGTTCTAGTAGAGACATAAAAGAACCCCTAGACAAACCCGAACGCTTTCTAAGAAGAAGACTTAAAGCTAAAAACCAAGAGAAAGTTTCGGGGGACCCACTTCCAATGGCGGACCAATGTACCCTCATGGATTACCTACGACCCACCGTAGGTAATCTCGGCGCTGCTATCAATGCACTGAATGTCGAAGCCAACAACTTCGAACTTCGGCCACATTTGATACAAATGCTTCAAAACTCCGCAACCTTCCATGGGCTTGCGGACGAGGATCCCCATCTACATATTACTAATTTCTTAGAAATATGTGATACCTTTCGGATCAATGGAGCATCAAACGACGCCATCCGCCTTCGAATGTTTCCATTTTCACTAAAAGACCGAGCTAAGGCTTGGCTTAATACCTTCCCAGTTGGCTCGGTAAACACCTGGGATGAACTAGCCTAAAAGTTTCTATATAAATATTTCCCTCCTGCTAAGACGGCTAAATTAATGACTGAAATTAATACATATTCACAAGAGGATGGGGAATCTTTATATGAAACTTGGGAAAGGTTCAAGGAGCTACTAAGAAAGTGTCCTCATCACGATCTTGCGGTATGGCAACAAGTATCCACTTTCTATAATGGATTGTTGCCACACACAAGGCAAACACTTGACTCTAGCTCCGGGGGACTTTTAGGTAATCATCGCCCAAATGAAATATATAATCAAATTGAGGAAATTGCTCAAACCAATTTTCAGTGGCACACTCCCTGAGGGAATAAATCAGTTGCCCTGGGCGCCCATAAGGTTGATGAGAGCACTTCTTTACAAGCTCAAATCGAGGCCCTTTCTTCAAAAATCAAAAAGCTAGAGATGGCAAAAACGGCCTCGGTTATGGCTTGTGAGGGGTGTGGTGGGCCACATGAAAATTAGAGTTGTATGAAAGAGGTAGAAAATCAAACAGAATCGGTAAACTACATTGATAATAGACCTAGGTCGTCGGGTCCTCCAACGGGTACCTACAACCAAGGATGGCGTAACCACCCTAACCTTGGTTAGAGAGAACCCGACAATGGTAGTAACCAACAAAATCTAAACCAATGAACAAACTTTCAACAACCAAGAAACGAGTCACAAAATTTCTCTCAACAACAAGGGGGACGAGAAAGGCTTGAAGATACCGTATCTCGCCTCATCTCCGACACCGAAAAGAAAAACTCGGATCGATTCCAACAATTGGAATCGAATTTTAGAAATCAACAAGCTAGTATTCAAAACATTGAAAAGCAATTAAATTAAATAGCTCAAAATTTCTCCGAGAGACCACAAAGCGCGTTACCAAGTAATACCGAAACCAACCCAAAGGCGCAAGTACATCTCATCACATTGAGAAACCGTACCGTGGATCCCGAGGAGGCTCCATTACCTCCAACTAAAAGAAGCCGATCTAGCCAAACCACAACTCCACCCACTCCCCAACAAGAGAAGGCTTCTCCACCAAATCAAGAGCCCACCAAGAATCCTCCAGTTCCGTACCCCGGTCGGTTAATTCCCCAAAAGACCAATGAGCAATTCGCAAAGTTCGAAAATTTGCTAAAACAATTGCATGTTAATGTTCCATTTATCGAAGTCCTAACTCAAATGCCTAGATATTCAAAATTTATGAGGGACTTCCTCACTCATAAAAGGAAAATTGAATCATTGCAATTAGTTAATTTAAGCGAAGAATGCTCCGCCTTGCTACTCAACAAACTCCCGCAAAAGAAGATTGACCCTGGAAGCTTCACAATTCCTTGTTCGATTGGAGAATCCCCCA
This sequence comes from Helianthus tuberosus, assembly GCA_030545235.1. Taxonomy (NCBI): domain Eukaryota; kingdom Viridiplantae; phylum Streptophyta; class Magnoliopsida; order Asterales; family Asteraceae; genus Helianthus; species Helianthus tuberosus. Next base: position 56,979,943 of record CM060403.1, read on the forward strand.
TTCGCAATGCACTGGCCGACCTCGGGGCTAGCATCAACCTCATGCCCGCATCGATGTTCAACCGACTCGGCCTAGGGAAAACAAGCCCTACAAAAATGAGCATACAACTCGCCGATAGGTCCGTCAAATATCCACAAGGTGTCGCTGAAAATCTATTGGTCAAAGTCGGCGAATTTGTCTTCCCGGCCGACTTTGTCTACTAGATATGGAGGAAGATACCAAAGTACCACTCATCTTAGGAAGGCCATTCCTAGCTACGGCACACGCAGTGGTAGACATCAATGGTGGAACACTAACATTGAGGATTGGGGACAAGGAAATGAAGTTTGGAGTTGGAAAGAGAGTAGAAGACGACAACCCGGTCAACTACATGAAGGTCATAGACTCGAGTTTGGATGATGCTCTCCGACGGTGCAGCATGGGATGCAAAACATCCCACTTGGGTAACATATGACCAGGCTTTGGGTCTAGCCAAGGACCCTTATAAACGTGGCGCACCACGGAGGCATTCCGCGGAACTATCCTTAGTTTAGTTTAGTTTAATTTTTATGTTTTCTAGTTTAGTTTTAATTTTCAGGAATAAAACACACTCGGGATGGTGAAGGATACCAAGGGAAACTTGAACCAACACCCCATGCACAAAAACAGGGCCACCCGACAATTTTTCTTCATTACAGCAAGTTCAGCACGGGGCCGTGCTCATCCAACACGCCCCGTGCTCAACCATCTGCAGAAAATGCCCAGTTCAGTAACTAGACACGGGGAGTGCTCACTGAACACGCCCCCATGTCCAGCCTTCTGTTACTTTGTTTTATCTTCTGTTACTGGCAATCTGAACACGGGGCCGTGCCCGAAAACCACGGGGCCGTGTCCAGACGCACAGTAACATAAATTTTTGCTTTTAACACACCTATTACACATTCAATTAACCTAAAAACTTATTTTTGGGACACATTGAGGACAATGTGTAATTTAAGTGTGGGGGGGGGGGGGATGCTAAAACCTTGAATCTTGCGAGTCCTAATTACAAGCCTTACACAAAACTCTATTGGAACCGCTAAACACCCCAAATTTTTTTTCAAAAATTTTTCATTTTTTTTACTTGTCTAGGTTTAATTCGGGAATTTCAAGTTCTAAAAAGGTTATATTTTTACAAATTTACAACCGATAGCGTCGTGATAAAAAGAACCAACATAAGAAAATTATGAAAAGGCATGACAAATCTAGTTAAAATTTGATTATATATACTTGATCACATAAAAACCCATTCCCACAAAAAGTGAGTTTTGAGAATAGCTCATTTTCGTTTCTTGTGTGAATAGCCGCTTGGTTCTTACAACTCTAGAACTTGCCACAGCAATACATTCACGGTCCTTACCAACTTAAACCCAAGTAAGTAAATGATAGAGGCATTAGGACTAACCCTTTTTATTTCAACACCATTATTTTTCTTTTTTTTACCACCTACCCAAAATCCCCCTAGTTAACCCCTTTGAGCCTAAACCTTTTCATTTCTTAACCCAATTCAAACACCCTTTTACCCACCAAAACCCTTTTTCATTTTAAACCCCTTATTTTAGTAACAAAGCTCGGTTTTTCTTATGACTTCCTTATAAAAAAAAATGATGATAATGAAGCCAAAAGAAATAAACAAACAAGTTATCAAAAAAAATTTTGTTTGAAAAATTGCTTCATTAAAATGAAAAAGTCATAAAAATAAAGTCTTATGAAAACCGACGCTTTTTATGCCTTTCGCCCTTTTCTACTAACCACTAACCCAACCACCTACCTTTAACCCAAGCCTAACCCTTCCCCCAAAAGTCCTCTTGATATTTACAAAGGTGTATAGTTAAAAAGGAGGAGGATTGATTGCTTGGCAAGCTTATGGTAGGAGTAAGTTCCATGCCGCTCTCAAGTGTTTCACTAAAATACATCTTCGGCCGAGTGTTGAGTGATCCCCCGTGAGGTATGTGAACTTGTATATAAATGGAATTTTAAAAGGCATGTTATGCCCTAATAAGTAATTTATCTTATGTATTGTTTTAAATAAATCATGACGAATAGGATTGTAAATAATTAAAAATAAAACATAATAAAGAATCTTGGAAATCCCGACACTCTATGACAAGCCCAAAAACCTTCTCTTCTACCCGTTCCATTTGGGAGTGTAAGCCACATTATTAAGAGTTTTACTTGAGGACAAGCAAAGATTCAAGTGTGGGGGTATTTGATGTGCGCAAAATGCAACATATAAATTACATCAATTGTGGCATAAAACTAACCCTTTTTTAGTATTAATGTTGGAAAAAGAGTGTTTTTGTCTTCCTTTTGTATTTTCAGGATTAAATGAGCTCAAATGAACAAAAGAAGTAAAAAGGCAGCTAAATCTAACATAAGTACAAGAAAAGGGATAAACGTGGCATGCTCGACCCCTCAACAGCATCTTCCCAAGCAAAAACAAGAGAACAGAAGGCTGAACACGCCCTGTGCTCAATGAGCACGGGGGCGTGCCCAAGTGTCTGCAGAAAAGACAAAGTTGTAGAAGCTTCTATCACCCACCACGGGGGCGTGTCCAGCGGACACGGGGCCGTGGTCAACTCTAAGATTCGCAGAATATAGGAAAATCTTGATAGTACAGATACGCTTCTGCACACGGGGTCGTGCCCAGCAGACACGGGGGCATGGTCAACTAATGCAGACAAACTGGAATTAATGAAGAAAGAGAAGATGGGTGGACACGGGGCCGTGCCCAATGGACACGGGGCCGTGCCCAATGGACACGGGGCCGTGTCCGGGCTTCTGTGCAGGCTATAAATAGGGGTGCTTGGCTCATTTGCAAACCATCCCTTGGCAAACCACCTCTCTCACACTTCACCCACCCACCACCACCATCACAACCCACATCCACCACTATCATCCATCATCCATCATAGAGTGTGTGAGTAGTCTTGGGATCCAAGATTGATCGTAAGAGTTCTTGACAATCAAAGGCCATGTTTGCCTAAGTCTCTTACATCACTTGGTGAAGACAAGTGTCTAGTGTAATACTTTTTATTTTTAATCTTTTCGCACTTTTTATTTGGTTATGTATTATTGACTTTAATAACTAGTTTCTTATGTTGAAGGTGAATCTTCCTTATCATTTGTCCGTGGTGTCTTGGTATTATTTTACTGTATATATAAAATAAAAGATTTTCACCATTCATATCTCCACGGTCTATATGGAGATATGTTGGCTACCTGGTCGGGGGTTAAGGGAATGATTTGGTAAGAGTCTTGCCTTGTTCAGTGTATAGATCCTGCAAGGACCTGGGTCAACTTTAGTAGGACCTCCTTCAATACCCACTTGTATTGGATGGCGGGGGTCCGAACTCCTTGATCCCCTCATATGTAAACTACTATTAATATATTAACCCGGCTACTTAGGACTGTATCCCTGCTGACTCAGACTACTTAGCCGAGGGTAACGTCACCTTCAAAAGAGGGGCCTACCACATTACGCATTAATAACTTAATTAATTATCTTTCAATAATCCAACCCTTTAGGATTGTATCCTTGCTGACTCAAACTACTGGGTTGAGGGTAACGTCACCTTCAAAAGAGGGGCCTACTACAATAACTAAGATAATCTCGTAAAAAGTGCAAAAGTGCGAAAATAATCAAAGGTTACACTAAACACGAGTTGGTTCCAAGTGATTCATCTTGTCTATCTGTTTTATTTTTATTTTTATTTTCAACATTTTTAGTTTTTATTTTTTAGTTTAAAACATTTTTCTAAACTTTTGATTTGATTAGACGTTGAGGATAAGCCGGTATTAAAAGCTCTTGTGTCCTTAGACGACCTCGGTATCTTACCAACATTATACTATGCTCACGATGGGTGCACTTGCCCATATGTGTGTTTGGTGTTAGTAAAATATCGTGTTTTATAAATTTAAAACTTGACTAACGTGTAAAAAGGGCTAAGAATATATATAAAAACCTATAACACCACACGCGCATCATCAATACAAACGGATTGTCACCCGATCGGACTACAATCCGATCGAGTGACAAACTGCTGTGAACTTGTTCTCAGTAAAGTGTCCAACCAATCGGATTGTCGTCCGATCGAACGGTTGTTCGATTGACCGACCTGAAAGGTAGAGATACTTCTATGTTTTCAAATGCTACAACGAAAACTTCAAAAGTCAAGCCATCATACACAAACACATCCTTCCCGAACAAAGAAACAATCCACTCGAAAGGTCTCCCGATCGGACAACCATCTGAGCGGATTGTAACCCGTTCGATCAGCCACCCGATTGGACTGTCATCCGATCGGATTGCTGTTCGACCCTTGACACTTGCTCCGTTTTACGCGCCGCTTATCTTTTATTGCTATCATTCTGACCAGGCTAAACTCACTCTATGCGCTCCCTTCAATCCATCATCGCTGTGAGTATACTCGAACCCTTTTTGCTTTACGCACTTTTGGGTGTTACATACGTTACTTATTCTAAATCACATCGAACACACTATGCAATACTTTAAACGCTAACCGTTACCGCATGTTATACGTGACTTAATGAATGCTTGTTTGTTATGTTTACACATGGATTGCTGTCTACCTGCCTTAGCAACGATAGTACTATAATTTGGACTCAGCACCTGTTCACTCAGGGGTTGTTAAGGACAATTAGTTACATGGCTCACAGTGGTGAGTGTGTATCGCGAACTGCCTTGGGCAGTCAACCCGCAGTCATTGGTATCGATAGTTTCATGTCGATAACTAACATGCCTCATTTCACACTGTGTACATGCTGGTTATGCGTAATCAATTTCAAACTCTATTATATCTATTAAACTTGTATGCTCACCTTTACACTATGTGTATTGACTTTTATTTTAACGTATGTGACAAGTGCTTAGGATGCTTATATGCTTAGCTTGCTGTGAAATCGAGGCTAGGAAAGGTCTATAAACAAATAAACAATTGTCTGTATTTGAAATCTGAGTTGTCGGAACAGAACAATTTGACTAGATCTAGTCCGGGTCGATGTCTTAGAAACGACCTAGTCTATGGTTAGGTACCAACGGACCGACTTGTACATACCCTGTAGGGGTCATGTACGAGCTTGTTGCCAGTTCTCGCTATTCTCGCGCACGCTACACTATCACTGCACTCTACTATTTCAAAATAAACAAGTGATTAGGTCGAGATTAGGTCGAGATTAGGTGTGAAAACCGCAAACTCTCGACCAGATCGCCTGTTCGACTCGCATTTCATCTATAAACACGGGAATTTGTGTTGAATCAGGAGTGAAATCCATACTTTAACGCAAGTTTTTGTCTCTATTTTTTTTTATCAAAAACATGAATAAAGCTGTTAAGTCAGGGGTGAAACCCGAACCTTGACGACTTATTCCGCCTTATTTCGTTTTACAAAACTCTCACCAAAGTCTCGATGGACTCCAACGACTTGAAGTCACGTTGTAACCAGAAGGATGCGTGCCATTCGCCCAAATTCGAGGCGAGAGCACAGTCCTGAAGGTCAAAGTGTGTACTGCAGGTCCTTGTGAATAGTCGAATTGCTTTGGATAGTCGATGTCTATCAAGCCTGAGACAATCTATCTCTCGATTTTTTTGTGTTTCGATTTTGAGCTCGCTACTGCCGACTCTGATATTTGTCGTTTTTATGTGGATTTTATGTGTTTCATGTGATTTATATGTTTATGTGTTACGATCCTCGGTGATTTATTCGCTTTTTCGCTATCGCTTGATCGACACACATGAATCGCACTGCACCTTTATCTCAAAACGCTGACAAATCGCTACTTATGGATACTCGCATGCTACGATACTCGCTTATGTTATACTATACGCTACACCACTCGATGTATCGCTACCCTCGAACGCTCGCAGACTTTGAATGATAGGTTTATGTATTCTGACTACCTCTATGTGCTTCTAGGAGAAATACGTGCTTATATGTGTTTGTGTTTCTGTGCCTTACGTGCTTATATGCTTCTGTGCTTATGTGAATCTGTGATTATGTGCCTATGTGACTATGTGGTTACGTGATTATACGTATTCCTGAGCTTTAGTAGTATTAGGCTGGTGAGGTGAGATTCGATTATGTTGTGTTGAGTCCTGTGGCGATGTCTATTCCAGACAATGTCGTCATCTGGATCTCGCGCTACTCAAGCTACTCGCCGAAAGCAAGCAGATAAACGCCTCGCCGCTATGGTTGCTAAGCAGATGGCGAAGGTTGTACCTCAAGTTGTCAGTGAACTATACGAAAACATGAGTAAATCATCTGAAGAGTCAAGGACAGACTCGCCAAAATTTGGGTTTAGCTTCAAGCAGTTTAAGGCATGCGGACCGAAAGAGTTCACTGGAGAAGAAGGCCCTACGGCTTTGTTTCAATGGTTCGACTCGATCTAGGTCACCCTGCATCAGAGTGGATGTCCTGACAATCTCCGCACTCTGAATGCTATCGGCATCTTCCAGTCCCACGCCTTAGACTGGTGGATGACCGAGAGGAACAAACGCGGAAATGACGCAGCTTATGGTCTGTCGTGGGACGAGTTGAAGAACGTCATGCTCAAAGAGTTCTGCCCTCCCCATGAGCGCCAAAAGTTGGAGGACGAATTCTGGCACATCAAGCAGAAAGATGGTGACAACGCTGCCCTCACTGCTTGCTTCAAGCAACTGAGTATCATCTGTCCTGATCAAGTGAAGACCGCTGACATGGAAATCAAGCGGTCTTCACTTGATCAGGACAGATGATACTGAGCTGCTTGAAGCGAGCAGTGAGGGCAGCGTTGTCACCATCTTTCTGCTTGATGTGCCAGAATTCGTCCTCCAACTTTTGGCGCTCATGGGGAGGGCAGAACTCTTCGAGCATGACGTTCTTCAACTCGTCCCACGACAGACCATAAGCTGCGTCATTTCCGCGTTTGTTCCTCTCGGCCGTCCACCAGTCTAAGGCGTGGGACTGGAAGACGCCGATAGCATTCAGAGTGCAGAGAATGTCAGGACATCCACTCTGACGCACCATGTCAGCGGTCTTCACTTGATCAGGACAGATGATACTGAGCTGTTTGAAGCGAGCAGTGAGGGCAGCGTTGTCACCATCTTTCTGCTTGATGTGCCAGAATTCGTCCTCCAACTTTTGGCGCTCATGGGGAGGGCAGAACTCTTCGAGCATGACGTTCTTCAACTCGTCCCACGACAGACCATAAGCTGCGTCATTTCCGCGTTTGTTCCTCTCGGCCGTCCACCAGTCTAAGGCGTGGGACTGGAAGACGCCGATAGCATTCAGAGTGCAGAGATTGTCAGGACATCCACTCTGACGCACCATGTCAGCGGTCTTCACTTGATCAGGACAGATGATACTGAGCTGCTTGAAGCGAGCAGTGAGGGCAGCGTTGTCACCATCTTTCTGGTTGATGTGCCAGAATTCGTCCTCCAACTTTTGGCGCTCATGGGGAAGGCAGAACTCTTCGAGCATGACGTTCTTCAACTCGTCCCATGACAGACCATAAGCTGCGTCATTTCCGCGTTTGTTCCTCTCGGCTGTCCACCAGTCTAAGGCGTGGGACTGGAAGACGCCGATAGCATTCAGAGTGCGGAGATTGTCAGGACATCCACTCTGACGCAGGGTTGCGGATTTCGTGCATGCTTCAAAGCCAGCAACGATCGAAGAAACTTACTTGCTTGCCACTGAAATCAACGACAAGCGAGTAAAAGCTGGTTTTTGGGATAAAGCTTTGAAGAGCCTACATCAAGCTACCACTGCCTCACTGACTGTTGAACCCGCCGCCGCTCCGCAATCGTCAAAGTCCTCACGTCGCAAGAGGAAGAACAACAACAACAACTCCAGCAACAAGAACTGTGCTATCACTACCGGTGCTCCACTTCAAGCGGTCAGCTTAGCAACAACAACACCGATCAGCTCCAACACTAGTTACCTATGCACCGCCTGCAAAGCGTGCATACACCGGTCCCCATCCTGTTTGCCCCACCTGTACTTATCATCACCCGGTAGGTATTGCCTGCAGATTTTGCATACATTGCAATATGTATGGCCATTTCACCGCCAATTGTCGAACCGGGCCCCGCAACACCGCAGCTCCCGCTCCTGCTCAGCAAGCTCTTCTCACCGCTCCTCAAAGCCAGCAAGCGGCTCAGGCACCCGCGGTCAATGCCAGAGTCTGCTTCGCATGTGGCGATCCTAACCATTTCGCCAACATGTGCCCGAACAGGGTTGTGAAACAAGAGCCCCAGCAGCAGCAGCCTCAGCAACAGCAGCAACAACAACCTCAATAGCAACAGCAGCAAGCAGCACGTGCCAGAACTTTCAACATCAATGTGCGCCAAGCCCAAGCTGACAACAACGTGGTCAATGGTACGTTCCTTGTGAATGGTATTTATGCTTCGTGTTTATTTGATACTGGAGCCGATAACTGTTTTGTATCGTTTGAGTTTGAAAAGCTCCTAAATCGCAAGCGCTCCCATCTCCCCTCGACGTTCGATGTTGAAGTCGCCACCGGAAGAACCGTCGCTGTCAATTCTGTTCTTCGTGATTGTACTCTTGAGCTCAACAATCACATCTTCCCGATTGATCTCATTCCGATGCAACTCGGAAGTTTTGACATCATAGTAGGCATGGACTTTCTTCATGAAAACCATGCTGAAGTTGTGTGCTTTGACAAGATGATTCGATTCGCGCTCGCTAATGGTGATTTGTTATGTGTTTATGGTGAAACTCCCTCGAAAGGTCTCAAGCTCATGTCATGTGTCCAAGCCAGCAAGTATCTCCGCAAGGAATACAGAGCTTTCTTGGCTAATATTGTAGTAGCGGAGAAGGAAAAGAAAGAAAAGGCGGTAGACCAGGTACCTGTTGTATGTGAATTTCCAATCGTCTTCCCGGATGAACTCCCGGGATTGCCGCCAAGTCGTGATATCGACTTTCGTATCAACCTCATTCCTGGAGCCAACCCTGTTGCTAAAGCCCCTTATCGACTCGCTCCATCCGAGATGCGTGAACTCTTGAGTCAGCTCTAGGAATTACTTGATAAAGGCTTCATTCGCCCGAGCACATCTCCTTGGGGCGCGCCAGTCCTTTTCGTCAAAAAGAAGGATGGGTCATTCCGGATGTGCATCGACTATCGGGAGTTGAATAAGTTGACAATCAAGAATCGCTATCCCCTGCCTCGAATTGATGATTTGTTTGATCAGCTACAAGGTGCTACATGTTTCTCCAAGATCGATCTACGTTTAGGCTATCACCAACTACGCATCCAAGAGGAGGATATAACCAAAACCGCATTCCGCACCCGATACGGCCACTATGAGTTTGTTGTTATGCCTTTTGGTTTAACCAACGCACCCGCGGTTTTCATGGATCTGATGAATCGCGTGTGTAAACCATTTCTGTACCGCTTCGTCATCGTGTTCATCGATGATATCCTGATTTATTCCAAGTTGAAATCCGAACACGCGCAGCATCTACGTTTGGTTCTCGAGTTACTCCAGGGGAATCGACTCTATGCCAAGTTCTCCAAGTGTGAATTTTGGCTGGAGGAGGTTTAATTCCTCGGTCATATTGTGAACAGTCAAGGTATTCATGTCGATCCCGCGAAGATTGAAGCTGTTAAGAGTTGGGTTACACCAAAGAACCCATCTGAAGTCCGTTCTTTTCTTGGGCTAGCGGGCTATTATCGTCGATTTATCGAAGGATTCTCTAAAATCGCCGTGCCGCTTACCGCTCTCACGCATAAAGACAGATCCTTTGTTTGGGGAACTGAACAGGAGTCTGCCTTCCAAACCCTCAAGCACATGCTTTGCAATGCTCCCGTCCTCACTTTACCTGACGGAAACGATGACTTTATTTTCTATTGTGATGCCTCGAACCTTGGTCTTGGTTGTGTTATAATGCAACGGGACAAGGTCATTGCTTACGCATCTCGTCAACTCAAAATCCACAAGAAGAACTATACAAACCATGATCTCGAGCTAGGCGCAATTGTTTTTGCGTTAAAGATTTGGCGACACTACCTGTATGGTACCAAGTGTACGATCTTCACCGATCATAGGAGCCTACAACATATCTTTGACCAGAAGGAACTTAATATGCGTCAACGCCGATGGGTAGAACTCCTCAACGATTATGACTGTGAGATTCATTATCACCCAGGCAAAGCAAATGTCGTTGTTGATGCTCTCAGCAGACGGAGCTATCTGCATAGCATTCCTAATATTCCAGCCCAGCATCATCTCGAGACCCTCATCCGTGAAGCCCAACATGCTTGCTTTAATGAGCGCACCTTGAAGAAAGAAAGGATTCATCACGATGGAGCCCAGCTTATGAATAAGTCGAATGGGATATTCCATTATCTGGACCGAATTTGGATCCCTAAGCGGACCGACTTACGACAAATTTTGATGGACGAAGCCCACAAATATCGGTATTCAATTCATCCCGGTGCCGATAAAATGTACCAAGACCTTCGCTACAAGTACTGGTGGCCGGGCATGAAAAAGGGATATCGCTCTCTACGTTGGAAAGTGCCTGACTTGCTCGAAAGTTAAGGCTGAGCATCAAAGATCCTCTGGCTTACTTGAACATCCCCCGATCCCTATGTGGAAGTGGGAAAGCATAGCTATAGACTTCATAATGAAGCTCCCGCGCGCATCATCAGGTCACGACAGCACCTGGGTTATCGTTGACCGTTTGACCAAATCTGCTCATTTTCTGCCAATACGGGAAGACTACAAGGTAGAACGATTAGCCCGAATCTACACCGATGAGATCATTTGTCGTCATGGGATGCCTCGCGACATTATCTCTGACTGTGATGCTCGGTTTACTTCGCGTCTATGGGAAACGTTTCAAAAGGCTCTCGGTACTGCGCTTAATCTAAGTACCGCTTTTCATCCCCAAACCGACTGTCAGACTGAGAGAACGATTCGTACCCTTGAAGACATGCTCCGTTCGTGTGTCATAGATTTCGGTGGTAATTGGGACGCTTACCTGCCGTTAGTCAAATTCTCGTATAATAATAGTTATCATTCCAGCATTCAAATGGCACCGTTTGAGGCTTTATACGGAAGAAAATATCGATCGCCTATTGTGTGGCACGAGATCGGGCACTCGCAATTAACCGGTCCTGAGATATTGCAAGAAACGACTGACAAGCTCCTCCAAATTCAAGACAACCTGCTGAAAGCTCAGAGTCATTAGAAAAGTTACGCCGATAGACGACGCAAGCCCCTTGAATTTGACGTTGGTAACCATGTACTCCTAAAGGTATCACCTTGGAAGGGTGTGGTCAGATTCGGCAAGAAAGGAAAGCTCACGCCTCGATATGTTGGACCTTTTAAGATTCTGGAAAGGATCGGAAAAGTCGCCTACAAACTCGAACTACCGGAGGAACTTAGCAACGTCCACCCGACTTTCCATGTGTCAAACCTCAGAAAATTCCTGGCTGAGAATGATCTGTTCGTGCCTCTTGATGGTCTCCAAGTAAACGAAACACTACACTTCGTGGAGAAGCCTGTCGAAATCATGGATCGCCAAACCAAGCAGCTCAGACACTCGTGCATTCCCATTGTGAAAGTCCGATGGGAAGGCAAACGAGGCGCAAAGTTCACTTGGGAACTCGAAAGCGACATGAAGGCGAAGTACCCGCAGTTGTTCGTTACGGCTTCGGCCTAATTTCGGGACGAAATTCCATTAAGTAGGGGAGACTGTAACACCCCGTGTTTCGAAAGTCAAAGTCAAAGTCAAGATTGAAGTCAAAGGGAGGCAAGATTGCTAATTTCGATCTGTCACTCCTTGCTCAATTCCTGTTTTGACTTCTTTGACTTGCAGATAGTCTATTTTATGCTTTACGTTAGTTGTATTATGTGGAATACTTATTAATAATCGATATTTATCGCATGTTTTATCGCTTATTCGCTTATCGCAATCGCGCTCGCAACGCGAATTATGCTTTTGGTTATTGTTTATACGTGTGTGTGCCTTTATGTGTTACTTGTGCATGTTTATTTATATGTTGTGGTGGTGATTAATCGAAACGCAATCGAAACTCAATCGCTATCGAATCGCAAACGCTAAACGCAAGTTAAAATAGGATGATTGTATGTTGATATAGTAGTTGGGATTAAAAGTAATTTGAATAGGAAACTCTACCGCACCGCAACACTCGCAATATTCATCGAAACGGCAAAACTCGTCGCACCGAACACTCGAATCAAGTGGCTAATCAACCAAGTGACCAGCCGATCGACCAGCCGCTCGATCGAGCTACCACTCGATCGACCAGGCACTCGATCGGGCTGCCACCCGATCGACCAGCCATATCCCATCCTTTCCATTTATGGAAACCCTATAAATACCCCTGTCTACATCACCAAACTTACCTCTTTTGCTCTCCTGTCCGACCAAGCGCTCTTGCTCACCTTTTCTTTGATTTCTCGCGATTCCGGTAAGATCTCAACCTAAATCTTGTACTTTCTTAATCTACACGCACTCCTACACCTTTCTATCTTTTGAATTTTAACTTTTAACCGTGAAATCACTAGATTTGAGGTGTTCTAGGATGATCTCATCATGGTGTTCTTGAAAACTTCATGCTTTGGCTTCAATCCACCAAGAACAACTTAGATCTGAACGATTTCCACATGAATAAACAAAGATCTTTCATAGATCTGAACATATTCATGGTGAAAAAGGATTGAAAGATGGTTTCTAACTTTCTTCCAACTCTTTTACACTCAATGCACTCAAAACCAATAGAATCGGACCTTGTGCTAACCTTCTACCCCTTCTTGGTGATGTGTTGGCGCAAGATCTGGATTCTATTCATGAGACCACCGATTACGGGTTAACCAAGAACAACCTTCTTAAACCGGTCAACTGGTTGAACTTGGGTGATTCCGGTTCAATCGGGTCACTGGGGTCAAGATGGGGTTCTGTTGATTTGCACGTAGTCACACCGTCTCGATAAAACAACAAAACTATCAAAACAACCAAGGAAGAAGACGATCAGGACGACCAGGATGGAGTGCCGCTCGATCGGACTGCTGTCCGATCGGATGGTCACCCGATCGGGTTGCCACCCGATCGGCTTGCACCTTGGGTGTCACACCCCAAAAACGTTGCAGCGGAATATAAAACGTAGTGGTGACAGAAGCTGGTGCCCATTTCTATCTTGATGTTTGATGCATTATAGTGTTGGACATATTAACTTAATTAAAACATAAGTTTTTAAGCATGACGTCCCATACGTGACACAACCATGACATAATTAAATTGTCTTTGATCCTTATGGATCTTATTACATTTGTCCCAGAAAGTTTTAAAATTAGTCCAACATATTTAAGTGAAAAAATATGCATTAACAACCACAAGATATGCCACAATTCCCGAAGCTGAGCTCAAGTACCTGTAGAACACGTTAAAATCAAGTGTCAACACAAAGGAAGGTGAGTTCACGTATTCATTTACTACCAATTTTATTTCAAGGAAAACTTTCTGATTAGGTGTTTATTTGAAAACATCCATATAAATTTTAGAAAGTCCATTTTACTTATTAAAAATCCATGGGCCTTTCGTCGGTTCATTACTCCGACAACAGTAATACTGCCCAGGTTTTGTATATTAAATTATAGTGTCAACTTTCAAACTCGTATGTTAGCTAGACGATACGAACTATATATTAACCATGCAGGGATAATCAATGCTAGACAATAAACAGAATCTTAATTCGTCGTTTGACATTGACACAGGGCGACCGGTCATGACGGGGTTGTCAACCCGATAGATCTACCAACAATTCCTCGCGTACCATACTTAACTGATTAAACGACATCATGGGCGCAGGGTTCTTTCTCGAAGAACAATATGATGTCTGCCTCACGTACAATATATATATCCTACTAATATGACAATTTAATATACTACGACTTACGAATTCCCCTGTCACTCAAATGTTGAGACTCAGTCCGGAATTCATTCCCATTTCGTACGGTCTCATTTCACTTAAGAAATGCCGCACTTATAATATTCATTCTTCAAAATCGTTTTACTTCGAAACATATAACTTATCAAATTCATATATTTTCAGCGAAAATATATATTTTATATTAAAAGGTATGTTTTATTTCGAAAACATTATTAAACCCTTTTAACAACGTGTTCCACCCCCAAAATATATATAAAACAGTAAAAAGAGGGGTTTAGTGACACTCACCTTTGGGTGCGTATTTTAATACCGTAATCCCAGAAATTGATTATATACGTCCTAATATGGGAACATTTCTAAATCAATATACATTTAATCACAAAAATCCTAAGTTTCTCTGTTTCTTAGAATTATCACATAACTTTTGAGATTTTCTCGAAAAGTTGTCATTTTTGATTATGTTGGCACGTTAAAATATATATATATGAGTCCATATATCTATTATATATAATAAACGAATAAAATTTGGGACACGTGTCACAATATTAGGGCTTCTTAGATGTGGTTTTGGCGGGAAATTGGATGGGTATTAAAAATGAACGCGGATCCCCGTTTTAATGTGATCCGACCCGTTTTATGACCCGGGTATATAAGTCACCTAAAAAACCTAAATTCTTGTCTCTCATTCTTTTACTTGACTGCTTCACACCGAAACCCTAGCCTCCCTCTTCCTTTGGCTTGAAGCTTCTACCATAAGGATCAATTAGATGTTGATCAATCAGTACAGAAATGAATACACATATATGTGATTCGACTAAAGGAAGATGGTGACGTTGGTTGTGGCCTGAAGAGAAATGACGACGAAGAATGGTTGATTTAGGGTTCTTCAGTTCGGGTAATGTGATGGATGATTTAGGGATTCTGAAACCGTAAGTTTTCTTCTCCCGTTTTACACTGATTTCTTCATCTGGCGAACTTCCAGGTTTTTGATGTGGATTTTTATACTTTTTATTCTTTTCACCATCTCAATTTTTTTTTTTCTAAAACTGTGATTGTTTAATCAACTACAAGGAAGATGGTGATGGTGGCCTGAAAAGGAACGATGACAACGGCATGGGTTGATTTAGTGTTTCTTAAGTGGTGGTCTTATGATGGTTGTTGTTTAACGCAACGACGGAAGGGCGGCGGCTAGGGTTCCACCACATAACTTTGACCAGTTGTGGTTTCGGCCGGTTATCGGTAAGATGTTGATCCTTTTTGTCCAATTGAATTAGGGTTCTTAATAATGCATATCCTTTATATTTCAATTTCATTAATTGTTAAAAAATTCTGCTCAATTTATGAAATGTGCTGGCAGGTAGATCAACCAGGAATGATATGGTACGAGTTATGCGATTTGTTTGGAATGTACATGATAGATGAAACAAGTTATGGACCAAATCATGTTGCTCTTGCTGGTATAACTATCTTCAAAATTTTATTAATGCAAAGTAGAGGTGGCTAAATGGGCATGCGGGTAATAGGCCAAAAAGAGTTCCAGTAACAAAGACCAATCTTTGTACGCGTTGGTCGGGGTGACCAGAATCACTTATGAGTTCTTTTTCAATAACTGGTTGTGTCAAACATGATCTAATTTTTTTATCTAAAATGATTTAGAAGCAACTTTTAATCCATTTAATTAGTCAAACCTGTCACCCTTAATAAGAAGTCATTGTTTCCAGGCTGGATTCGTGGAAGGGTCCTCTTGTGTAGCGTCATAAGTTGCTGGAATACGTTGTTTCTTCAAAGGTCTTGACTAAAATTAACAGAGTTCTGGATTCCTCTCTGTGTGGCTTATAATGATAAATACATGTGATGGAATACATTGTCCTATTGTTAAATTTGTTTTCATAGCTAAAACAAATGTACTTTTGTAATTGTAGATAAAGACATATGATGGAATACATTGTCCTTTTCCCTAACGATATCGAAATGGGTTTGAAGTTTTATGTAACTAAACCCCTGAATATTTCTCAATAACCTTTCATTTGAGAGGTCCAAGGTATGATACCAGAACTTTTAGGTTCAGTTTTGAAAGTAATGGTTTTGATCTTCCCGTTATATTATTCATCAGTTCCATTTTCTTTATTGAATAAAGTTTTCATGTTGTTCATTACAGTGAGTGCTTTATTCTCAAAATATATGCTTTTACTTTCGACATTTTATGTGACCCGTTTACTTTCACATGGATTGATGCAGGTTATGTTAAATATCTTACGGGTCAAACGGGTATTATAATAAACATGTCAATGAGCCAAGTATGTGAAACATGTAAAATTTTTCTTAATTCGCTATGATCAGTTTTTAGCTTTCTGTTTTTGAGGTCTACAAAGAGAAAAAGTGTTGTTGACAAAATCATAGCTTAAAGAATGTCTTATATATTTTGTATTTGATTTAATTAGAATACACAGAGGTATAGCCTGCATTGTTTTTTCTTTGATATAAGACTTTTGACATTTAATTTTGTTCTAAGACCTTGATATAATTCTCTTTATATTTAACAATTACTTTGACTAGGGATGAGCTCGGTACCGGTACCGAAAATCGTCAAATATGAGTACCGGGACGGTACCTATATTTGGAGGTAAAATTCGTTAAAATATCCGTACCGTAAAAGGCCAAAAAGTGGGTATGAAACCGGTATCAAAAATAATTCGGTACGGGAAATTCGGTGCTGGTACCGGTACCCGTTACCAAATGCTCATCCCTAACTTTGACCACAAAATATATGATAGAAAATTCTAACCCAGTTGCCAACTGGATGAAAATGTCAATAAAAATGAAACCTCGGGGAGTCAAGGACCCATATACACAAGGTTTCATTTTTGGACTGAAGTGGAAAAAGTAGCTTGAACTCAAGGATCATTTTGGCATTTTACTCATTTGAAAATTTATGTTTAGGTCGGATTGTGATTAGAGATGATCTCTACCGAAAATTAAGAAATTTCGTCTTTGGTATCGAAAATGTTCGGTATGGTATTTATACCGGTATTTGAAGGTAAAATACCAGTACCAAAATTGCCAAAAAGTGGGTACCGATTCGGTACTGAAAATAATTCGATACGAGAAATTTTTTATTATGTTTTACTTATCATTTACTTCTTTGCATTGTTTGGTTTTTTTTCAGAAAACTTTGACCGAGGAATGTATGCTTGCCTAATTTGGTTGTTTGGAGGAGGGGAGAGTGAGTTTTCTGTTGGTATAAGGTGAGCCTTGGTTCAACAGGTGAGTAAATATTTCCCATTCATATTTGATATCCTGAATCGAAATATCATCAAGTTGAGTGTGGGAATTTTTCCCATCTTGAGTAGAGTTTGCTCTGGACTTCAGAGTATATGTTTTGAGTTGTCAATTGAGACTTTAGTTGATGGGTTATGTTCATTACAATATTCTTTTTTGTCATTAGATCAGTATAAACTTAAAAAACCCTTTAAATTATCAGTTTTAGACATTTATCCAAAGATATTGGTTGTTTCAGGGTCTGAGAAAATATTAAAACCAAAGTTATTCCTATAAGTGTTAAAATATTTTTTATCTTTGTGTTTGTGTGTGCATAGCTAACACCTACCAAATCAATATGATGGATTCCTTTTAGCCCTTTACAGGGTTCTTGTCTAATTCCATCAACTCTCATCATTTAATCAAATCTTTATATGTCATTTAATAATGAATTGTTTATGATCCGAGCTTGAAGACCCATTGGTATTAAGTTATGAAATAATATATAGGGAGTATTTGGATTGATCATGCAACCACAATGATCTAAATGTATATATGCATTCACATATGTCTTGGATGTAGAAATAAGACAGTTTGACTTATAGGAAGTTAACTCAAAGTAAAAGTTGAAGAATATCATGCTGGGGCGTCATGAGACAAAGGTAAGTACCATAATTTCATTGTCTTATGCTTTACATACATGATTTTGAACTCATTTTATGATGATTTAAGTATCCTGGGTTGGTGTATTAAATAATGGATAAAAGGTGTAATATTTAACTTATTTATATTTTTGTATTTAAAATTTATAGATAGAACCTGGTGGAATTTTTATTTAATACAAAAATGGGACTTTGAGTCTCAAAGGGTGGTGATGACATTGAATATATATGGTAAAGGGTGGTGATTGACATGCCTTTAGTTAACCTTTACAGTGTCTTCAGAAAACCCCAAAAGTTCTCTCTCCAAAAAAGTAAAACAACTACATCTTAAAGTAGCTATTAATAAAGTCACTAAACCTCAAAAAAAGTATGTAATTTGATATAACAACTCATAGAATTTATAAGAAGGAATATCACTTTCGATGTGTATGTTACGTTAACGAACAGTAATAATTTTAGCGATATATTTGTTGAATAATATTATGTTTAAAATTGCCAGTAATTATGTCATGACTGCAAATGAATTAGATGATAATGTGGGTTTAAGAAAAAAAGTGTAGGTATGGGCAATATGGCTAAGTTGACGTATTTTAACCTGGTGTAAATTTTGTATTTTTTAATATGTAATGATATGGTACTTGAAATTATGTTAATGATGCTATGTGAATTTACTCCCAGGTAAAGTATTAATATTAAAGCTCCAACATAATGATGATGATGCTGCTCAAGTCTATGGTCGAACTACATAACCTGTGGAAAAGCATATGAATGACTCTATAAGTGTGTTTGTATCTCACAACTTAAATTATCATTTTCTCTATAATATTTATCTTCATCTTATTGTATAAATGACATTGTTAATAATAAACTTGGAATAAAACGCTTATGACATTGTTTTAATATACATTATATTTAAAATTGCCTAAGTTTATTATTATTATTAATATATATAAATGACATTGTTTTAATATATTATTGTATTAAGAATTAAGAATGTCCTGACAAAGTTTAATGAATTAATACGTTATATTTTAAAAAATTATACATGTTTAATAAGTAATAAAATAAAGCTACCCGGGAAGCAGTCCCGGGTGATAACCTAGTATTTATATATTTATTATGATTTTTGCGACTTGAATGATTTTATTGTTGACCATTATTGTGTAAATCCGTTAACTCCCCTGTTTATACGCAATATATCTACGATTTGCGCGTCGTAATATATATATACACACAACATTCATAGAATTTAACACCGAACACACAAAATATTACTAACTTATCTATTTTGTCATTTTTAAAGCAAATATACATAAAACATCTCATATGTACCAAATTTCATGCTCGACAAACAAGTTACTCATTTAACGCAATTTTACCGTTTCTACCGCACAAAACGCACAAGTATACATGCATAGTCTAAATTTCCCACTATCAAGTTAACACTTAAAATATTATCACATTTACATGTTTAAATCACTTAACACATTTTATTACATAAGGTTCACTCAAAATTTACCCATACTAGTGTTCATCGAAAAATGCATATTTTAGCGATTCGGTAAGGTTTCGGGCGTCGGAAGTCACGTATGACCAACCAAACACCAAGTAAACTTAAAATTAGTTAAAATACTTATTTTTAAACTAAAAATATCAGTTTACTTACTGATTTAAAACAGTTTTATAAATATCACTCGAAAAGTCGATTTTTGACCGTTTTAACGCATAGTTTTGCGTTAAACGTTACTATAATCATCCCAACTCAAAACGACTTGATATTTTAACACAATACATGTTATTTACTGATTAAAATAGTGGTTATAATCAGATTAGTGCAGTTTTTGTATAAGTCACATAAATCATGCGATTTCACATATTTTACAACTTTTAATGCACCAAGTACAACATGCAAAGCTAGCCAACATTATGACAAAGTTATATATCATTAAACACTTCTAAATAATCATATTTTAGTGTTTAGAATCTGATTAAAATCTATTTTTGTCAAATCATGTTCTAATCATCTTTTCTTGATCATATTTCAACCTTCATATGATTATCATCAATTCATCTTGTCGTGAATGCATATATCATGTTCTTACACATTCAAGAATCTAACGAGCTAAAATCCATATGTACCCATACATGCATGTATATACACGGCTATATACATATATCCAAATATGAATTTTCATCAATCTACTTTAATCACAAATCATTTTCATGTAGATCACCTTTAATCACACATGCATGAACCTTTTAAGTATCATTTCTTTCAAAACTTGACTTATTAACAAAACACAATTTCTAACACACACTCATACATACTCACGGCCACATGTATACATATACATACTTTTTAAAATCAACTTTTCACACATTTATCTCTAATCATAAGACTTTCATAAGAAAATCCTTTTTGATCATACATACATTCGCTTTTCAAAACTCACATCATTTAAGAATCATCAAACAATCAAAACATAATATCTAATATACACACATGTATGCTTTCGGCCATACATGTATGTGTATACATTTCCATTTTTATTTTTATTAAAAACCATTTGTTTTATTTTTTTCAAGTTTGTGAAATATTTTAAGAATCAAGAGAAACTTTTCACTATCATTTTCATCACCAAGAATCAAGATCATGGTTTTAAAAACAAGTTTATACCATTCAAGATTTTAGTAAGTTTTGACAAGATTTTGATGTTATGGAGCTTGTTTCACCAAGAAAACACTTTCGGATCTTCAAAACATCATGAAACCTTCTTGGAATGAACTTTGATCTTCATGAACAAGTGATAAATTTCGAAAATATATGATAGATGAAGGGAGTTCGGCTGAATTTAGAGAGAGAGAGAGAGTTGAAATTCAAAATTTGCAATTCTTGAAAAGAATGAGAAGTAATGGATCTTGTAAAGAGTTGGGGGAACATCACCTCCATCTAAGCCAATAAGTAAAGGAGAGAGAGGGAGGATATGATGTGCATGGCTGCCATCTTGCCACACACACACACCCATACGAATATATATACATATATATGTAAATCTTGGCCAAAAACTGGTATTTTACTATATACCGGGTATTTATCTAGCGTTTTAATCCCGTTTTAGTGCGTTTTAATTTATTTTTAACACTCTATAAAAATAAACTCATCAAAATATTACCAAACAATATTTTGTTTGCTGGGACTGACGACGTTGCCGGTATTTGGCAGTATGCGTGCTGTGCTGCGCGGTATGCGCTTTGAATCGCGAAAATAGGGATTTAAGTGTTTTTATTTATTTTTATCGTTCTAAAGTAATAAACTCATCAAATTATTATTAAAATGATTATCAGTTGCTTTGACAGGCTGTGTTGACAGTATTTTGTCGGTACACGCGCTGCATCGCGCGGTACGCGCTTAAACTCGAAAAATAGAGTTTCCTAGCGTTTTAAATTATGTTTTTTCCACATGGATGTGATTAAAATAATTATTCTAATCATAACAAACTATTTTTAGGATTTTAACACTGATCGGGTGGTCACTGATGTTCGTTTCGCATTTTAACTGTTACGCGATAAGCGTTTATCTTACCGTTGCCAACATAATTTTTATCAAAGTTTAAATTTACCAACTCATTAAATTTCACATATAAACATCATAATCAGTCAAATATGGCCCTATTACCTATTTACAACATGTGCTACAATTGTACGGTACGGCCTGAAAAGCCGGGTGTCACAGTCTCCCCCTGTTTAGGAAATTTCGTCCCCGAAATTTTTACTCTACAGGTTTTGTTTTCACACTGGGTGAAAACAGCAAAAACATGTTTAATGAATATAGTCTTATAGTTTCTGCGAGAAACTTTGATTCTTACAAAGAATCTTCGTACACCTATATTACATACACTCTCAATTCTTAATCTCACATATCAACGCTCTCCATCCTGATGGTAGCTTGAGCCTATAAGCGACTGGTCCAACTCAAGATGGGCTCTCGAAAGGACTAAGTCAATGTGGCTCAGCTTTTATTTCCTCTGCTAAACCTACTAGCATCTCTCTCAAGATAACTCCTTTAACAGAACTAAATCTTCAATCTGGAATTCCAATAGTTCCTTCAATTGTCCATGTAATCCTTCTGTTGATCAATTGGCAACTTTTAACCCCTCCCTCGATCCAGGCAAATCATGTCGCTGGTTTCCTAGATAAACTAAGGTCTGGTTAATTATCCTTTGTCATGTTAGCTCAACAAAATGGTGATCAACACTTCCATCCATGCAAGGCTTCAAACTGAGCAACTTAAATACTAGCGTGTTAATTATTATTGTAAGATAACTCTGCCAAAGGCATGTGAGTATCTTAACTTCCTTCGGAGTTCATCATACACGCTCCCAACTTTTCTTTCAAGGGTCTGAAAAGCTCCCTACAATTTTGCTGTCCAATCAATTTCCCTTTTCCTTTTAGGGTTATTAGTGTCGAAGGCTACACTAATTTAGGGAAATTCTTAATGAATCTCCGGTAACACCTAGCTAGTCATATGGATCATTATACTCCTGACGGGGTCTTTGGCGCCCCTCATCATTCACCATCTCCATAGTTAACTTCAAACGTTACTCATGATTCTCCTTGGTTCGTACATAGGCAAGTATGTCGTCGATGAGTATTATCACGAATTTATCCGATTAGGGTCCCCATACCCTGTTCATGAGATTCATAATTATAAATGGCGCATTAATTTAGTCAAAAGGCATGACTAATAACTCGTAATGGCCGTATCATGTTCGAAAAGCAGTCCTCAGAATATCTTCGTCAGCAACCTTCAACTGATAATATCCTAATCGTAGATCGATTTTCGTTTAGCAGCTGGATCCCGGTAGCATGATCAAACAAATCATCAATCCTCGGTAAAGGGTACCAATTCTTAATAGTCAACTCGTCCAGCTTTCTGAAATCATCACATATCCTGAAGGATCCATCCTTCTTTCTCTCTACAAAACAGATGCGCCTCAAAGCGAAGAGCTTGATCAAATAAAACCCTTGTCCAATAGATCTTGAAACTGACTCGACATTTCTATCATTCTCAAACGGTGCTTAATCTATAAGGAGATTGTGCAACTGGGTGCAGCACCGGGTGCCAGATCGATTCGGAATTCGATCTGTCTCGCAAGGGGCAATCCAGGTAAGTCTTTTTAGGAAAACTTCTGGATACTAGCGAACAATAGTAACCTCTCCGATATTCCTACATTTGGCCTTCATATCCACAACGTTAACAAAGAACGTAGGATAGCCTTTTCGCAACAACTCGAACATCTTCACAATACTGACGACCCTCAACCATCAACACTCGTCACTCGACTCGGTCGGTCCTTGCAAACAACTGCCACCTCTCTACCGTCATCAGGATGAGATACCCTAGCTAGCTTCTTCAGGCGATAGTCCCCACTTCGTTCCTGGATAATCAATCCATTCTCACATCTGCGTCAAAGCTTCCCAGCTCCACTGGAAATAAACCAACACTAGAACTACGATCACCTAACTAAATACTACAACTATGAACGACCTTGCTAGTTTCTATCAATTTACCAATTACTAGTTCTATCGGGCACTTTATACTCAGCTTACTTGTTGGTGAACACAAAAAATGGTTCAGAGTTTTTCGAACAAAACTCAAGTCAGCTTTGGTATTAAAAGTATGAACATGGATTGGTTTTTTATTCGAAACATACCGGTAACAACAATAAGATCGTCTCGTGCCTTCCCAATGTTTAGCTCGAACGCTCTACCCCTGGCATCCTGACCCTTCATTCTCAGACAATCTCTCTCGAAATGTCCTTGCTCACCACACTCGTAGCATCCCTCGAGTGTACCTCCCTCCGATGTACTCCTAGCATAGCACTCGCGAGTTATATGTCCAGTCCGACCACATCTTATGACACCTGTGCCTCTGCGACCATCAAACAAATAACAAATTAATGAAATATTGTGTTTCATTAATCGGGATTTGTAAAAATATGTGTATCATTTGCACATATCAATTCTTGTTCGATTTCGAGCTTTAAATCGCTTTCTGGAAGGTTATATGCGAACTGATGCGTAAATATAACCAGTTTAATGCAACAAACACTCCAGAACAGTGACATAGGCTTAACATACCTTAAATAACCTTTACATAACTTAGAAATAAGTTTTGGAGGGTTAGGTATGCCGAAATCAAGTTTATTCGCTTACAGGGACTAACTTCGACAAACTGCGAAAGTATGCCGATTCGTACTGTAACGAACATTCCGGAACTTGATCATAAGTTATATATGCGCTAAATATCCTTTACATAGCTTAGAAATAGGCTTTGATGTGTTTGGTGCGCTAAAATAAACTTTCTGGATCAATATGGACTAAAAGCGTCAAAAAGTGCATAAGTTTGCATTTTCGCGCATATCTCACGTTCTGAATTCACCCGGACATCCAAAAATTTATGTAATCATTAAAATATTTTATTTTAGTGATTGGCATGATAAAATTCCATTCGTCGCTTAATTTGGATCGTTTTTGCGTTCGTTACGACTTCCGTCGTAATTAACCGAACAACGCAACTGTACGACCAAATGAACCGAAATCTGAGATGTTTTTGAGCATATTTTAAGTTCCCTATACTTTAACATCATTTTAGAGCTTTGAAATGGGGTTAACGGGTCTTAAAAGTGCCAAAAATCAAGTTTTACAAGTGCAGGGACCATTTTTGAAATTTCTGACCAGATTCAATGAACCTAGTCCAATTTTGAAGTGTTGATGGTTTTAATGGCTGGTTTTGGATGCTATGGGCTCAAATTTGTTGGTTTTAAACATTACCATGGTTTTGAAAACCATGAGCCCAAGTGGAGGGCCAAGATCAAAGCACGAAATGCGAGGAACGATCCTAACGGTTTACCGAATCCTATATAAACCCATGCCTTCACTTCATTTCAACTCACAGTTTGGTTCAATTAGCTCTAAGTTGAAGTTATTACTTCATACCTGAGTTGTTTGAATCAAAACTTCCTAGCTTGGACCCTTTGTAAGTCTCTTTCGTGCTTTTTATGCCTTTTTAGCACGAAAGTCAAACAGTGTTTGACTTTCTGCTTTGACCACGAGTTGGTCAACACGAAGTTCGTTTGAACTTCATAACGGGAGCGTAATCACGATGGTTATAGTCCCTAGTGACTATACCTACTGATTACCACGTTATTTAGGCATAGTGACGAGTCGTAGTTTCGGCCAAAATGCGTATTCTTGCGTATTTTGTAACCAAACTACTTTTAGGTATCAAGACCCTTTGTTTTGATACCAAACCTGTTTTCAAACCTCGTTAAACATGTTTTAACTTGTTTAGCTCATCACTTTAGGTTTAGTGCTTATATAGGGTCGTAAGGTAAGCGATCTAAACAATCACTTAGACTTTCGAACCCGACCCGTTTGGTCAATCATTAGGATTCGACCAAACTCATTAGGTGACCATAGTTGTATAGGGAATAACCTTCCGAGGTTATACCTTATGGTCACTTCGTTTAGTTAGTTGTATGTGTCACACCCCGAAATTATCAGAGCTGGCGTGACTGGACTGGTATCTTTATTGCACAGCGGAAGCAAAAATAAGCTAAGTCTTTTAGTAAATTGAACGCCCACTAAGTACTCGAATCCCCAATGGTTCTCCTATTCCAACCGTGCCTTGTCTTAGAACTGTAACCTGAGAAAGAAACATGCGAAAAATCAACATAAAGTTGAGCGAGTTCATAGTTTGTTTGTAAAAGTTTTGAAATAAATCTTTTGAATAACCGGTTTGTGAAATAATATTGAGAAAACGAATTTAGAAATCATTTTCTTGCCAAGTTATATGGAAACGTTGTATTTGTAACCATGTATTTGTAAAGTCTCGTATTTGTAATGTTCGTATACCCGTCAATGCCCACCCTGACTTTGACTTCATGCCCGCATATTCCTATGCTTTTTGAATTTGTATAAAAACATGACATTTAATTTGTATAAATCAAGTATTTCTGTGAGTACGTATAAACCTTTCATGTATGAATAAAAGTCCCTGGTATGTAGCATTAAGGAAAAAGAGATCACCAATGGGTTGCAAAGCCACTGGTATGTGTGACAAGGTGCAGGGAAACTCAAACCTAGCAAATTTGTTACCGGGCTTCCGGCTGGAAGACATAGTCACCTCATGGTCCATCCCGCGGACTCATGGGTGGGGCTCGCTACACCCAAATAGATCTATCACTCATGTCCCTCGGTCCTATAATGAGGATTAATGGCCTCAAGTGTTGTGCCCACCCTTCACATGATCTAGTCTAGTAGTAAACCCTCCTTAGGCTAACCATACCATGTATAAATGAATGTCTGTAAATGTTTGTAAATGTCTGTAATAATTGTAACATGTATTTTACCCCAGCCTCTAAGGCTGAACCTCCCCAGCCTCTAAGGCTAACTTCCCCTAGTCATAAATAAAAAAAAAGCAATCACTTCTCGATAATACGCATTTGTTTTGTACAAACTGGTATATTTAGTATAAAGTTCATTCGTAAACCGTTTGAGTTCCTTGAAATCCGTTCGTAACATGATTTAGAAATGTGAGTTTTCATTCATTCGAAAACTTTGTATGTTCCTGCAAAACGTGCGTTGTCTAAAATATGCAATCTTTGTTTATCGATAACCTTGTATGTTTCTGAAAAACGTGCATGTCTTTCCACCCCGAAAACATTTACAAAAATGTAAAACTGTAAAAGGTGGGGTTATGAACTCACCTGAATATTCCTGTACAAAGCTAGCTATATACGATTTCGTGATGTCGTGATGTCGTTTCCAAGACTTGACTTGCTAGCGTGCATTCTACAATATTCCTAACACGGAATATCTTATAAGTTTCTAAATAAAAGCGGTAACTAGTCTACGTGTCACCGAGCTCTACCGAATCGTTAGTCGAACGATTCAATGGTAAGTAGTTAACTTATCGAATATGATTAGGTCATATTTGATAAGTGTCGTTTTATTGTCGATAATAATCAATAAGTCTTGAAAAGACTTGATTCTCGAGATATTTAAAAAAAATAAGTAAATATTTATATCAAATATATAAATTTATCGTTAAGATCGCTTGTCGTCCCGAGAAGTCGTACGTGTATAAAAGAATATTCATACGAAAACAATATATGACAACTTGTATTATATAATGCGTCTTGTATATTTTTGCTACCATAAAGGTACATGTTGTTTCGGCGTTTGAAATAAATATAAAAAGTTATATTTATTTTGTAAAAGATTTATCGAGTCGTTGCATGTTTCAAGTAAATATATACCATATTTATTCTTGTAAATGAGTACGAGTTGCTTGAGGTTTGAAAACAAATATATAACTATATTTATTTTTCTAAAAGAATCCGTGTTTGCATGATATCTGAAATCACTATATAACACTATATTTATTTATAAAAGGATTTGTTTGAAATAAATACATAAATTATATTTATTTAGAAAAGAATCCGAATTGTTCGTTGTTTGGAAATAAATATAACTAAATATATTTATTTTATAAAACCATCGAGTTTTGTTATTTCGTAAAGCGGTTTGCCGAAAGGTTATACACATGCTTTGTAAGTTATGAAATGTCGTCGAAAGTAAGAATATATTTGTATTGGTTTTCATAGAAGGTTGTTTGGAATAAAACGCGTTTTCGTCTCACGGTTTTCTAAAAAAAACGGGCAGAGTTTCCTCTGTTTTTGGACGGCCCCGACATCTAAAGTGTCGTAATTTTATCAAGATTCAACTAAACTAAACTATATATGTAATTTCGGCAAAAATATATATATTTATATATATCAAATGTAACTTTTAATTGGTCGGTTCGAGCTCGTTATCACGTGATACGTTAAAACTATCATAAACGTATTTAAATAAATCGCGTCACTAATCTTTACCAAATCTTTCGCGTTCAAGACGTTCGACTGAGTTGACCGAGTCAACTGAGTTGACTCGGGTGGACCGAGTTTGACCGAGTTGACTCGGGTTTGACCGAGTCAACTGAACCGCCCCATAATCTGACCCGAACTGACTCGACCACTGCCGATCCGAAGCTCGAGACTCGACCCGTTGACCGTTTTTGACCCGGATCTGAACTGTTGACTGTTGACCGTGCTTGACCTGAACCGTTCATACCCGAAACCTAACCCGCTCACCGAACCATCTGACCCGAAACGAAACGAAACATAACCGCCACCACTACAGTCGTCGCCGCTGCCATTACTCCGGTGGCCTTATGCCGCCGTCGACCACCACCGTAACCCCCCCCCCCCCCCATACCGAAAATGCCTAACATACGACAGTCCATTGTACCCGAAACAAAAGAAGAAAAGGAAGTAAAGAACCGAGTCGGGACTCACCGGAATTTCGCCGGAATGTAAAATTACTTGAAACTTTGCAGAATGGCTCCTCATAAACCGATCTAGACATGCATGGAAAGAAAAATCCAAAACGGCTTCGCCGGAAAACGGTCGGAGCTTCGCCGGAGTTGCTCCACAGCTCATACGACTGAGAATCTTTGAAGACGGACACCGCCATCGTGTCGGGAAGGTTCGGTTTAGTGGGGTAGGGTGTCTCGTTGAAAAAAAAGGTCGCCGGAAATCAGCGCCACCGCCGCCGCAGGTGGCGGCGCCGCCACCGCACCGCCGTCACCGATCGCCGGTTGCCGGAGTCGTTCGCCGGACCTGTTGCCAGATTGTTCTAGAGAGAGAAAGTTGGGAGGGTTTTGTGGGTTAGAGAGAGAAAGTGTGGGTGATAAATGAAAGATTTTAGGATAAAAATCTATTTATAAGTCGAGTTTTGTGGGCTTGGGCCCGAGGCCCACAAGCCCGCTTCTAGTATATTTAGTGGCCCAATCGCATCTACGAGGTCCATTTACTAACCCGAGCTCCACAGAACGTCCTAAAATAAAATTTCGGGTTTAAAAATATATGAAAGAGTACCGGTAGTCGTTGATTGTCGGTGCGTTACCGTTTCCGCGTTTTTCGTTTGCGTCCGCGTTTTGTGTCGTTCGGAAGCCCAATAAATTCACAAAATTAATATCATAAATATAGAATATTCGTCGATAATTCGTATTTGTCGGTGTTGTCAGTATTTCGTACGGCATCGGTTCGTTGTCGCTTAATATTCAGCAGATTTCCAGCAAATCACCATACGCGTACTGTAAAGTCGGATAAACGTTCCTAGGCACTCCAAAGGCCTAATTAAGTTAATATGCACTATAAACACTAATTATTATCGCGTTAAGCACCTGTTAATTACGTAATTAAGAGCCGTAAATCACGGGTTGTCACATTCTCCCCCTGTTATAGAAATTTCATCCTCGAAATTTAGACTATGTTATCTTCTCAGAATTGTGTTGTTCGCAGGTAAGTCCGAATAATAACAAAGTGAATGACCGCGTAATCAAAACAAGACTTATTCGAATCATGTGAATTTAATGACATTCCTCAACAATAAGAACCCAACGGTAAAAGTAATGTGTCTCAGTAATTGATGTCAAAGGAAACGAGACGTAATGATACAGTCACCAGTGCGACTAAGTTAACAAGGATCCAGCAATGAACAGGAACTTCGACCAATCGAATTCCATATGAACGTTTATAACCTGTGAATGAGTTCTAGAAGCAATAACACCCACTAGATAAACTTAGAATCAACAATCTCGAATATAATAGTTTGCATGAAACGCTCGATCGTGATCAGCACAAGCTGCAGGTTATACCGACGCCACAAGGTGTCGTAATGAATGAAACAATGCAATAATAGGGGTGATCGGACAAGTATCACCTGTGTTTTGCATGAAACGCTCAACCATGGTTAGCCAAAGCTACAAGTTTGTACTGACACCACAAGGTGTCGTAGTGATTCAAATGGTTCAATAATAGCGGTGATCAACAAATTCACCGTGTTTGAAGTCAACTGACTGCGCAATAAAGTGAATCTGAAAGTTTGTTTCAAATGACATCATAGGATTTCCAATTGAAAATGGAACATCAAAGAAATAATGTTTTCGATCGAAGGTGAAGAAGCAATGAATATCGCCAAGCATTCGATCGATGTTGAAAGAACCGTTATGAGGTACACCGGAATATGAAATGAATTTGTGTACCTTTGTCTTAACACACAATTGTGTTAAGACTGTTGTAATGTGATAAATCAAAGCGGATTTAATCTAAATCAATAAATAAATAATTAAATCCAGGCATAAGACATGTAAACGAGTTTAGCGCAAGGTTCAAATAAGTGAAAATACCACCACAAGGTGTCGAAGTCAATAATTTAATGGGGTCGAATACCAAACAAGTTTACCACGACTCGGAACAAATGAAGTGCTCGTTAAAATTGATTTGAATATGATGCTCCCAATACATCATATGGTGTCTCGAACCGAATATGTGTAATGAACAAGTTCAAACAAACGAACTTGGTTTCGACGGAATTCGACAATAAATACACGTATCGACAAGAAAACTTTCGGCATGATCACAACGAAAAACCATGTATGTAACTTGAAAAGAAATGATCGTGATACAATGACCCTTAAAAGGAGTAGAGATGTGAAAATCTACTCAGTAAATGTGAATTTCGAAATTTCAATAAAAGAAATTTGAGGACTTTACCTGGGGTTGCATGTGATGACCGGTTGTTAGTTGACATTACCATGGAATGTCGAACATAGCGTATTTGTCGTTAATAAGATAGGGGGATTATGAAGGCATGCGTCTTCACCTTAGCATGACTCGTGTCGTTGCAGGATCGCGTTCCAAGCCGCCGCTTCCTGATCGATAGTTCTCCTGCTGACAGGAATCTAGCGTCGTCGTTGAATTGCGCCCTCGTGTCTCCTCAAAGGCCTCGCCTTGATAGTCGTATGTGTCGTACTTCAACCTCCGTTGATGTATAGCTTAAGTTTCACGTATACCTGTGCACTAGCGTTGTGTGCCGCGTAGAATGTGATGTACCCCGACATCCGTTGACGTAAGAATTGAGTTCCATGTATTCTCGTGCACTAGTGTTTTGTTATGCGTAGGCTGCCTGCTCGGGAAGTTAAAATATCATAGACAATATGGATAATAGTGTGTGCCCGAGTTAATATTCGCGGTTCCTACGTGATTACCTTTAATGAACTTCAACATAAGTTTTTGAAGGTCTTAAATGCATGTTTCCTAAACTCTCAAAGTGTTGTGTACTGTATGTAATTGTTTTATGCAGCGTGTGTAAAACACCACTTTAGCGCATGTTTGAAAGCAAAATTTTGACTGTTTGTTTTTCGGCAACGGTTGGAGACCATATTCGAGTACTAGGCGTTCTGTATGTGTTCAACGTCTTAATAGTCTAAGTCCCAGAGAAAAGTGAGGTTAGAGCCTAGGTATCACAACAGAAACCTAATTCGCTATAACCTATAGCTCTGATACCAAGTTGTCACACCCCGAAATTATCAGAGCTGGCGTGACTGGACTAGTATCTTCATTGCATAGCGGAAGCAAAAATAAGCTAAGTCTTTTAGTAAATTGAACGCCCACTAAGTACTCGAATCCCCAATGGTTCTCCTATTCCAACCGTGCCTTGTCTTAGAACTGTAACCTGAGAAAGAAACATGCGAAAAATCAACATAAAGTTGAGCGAGTTCATAGTTTGTTTGTAAAAGTTTTGAAATAAATCTTTTGAATAACCGGTTTGTGAAATAATATTGAGAAAACGAATTTAGAAATCATTTTCTTGCCAAGTTATATGGAAACGTTGTATTTGTAACCATGTATTTGTAAAGTCTCGTATTTGTAATGTTCGTATACCCGTCAATGCCCACCCTGACTTTGACTTCATGCCCGCATATTCCTATGCTTTTTGAATTTGTATAAAAACATGACATTTAATTTGTATAAATCAAGTATTTCTGTGAGTACGTATAAACCTTTCATGTATGAATAAAAGTCCCTGGTATGTAGCATTAAGGAAAAAGAGATCACCAATGGGTTGCAAAGCCACTGGTATGTGTGACAAGGTGCAGGGAAACTCAAACCTAGCAAATTTGTTACCGGGCTTCCGGCTGGAAGACATAGTCACCTCATGGTCCATCCCGCGGACTCATGGGTGGGGCTCGCTACACCCAAATAGATCTATCACTCATGTCCCTCGGTCCTATAATGAGGATTAATGGCCTCAAGTGTTGTGCCCACCCTTCACATGATCTAGTCTAGTAGTAAACCCTCCTTAGGCTAACCATACCATGTATAAATGAATGTCTGTAAATGCCTGTAAATGTCTGTAAATGTCTGTAAATGTCTGTAATAATTGTAACATGTATTTTACCCCAGCCTCTAAGGCTGAACCTCCCCAGCCTCTAAGGCTAACTTCCCCTAGTCATAAATAAAAAAAAATCAATCACTTCTCGATAATACGCATTTGTTTTGTAAAAACCGGTATATTTAGTATAAAGTTCATTCGTAAACCGTTTGAGTTCCTTGAAATCCGTTCGTAACATGATTTAGAAATGTGAGTTTTCATTCATTCGAAAACTTTGTATGTTCCTGCAAAACGTGCGTTGTCTAAAATATGCAATCTTTGTTTATCGATAACCTTGTATGTTTCTGAAAAACGTGCATGTCTTTCCACCCCGAAAACATTTACAAAAATGTAAAACTGTAAAAGGTGGGGTTATGAACTCACCTGAATATTCCTGTGCAAAGCTAGCTATATACGATTTCGTGATGTCGTGATGTCGTTTCCAAGACTTGACTTGCTAGCGTGCATTCTACAATATTCCTAACACGGAATATCTTATAAGTTTCTAAATAAAAGCGGTAACTAGTCTACGTGTCACCGAGCTCTACCGAATCGTTAGTCGAACGATTCAATGGTAAGTAGTTAACTTATCGAATATGATTAGGTCATATTTGAAAAGTGTCGTTTTATTGTCGATAATAATCAATAAGTCTTGAAAAGACTTGATTCTCGAGATATTTAAAAAAAAATAAGTAAATATTTATATCAAATATATAAATTTATCGTTAAGATCACTTGTCATCCCGAGAAGTCGTACGTGTATAAAAGAATATTCATACGAAAACAATATATGACAACTTGTATTATATAATGCGTCTTGTATATTTTTGCTACCATAAAGGTACATGTTGTTTCGGCGTTTGAAATAAATATAAAAAGTTATATTTATTTTGTAAAAGATTTATCGAGTCGTTGCATGTTTCAAGTAAATATATACCATATTTATTCTTGTAAATGAGTACGAGTTGCTTGAGGTTTGAAAACAAATATATAACTATATTTATTTTTCTAAAAGAATCCGTGTTTGTATGATATCCGAAATCACTATATAACACTATATTTATTTATAAAAGGATTTGTTTGAAATAAATACATAAATTATATTTATTTAGAAAAGAATCCGAATTGTTCGTTGTTTGGAAATAAATATAACTAAATATATTTATTTTATAAAACCATCGAGTTTTGTTATTTCGTAAAGCGGTTTGCCGAAAGGTTATACACATGCTTTCTAAGTTATGAAATGTCGTCGAAAGTAAGTATATATTTGTATTGGTTTTCATAGAAGGTTGTTTGGAATAAAACGCGTTTTCGTCTCACGGTTTTCTCAAAAAAACGGGCAGAGTTTCCTCTGTTTTTGGACGGCCCCGACATCTAAAGTGTCGTAATTTTATCAAGATTCAACTAAACTAAACTATATATGTAATTTCGGCAAAAATATATATATATTTATATATATCAAATGTAACTTTTAATTGGTCGGTTCGAGCTCGTTATCACGTGATACGTTAAAACTATCATAAACGTATTTAAATAAATCGCGTCACTAATCTTTACCAAATCTTTCGCGTTCAAGATGTTCGACTGAGTTGACCGAGTCAACTGAGTTGACTCGGGTGGACCGAGTTTGACCGAGTTGACTCGGGTTTGACCGAGTCAACTGAACCGCACCATAATCTGACCCGAACTGACTCGACCACTGCCGATCCGAAGCTCGAGACTCGACCCGTTGACCGTTTTTGACCCGGATCTGAACTGTTGACTGTTGACCGTGCTTGACCTGAACCGTTCATACCCGAAACCTAACCCGCTCACCGAACCATCTGACCCGAAACGAAACGAAACATAACCGCCACCACTACAGTCGTCGCCGCTGCCATTACTCCGGTGGCCTTATGCCGCCGTCGACCACCACCGTAACCCCCCCCCATACCGAAAATGCCTAACATACGACAGTCCATTGTTAAAGGGGGTCGAACACCCGAAACAAAAGAAGAAAAGGAAGTAAAGAACCGAGTCGGGACTCACCGGAATTTCGCCGGAATGTAAAATTACTTGAAACTTTGCAGAATGGCTCTTCATAAACCAATCTAGACATGCATGGAAAGAAAAATCCAAAACGGCTTCGCCGGAAAACGGTCGGAGCTTCGCCGGAGTTGCTCCACAGCTCATACGACTGAGAATCTTTGAAGACGGACACCGCCATCGTGTCGGGAAGGTTCGGTTTAGTGGGGTAGGGTGTCTCGTTGAAAAAAAAGGTCGCCGGAAATCAGCGCCACCGCCGCCGCAGGTGGCGGCGCCGCCACCGCACCGCCGTCACCGGTCGCCGGTTCCGGAGTCGTTCGCCGGACCTGTTGCCAGATTGTTCTAGAGAGAGAAAGTTGGGAGGGTTTTGTGGGTTAGAGAGAGAAAGTGTGGGTGATAAATGAAAGATTTTAGGATAAAAATCTATTTATAAGTGGAGTTTTGTGGGCTTGGGCCCGAGGCCCACAAGCCCGCTTCTAGTATATTTAGTGGCCCAATCGCATCTACGAGGTCCATTTACTAACCCGAGCTCCACAGAACGTCCTAAAATAAAATTTCGGGTTTAAAAATATATGAAAGAGTACTGGTAGTCGTTGATTGTCGGTGCGTTACCGTTTCCGCGTTTTTCGTTTGCGTCCGCGTTTTGTGTCGTTCGGAAGCCCAATAAATTCACAAAATTAATATCATAAATATAGAATATTCGTCGATAATTCGTATTTGTCGGTGTTGTCAGTATTTCGTACGGCATCGGTTCGTTGTCGCTTAATATTCAGCAGATTTCCAGCAAATCACCATACGCGTACTGTAAAGTCGGATAAACGTTCCTAGGCACTCCAAAGGCCTAATTAAGTTAATATGCGCTGTAAACACTAATTATTATTGTGTTAATCACCTGTTAATTACGTAATTAAGAGCCGTAAATCACGGGTTGTCACAGTATGATAGGTAATTTATATGCCTTAGGAAAATGACCAAAATGCCCTTTTTGCGCATAAATTCATTTTAAGCATATGTAACCTAAATTTTGACATCTAAACTGATTAGGCAACATTATTAGACATGTTAAGGCATATATTACTTATCATAGGACTAGTTAGGCGGTTCGAACGTGTTTACGCGAACGACGCGTTAAAGTAGAGTAAGCTACCTAAACAGGTCGTAACGGGTCGTAAGCACTTAGGATAGGTTTCCTTTTAGAATGTAGGCTTTGTTAAACCATATTACATGAGTTTCTATACTCATTTGGTTTACGAAACCTCATTCTATCCGATCTCCTGATTTAGGTCCGTTTATTTACATAGTTACCTATATTAGGTACCGTTTGATTCCGTGATCCCACTAGCCTTGCTTGGTTGTTGTTCAAGACTTCTAAGCACCCTCAAGTGAGTACATAGTCCCCTCTTTTACGTTTTCAACTGTTTTGGGGTGATACACATGTGCCTACTTGTTACTTTCATGTTTTTCATGATTTTACATTATATACTTGCTATGTTCATTAGTACGCGTATAGTACATGATTTTATTATGTTTTGCTATGTATGTTCACTTAACATGCTAGCCCATTGTTTTACGTTTTTTAAACTGTTCGAACCATTTGTAACCATTTGATGTATGTGAACCATTTGTAACCATTTGATGCATGTGAACCATTTGTAACCATTTGATGTATGTGAACCATTTGTAACCATTTGATGTATGTGAACCATTTGTGACCATTTGATTTATGTGAACCATTTGTGACCATTTGATTTATGTGAACCATTTGTAACTGTTTGAACCATTGGGTTAAGGAAGTGATTAGGTAACGGGGCGGGTATAATGTGTTAAAAGCATGGGGATACGCCGCTGGTACTTCCTATATATAAGTGCTTTTAACAAATTATATGTCGTTGCATTATCTAGATCACTTGGGTAAACAATTTTGAAACGGTGTCACACAATGATGTTTTCTAAATAACATAAACCATACGAGTTTTATTAACGAGTTTCTACGAGATGTTTTACAATTTGATTTAATAAAACAAATGTTTTGTAGTTAAAAATCATGGCTACGAGATTTTACAAATTATAGCCAACTTGATTTGAGTTGGTTAGTCATGTCGTAATACTATACTTTTCAAAATAAGGTTTTTAAATAAGTATTGCAACATGTAAAACGAGCCATGAATCTGACACTCATATAAAACCTATGTACTCGCCGGCATTTTTATGCTGACGTATTTTCACATGTGTTTCAGGTACCATAGTTGATGATGTTTGATGATGATATTTGTGTACGCTCACATAGGAATGGACGAGGCCTTAGTGACTTAATAACAATGAAAGTCTATTTTTTCATGTTTTGTTTCTAATTCCAATGTAATGTAATACATTTAATTCAATAAAACGAAACTGTTTAATCCATGGTTGTGAAACAATGATTCTGTTACAACACTCCCCGACGTTTCCGCCACGTTTTGTTGTTTTACGTGGTTTGGGTGTGACACATCTGGCGCACTTTCTCCACTCATCTTCGTGAGTCTTCCTCTCAAGACCACTCCTGCCATCCTTGGCATTATCTTTTCCCGACTCTCTAGGGTTAGCTACACACGCTTTCTCCAATCTGCGTTCCTCACCATGCTTCTCACCGGTTTCCTTCCTCGAACTCTCAGACTTTCGCTTTCACGAATCCCCATACCTAGGCTCAGAATGCGGAATTATTTGAATAGTCGATTCGCTATGACTGCCTGACATCACGCACACCGTTGCCACGTCATTGCATAGGGTACCAGTAAATGATATTGGGTCACAACCCTGGTTTGTTTTAGGTGTACATCTATGTACTGTTCACAAGGTTAATGAAAAATCAGATTTACGCTCCAATTATATCATAACACAGGAACTACTAAAACTTTCCAATCATTATATCACCTGAAGGGTTTCCGATTCTGTGTCCCACCAAACCATGTCCATGAGTATCACTCCACGTTCCTGGCCAATATTTTGGTTAGCATCGTGCTGTTCCATGGCAGTATTAACGTGTTGAGCTATGAGTTGTGCCAACTCTTTTGGGGTAATAGGTAGTCCAGAACCTTTTCTCGCTTTTGGTGGCATTTCGTCATTTCTATTATTACAACATAATATCAACATAAGACGATATCCCAAAAATAATTCAATCATTAAATGTTAGTGGACCAAACATTGCGCATGTATAATATCCACGTATTAATGAGAACAATTTTTAACAGAAGGAACCCATTCGATACTTATACAGAAATTACAAAGCTTGTTTTTAGTACGAAGACTAATCAAAATTCGGCATGTCTACATCAACACCCGCAACAAGTCTATATGAAATTTCCTCCTAAATATCTGAAATTTTGGCATGCAAGCCATAAATAGGGTTCATCAAATGAGACATACAGAACAAACAACAGAAACAATCAACAACTAACGCTTCAATCCTTGGAAGTCCAACATCTTCCTAACAAGCTCTTCTAGCTCATCATAACAGTCCATCTGTCCTTCTAAGTCCTTCATCGTCTCCATGCCTCCACGTAACGTGGCGAACTAACAATCTGTAGGATCGTTGTATGACCTAATCGAGTCGATCAGAAGAGTTTCAATCCGAATCAAAGGCGGAATTCGATGATACGGACTTGATTACAGCTTGATTCACACTTAGATTCACTTTAATTATCTTGTTTATTGATTTCAAAGCTATACAGATCACTTGACAATTTGGCAGCACCTCGGCTCTGAAATCTGCAACGTTACAAATGAGAAACCATGCTCAGGTATATATAGTGGAGGCCAGTTCACATGGAATGGACATTGCCATTTCGTGCGAAATGGTCACTTGGCCATTTCGTACGAATTGGTCCAATATCACTAAAACCCTAATTTCTAGCATACTGAGCACTGGTTTATCCTATCTAGACTCATGACTCGATACAAGACGAAGTTAACAGACATATATGCACCAACAGACTCCCCCTTGGATGTTGACGAAGTCTTCGGTAGTCTTCAGTCTTGATCTGTCTTCTCACTCTTTCCAAAGTATCTGACACTGTAAGCATCCTCAATCTCTTTTTCTTCTAATTCTCTTGATCAGATCTCTTGATTCCTTAAATTTAACAACATCAGCAGCTAGCATTTGAACCTGGCTTTAACAATCTTCAAACTCCCCCTTGAATGTTGATCCCGAATCTGTATCTGACTCTTACGTCTTCAGACTCCCCTTTTCAATAAGCTGGGATCGCATTATTGAATAACTCTCATTCTCAAAACATATCCTGGCTCAAACTTTACTCAGGCTTAGCCATGGGGATCTCGCTTTGTAGCTTTCACAGGTTCAAAACTGTTGCCTGCTTCTCAGAAAATCTGACATTTTGACCTATTGACTTTTTGACTTCTTTCGTTGTTGTTAACAGTTTTTAATAATCTACTTAAGTATCCAGATCCAAGTTAATGACCCTGGGTACTTAATTTGTCTACCAAGTCCAACTTAATGACCTTGGTGACCCGAGACAAAACAAAACTGACTTTTGTTCAACATTTTTCAAAACATTATTATGAAAATTACAAGTTTCAAATTAATGAACTTGAATTGACATTTCATCTTTCAGGTTTTATCATAATGAGCTCCCAACCCATCTTCCAGTTTAGAAACTTCCTGCATTTGCCACAAACTGCGAATCTGAACATCAGCTTTCCACTTTGGTTTGTCGATAAAACAAAGTAGAAATGTAAAATCTTTTGGATTTTGAATAAAGTTTCTAGACTAGAATGCTAAACAAAAATGAAATGCAGTAAATGTAAACTATTTACAAACATATTTTTGGTGAGCGTGTTAGGGAATCATATCAGCTATCGACATGCTACGAGTACCGTTAAGCTTTGATTTCATATTCAGAATTAAACAATTCGCTTAGATTGTCGATATACTGATCCACTTAAGGTTTCAAACAAATTTCAATCTGTTCAGGATACGAATTTAGTGTTTTAAAGACTTTAACTTATACGAGTGTACCACCTCAGAATATACTCCCATATCCAGACTACTATATTCAGTCTTACAGGTGAATGCACACTAATGATATCTGTATGGGGTAAATGCGAGGCCATGAGAGCTCAGGCTAGAACTTCCGTTCAATCAGAGAGATGATGGCTCGACTTTAGGTGGGTCCCCTTTGGGGATCTTCTTTTTCAACAGCACATGATTAGCATTTTTCAATGTTTCATCATTTTTTATGCTGAGGGTGGGCTTTAAGAATAAAGCAGTGCAGAGTATTATACGAGGACTAGGCTATTGCTTCCGCAAAATCAGAAGTCCTGGTATAATACCCCAGATATCATCACATACAAAGACCTAGTATGTCAGAAATAGAGCCTTTCAAACAAGATTTCAGGGGTTACCTATATATCCGAGAGATGTTCCCCACGTAATAAGCAAGTGATGATTTAGGTTTATATCCCGAACAAACTTACTAAATGTGTAAAAACCTACCGACATATCATCAGCGAGACTGTTTAACACTTTAAATATTTACATTTCTTTAGCATACTGCAACCGTCTAGCTGATGTACTAACATTTTCCCTTTTTACACAAGCTCTTTTTCAGTTTTCTAATGTTTTTGGATTTTTGAAATATCTCATGTTTTTGGGTTTTTGAATTTTTTATTTTTTTTGTATTTTCTGAAAATATAACCTAACTCCCCCTAAATACCAAAACAAGTAAAAAATCGACAAACCATTGCAGATTGCTTTTCAACATCATCTACAGTGGTACCTTCATCTACGCCAAGAATCCCCTCCGACACCGATAAAAGCTTCATACCGTTCAGTTTTAAAAGATATTGAAAACGAGTTTTATCAAACGCTTTGGTATGTAAATCAGCTTTTTGTTCGTCAGTGTGGATTTTCTCAATTCGTATCAACTTCTTCTCGAAACAATCTCGGATGAAGTGATGACGAATTTCAATGTGTTTCGTTGTAGCGTGATGAACAAGATTTTTTGTTATATTTATAGCTGCCTCATTATCAACAAAGATAGGGGTAGTAAGAAATTGCAAACCGTAGTCGCGCATCTGTTGCTGGATCCACAATATCTGAGAGCAGCAGCTGCTAGCAGATACATATTCAGCTTCACATGTGGATAAAGCGCCAGAGGTCTGCTTCTTACATTTCCAGGTGACCAAACGTGGTCCGAAAAACTGGCATCCCGCAGTTGTTGACTTAGCGTTAACTTTGCAGCATCCGAAGTCGGAATCAGAATACCCTTCGAGCGTAAAGTCGCCGTCTTTTGGTTACCACAACCCCAAGCTTGGAGTTCCTTTCAGGAAGCGCAATATCCGTTTCACAATCACCATATGCGAAGCTCTCGGGTTTGACTGAAACCGTGCTGCGAGGCAGGTTGGATACATGATATCGGGTCTTGAAGCTGTCAAATACATCAGCGATCCGATCATGGAACGATACATCGTTTCATCCACCTTCTCTCCGGTGAGATCAGGGTTTATCCCATGGTTCTTCGCTAACGGGGTGGAAGCTGGAGTAGTCCCGGACATACCAAATTTCTCTAAGATATCATGAACATACTACGTCTGATGTATGAATATTCCCTTGGGTAGTTGATCAACCTGAAGCCCCAAGAAGAACTTCATCTCACCCATTGATGACATTTCAAATTTTTGCTTCATAACTCTTTCAAAATCTTTGCACAGATCTTCATTTGTTGACCCAAATATGATGTCATCCACGTATATCTGAACTATCAGAAGATGTCCGTCGACTTCTTTGGTGAAGAGAGTGGCGTTCACTTTTCCTCGGATGAAGCTGTTGGCAAGCAGATGTTGAGACAATGTCTCGTACCAGGCTCTCGGGGCCTGGTGTAAACCATACAATGCTTTATCCAGTAAATAGACCTTGTCTTTGTGGATTGGGTCGGTGAAGCCCGGTGGCTATCTGACATATACCTCTTTTTTTACCTTCCCGTAGAGAAAATCCGATTTAACATCTAGCTGATATACTTTAAATTCTTTCCAAGATGCAAATGCTAGGAAGATTCTGATCGCTTCAAGTCTAGCAATGGGAGCATATACTTCGGTGAAATCTATACCCTCCTGCTGACTAAAGCCCTGGACTATGAGTCGAGCTTTATTGCGAATAATAACCCCTCGGTCATCTCTTTTGCACTTAAACACCCACTTGGTGTTTATCTTCCTGTGACCATTAGGCAAGTCTACCAATTTCCACACTCCTAACTTCTCAAACTGACTCAGCTCCTCCTGCATCGCGTTTACCCAAGAATCTTCGATTAGTGCTTCCTTATATGTTCTCGGTTCAATCTGCGAAATAAAACAACTAAGTGAAAACTCTGTTTGCAAAGAAGCAACTGTAGAATAAAAACAAGTAAGGCCTTGGTCAATTTGTCGTCTGGTGCGGACGCCTGATTGCAACTCTCCAATAATTAGCTCCTATGGATGGTACAAAAGAGTTCTCGGCATCACCTCGCCTGGAACATCTACCTCGCCTTCCAAATTTGTGACATTCTGATTTGCACCTTGTTCACTGACTGGATTTGTTTGACTTGAAATCTGAACTTGCTCCCCCTCAGAATCTGAATCACCACGATCTAATATTGGTCTATCATTAGATTCTAGATTATCGTTGACCGCCGTCTGATTGTCAGGAGCATGTTCAAGTTCTGAAGATGATGGAGTTTGCTAAATATCATCATGTTCTCCAGCATTGCTTGGACCAGCTTCACCGTCATTGGAAGTTTGATATTGACGTCTAGATGACTCAGCTGGGAACCTTTCTTGTGATGATTCGTATTCTTTTAGAATATCCAACTCGTCAAAGAACTCTGGTTCTTCCTCCATATCGAATGAATCCCACAGAGTGTCATAATTGAAGTGCCATGAGTCACCGGGATTTTGAGGTGGCATTGTATAACCTTGGCACTCAACATGATGTGCTTCGATGATCCGCTTTAAACTTGGAAAAAAGACTCGTTTCAGTGGACTTGTGTAACCCACGAATATTCCTTCGATGCTCTTTGGACCAAATTTACCATAAGGTTCTAGAACTGTGCAGGGAGACCCAAACGGTTCCAGATACTTCAGGTTAGGTTTGCAGTTGTTGATTAGCTCGAAACATGTCTTGTTGAATTTCTTCACTGTAAGAACCCGGTTGAGTGTATAGCAAGCGGCTGATACTGCTTCTGCCCAAAAGTTGACTGGTAATTTCGAATCAGCAAGCATCGTTCTAGCCGTTTCTATCAGCGTCCTATTTTTCCTTTCTGCTACTCCATTTTGCTGCGGAGTATAAGGCGCGCTGAATTCTTGCAGTATACCTCTTTCATCACAATACTCCATCTTCTGATGCGGGTACGGTACAAATTTTCAATCTTTCTGAAAAGTGTCATCAAACTTTCAAATGTCTCATCTTTTGTCTTCAGAAATGTTACCCACGAAAATCTCGAAAAGTCATCTGTGACTACTAAACAGTAGAGATCACCAGTTATACTTTTGACATTCACAGGACCAAAAGATCCATGTGAAGTCTCTCCAACGGCCTCGAGATTGAGTTTTCCTTCTTCCCAGGGTGAGATTTCTTTCGTTGTTTACCTTTGACACAACTAATGCACTCCCCCTCAAGATGGAAACCCTTCAGATGAACACCAGTGACTAAGACGTTGTGCACCAGGTGGTTCATTTTTCGCAGGTGAATGTGGCCCATCTTTCGATGCCACAATTTCGATTCTTTTTCTGTTGCTCTTGACATGAAGCAATGAGCCTGACCCGTGGTAGTAGTTGCTACACTCATGTCCAACACGTACAGATCGTCGACTCTTGGTGCTCTCATAATGATCCACTCTTCGGGGATAACAAACCCTGGTTTCAAAATCAAACATTCCTTATCCGTGAAGTGCGTTGTATACATGCGGTCACAGATCTGAGAGATGCTCAGAAGATTGTTTTCCAGCTCGGCGATGTAGTTTACTCTTTCAAACGTGACAATACCATTCGATAAAGTTCCTTCACCAACTATACGACCACCTTGATTGCCTGCAAATCCCACATATCCTCCATTAAACCCTCGAACATCGTACAGTAGGGTTTTCTTCCCCGTCATGTGTCGAGAAGCTCCGCTATCCATAATCCAACGAGAAACGGATCTTGGAAGCTCCTGCACATATCACAAATAATTAGTTAGATTTTGATGCCATCCAAGCCTCTTTTGACTCAGGTAGCTTGACGTTGAGGTGAGTTTTTACAGTGTAAAGTGGTGGAAAATTCTTGTCATTCATCTTTAAGCTCTCTTCAGACCCAATCTCAACCTCTTTGTATAGAAAGAAATCCGTATTCAGAGGTTGATCAGATGATTGGTCTTTCTTTACCACATGCTTCTTTTCAGAAGAAATAGACTTTTGTTTTTCAAGTTTCTCATAGTAATCCAAAGGAACATTCATCTTTACCGGTGTGGTAGAAGATGATTGTTTTGCAGACTCTGAAACCTTTGGTTCTGGAGAACTTGCTTTCTTTTCAACAAATTTTGGCTTCCATGCTTGTTGAGATGACGCAACCCGTTTGTAAAATTTGTCATTTTTAGTTACCACCTTCTTCACAGGTTCGATTTTCTTAACTGACTCTTTTACAGATTCAGTTTTAACTTTGTTATTTTCCTTCTTTAAAAACTTTTTCTCAACAACCATTGGAGCCTTTCCCTTTACATCATCTTTTCTTTTCGGATTCTCGACAACCACAGACTTAGGCTTCGAGTTGCTGCACTTTCGTGCAATGTGTCCAACTTGATTGCATTTAAAGCATGTTCTGGTGTCAATTTCCCGACTTGTGCCTTTGGTCTGAGGTTGTGAGGCTTTCTTCTCAAAGAATTCTTCATTGGTTTTCGAAAAAATTTCAGATTCTTGCTCGGAGTGTGAACTCGAGCTTTTCACAAACACCTTTTTCTCAACAAACTTCTTGTTTTGAAAGTTTCTTCTTTGATAATTCTTACCACCCTGATATCCGCCCGACCATCTTTTTTATTGTTGTTAGAAAATCATGGTAGAACAGCAGGTTTTTTGTAGTAAGCTTTATCTTTTTCAAAGTTTAATTTCCGTTTGGAACGTTTCAAACCTTCGATCTCAGACACATCAATCTCAACCAACTTGAACACATTTTTCAATTTATCAACATTCACATTTTCCAAAGGA
This sequence comes from Helianthus tuberosus, assembly GCA_030545235.1. NCBI lineage: Eukaryota > Viridiplantae > Streptophyta > Magnoliopsida > Asterales > Asteraceae > Helianthus > Helianthus tuberosus. Next base: position 57,024,371 of record CM060403.1, read on the forward strand.
AATTCAAGATCCGAATACAACTTATCCGATCCCGACATCTTGTATATCACAAGATTAGGTTCTACACTTAAGTTGTTTTTGGATGTTAGTTTCGGAATGTAATTGTTCAGAAAGCATTCTTCGTCCTCAGTTGAATCACTTTCAGATTTCAAAACATTTTCAACCATACTTTTAACAACTTCGGACTGAACACTGTCTTCATCTGATGATGAAGAGAATGTGATATCGATTGTTTCTGGAAGTTTAACCTCATGTGTTTCATCATCGTTAACCAACCCGGACTTTTTCTTTGAAAAATTATTTAATACTGGCGGTGGAACCTAATGATACCCAACCCCAGTTCCATCAGAATATACATCTTCGCCAGCTTTGTTCTTCCCAATGGGTTTGGGAACAATGTGTTGAAGAACAAAACTTGCAGAGTTGTAACTGTTGAGTTCCAGATTGATGCGTTCATTTTCAATCTTAGCTTCCTGAAACTGAAGCTTCAGATTAGCAATCTCATCCAACTGTTGGTTGATTTGCTTTTCTTTCGACTAAAGGACTCCTGACAATTGAAAATTTTCTTTGCTTGTTTTACTGTTTCTCTCATCAGAATCTTTTATCGTTCTCTTTAGCTTCTCATGATTTTAAAAAATTGACGGTTTTCATGAATTAACTTTTCATTCTCTTTCCTAAATTTTTCTACTTCAATTTTATCTTTTTCAAGTTTATCAGTTAATTCTTTGATTCGATCATTTGAAGCTTTTACCAATTTGTCACGACTCAAGATTTGATTTTCAACTTCTCTGACTCTATCAGTCAGTTCTTCAGTCTTCTTACCACTGAGATAAGCATGTGTACTACAAACCTTTCAGTTTTTCATGCAATTTTTGCAGTCACTTTCAATTTTGGCTTTATCAGTCTTACCTGAGTCATTTGTTGAATCATTAGAACTGACCTTGCTCTTTGACTCAGTTCCAGATTTAGGATCTATCTCTAACTCTTTCGCTGCAAGAACTTTGTCAGCCATTTTTTTCAGGTTATCTGCTGTGAACTCTTTCGTTGTATCGATTATCCCATCATCGATTTTCTTCAACTTTAACTTTTCTTCAACTTCTCTTTCTTCAGCTTCTCGTGCCCACATTCTCTCTCTTGCTTCTTCTTCTGCTATTTGCTTTATGAGAGTTTCAACACTGATTGATGAAGGTTCAACAACTATGTTTCCTTTAGGATCCAAATAGCATTCCCGATCAGCATCCCATCTTTTTGCGCTTTTTGCCTCTTTCCATGTTCGATAGATTTTATCTTTCATGTTTTGGGCTAACATCTTCCTGTTGACATATTTTTCTTCTTCTGTTTGGGTATCTTTGAAAGGAACAATTTTTGCCATGAAGGCATAACCCACTGCATCTTCTTCCGGTAACAAATCACTCCAATCAAATCCCTCATCATCATGAATAACGGCTAATGCTCTTGACTTTTCTTTGGGAGCATCTTCTAACTGCTTCATTCTGGGAGATTCTGCTTTGTTTTGATGGTAGATGGCCCTTTTATAATAGTCCTCACGGAATGGATTGGCCGTTTCATCAACAGCTGCATTTCGACATTCTCGTTTAAAGTGCCCCTTTTGCTTGCACTTGAAACATGTAACCTTTGATTTATCAAACCCTAGTTTAGTTGAAGGTCCTCCAATAGAGTGTCTGCCTGTTATCTCCATGAACCTTTGAGCCCTTCTGACCGCACTCGCCATGCACCATCTAATGTCAATCAACTCCATTTCTTCGGGGTCAATTTGATCATAGTCTTCCTTGGTGAGATTAGTGTTTCCGATCTTTCCAGCAACAAGGGTCTCATATGATTCCAAGACGGATGCCAAAAACACCATTTGCTGCTTGGCTGCTTCTTCGCTGAAGTTTTGTGCATTGTTGAGGTCTACAGCAATATTGCACTGGAACATGTTTTTCGGAACTGATTGTTGTTGTTGTCTTGGAGCAGTTGAAGATGATCCTCCATAATAACCACTGCTTGGACTTTCTTGATTTGGCATGTTTGAGTTTTCTACTGAGAATGCAGTCTTTGGTGACACATTTTTAGGAATCATACTTCCCCGATAATATAAATCAACATTTTGTTGATACGAGGAATTGTTAACTTTGTTTGTTTACCTGATCTCCAATTCATGACTCTCCAACCTTTCGATTAACAAATCAACTGTCAAATCAGTCGAACTCACTATGTTCTTCAACATTAGTGCAAAATACTGCCAATCTTTCTCATCAGGCAGTGAGTCAAACAACTTATCAACCAACTCTTCCTGTGTAAACACAATTCCCTATCTTGCAAGTTCCATCTTTAAGTGACCGAATATTTCTATCATCTTTGACACAGACTCATTTTTCATACAACCGAACAGATCAAATTCTTTCTTCAACAATTTTTTCTTGTTCTTAACAATTTCTGCTCCACCCACGCACTTTTTCTCTAATTTTGCCCATAAATCTTTGGAATCTTAGTAATCGATTAGAGATATGATATCATCCCTTACTGATTGATGAAGTAATGCGATACATTTTTGCTCAGTGATGAAATTTTCTTGTTCATTTTCGACTAAGTTCTCATAATCACTTCTTCCAATGTTAAACCCGCTCTTCAAGCATTTCCAACTATAGTAGGCGAACGCCTTTAGCCAATCCTCGAACCTAGTTGCCCATCTATTATACTCCTCAATAGCCATTAGCTTGGGCGGTTTGTTGTAGGTGCCATAGGCGTTATCAACAGTCATAGAATCAGCAATGGTTTTCCTATGGTTCGGGTTTGGTGCTGAGGTGTTCGTGTTGTCTGATGTGTTCTCTCCTGTGCTGCTAGTGTAAGCAAAAACATCACTAAACGGGTTCAAAAAATCATCCCCCATTTTAGAGTACTGAATGTTTCAAACAGTCTGAATCAGATTCAAACTCAAACGAACTGACTGATCTAAACCCACTTCGTGCGAATTGAAACTCTAATACAAACTCAATCCGTGCGAATTGGTAACCTTTCAAGTGAAATGATCCAATAAAACTCAATCCATGCAAACTGGATGAATATTTCAAGCGAACTGATACAACAATGTCCAATTCGTGCGAAATGGATGAATATTTCAAGCGAAGTGGAGACCTTTCAAGCGAATTGGGCCGATTTGGTGCGAAATGAACAGCTTTGGTGCGAAATGGACAGCTTTGGTGTGAAATGGATAGCTTTGGTGCGAAATGGAAATCCAATTCGTGCGAAATGGAGGTAATTTCACACGAAATGATGCTGATGTCACACGATCGGGTATGTTTTTGTAAAATTGATCACGTTTTAGGTCGATTTTAGGTCTAATTCTTTCAAGGATTGTTTAAAACTGTGTTTCGCTTGTTATATGTAAAAATCAGGCCATTTCAACCGTGAATCTCCGTTAATTTTGAAAAATGTTAAGAAGAATGAGTAGAAGTAAAAAATTTCGGTGAAAGCAAGCTGAATCGGTAAGAACTCTTCCTCCTGAGCTCTGATACCACTTGTAGGATCGTTGTATGACCTAATCGAGTCGATCAGAAGAGTTTCAATCCGAATCAAAGGCAGAATTCGAAGATACAGACTTGATTACAGCTTGATTCACGCTTAGATTCACTTTAATTATCTTGTTTATTGATTTCAAAGCTATACAGATCACTTGAAAATTTGGCAGCACCTCGGCTCTGAAATCTGCAACGTTACAAATGAGAAACCATGCTCAGGTATATATAGTGGAGGCCAGTTCGCATGAAATGGACATTGCCATTTCGTGCGAAATGGTCACTTGGCCATTTCGTATGAATTGGTCTTTCGAATTCGTGTGAATTGGTCCAATATCCCTAAAACCCTAATTTCTAGCATACTGAGCACTGGTTTATCCTATCTAGACTCATGACTCGATACAAGACGAAGTTGACAGACATATATCCACCAACACAATCATAGTGAGAGCGATTGACTCGAACTCCTTTCTGCCTCTTCAAAGTAGACGTTGTCTCAACTCTCGAAGTCGATACGATCTCTCTAATGGGTCGAGACCTCTTCATATGACGAGTGTAGACTAAATGAGGTGTAGCAAAACACGCGACTCGAATAGCGGAATAGACGATTCTATAACGACGGGCGAAGGAATCTCAAGTGTAGGCTCAACAGTATCAGTGAGCAAGACTACTAATGGCTCTATAGTCCGAGACGTGACATATCATAACCGTACCAGGTAAGTGTGTGATCAACGTGAATAGTAACACATAAGGCCTAAATAAACAGAAAATCACGTATGCACACAAACACATAAGGGTTTTCATACATGATAAAATTTCCACGTTCATTTAAAAATCTTGGCTTCGAGAATTTTGGACTTTAAATTTCAAAATTCTTCGGTTGAAGTCTAGTGTTTTCCTCCGAAAACATCTAGTTCGCGAACAGCCAATGGCTCTGATACCAACTTCTGTCACACCCCAAAAACGTCGCAGCGGAATATAAAACGTAGTGGTGACGGAAGCTGGTGCCCATTTGTATCTTGATGTTTGATGCATTATAGTGTTGGACATATTAACTTAATTAAAACATAAGTTTTTAAGCATGACGTCCCATACGTGACACAACCATGACATAATTAAATTGTCTTTGATCCTTATGGATCTTATTACATTTGTCCCAGAAAGTTTTAAAATTAGTCCAACATATTTAAGTGACAAAATATGCATCAACAACCACAAGATATGCCATAATTCCCGAAGCCGAGCTCAAGTACCTGTAGAACACGTTAAAATCAAGTGTCAACACAAAGGAAGGTGAGTTCACGTATTCATTTACTACCAATTTTATTTCAAGGAAAACTTTCTAATTACATGTTTATTTGAAAACATCCATATAAATTTTAGAAAGTCCATTTTACTTCCTTATTAAAAATCCATGGACCTTCCGTCGGTTCATTACTCCGACAACAGTAATACTGCCCAGGTTTTGTATATTAAATTATAGTGTCAACTTTCAGACTCGTATGTTAGCTAGACGATACGAACTATATATTAACCATGCAGGGATAATCAATGCTAGACAATAAACAGAATCTTAATTCGTCGTTTGACATTGACACGGGGCGACCGGTCACGACGGGGTTGTCAACCCGATAGATCTACCAACAAGTCCTCGCGTACCATACTTAACTGATTAAACGACATCATGGGCGCTGGGTTCTTTCTCGAAGAACAATATGATGTTTGCCTCACGTACAATATATATATCCTACTAATATGAAAATTTAATATACTACGACTTACGAATTCCCCTGTCACTCAAATGTTGAGACTCAGTCCGGAATTCATTCCCATTTCGTACGGTCTCATTTCACTTAAGAAATGCCGCACTTATAATATTCATTCTTCAAAATCGTTTTACTTTGAAACGTATAACTTATCAAATTCATATATTTTCAGCGAAAATATATATTTTATATTAAAAGGTATGTTTTATTTCGAAAACATTATTAAACCATTTTAACAACGTGTTCCACCCCCAAAATATATATAAAACATTAAAAAGAGTGGTTTAGTGACACTCACCTTTGGGTGCGTATTTTAATACCGCAATCCCAGATATTGATTATATACGTCCTAATATGGGAACATTTCTAAATCAATATACATTTAATCACAAAAATCCTAAGTTTCTCTGTTTCTTAGAATTATCACATAACTTTTGAGATTTTTTCGAAAAGTTGTCATTTTTTATTATGTTGGCACGTTAAAATATATATATATATGAGTCCATATATATTTATATATTTATTATGATTTTTGCGACTTGAACAATTTTATTGGTGACCATTATTGTGTAAATCCGTTAACTCTCCTGTTTATACGCAATATATCTACGATTTGCGCGTCGTAATATATATATACACAACGTTCATAGTGTTAGGATCGGAGGCTCTCATGATAGTGTTTGTTTGTTTAAAATGAATGATCAACGAATATGAAAACATGTTAGGTGCAGCGGAAATAAAAACAAACTCTGTAAACACAATCAAAGGAGAAAGTAGTTTGATAAACAATTGCTTCTCATAGAGTCGAATGATTTACAAATCAAAGCAAAAGATTACAGATAAGCTTACAAACTATACTCCCCCTCAGCCTGATGCCCCAAGGTTGGATTGCACAAGATGAAAGGATTAGACATGAGAAGGAAAAACCAGCTCAGTCAATCAAATGTAACAGTACAGGGTACTGTTACATTTATAGGCAAACCAAACCACTGAGGTATCTCAGCTGACGTCACCATGAAAGCGACGTCTAACAGCCTAACAACCTGTATCTACTGTCCTTATACAAACTACTGATGTCTAACAACTGACTGTGAATAAAATACAAAACATGAGGAAACAACTGCTTCACGTTCCACTGTTGTAGCCTAAGCACTGATGCTTAACAACAACATCAGTGCTTTCTTCAAAGGTGATCAGGCCTTGAATGAGCAGCGTTTGTGTCTTCAGTCAGCACTTAAGAGACAGCAGTAGATAGAGCAACAGAGTTTGTCTTCAGCAGTCTTTAGGATTACATCAGCAGTTGAAAGGACAACAGCAGTTGATTATGAGCAGCAGTTAGAGACCATCAGATGTTATAACTCACTTTCAAGGGGAGAGCAAAGTATAAACTACTGTTTATTGTGAATCCTCTGTTGTGACCTGGTTTTGGCTTTACATTATCTGTTCCTCTGTTAGGGTTCAATCCCAACAATCTCCCCCTGGAACAGATAATGCCAAAACCTTTCATTATTCAGGACCTTTATTACTCATCAAGAGTGCCTTAGCTTGTTCTTTGAATTCAGCTTCAAATTCCTTTGCACTCTGGTCATCCTCATCCCTACACAGTGAAAGCCCAAGGAGATCCTGCAAATCTTGAACACTAAGGCCTAGTGCTTCTTTCCTTGATATGTGCTTCACATCGCCATTAGCTCTGACCAAGGTCAATACGTGAGTCTTTTGATCAGACATCCACTTTAGTATTTTTAAGCCAAGTGGGTTTCTTGGGAGAGACTTATTTGAAGATGAGTTGAGGAATGATGGCCTTGAAAACAACTGCAGACTTTCAGACATTCTTTTGAAAGCTTCTTCAAAGACTTTGTCAGCTGCAGCTATATCTTCTGCAGTTTCTTGTTCAATAAGTTCTTGTCTTTCAGCTTCTGTCTTGTCTTTAGCAGTGTTTGGAGACGCAGGTTTGTTTAATGCCTTAAAAAGGCTTTGAAGCTTTGTTGAAGTATCTTCTTTTAGACCCATTTTCGTGATGGTATCTTTGAAGTACTCTGCTTCCTTTTCTATTACCTCTTCTTCAGTCAGCTGTTCTCCCTTGTCTTGATTTATTACAAAAGTAGACCGGAACAGTGTGTCGAGGTTTCCCATCTTCTGTTCAAGCTTCATCATTTGTTCTTTCTTCTTAGAAGTGCCTGAAACAGTTATCTTTCTTTTCTTCAGCCTTTTGTAGGCTTCATCAGTCTGCTGTCTTGACCATTTTGATATGGCTTCAGCAGTATCCATTCTTGCATCCACTAGCTCCTTTTTCTTTCTTTTATACTCAGCAGTGAAGTCAGCAATGAGCTTTTTGAATTTGTTCCAGTTTGGAGCATTCTTCTTCTTTATAGGATCTTTCTTAATTTTGTCAATCCTCTCAGCCTCATGCTTTAGAGCGATTATTGGCCATTCTTCAAACTGTTTTTCTTCAGCAGGATAGAATTTTTCTTTCATAATGTAGGCAAGATATTGTTTTCTAAGTTCTTTGCGTTGTTCAGCCTTTTCTTTGATTAGTTCCTGTGCGAAATCTTCCATCTGCTTTACTTTTTCAAGAAAGAAATCCAGTCTTTGAGCAATGCCTTCTTCGCTTAGACGTTCACGTTCACTTTCAAATTTAGCTCTTGCTTTAGCCTGTCTTGTCTTGAGTTTGAGGTAATCATCCATATCCTCTGGTGACATGTAGCCTATGAGTGAGGAGAATCTCCTTTTTGAAGGATCTTCTTCTGTATAGAATTGCCTCATCTCATTTTTGATAGCTTCAAGTTCCAGTGGATATTTTGCAGCATTAGGATCATGTGTACCCTCATCGACAGAGATTGGCTTTCTTATTCTGTTGAAGAGCTTTGGTTGTGATGTAGAAAGGATGAGAGCAGTGGTGGATGCCTGACTAACAGCTGTTGAAACAACTGGTGTCTCAACATCTGTTGTCATTACAACTGCTGATATGTCAGCAGTTGTCTTCTGCTTTTGAGCAGGGGATGGATGTGGTGAGGTGGTTTTGGATGATGGTGATGGTGGTGGTGAATCAACATCTGATATGAGATGTCTTCTCCTTTTTAATGAAGAAGAAGCAGATGATGTTTTGGGTGGATCAGTGGTGGTAGATTGAATAGCAGTGGTTTGTGGCAGTGATTGACAGACAGTGGTTGAAACAGCTTGTGTTTCAATCACTGTTGTCATTACAACAGATGTTGTAACATCTGTTGTCTTCTGTTTTAATACAGGAGGCAGTGGTGATGGTGTGATTGTAGATGATGATGGTGGAGTAGTAATTGTAGTGGTGTGTGGTAGAGTGGTGTGTGTTGATGTCATGGCAGCTGTTTGGCTACTGACAGTAGTTTTTGTAACTACTGCTGTATCAGCTGTTTGGCTAACAGGTTTTGAAACCTGTATTTCTTTTTCTTTTTCTTTTTCAGGTTCAATATGAAGGCCATGTTCAATTCCCTTTTTCTTCATTTGCTTCATTATCTCCCCCTTTTTGGCATTATCTGCAAGGGGGTCATCAAAAAATAGTAAAGTTGAAGGAGCCTTGCCAGTGGCAGTTTGGATACTGGCCTTAATAGCCTTGATATCTGCTTGAGTATCCTTGAACCTTGATTCCATCATGTTGGACAGCAGTTGTACTTGAACAGCATGCTTTTGATCAGCCATTTGTTGCTGTTTTTCCAGCATGGGTTGGAAGATATTCCAAAGCTCATTTGCAGCAGGTGCTTGTTGTGGAGCAGGTGCTTGAGCAGGAACAGCAGAGGATTGTGCTTTCTGAGCTTTTAAAATCTCTTGCACCATCTCCTTAATTTCAGAAACTGATTCTTCAAGTTTTTCCACTCTGCCCGTCAATTCCTGATATCTTGAATCATCACCCATTTTACTGGGATCATCTGAATCCCCACCTGTGGTGGTTATATCAATGTGTGACTTAGGAACAGAGTCCCAAAAATCACCCATTGATGCCCCTTGTTCTTGGTACTGGGGACTTCTCTCTTCAGCACTCGATAAACCTTTGATGGTACCAGTGGTTAGATCTAACTCACTGGTGGTCACCGAAGTTGCTATTGAAGAAATTGCCTTCAAGGGAGTCTTACTTATGAAACAACTGTCCAACTGAGGATCTGTTGATCCACCAGTTGTAGTTGCTGCTCCACTTGAACTACTGACAAGAGTTACTTGTAACTCCTGCAGTGTAACCTCCTCAACTGTTGCTGGGATAGCAGTAGTAATAGCATCAGACCCAGTCACTTGTGGATGTATACTCTCAGTGATAGGTGATAGAGAGGAACTGGTTTGTGTCTGTGCAATAGCAGCTGCATGCAACAGAGGTAGCATGGATTGTGGCATTATTATTGGTGAGGGGATGGGGGTTGAAAGAGACATGTCCTTGGGATCAGGACTGAGGAAGATGGATCCGAGTGGATTCAGAGCTTCATATTGTGGTGTCCCTATGCTTACAACCTGATCCTTTTGTGAGGATGCAGGAGGAGTTTCGGTTATGGGTTGAGATCTTTCTTCCAACTGCTGTGAGGAAGTAGCAGCAGTGGTTTGTGGTGACTTTTGTGTTGTCACAGGCATTTCCTCTGGGATCTCATCTTCCAGAGTTGCCTTTGTTTTTGGATTGGTGGGTTTTCTGGATGTTTTTCTTTTGGTCTTTTTGGTGGTGGCAGTTGTGGGTTTCAGAGCAGTGGGAGTGCTGCTATGATCACCTGGAGCAGTGGGCTCAGCAGCTGATACCTGAGGAGCAGTTGTAACTGCTAAAGTCTGCTCAGGTACCCCTGCTTTTGTTTTTATTGGTGCCATCATCCTTGAAAATGTTTCTTTTGTTATGCCTTTTATTTGACAATGAACACCTTGTTTGAGCAAATTTACATTTTTCTTTTCAAATTTTTGTTCAAAATAATAACTCAAAAATCTTGGAAAAAGTAAAAATGCTTTACTTTCAACGTTTTTCACCATGTCATTGAAAATCTCCTGGGAGTAGTTATAGTTTTCATTATTCAAAATAGCGTAACCCAGGCTTTGAATTTTCAATGGTATTTCGTTGAAAGATGTTGTTTTATTTGAAGCACACATCAAGAGTGTGTGAAATAAAAACCTGGGTGCAGATGGAAAATAACCCTTTTGTAGGGTATCTACCTTTGGTTCTTCTGCATAACCCCTTTTCAGAAAATCAGCTTTTAACTCGTTTTTGTCAAAAGAGGTTTTACCGTTCTGATCGTCGAGTATGAAGACTTCTGATATCGATATTGGTGTGATTATGATCTCTTTTCCCTGTATTGAGGAGTTAATGGCTATGACTTTTCCGTCTTGTTTTTCAAGCGACGCCTTTTTCCAAAACTCTCTCTGGGTTTGCAGATATATAGGAGCATTTGCTGTCAACAAAGTTTTGTACTTTGATGCAGATAATACATCAATGACGGTGTCAAAGGTGTGATTATCAGTAGGTTTTGTGAATAAACCCAGATAGTTATGAGATTGTTTGAATGGTATTTCGATGGTTTCTTCAGCCGTTTGAGCGGCCTCAGTTGAAGGTGGTGGTGATGTAGGTTTTGATTTTGATTTTCCTTTTGACTTCGTCATTTTGATGAAGAAGAATCGGAGAATGATTTTGAGGGTTTTGAGAAGAAGGGTTTAAAACTGTTATGAGAAGAGAATTTTTGGAATTCAATTCGACAGTGTAAAACCCTGTTTGGGGTTTAGGGCAGGGTTTTATTTAAAAATAATCGCTGATGTTGTAGCGGTTATTACGATCTGAGGGCTAAAAACTGACCACGTGTCAAACACTGATGAAACGGATGAAGTATGGAGAACAGTTGTTTTAAGAGCCACTGACGTATCAAGCATCAGTGGTTACAATGGTAAAAATTTTGGGCAGTGGATGATTTTTACTATCAGTAGATAGCATATCAGTGGATAAGACACTGATTTTGAACATTAGTGCTTTTCAAGAAAATGAGGGATCAGTGGTTAACTTTCAGCAGTGGACAGTGTTTCAGAGATCAGATGTTGGAACAAAGCAGTGATTAGGGTAAATGGTGCAAATCTGAAGAACAGGTGTTTCAGCAATAGTTTTGAGAATTTTCATTCAAGGTTTTGCCACATGTCAATTTTGAAGGACAGTAGTTTAGTACCCCAGATGAATGAGAACTTTTTGCTAAGGCAACTCATTTTCGTTTAATATTCAATTAATCACATGAGTAACTTAGTAATTTAAGCACAGTTTGCAATCAACCTTTGATAAAAATTTAGGAGCAAACCTGAGTATGGCATGATCATGACATATGTACCATTTCCTTTTGACCCATTTATGAGGACACTAATACCAAAAAAAAGAGGTATTATATCCTGACAGGAGCTGAAACCAATTGCCAACAAAAACAAGCAACGGTTTCAAATATATTATTCCAAAAAAAATGAATAATATATCCTGATTATTCGAGAAAATCCTTTGAACAAAAAAAAAATTGTTAAAGGATTTTCTAAAAATAGTATCAAAAAGATCTGGTAAAATTTTAATAGAGAATATAATCACATCACTCACAGGTTTTTGAAAAATGGTCAGTTGTTTGTCAACAGTGGTAGAAAACTTTTGGAATACATTTTGACCACTGTTTGGTACCATTTTCTTTGTCAGTTGATTGCAAACCTGAGGACACATGGATATGTTTTTGAACATTTGTCTAGTCCTCTTTGGAGTTCATTCACTGGAATCAAAACCTTTCACTGAACAAATGAATGCACATCGTTGCTTAATGACCATTATTACCCCAAACTTTGACTCTTAAGTGTTTTACGTTTATACTCTTTTCTTTTGACTTCAAAATTTTGAGATAAACACACTTTTGAGTTTTTGGTGATTTTTCGTCCAAAATCATTTTGCAGTAATGTTTTGAGAGACTTGGTCATGTTTTCACAGGTTTTTCACCCAATCTCACACTACATATGATACGGACTCTGTTGACCCCTGTTTTTCTTAGTGTATTTAGACAGAGTTGATTTGTTCCTTTTGAGGATCTCAACCTGTTTTTCTACACATAACATCTAATTAACTAAAGTCATAATTACCTCTTTATAGAAAATCAAAACACTAATGTCTTATGAATCATAGGTTTTGTTAATCTGAGGATCATACTTTAGTATTTAATGAACACATCACAAATATCAAAACAACAGTTGAAATCAATATTTGAAAAATATAGAACAATCCCATAATTTAACAGATATGTTTACAGATCTGAAAACTATGAGTGACTTTTGCATGATATCACTTGTTGTGTGAAATTTGTGTGTCATATGACATCTTGGTTGATGTACAGAGTTTTTGAATAACCATTTTGATCATGATTTACTTGTTACTCTGTTTTTCAACTAAATGCAACCAACCTTAGTATCAATGAATTTTGAGCCGAACTGTTATGTCAAATTGATTGTTAGATCGAATTTGACTGTCCAGGCTCTGATACCAATTGTTAGGATCGGAGGCTCTCATGATAGTGTTTGTTTGTTTAAAATGAATGATCAACGAATATGAAAACATGTTAGGTGCAGCGGAAATAAAAACAAACTCTGTAAACACAATCAAAGGAGAAAGTAGTTTGATAAACAATTGCTTCTCATAGAGTCGAATGATTTACAAATCAAAGCAAAAGATTACAGATAAGCTTACAAACTATACTCCCCCTCAGCCTGATGCCCCAAGGTTGGATTGCACAAGATGAAAGGATTAGACATGAGAAGGAAAAACCAGCTCAGTCAATCAAATGTAACAGTACAGGGTACTGTTACATTTATAGGCAAACCAAACCACTGAGGTATCTCAGCTGACGTCACCATGAAAGCGACGTCTAACAGCCTAACAACCTGTATCTACTGTCCTTATACAAACTACTGATGTCTAACAACTGACTGTGAATAAAATACAAAACATGAGGAAACAACTGCTTCACGTTCCACTGTTGTAGCCTAAGCACTGATGCTTAACAACAACATCAGTGCTTTCTTCAAAGGTGATCAGGCCTTGAATGAGCAGCGTTTGTGTCTTCAGTCAGCACTTAAGAGACAGCAGTAGATAGAGCAACAGAGTTTGTCTTCAGCAGTCTTTAGGATTACATCAGCAGTTGAAAGGACAACAGCAGTTGATTATGAGCAGCAGTTAGAGACCATCAGATGTTATAACTCACTTTCAAGGGGAGAGCAAAGTATAAACTACTGTTTATTGTGAATCCTCTGTTGTGACCTGGTTTTGGCTTTACATTATCTGTTCCTCTGTTAGGGTTCAATCCCAACACATAGAATTTAACACCGAACACACAAAATATTACTAACTTATCTATTTTGTCATTTTAAAGCAAATATACATAAAACATCTCATATGTACCAAATTTCATGCTCGACAAACAAGTTACTCATTTAACGCAATTTTACCGTTTCTACCGCACAAAACGCACAAGTATACATGTATAGTCTAAATTTCCCACTATCAAGTTAACACTTAACATATTATCACAGTTACATGTTTAAATCACTTAACACATTTTATTACATAAGGTTCACTCAAAATTTACCCATACTAGTGTTCATCGAAAAATGCGTATTTTAGCGATTCGGTAACGGTTTCGGGCGTCGGAAGTCACGTATGACCAACCAAACACCAAGTAAACTTAAAATTAGTTAAAATACTTATTTTTAAACTAAAAATATCAGTTTACTTACTGATTTAAATCAGTTTTATAAATATCACTCAAAAGTCGATTTTTGTCCGTTTTAACGCATAGTTTTGCGTTAAACGTTACTGTAATCATCCCAACTCGAAACGACTTGATATTTTAAAACAATACATGTTATTTAATGATTAAAATAGTGGTTATAATCAGATTAGTGCAGTTTTTGTATAAGTCACATAAATCATGCGATTTCACATATTTTACAACTTTTAATGCACCAAGTACAACATGCAAAGCTAGCCAACATTATGACAAAGTTATATATCATTAAAAACTTCTAAATAATCATATTTTAGTGTTTAGAATCTGATTAAAATCTATTTTTGTCAAATCATGTTCTAATCATCTTTTCTTGATCATATTTCAACCTTCATATGATTATCATCAATTCATCTTATCGTGAATGCATATATCATGTTCTTACACATTCAAGAATCTAACGAGCAAAAATCCATATGTACCCATACATGCATGTATATACACGGCTATATACATATATCCAAATATGAATTTTCATCAATCTACTTTAATCACAAATCATTTTCATGTAGATCACCTTTAATCACACATGCATGAACCTTTTAAGTATCATTTCTTTCAAAACTTGACTTATTAACAAAACGCAATTTCTAACACACACTCATACATACTCACGGCCACATGTATACATATACATACTTTTTAAAATCAACTTTTCACACATTTATCTCTAATCATAAGACTTTCATAAGAAAATCCTTTTTGATCATACATACATTCGCTTTTCAAAACTCACATCATTTAAGAATCGTCAAACAATCAAAACATAATATCTAATATACACACATGTATGCTTTCGGCCATACATGTATGTGTATACATTTCCATTTTTATTTTTATTAAAAACCATTTGTTTTATTTTTTTCAAGTTTGTGAAATATTTTAAGAATCAAGAGAAACTTTTCACTATCATTTTCATCACCAAGAATCAAGATCATGGTTTTAAAAACAAGTGTATACCTTTCAAGATTTTAGTAAGTTTTGACAAGATTTTGATGTTATGGAGCTTGTTTCACCAAGAAAACACTTTCGGATCTTCAAAACATCATGAAACCTTCTTGGAATGAACTTTGATCTTCATGAACAAGTGATAAATTTCAAAAATATATGATAGATGAAGGGAGTTCGGCTGAATTTAGAGAGAGAGAGAGAGAGAGAGAGTTGAAATTCAAAATTTGCAATTCTTGAAAAGAATGAGAAGTAATGGATCTTGTAAAGAGTTGGGGGAACATCACCTCCATCTAAGCCAATAAGTAGAGGAGAGAGAGGGAGGATATGATGTGCATGGCTGACATCTTTCCACACACACACACCCATACGAATATATATACATATATATGTAAATCTTAGCCAAAAACTGGTATTTTACTATATACCGGGTATTTTATCTAGCGTTTTAATCCCGTTTAAGTGCGTTTTAATTTATTTTTAACACTCTATAAAAATAAACTCACCAAAATATTACCGAACAATATTTTGTTTGCCGGGACTGGCGACGTTGCCGGTATTTGGCAGTATGCGCGCTGTGATGCGCGGTATGCGCTTTGAATCGCGAAAATAGGGATTTAAGCGTTTTTATTTATTTTTATCATTATAAAGTAATAAAATCATCAAATTATTAATAAAATGACTATCAGTTGCTTTGACAGGCTGTGTTGACAGTATTTTGTCGGTACACGCGCTGCATCGCGCGGTACGCGCTTAAACTTGAAAAATAGAGTTTCCTAGCGTTTTAAATTATTTTTTTCCACATGGATATGATTAAAATAATTATTCTAATCATAACAAACTATTTTTAGGATTTTAACACTGATCGGGTGGTCACCGATGTTCGTTTCGCATTTTAACCGTTACGCGATAAGCGTTTATCTTACCGTTGCCAACATAATTTTTATCAAAGTTTAAATTTACCAACTCATTAAATTTCACATATAAACATCATAATCAGTCAAATATGGCCCTATTACCTATTTACAACATGTGCTACAATTGTACGGTACGGCCTGAAAAGTTGGGTGTCACATTAGGTCCCACACCTAACTTATTTTCTAACATTGGAAGTTTGAACGTTGAACGAATTGTTGCCCGATCGGATTACCACCTGAACGGATTACCACTCGACTATGTGACGTTTAGACTTCAAAACTTAAACAATTTTCAACATGTTCAATACAAACGGATTGTCACCCGATCGGACTACAATCCGATCGAGTGACAAACTGCTGTGAACTTGTTCTCACTAAAGTGTCCAACCAATCGGATTGTCGTCCGATTGAACGGTCGTTCGATCGACCGACCTTAAACGTAGAGATACTTCTATGTTTTCAAATGCTACAACGAAAAATTCAAAAGTCAAGCCATCATACACAAACACATCCTTCCTAAACGAAGAAACAATCCACTCGAAAGGTCACCCGATCGGACAACCATCCGAGCGGATTGTAACCCGTTCGACCGGCCACCCGATCAGACTGTCATCCGATCAGATTGCTGTTCGACCCTTGACACTTGCTCCGTTTTACGCACCGCTTATCTTTTATTGCTATCGTTCTGACCAGGCTAAACTCGCTCTAAGCGCTCCCTTCAATCCATCATTGCTGTGAGTATACTCGAACCCTTTTTGCTTTACGCACTTTTGGGTGTTACATACATTACTTATTCTAAATCACATCGAACACACTACGCAATAATTTAAACGCTAACCGTTACCGCATGTTATACGTGACTTAATGAATGCTTGTTTGTTATGTTTACACATGGATTGCTGTCTACCTGCCTTAGCAGTGATAGTACTATAGTTTGGACTCAGCACCTGTTCACTCAGGGGTTGTTAAGGAAAATTAGTTACATGGCTCACAGTGGTGAGTGTGTATCGCGAATTGCCTTGGGCAGTCAACTCGCAGTCATTGGTATCGATAGTTTCATGTCGATAACTAACATGCCTCATTTCACACTGTGTACGTGCTGGTTATGCGTAATCAATTTCGAACTCTATTATATCTATTAAACTTGTATGCTCACCTTTACACTATGTGTATTGACTTTTATTTTAACGTATGTGACAGGTGCTTAGGATGCTTATATGCTTAGCTTGCTGTGAAATCGAGGCTAGGAAAGGTCTAGAAACAAATAAACAATTGTTTGTATTTGAAATCTGAGTTGTCAGAACAGAACAATTTGAGTAGATCTTGTCTGTAATAATTATATTATCTTTTATGACATGGTATGGGACATGTTGCTTAAATAATTGGTAAATTATAATTGTTATGGAAACTTCTGGACAATCTGTTTCGCTCAGTGCCACGCCCGATGTTTCCGCCATCGGTTGGGGTGTGACATTTAGCATTCTTGAACTTCTGATATCGCAGTTGTACCTCAACGAAATTGTAGCCCGCCATGGAGTACCCGTGTCAATTATCTCTGATAGAGATGGACGATTTGACTCCAGATTTTGGCGATCTCTTCAAGAGTCGTTGGGTTCTCGATTGGACATGAGTACTACGCATCACCCTCAAATGGATGGTTAGAACGAAAGAACCATTCAGACTTTGGAGGATATGTTGCGAGCGTGTCCGATAGATTTTGATGGAAGTTGCGATACTCATCTGCCATTAGCTGAGTTTTCCTACAACAACAATTATCACACGAGTATTAAAGCCGCTCCGTTTGAAGCTTTGTATGGAAGGAAGTGTCGATCGCCTCTCGGTTGGGCTGAAGTTGGTGAAAGGCAACTAACCGGACCCGAGATCATTCAGGAAACCACTGATAAGGTTGCCCAGATTAAGGGAAGGTTGAAAGCTGCCGCCGATCGACAAAAGAGTTATGCAGCCAATCGAAGGAAACCGTTGCAGTTTCAGGTCGGCGATCGTGTTCTGTTGAAGGTGTCACCTTGGAAAGGTGTTGTTAGGTTTGGGAAAGGGGGAAAGCTGAGCCCGTGTTATATAGGTCCTTTCGAGATCCTATCTCGAGTTGGATCAGTAGCTTATAGGCTTAAGCTACCACAGGAGTTGAGTGGAGTACATGACGTGTTTTGTGACAACCCTCAAAATTCCATGTATTCCGTACAATCTATTATTGTTAATTAAAGTGCTTAGTGACTGTACTGGATCATTTAACTGCTTTCTGATATCTGTGTTATACTTACATGTATTTGTTAACATACTAGTAATGTACAGAAAAGTTACTAAATAGTCCTGTGTAATTTCCTAAGCGTTGGAAATAAAAAAAACGTTACAAAAATATATACATAGGACACGTTACGAATTAATTAAGCACTTTAACGGAACAGTATCGAACCAAACAACCGGACTTAACCCGGGACATAAAAATATTGTCATGACATTATTTTTCCTTTTCTGAGCTAGTTAGGGTCCCCGAATACCCTAACACCCGTTATATATTACATAACACTCTACTACACTACACTAAATTAAATTCCTACTTAACATAACTAACACTAACTAGTTAGTTGATATTGAACTAATTACCCACCCCCCCTTTGAACGATCGGTCCACAAGGGAGGACATACCTCCCACCAATTTGAATATTTTAATTGTTGTTGTCTCATATCTAGTGAACATAAAACCCCTTGGTTAATACACTAACATGAGTTATAAAAATAACCATAAGAGCATATTATCATTCTTATCAACACACCAACAAAATTTACACTCTCTTTTCCCTCCTTGATACCTACGGCCGAACCCACACAACCACATCCACCCACTTCGAATTTTCCACCTTGTTAAACCACATACATACTAGTGTGAAGGATCTCATACAAGGAAGCTCGGTGCACTCGGGAACACAAGGACCTCACTACGTTGCTATTAACCACCCGTTTTTCGCCTAGTTTCTTCCCTAGCCACGAGCTAGTAGTAAGTGATTCTAATCACCTTCTTAAGCTTGTCTAAAGTGGTTAATAAGAATTTTGTCGGATAAAAATCATGAACACTAGAGTTCAAAATTAAAAGTCCACTAAAAATAATAAACATGGTGGTTAATGAATGAATGTTAGTGTAAAACTTTTGAAACTAGTTTTGTTATGATTCTTGGTTGATTATCTGATGTTTTGCTGGTTAGTATTGATGTTTAATGTTGTTGTGATTAATAAACTTGCTAACGGAAATCAATCGAACACGAACTAGGAAGTTAAAGAGTGAAAACAGAATCTGTCCCGGTTTTACAGCCAACTTCAGTTGGCTGTAAACAGGTCATAAACTCTACAAAAAACTAATATTTTGAGTCTAAAACGTGTTAATATGAAATACGGTTCTAATGGCACTGGAATCGTAATTTTTGGACTTCGTTTACTATTTTTAAAGCATCATTTCGTAACAGCAGCTAGAGCTGCATTTTTCTGCTGAAAATAGGTGTTTTGTTTTCTGTCATAACTTGGGTTCTGTGTAGATTTGGATCACGAAACTCATACTGTAGATTACCACCGATGTATTTGTAATTACTCCACTGGAATTTTGTAAATCGGACTTACGATGAATTTTTAATAAATTGTTCCGTGGATTGTGGTCAGAAAAATATAAATCCGAGTTCAGCCCGGAAAACGAATTCTTATAAAATATTGGTAATGAACCGGACCCCGATATTTTTACACAATAAAATTTGGAACGTTTAAGACATTCTGTAAGAATTTGGGAATTTTTGGAATAAGTTAACTATTTTATTAAAATGTCCGAAAACAGCCGGTTTTGAATGTTAATGCTGAAATGACATAAGTTGTAATTTGCGTGTCTAAATGTCGAGTAGGTTATCTGTGAATGATATAACATGTTATATGTGTTATGTGCATTATCGTATGTTTGTTTATGAGTGGGGAATGGATGGGAAACTTATATGGGTATAAACTGTTAAAGAAATGCATGTTATGTGATAGATACGTGTAGGAACTTTGTGCCCTATTTGAAACCACTAAACGACTAACTGGTAATCATACCAGGACGAGATTGACCAACCTTGATTGTTAGCTATTTGTGAGAGTCAAACCGAGCAACCGAGGTGAGTTCACACTTTTCTACAAAGCATGGTAAATTCCCAGTGGGAATGGGAATGGGTACAGGAATAGGGATTCCTCGTCCTTTGAGACGTGTTCAGGAATGTAAATTCCTCGTCCTGTTGGGACGTATTAGACTTACTGGACTAGAACTCTATCAGCGAAGTCCCTCCCTTTTTGTATCGACTTAATCGCCGAGGCTATAGCGAGCGGGTCATTAGTTAATAGCGCTATTAGGTTTAACAAACCTCACACCGTGCCAGTTGGACGGGTGTGTACTAATGGACTATGGCACGTCGGTGGTGATAGAACACCGACGCTAGGGCACAATTGATTGATTTTTGTTAGTAGTCGATATGATAAACGAGTCTGGTAGTTTAAAATACTGGGGCAGCTCCCCACGGCCAAAGTGCCGGGCTGGATAGCCAGGGAAGGTGGACATGGGATGGTTAACTAATAAACATTTTCGAACTATGGGGTAACCCCCACGGCTGGATAGCCAAATGAGATTAAACTATGTTTTTTTGGAAACAACTCTAAAATGGACAACCAACCGTGAACTCACTCAACTTTGTTGTTGACTCATTATTACATGCTTTGCAGGTCACTAGATGCTATGGAGCTTGCATATGGAGGTGGTCGTTGTGGGATGCGAACTGATATGTTCCGTACTTAATGAATAAACTTTATGAACTTATTAAACCTACGTTTTGGACTTTAAACTTATGAACTATGGACTTATGTTTTGAATTTATGTTTTACGCTTCCGCTGTTAACCTAAAATCGGTTTACTTCCTTTTGGTCACCAATCGTATTGTGTTTGGTTTTATTTACTTAATTATGTTGTTCAAGATGATTCGTGGCTCGATCCTGGTCATGTCACGCCTCCAAGCGGTGATACTCCGCATGGTGGATTTTGGGGGTGTGACAGATTGGTATCAGAGCCATTGGTTATAGTGAACTTGGTTTTTAAAAAGGGAAAAGTTTTTGATAAAACCAGACTATAACCAGTACAGTGCTCAACGATCCACAACGACGCTTCGCTCCACGTGCAAGACTCGACACCATAAGTGGTATGATTTATGTTATATTGTCGGTTAGATAGTTCTCACTATGCATTAGATAATGTGATAATTGCTATTTGAACCTTGTGTGCTTACTCTCTAATATCGTCCCACACTCACGCACTTTCGCGACACTTTCCTCACTTACGTTGCTTCATTATGAAGATCATGAGCAGACGCGGAGGACGTATCAACCTCACTCAAGCCCAGTTGACGGCTTTGATCAACGAACGAGTCGCTGAGGCACTCGCAACCAACCCTGCAGGAGGTATAACCTGCCATACCAACTAACCTTAGGACGTTTAGATCCTACCTTCGCAAACCAACCCTCGTGCTTAACCTTGTCTTTTATTCTCGCGCAACAGGTCAACATGCTCAACCTCCTGTGTGCACATTCAAAACCTTCATGGACTGCCGACCTACTACTTTCAGTGGCACAGAAGGAGCGGTAGGCCTTCTACACTGGTTTTAGAAGCTTGAGTCTGTCTTCGAGATGTGTGAATGCCCTGAGGATCGAAGGGTGAAGTATTCTACTGGTACTCTTGAAGGGGTAGCGCTCACATGGTGGAACGCTCAGGTTCAGCTGCTGGGGTTGGTTGCTGCTAATGCCACCCCATGGAACGGTTTCAAGGAACTGATCAAAGAGGAATACTGTAGTCGGGATGACATCCACAAACTGGAGGTAGAATTTTTCAATCTGAAGATGACGGGGTCTGAGATTGAGGCTTATACCAAGAGGTCGAATGAACTGGCCATCCTGTGCCCTACTATGGTGGACCCTCCCATCAAACGTATTGAGCTTTACCTCAAGGGCCTTGTACCCGAGATTCAGAGTCACGTGACTTCGGCTAACCTGGGTACCATTCAGCAGATCATTAAGTTAGCCCATCGTCTCATCGACCAAGCTGTGGAACAAAACAAACTGCCCAAGCGTATTGGTGCTGCTACTGCTGACGCACCCAATGATAACAAGCGAAAATGGGATGGGAATTCAGGCAAAGGTTCTACTTCAGCTCAGTCCCAGCAGCGGAAGACAGATGAGTACAGGAGCCCCAGTCAGCAGTCTTCTGGGAATCAAGGTCAGGGTGGATACAAGGGAAATCACCCCAAATGTAATCGCTGTAACTTGCACCACAGTGGGCCATGTGGTAAAGGCAACTGTCATCGATGCAACAAGCCTGGTCACATGGCAAGGGACTGCAGGAGTCAGCATCCGGCGAATCAGAACCGGCAGCAACAGCAAGCCCCACCCAATCAACGCCAGCAGCAGCATCAGCAGGGAAATAAAGGATGTTTTCAGTGTGGCGCTGAAGGCCACTTTAAGAGGAACTGCCCCCAGCTGAACCAAAACCAGAACAACAACCAAAGAAACGGGAACCACAATGGAAACAACAACGGAGGCAACAATGGAGGTAACAATAATGGCAATGGCGCCCAAGGTCGGGTGTTCGTGATTGGTCAGGGAGAAGCAAGGAACGATCCCAACGTTGTGATGGGTAAGTTTCTTCTGGACGACTTCTTTGTTACTGTTTTATTCGATTCAGGTGCCGATACTAGTTATGTGTCCGTAAAAGTTAGCCAAATGCTTAAGCGCACTCCAACACTCCTGAACACCAAACACACGGTAGAACTAGCTAACGGTAAAAGTCTTGAAGCCACACACGTAGTTAAAGGTTGTAACCTCGTCTTAGCTGGTCAGACTTTCTCTATCGATCTTATTCCTATCACACTGGGTAGTTTCGACGTCGTTATTGGGATGGATTGGCTATCTCATCATCAAGCGGAGATTGTTTGCAAGGAGAAAATCGTCCGCATTCCTCGTTCTGGTGAAGAACCTCTCATGATTCGTGGCGACAAGAGTGGTGCTGTCGAAGGCATCATCTCTTTCCTTAAGGCCCAGAAGTGTTTGCGAAAGGGCCACACTTCCATTTTAGCACTCGTTACTGACACATCAACGGAAGAGAAGAGAATTGAAGACATCCCTATTGTGCGCGATTTTCCCGAGGCATTTCCTGAGGAATTACCTAGTCTTCCGCCTCATCGCCAAGTCGAGTTTCAAATCGAGCTAGCTCCTGGAGCAGCGCCAGTAGCTCGAGCACCTTATCGTCTAGCTCCATCAGAACTTGAAGAACTGTCCACGCAATTACAAGAACTCTTGGAAAAGGGCTTCATACGTCCTAGCTCTTCGCCCTGGGGAGCTCTAGTACTATTCGTGAAGAAGAAAGACGGTACCTTCAGGATGTGTATTGACTATCGCGAACTTAACAAGGTGACTGTGAAGAATCGTTATCCTCTTCCACGTATTGATGACTTGTTCGACCAGCTGCAAGGGTCAAGCTATTACTCTAAGATTGATTTGAGATCGGGATACCATCAGCTGAGAGTCCGAGATGAGGACGTCTCCAAAACAGCATTCAGAACTCGTTACGGCCATTACGAGTTTCTGGTTATGCCATTCGGGCTGACGAATGCACCAGCGGTCTTCATGGATCTCATGAACCGAGTGTGCAAGCCTTACCTGGATAAGTTCGTTATTGTGTTCATCGACGATATCCTGATCTATTCTAAGAGTCAGGAGGAACACGAGTAGCATCTACGACTTATGCTGGAACTTCTTCGAAAAGAGCAGTTGTATGCCAAGTTTTCGAAATGTGTGTCACACCCCTATTTTCCACGTGTCACCGGTGGGCCCGGTGGGGAGTATCGTGACGTAGTTGGTATCATCATAGACAAACAACACAATATATAAATGCACAGCGGAAGCAAAGATAGATTCATTTCAACTTTAATAAAGCGTAATAAAAATATCACTGATAGTTGAAACGGATCCACAGGCGGATCAAAATAAAATAA
This sequence comes from Helianthus tuberosus, assembly GCA_030545235.1. NCBI lineage: Eukaryota > Viridiplantae > Streptophyta > Magnoliopsida > Asterales > Asteraceae > Helianthus > Helianthus tuberosus. Next base: position 57,048,354 of record CM060403.1, read on the forward strand.
GATATTGTTCAACAGTTTATTGTCGTCCAAGCTTGCGAGACTTATTGTGGACGCTCTAGAAGACAGCCAGCCTATTACGTGTAGTACCTGCACTTAACCTTTTGGGAAAAATACGTCAGTTTACACTGGTAAATACAATTTAACTGACTCATTTTGAAAATGATTGAAAATTGGTTTGAATGCACATAATGTGGGTATACTAAATACATTTTGGATTTTGAGACAAAAATGATAATGTTTGACCCGTCTCGGTCAATTTATGCAAACTAGTTACATAAACCGTACCGAACGCGAAAAGAGCGTTACGGGTAACCGTAAGAGTCGTATGCAAGTTCCCTGAGATAATATGCTCTAAATATGTTATAATATCAGTAAGTTATCTTCTATTTTGCCCAAAACGGATTTAAACACAATTTATGCCCCATAAGGGCATTTTGGTCATTTAAAAGATTATAAAAGAGTTTATTTGTAAATCTGAGTTACAGGTCTGGTTCATACAGTAAATATACTTAATTTAACATATTATAACAGTAGGGTATGACCCATAAGTGAAAATCATCATTTAAAACCAAACTATGCACCTTAGGGGTATTTTGGTAATTTCACAAGGGCTTAAAAATGTCAAAATTGGAAACCTGAGTTTATAAATTTGTACTTACTGTTATTTTATAAAAATATGCTAAGAAAATCAGTAGGTATCAACTTTATATGTTTAATATGGTTATAGTACATACTATGTGTTAAAATGCTTAAAAAGACGATTTAGAGTCGTTTCCGGGTTTTTAAAAGAAAGCTGATATTTTTATATTTCCAGAATGCTCAAAATAATTTATTTAACAAATAAAATCAGTAGAAAAAGGTTTGGGGTCAAAAGGATTTATAAAACTCATTTTATGGCTTAAAAGGGCAAAATCGGTATTTACCGAATTAAACTTAGAGACCTACGATATGATCAGCCAAAAATTTAATAAAAATATTTAAAAATCCCAAAATATTATATAACATCAGTGGGTCAAAAGTTTGATATCAAAAAGTGGGTTTAAATTGGTTATATGCTAATTACGCCGTTTATGTAACATAAAGCTTTGAAATTACGATATTGAGCATAACTCTTAATCTGGACCTCAAACTGATATCAAATTTTAGGTGCAAGTTTATAAATCAGTAACAAATGTTTCTACTCTTTCACTTTTTCAAAAATCACGTTTTATAGTAAAAAGGGCAAAATAGTCAACTTTAAGCATAAATCGGAAACATGCATATGAATTGGTTAAGCATTGAACCAAGTTGTAAAATCTCAGAGAGTTAAACTTATATGAAAATTGGTCCAAAATATGCTCTAATGCAGATCTCAAACATGCATGAACGGATCAGAACTGAAAGTCAAAGAAAAGTCAATTTATGCGACTTTCGGTTCCGATTCGGGTTTAAACTGAAAATTGTCGAGTTGATCATGTTGAAACATGTTCTTACATTAATTACAAAGTTATTTTGATGATCAAACAGGTTGCATGTAGCCTACATTGTTAATCATGCTTAAATTTGCAAAAACACATTCTGTTGACTTTTTAAGAAAAGCTTTGACTCGACAATTAACATGCTTAGAGTGGGAATCTGAAAATACCCTTTTAGGGGTTTGTTACCCACATAAATACCAACTTGTAGGTACTTTCAATTTGAGAAATGACAGAGCCAATCTCGTTTAATCTCAAAGTCAAGTTTAAATTATGATGGTTTGACTTTCGGTTGAATAACTAAGCTAGAACGAATTTGAAAGAGTTATGAATACTTACAAGAGTCCTAACAAAGCTTAGAGATCACTAGGAAGTTGCCTTGTCGTCCAGGAAGCTCCAGAAATGTTCTTGTGAATTTTTGAAAGTGTAAGTGTTCATAGTTTGCATCTTCAAGTCCCTTTTATCACCATTTAGATCTGATTAGAGGCTGCCACAATAGTCTAGGATTGTTGTAAGGGTATACAAGTGTCCCTAGTTGCATGAAAGTTCATTGGTGAGCTCCCTGAATCGACAACAGCTGGTTACAACTCGAAACCAAACAGCAACTGGCATCTGCAGGTGGTTTTGTCGCTGGCAGGTCGCAGGCGGGCCGCATGGGGACCCCAGGCGGGCCGCATACCTGTGTGCGACCAGGTCTTCAAGTTTCCACCAATTTACAATTCAGTCCCTGATCTTTGTAACGAGTTTTTGGCTATTTATCTTGCACATTAGACCCTAAAATCTTATTTTTTAAGGGCCTTGGGATATTTACAACATGGAAAAGTCCTCGAACAACTTCGTGCTTACCCGAAAAGTCACGAAATCAACGTTAACGTATTTAACCCTTCGTGTACGGTTTTGATCATAACTTTCTCATACGATCACGAAACTTCATGAAATTTTTATCACATATTCTAGTGAGTATATTTTATCATTACAAAGCTTTGGATCTGCCAAAAGATCACTCAGAGGTATACTTTCAACATGTTGACACTTTTAGCCCCTGTAGTTTGTAATTCCTCACTTTCTTTCATTTTCCGCTTCGTATGATTCATGATTTAATCGTTTAAGATTATAAACACCATGTAGTGTTATTGTAGAGCCTATTTATCAATTGTTGACACTTTGGACCCTTATATTCACATAGTTTCACTGTTTGTCAACTTTAGTCCTTCTAAAGTATGTTTTCACATAATCAAAGCCCATGACACGTGTCAATACATTATTGGACGTAAATTTTCGAGGTGTTACAATGTGACTTCTGGCTTCGCGAAGTCCACTTTCTAGGCCATGTGGTAAACAAGGATGGAATTCATGTGGATCCATCTAAGGTTGAATCGATCAAGAATTGGCCTGCACCCCGCACACCAACAGATATCCGCCAATTCTTGGGTTTGGCAGGATATTACAGAAGGTTTATCAAATATTTCTCCAAGATTGCGCAACCTCTCACTTCACTGACTCAGAAGGGTGTCACCTATCGTTGGGGCGATGCACAGGAGTCCGCATTTCAGCACTTGAAAGATAGACTTTGTAGCGCGCCGATCCTCTCATTGCCTGAAGGCACGGAAGATTTTGTGGTTTATTGCGACGCTTCCATCCAAGGACTTGGTTGCGTGTTGATGCAACGTGACAAGGTCATTGCCTACGCATCACGCCAACTTAAGGTTCACGAAATGAACTACACTACGCACGACTTGGAATTGGGAGCAGTTGTTTTCACACTTAAGATATGGAGACATTACCTGTACGGTACCAAGTGCACCATTTACACCGATCACAGGAGTCTCGAGCATTTCTTCAAGCAAAAGGAGCTAAACATGCGTCAATGCCGATGGGTTGAGCTTTTGAACGATTATGAATGCGCCATCAAATATCATCCGGGCAAGGCCAATGTTGTGGCTGACGCCCTCAGTCGAAAGGATACCATACCTAGGCGTGTACGTGCTCTACAGCTTACCATTCACTCTAGCCTTCCCGCTCAAATTTGTGATGCTCAAGTTGAAGCATTGAAAGCAGAGAACATTAGGGCTGAATCCCTACGAGGATCAAGGTAGCGGCTAGAACAAAAGGAAGACGGTGCTTACTATGTAACAGGGCGCATCTGGGTTCCACTTTATGGCAACTTACACGAACTTGTGATGGATGAAGCACACAAGTCTCGTTATTCGGTACACCCTGGTTCGGACAAGATGTACCACGACATCAAGACTACGTATTGGTGGCCTGGCATGAAAGCCCACATAGCCACCTACGTCAGTAAGTGCTTGACTTGTGCGAGAGTCAAGACTGAATATCAGAAACCATCAGGCCTACTTCAACAACCGGAGATCCCGAAATGGAAATGGGAGCAAATTTCCATGGATTTCGTTACCGGCCTGCCCAGATCTCAACGCGGAAACGATACCATTTGGGTGATCGTAGATCGACTGACCAAGTCTGCACATTTTCTGGCTATCAAAGAAACGGATAAGTTTTCTACTCTTGCAGACATTTACCTAAAGGAAGTGGTATCAAGGCACGGAGTGCCAACCTCTATTATATCTGATCGTGACGCGTGTTTTACTTCAGAACTGTGGCAAGCAATGCACAAGTCTTTTGGCTCACGTTTAGATATGAGCACCGCTTATCACCCACAGACGGATGGGCAATCTGAACGCACCATCCAAACCCTTGAAGACATGCTTAGGGCATGTGTAATCGATTTTGGTAATGGCTGGGAAAAGCACCTCCCGCTAGTGGAGTTCTCATATAACAACAGCTACCACACCAGCATTCAGGCCGCTCCGTTCGAGGCATTGTACGGACGCAAATGCCGATCACCTCTCTGTTGGGCAGAAGTTGGTGACAGCCAAATCACTGGCCCAGAACTTGTGGTAGATACCACCGAGAGAATTGCTCAGATACGACAGTGAATGGCGGCAGCTCGTGACCGCCAGAAAAGCTATGCTGATAAGGGAAGAAAACCACTCGAGCTCCAGGTTGGGGATCGAGTGCTACTCAAAGTCTCACCTTGGAAAGGTGTAGTCCGCTTTGGCAAACGAGGCAAGCTCAATCCGCGTTATGTCGGACCATTCGAAGTCACCGAGAAAATTGGCAAAGTCGCCTACAGGTTGAATCTACCTGAAGAACTCAGCGGAGTTCACAATGTTTTCCATGTGTCGAATCTGAAGAAGTGTCTGTCAGATGAGACCCTCATAGTTCCTCTTAAGGAACTCACAATCGACGACCAGCTGCGATTCGTCGAGGAACCAGTAGAGATTACAGATCGAGATGTTAAGATCCTCAAGCGTACCAGGATACCTCTGGTCCGAGTTCGTTGGAATGCTCGTCGTGGCCCAGAGTATACCTGGGAACGAGAAGACCAAATGAAACTCAAGTATCCCCAGCTGTTTAAGAAAAACGCAACCACTACTGAGGCTGAAGCTACCGCAGAATTTCAGGACGAAATTCCAAATCAACGGGGGGATGATGTGACACCCCAGGAAAAATCAGGAAAACAACGCAACTTAACTAGCTTCCTCAGTAACCACGCGCTAAATTTCGGGACGAAATTCTCTTAACAGGGGGAGAATGTGACAACCCTCAAAATTCCATGTATTCCGTACAATCTATTATTGTTAATTAAAGTGCTTAGTGACTGTACTGGATCATTTAACTGCTTTCTGATATCTGTGTTATACTTACATGTATTTGTTAACATACTAGTAATGTACAGAAAAGTTACTAAATAGTCCTGTGTAATTTCCTAAGCGTTGGAAATTAAAAACGTTACAAAAATATATACATAGGACACGTTACGAATTAATTAAGCACTTTAACGGAACAGTATCGAACCAAACAACCGGACTTAACCCGGGACATAAAAATAATGTCATGACATTATTTTTCCTTTTCTGAGCTAGTTAGGGTCCCCGAATACCCTAACACCCGTTATATATTACATAACACTCTACTACACTACACTAAATTAAATTCCTACTTAACATAACTAACACTAACTGGTTAGTTGATATTGAACTAATTACCCACCCCCCCTTTGAACGATCGGTCCACAAGGGAGGACATACCTCCCACCAATTTGAATATTTTAATTGTTGTTGTCTCATATCTAGTGAACATAAAACCCCTTGGTTAATACACTAACATGAGTTATAAAAATAACCATAAGAGCATATTATCATTCTTATCAACACACCAACAAAATTTACACTCTCTTTTCCCTCCTTGATACCTACGGCCGAACCCACACAACCACATCCACCCACTTCGAATTTTCCACCTTGTTAAACCACATACATACTAGTGTGAAGGATCTCATACAAGGAAGCTCGGTGCACTCGGGAACACAAGGACCTCACTACGTTGCTATTAACCACCCGTTTTTCGCCTAGTTTCTTCCCTAGCCACGAGCTAGTAGTAAGTGATTCTAATCACCTTCTTAAGCTTGTCTAAAGTGGTTAATAAGAATTTTGTCGGATAAAAATCATGAACACTAGAGTTCAAAATTAAAAGTCCACTAAAAATAATAAACATGGTGGTTAATGAATGAATGTTAGTGTAAAACTTTTGAAACTAGTTTTGTTATGATTCTTGGTTGATTATCTGATGTTTTGCTGGTTAGTATTGATGTTTAATGTTGTTGTGATTAATAAACTTGCTAACGGAAATCAATCGAACACGAACTAGGAAGTTAAAGAGTGAAAACAGAATCTGTCCCGGTTTTACAGCCAACTTCAGTTGGCTGTAAACAGGTCATAAACTCTACAAAAAACTAATATTTTGAGTCTAAAACGTGTTAATATGAAATACGGTTCTAATGGCACTGGAATCGTAATTTTTGGACTTCGTTTACTATTTTTAAAGCATCATTTCGTAACAGCAGCTAGAGCTGCATTTTTCTGCTGAAAATAGGTGTTTTGTTTTCTGTCATAACTTGGGTTCTGTGTAGATTTGGATCACGAAACTCATACTGTAGATTACCACCGATGTATTTGTAATTACTCCACTGGAATTTTGTAAATCGGACTTACGATGAATTTTTAATAAATTGTTCCGTGGATTGTGGTCAGAAAAATATAAATCCGAGTTCAGCCCGGAAAACGAATTCTTATAAAATATTGGTAATGAACCGGACCCCGATATTTTTACACAATAAAATTTGGAACGTTTAAGACATTCTGTAAGAATTTGGGAATTTTTGGAATAAGTTAACTATTTTATTAAAATGTCCGAAAACAGCCGGTTTTGAATGTTAATGCTGAAATGACATAAGTTGTAATTTGCGTGTCTAAATGTCGAGTAGGTTATCTGTGAATGATATAACATGTTATATGTGTTATGTGCATTATTGTATGTTTTTTTTATGAGTGGGGAATGGATGGGAAACTTATATGGGTATAAACTGTTAAAGAAATGCATGTTATGTGATAGATACGTGTAGGAACTTTGTGCCCTATTTGAAACCACTAAACGACTAACTGGTAATCATACCAGGACGTGATTGACCAACCTTGATTGTTAGCTATTTGTGAGAGTCAAACCGAGCAACCGAGGTGAGTTCACACTTTTCTACAAAGCATGGTAAATTCCCGGTGGGAATGGGAATGGGTACAGGAATAGGGATTCCTCGTCCTTTGAGACGTGTTCAGGAATGTAAATTCCTCGTCCTGTTGGGACGTATTAGACTTACTGGACTAGAATTCTATCAGCGAAGTCCCTCCCTTTTTGTATCGACTTAATCGCCGAGGCTATGGCGAGCGGGTCATTAGTTAATAGCGCTATTAGGTTTAACAAACCTCACACCGTGCCAGTTGGACGGGTGTGTACTAATGGACTATGGCACGTCGGTGGTGATAGAACACCGACGCTAGGGCACAATTGATTGATTTTTGTTAGTAGTCGATATGATAAACGAGTCTGGTAGTTTAAAATACTGGGGCAGCTCCCCACGGCCAAAGTGCCGGGCTAGATAGCCAGGGAAGGTGGACATGGGATGGTTAACTAATAAACGTTTTCGAACTATGGGGTAACCCCCACGGCTGGATAGCCGAATGAGATTAAACTATGTTTTTTTGGAAACAACTCTAAAATGGACAACCAACCGTGAACTCACTCAACTTTGTTGTTGACTCGTTATTACATGCTTTGCAGGTCACTAGATGCTATGGAGCTTGCATATGGAGGTGGTCATTGTGGGATGCGAACTGATACGTTCCGTACTTAATGAATAAACTTTATGAACTTATTAAACCTACGTTTTGGACTTTAAACTTATGAACTATGGACTTATGTTTTGAATTTATGTTTTACGCTTCCGCTGTTAACCTAAAATCGGTTTACTTCCTTTTGGTCACCATTCGTATTGTGTTTGGTTTTATTTACTTAATTATGTTGTTCAATATGATTGGTGGCTCGATCCTGGTCATGTCACGCCTCCAAGCGGTGATACTCCGCATGGTGGATTTTGGGGGTGTGACATGTTTCATGTATCTAACCTAAAAAAGTGTCTGTCAAATGAAACACTGATCATACCCCCTGATGAGGTTCACGTAGACGACAAACTGAGATCTACTGAAGAATCTGTTGAAGTTCTAGATTGGAAGATTCAGAAGCTTAGGAGGAGTCGGATTAAGTTGGTGAAGGTTTGCTGGAATTCCGAACGTGGACCCGAGTTCACATGGGAACGACAGGACTAGATGCAACGGAAATATCCCCATCTCTTTCCGTCTAGTATGAAAACGAGACCTGTAGTGTAAAATTTCAGGGTCGAAATTTTCTAAATAGGGGGAGACTATGACACCCGACTATTTTGAGTCTGTACCTTACTAGTGTGACACGTGTTATGAAAAAATAAAGGCAATATTTTATTGAATTTGGTGTTAATACATAGTATTTGATGTGTTGGTAAGTTCAAACTTCGTTAAAAATCATCTTGGCAATAATAAGATAAACGCTTATCGCGCAACGAACAAAATGCGAAATGAACGTCGGTGACCGCCCGATTAATGTTAAAATCCTAAAAATATTCCGTTATGATTAAAATGCTATTTTTAATCATATATGTGAGAAAAAAATAATTAAAACGCTTAAAAAATTATTTTGCGAATTTAAGCGCATACTGCGCGATACCGCATATCTTACAAAATACAAACGACGCAGCCAATCGAGGCAAATAAAATATTGTTAGTAATATTATGGCGAGTTAATTTTTATAGTATGTTAAAAATAATTTTAAATGTCTTCAAACGTGATTAAAACACGAGATAAAATAGCTAGTAGTCAGTTAAATACCTGTTTTTAACTACATATGTTATATATATGTGTATGCATATATGAAGTATGTGTGTATGAATGTAGGTGGTGGCCCAAGGGGTGTCCACCTTTTCTTCTTTTTGCCATGTGTTGGATGTTGGAATGATAATTAATGATTAAAACCCACCAACACATCATATTATATCATTTTCAAGAAACAAAATAACAATTCTTCCAGTCTCTCTCTCACCCAAAACCGTACACCACCATCACCACTTCCATTTCAAAATTTTGAATCTTTTTCTTGAAGATCAAGTCCATTCCAAGCTAGTTTCAAGTTAATTTAAAGATCCAAAGGAGTTTCCAAGGTGATTTCCAAGAAGAACAAGCTCCATATTATCAAAATCTTATCAAAACCCACAAAAATCTTGAAAGGTATAAACTTACTTTTAAATTCTTGTACTTGATTCTTGGTGATAATGATGCTGATGGAAGGTTTCTCATAAACTTGGAGTTCTTCACAAACTTGAAAACTAATAACAAATGAGTTTTTAAACAAAATAAAAAATGGAAACATATATGTGTGTATACATAGTCATGAGTGTGTGTATGTATGTGTTAGAGATTGTGTTTTGGTTGTTAGTTGATTTTTGATTGGTATGATTTTTGGGATGATTAGAGTAAAGTTCGGTACAAGACCATGCGTCAAAAACGGTAAAACTCGGCTTTTAAAGTGATTTTTGCAAAACCGCTTTAGATCAGGTAGTAAACTTATATTTTTATGAAAAATACAAGTATTTTAACTATTATTAAGTATCCTTGGTGTTTGGCTAGTCATACGTGACTTCCGATACCCGAAAACGTTACCGAAATGTTAAAATACACATATTTCAACGTACGCGAAAGCAGGTTGTTCAAGGTTGAACTTTGTGTGTTATAATATTATATGTGGATATGAGTATGTGTAATGTGATATGCTAAGTGTTGACATGATAGTAGAAGTTAAGGCTATACATGTACACTTGTACGTTTAAAACAGTAATTTCGTTAAATGTCACGTTAAATCTATAACTTATTTGTCGAGCATGAAAATAATACATAAGTTAACTTGATGAATTATTTTGTGTATAAATGCTTTAAAAATGATAAAATATATAAGTTGATGAGATACGTGAATTACGAAAATCGATGAATATGTTCATGTTTATGCAAATATATTTCGAAGCAGAAATCGTAGATATATTGTACTAAACTGATGTGATAACGGATATAAGATAATGAGGGTCACCAATAAAATCATTCAAGTCGCGAAAATCTTAAAACATATATATAGGGGAAGGTTCATTGGGGAACACTAAAAAATTGGGGAACAGCGGGGAACCGACTCAAACGAACTCCGATTGGACTCATTCCAGCGGCGTTGGAACCGGCTCGTCGAACCCTAACTAAGATCTCTTAACCCTAAACCCTAAATCCTAACTTCTAAACTCTAAACCCTAAAGCTAAAAAATAAGGCTAAAACCTAAGCTAAACCGTAAAATCTAAACTATAAACCCTAAAAGCTAAACCAAAAGCTAAACCCTATAGCTAAACCCAAAACCCTAAAGCTAAACCCTAAACCCTAAAGCTAAACCCTAAGGCTAAACCCTAAAGCTAAACCCTAAAAGCCAAACCCTAATATATTTAGGGTTTAGGGGTTATGATTTAGGGTTTAGGGTTAATAGATTCTAGTTAGGGCTCGGCGAGCCGGTTCCAACGCCGCTGGAATGAGTCCAATCGGAGTTCGTTTGAGTTGGTTCCCCATTGTTCCCCACTTTTTTGGTGTTCCCCAATGAACCTCACACTATATATATATATATATATATATATGAACACGTATATATAAATACGCCAACATAATCAAAATAAAGACTTTTCGAGAAAATCTCAAAGTTATGTGAAAATTCTAAGGATTGGAGAAACTTAGTTATTTGTAGAATAAGTGGTTATTAAATCGTTCCTACTTAAATTAGGACGTGTAGACCAATTTGAGGGAATGCACTAATATAAAAACACACCCAAAGGTGAGTGTTACTAACCCCTCTTTTACTATTTTATATAATGTTTTGGGGGAAGAACACGCCTTAAAAAGTATAATTATATGTTTTTGTATAAAACATACCTTTGAATAAATTATAAATATATTTTCATGGACAATATGATTTGGAGTGATATAAATATGTTTTCGAGGAAAACATGTGTGACATCTGTGCCTCCATGGCCATCAAACAAATACCAAATCAATGAAATGTTGTGTTTCATACTTGGGATTTGTATAAATATGTGTATCCTTTAAACATATCAATTCTCGTTCGATTTCGAGCTCTAAATCACTTTCTGGAAAGTTATACGTGAACTGATGCGTAAACGTAATCAGTATAACGCGGCAAACACTCCGGAATAGTGACATAGGCTTAACATACCTTAAAGAACCTTTACATAACTTAGAAATAAGTTTTGGATGGTTTGGTGTGTCGAAATCAAGTTTATTCGCTTACAGGGACTAATTTTGACAAACTGTGAAAGTATGCCGATTCGTACTGTAACGAACATTCCGGAACTTGAGCATAAGTTAAACATACCCTAAATATCCTTTACATAGTTTAGAAATAGGCTTTGAGGGGTTCGGTATGCTAAAATAAACTTATTTGATCAATAGGGACTAAAAGCATCAAAAAGTGCATAAGTTTGCATTTTCACGCATATCTTACGTTCTGAATATATCCGGACAATCCAAAAATTTATGTAGTCATTAAAATATTTTAATTAGGTGATTGGCATGATAAAATTCCATTCGTCGCTTAATTTGGATCGTTTTTGCGTTCGTTACGACTTCCGTCGTAATTAACCGAATAACGCAACCGTACGACCAAACGAACCGACATCCGAGATATTTTGAGCATATTTTAAGTTCCATATACTTTAACTTCATTTTAGAGCCATGAAATGATGTTAACGTGGCTTAAACGTGTCAAAAATGCATCAGAAATCAAGTTTTGGGCTTGCAGGGACTAAAAGTGTAAATCTGCCAAACTTGCTTAGGCGGCCCGCGTAAGCCAAGCTTATTTCTTATGCGGCCCGCGAGAGCCCATCAGACAGAAACATTGAATCTGGCTTTCCAGCCTGTTTTTGATGGTTTTAGCTGTTGGTGCATTCATATCTGTTAACTTTGTCTTTTATCGAGTCTTTTATCTAGATAGGATAAGCCAGTGCTCAGATGTCGGGATATTAGGGTTTTCATGTTTATAGGCCATTTCGCACGAAATGGGGTTTGATCCATTTCATACGAAATGAAGGCTAGTCCATTTCGTACGAAATAGAATTGCCATTTCACACGAAATGACCATTTCGTGTGAACCTTTTCGTGCGGAATGGTCAGCCTATATATACCTGAGCATGGTTGTCATTTGTAACGTTGGAGATTTCAGAGCCGAGGTGCTGCCAAATTGTCAACTGATCTGTATAGCTTTGAAATCAATATATAAGTGAATTTAAGCGTGAATCAAGTCTGTATCATCGAATTCCGCCTTTGATATGGATTAAAACTCTTCTGATCGACTCGTATAGGTCGCACAATGATCCAACAAGTGGTATCAGAGCACAGGAGGAAGAGTTCTTACCGATTCAGCTTGTTTTCATCGAAATTTCTGTCTTCTACTCATTCTTTTTCAAAATTAACTAGATTTCACGGTTAAAATGGCTTGAATTTCACATATTACACGCGAAATACAGTTTTAACAAACCCTTGAAAGAATTAGACCTAAAATCGGACTAAAACCTGATAAAATTTGACAAAAACATACTGATTGTGTGACGTCAGCACCATTTCGCACGTAATGGATCTTCATTTCGTTTGAAATTGTTATCCATTTCGCACGAATCGTCTTTGAAGCTGTCCATTCCGCACCATAGTGTCCATTTCGCACCAAAGTTTATCCATTTCGTACGAAACAGGCCCATTTCGCTTGAAAGGTTCCATTTCGTTTGAGGGATTCATCCAATTCACACGAATTGGATATTATTGGATTATTTCGCTTGAAACTTGCCATTTCGTGTGAAAGTAACTTCCATTTCGTTTAAAGGCGTCATTTCGCTTGAAATCCATTTCTCTTGAGAGGTTTATCCAGTTCGTTTGGTTTGGACTTTGTTGAAACAGATTGTTTGGGGTTCAATCAGTTTGCAGGAGTTGATTCGTTTCAGTTCGCACAAAGTGAACTTGTACCAGTGTGAAATTTTTTAAAATCACAAAAATTTGTCTAAGTGTTTGTTAATTGTTTCAGGTACTTAAAGATGGGTGATGATTTTCTGAATCCGTTTAGTGATGTTTTTGCTTACACTAGCAGCACAGGAGAGAACACATCAGACAACACGAACACTTCAGCACCAAACCCAAACCATAGGAAAACCATTGTTGATTCCTTGAGTGTTGATAATGCCTATGGCACTTACAACAAACCGCCCAAGCTTATGGCTAACGAGGAGTATAATAGATGGGCACCAAGGTTTGAGGATTGGCTAAAGGCATTTGCCTACCCGAGTTGGAAATGCTTGAAGAGCGGGTTTAACATTGGAAGAAGTGATTATGAGAACTTAGTCGAAACTGACCAAGAAAGTTTCATCGCTGAGCAAAAATGTGTCGCATTACTTCACCAATCAGTAAGGGATGATATAATATCTCTAATCGATTACAAAGATGCTAGAGATTTATGGGCAAAATTAGAGAAAAAGTGCGTGGGTGGAGCTGAAATTGTTAAAAACAAGAAAAAATTGTTAAAGAAAGAATTTGATCTGTTTGGCTGTATGAAAAATGAATCTGTGTCAAAGATGATAGAAATATTCTGTCACTTGAAGATGGAACTTGCAAGATATGGAATTGTGTTTACACAGGAAGAGTTGGTTGACAAGTTGTTTGATTCACTGCCTGATGAGAAAGATTGGCAGTATTTTGCACTAATGTTGAAGAACACAGTGAGTTCGACTGATTTGACAGTTGATTTGCTAAGCAAAAGATTGGAGAGTCATAAATTGGAGATCAGGAAAACGAACAAAGTCAACAATTCCTCGTATCAACAAAATGTTTATTTATATTATCGACGAAGTATGATTCCAAAAACTGTGTCACCAAAGACTGCATTCTATGTAGAAAACTCAAACATGCCAAATCAAGAAAGTCCAAGCAGTGGTTATCATGGAGGATTATCTTCAACAGCTCCAAGACAGCAACAACAATCAGTTCCGAAAAACATGTTTCGGTGCAATATTGTTGTAGACCTCAAAAATGCACAAAACTTCAGGGAAGAATCAGCCAAGCAGCAAATGGTGTTTTTGGCATCCGTCTTGGAATCCTATGAGAGCCTTGTTGCTGGAAAGATTGGAAACACTAACCTCACCAAGGAAGACTATGATCAAATTGACCCCGAAGAGATGGAGTTGATTGACATCAGGTGGTGTATGGCTAGTGCGGTCAGAAGGGCTCAAAGATTCATGGAGATAACAGGCAGACATTCCATTGGTGGACCTTCAACAAAGCTTGGTTTTGATAAATCAAAGGTTACGTGTTTCAAGTGCAAGCAAAAAGGGCACTTTAAACGAGAATGTCAAAATGTAGCTGCTAATGAGACGGCCAATCCATTTCGTGAAGACTATTATAAAAGGGCCATCTATCATCAAAACAAAGCAGAATCTCCCAGAATGAAGCAATTAGAAGATGCTCCCAAAGAAAAGTCGAGAGCATTAGCAGTTATCCATGATGATGAGGGATTTGATTGGAGTGAGTTGTTACCAGAAGAAGATGCAGTGGGATATGCCTTCATGACAAAAATTGTTCCTTTCAAAGATACCCGAACAGAAGAAGAAAAATATTCCTACAGGAAGATGATAGCACAAAACATGAAAGATAAAATCTATTGAACATGGAAAGAAGCGAAAAGCGCAAAAAGATGGGATGCTGATCGGGAATGCTATTTGGATCCTAAAGGAAACATAGTTGTTGAACCTTCATCAGTCACTGTTGAAACTCTCATCGAGCAACTAGCAGAAGAGGAAGAAGAAAGACATAGACTGTGGTGGGGAAAAGAAGCTGAATAAAAAGAAAAGGAGAAGGAGTTACAGTCGAAAAAAATTGATGATGGGATAATCGACACGACGAAAGAATTTACAGCAGAAAATCTGAAGAAAATGGCTGATAAAGTGCTCGCAGTGAAAGAGTTAGAGGTAGATTCTAAGTCTGGAATTGAGTCAAAGAGCAAAGTCAGTTCTAATGATTCAACAAATGAGTCAGGTAAGACTGATAGTGTCACACCCCGACCACGTAAAACAAGAAAACGTGGCGGAAACGTCGGGGAGTGTTGTAACAGAATTATTGTTTCTCAACCATGGCATTTAAAGTTATGTTTTATTTATAAACAAAAGGTGGAATACATTGTCTTAAAACAAGAAACGAGAGTACATAACGAAATTAAACTAGTTCTAGCTTCATTTTTAAGTCACTAAGGCACATGTCTGCCCTAGTGTGTCTCGATCATCCTATGCAACAGCTCCTGAAAACACATGTGAAAATAGGTACGTCAGCATAAAAATGCCTGTGAGATAGATACATAGGTTTTGTGAAAATAGGATTCATGACTTAAGTTTAAAGAAATTGTTTAATAATAATTAGTCATGAATCTTGTTAAGTGTTTTATTTTATAAATCATTTGAAAAACAATAACAAAATTCAGATGATATGTATATATAAAAGAATAATGTATGGTTAAATGAATAACTAAGAAAAATGAGTTTGTATAAATTAAGTCATTTGTAAAACAATGTTTAAGTGAAAATATGTTGTATGTGTAATATGTCTAAACTGAAATGATTTAGATAACACTACGATATGCAATACCATAAAAGCACTTATATATAGGAAGTACCAGCGGCGTATCCACCATGCTTTTATCATATTACACGTCGCCTCGTTATGTAAGTCACTTACCCAAACAAACCACCAAGATGTAATGTTCAACAATTGTACAAATGTTTATTGTATAATCAAATGTCTATTGTTAAATGTAAATCATGTAATGTGTAAACAAATGTTATGTATGGTAAGTAAAATGAGACTACTTAAACCAAAAGTAAAAATGTACAAAACAAAGTATTTTGAATAAATCAAAAGTCATGTTTTGTAAAATAAATGCATGCTTTACTGATACAAACACTTATGTGGTAAGTTAAACATATACATTCAAGCCTTGAGACTGTAGGATAACCTTAGAGTAAAGGTTATCAAAATGTTTTCGGATTCAGTCATTCCTTTCATCCAAACAAACCTAGGATGTCAGGAATGGGAGTTGTCAAGTCCTATGGTACCACTACTTACTACCGAGCGGCGTAGCTAATGTTAATGAACGTATTTTAGTCCCGTTGAACAAACCAAATGTCATACCAAATGTAAACATGTTATGTGAAAACAATGTACTAAGTATGCTAAGTTAACAGACAAAGCAGAAAAGTCATGTAAAACAATGTGCTAGCATGCTCAGTAAACATACATAGCAGAAATGTAATGTAAAACAAATGTACTAAGTATGCTAAGTTAACATACAAAGCATAAAATGCAATGTAAAACAATGTGCTAGTATGCCAAGTAAACATACATAGCAAAAGAAGATGTAATGTAAAACAATGTGCTAGCATGCCAAGTAAACATACATAGCAAAAGAAGATGTAATGTAAAACAATGTGCTAGCATGCTAAGTAAACATACATAGCAAAAAATAATGAAATCATGTACTATAATTGTACTAATGAACATAGCAAGCATATGATGTAAAAACATGGAAAGCATGAAAGTAACAAGTAGGCACATGTGTTTCACCCCAAAACGTTTGAAAAATAGTAAAAGAGGTGTGACATCTGTGCTTATAATCATTGTAAACCATTCAGTTATCAATGAAATAAATTTATTTGATCCCAATGTTTGTTTGTTTATGTTTTACATTTTTCATGTTTTGACTTTTATTCAATTTCAAACTCTATATCGCTTTCTGGAGAATTATACGCAAACTGTTGCATAAACGTAATCAGTTTAATGCAACAAATACTCCGGAGCATCAGCATATGCTTAACATACCTTAAATAACCTTTATATAACTTAGAAATAAGTTTTGAAGGCTTTGGTATGGCAAAATCAAGTCTATTCGCTTACAGGGACTAAATTCAACAAACTGCGAAAGTATGCCGATTTGAACTGTAACGAACATTTTGGAACTTGATCATAAGTTAAAAACACCCTAAATATCCTTTACATAGCTTAGAAATAGGCTTTGAGGGGTTCGGTGTACTAAAATAAACTTTATGCTAATTCAGGGACTAAAAGCGTCAAAAAGTGCATAAGTTTGCATTTTCGCGCATAACTTACGTTCTGAATACATCCGGACATCCAAAAATTTATGTTAGCATTAAAATATTTTATTTTAGTGTTTGGCATGATAAAATACCTTTCGTCGCGCAATTTGGATCGTTTTTGCGTTCGTTACAACTCCCGTCGTAATTAACCAAACAACGCAACCGTACGACCAAACGAGCCGACATCCGATATATTTTTGAGCACATTTTAAGTTCCCTATACTTTAACTTCATTTTAGATCTTTGAAATGGGGTTAACGGGGCTTAAACGTGTCAAAAATGCATCGAAAACCAAGTTTGGGGCTTCAGGGGCTAAAACTGTCATTTCTGAAAGTTCCTGGTCTGCAGGTCCCTTACGGTCTGTAAGAAGTGCCCAGAACCACAGAATTGCAGAAACAATGAATCTGGCCTATTCCACTTGCTCAAATGGTTTTTACCCCTTGAATTACACACTATGGGCTGGTATTTGATGTCCCCATGGTATTCAAAACCTTGTGCCCAAGTGTAAGGCCAAGATCATTCCCTCTTCTCCAAGAAATGATCCTAATGGTTGTGAAATTCCTATAAATAGCAACCCCCACTTCACTTCATTCTCACACTTGATCTGAAATCAGCTCTAAGTTGGGGTGTTTGCACTTCATAGCTGAGCTATTTTAGATCAAACATCCTTCTTGGACCCTTTGTAAGTCCTCTTCTTGCTTGTTCTTGTATTTCAAGCATGAAAGTCAAACTATGTTTGACTTTCAGCTTTGACCAGTCAATGGTCAACACAAAGTTCCGTTGAACTTTGCAACATGAGCGTAATCACGATGGTTATAGTCCCTAGTGACTATACCTACTGATTACCACGTTATCTAGGCTCAGTGACGAGTCGTAGTTTCTGCCAAAATGCGTATTCTCGCGTATTTTGTAACCAAACTACTCTAGGGTATCAAAACCGTTTGTTTTGATATCAAAACCTGTTTTCTAACTTAACTAAACATGTTCTAGCATGTTTAGCTCGTCACTTTTAGATTTGTGCATGTCTAGGGTCGTAAGGGTAAGCGATCTAATCAATCGCTTATGCTTTCGAATCCAACCCATTTGGTCGATCATTAGGATCCGACCAAACACATTAGGTGACCATAGTGGTATAGGGAATAACCTTCCGAGGTTATACCTTATGGTCACATCGTTTGAGTAGTTGTATGATAGGTAGTATATATGCCTTAAGTAAATTACCAAAATACCCTTTTTACACCAAATTTCATTTTAAGCCTATGTAACGTAACTTTTGACATCTAAACTGATTTAGCAACAATATTAGACATGTTAAGGCATATTTTACTTATCATAGGACAAGTTAGGTGGTCCAAACGCGTTTTACGCAAACGACGCGTTAAAGTAACATAAACTACCTAAACGGGTCGTAACGGGTCAAAAGCACTTAGGATAAGTTTTGTTTTAGTATGTAGGCTTTGTTAAACCATATTAATTGAGTTCCTACACTCATTTGGTTTACGAACCCTCATGCTACCCGATCCTCCGAATAGGTCCGTTTATTAATGTAGTTATCTATATTAGGTGTCGTTTGATTCCGTGATCTTCTAGCTTTGCTTGGTGGTTATCTTAGAACTTCTGAGCAATCTCAAGTGAGTACATAGACCCCTCTTTTACTGTTTTTCAAACATTTTGGGGTGAAACACATGTGCCTACTTGTTATTTTAGTGCTTTTCATGTTTTTATATCCTATACTTGCTATGTTCATTAGTACACTATTAGTACATTGATTTACATTACTTTTCTGCTTTGTATGTTAACTTAGCATACTTAGTACATTGATTTACATGACTTTTCTGCTTTGTATGTTAACTTAGCATACTTAGTACATTGATTTACATGACTTTTCTGCTTTGTATGTTAACTTAGCATACTTAGTACATTACTTTCATCACATGTTTACAATTTGATATGGCATTTGGTTTGTTCAACGGGTCTAAATTACATTCATTAACATTAGCTACGCCGCTCGGTAGTAAGTAATGGTACCATAGGACTTGACAAATCCCATTCCTGACATCCTAGGTTTGTTTGGATGAAAGGAATGACTGAATCCGAAAACATTTTTCTTTGATTATCTTTACTCTAAGGTTATCCTGCTGTCTCAAGGCTTGAATGTATGCGTTAACTTACTTCATAAATGTTTGTATCAGTAAAACATGTATTTATCTTACAAAACATAACTTTTGGATTTATTTAAAATACTTTGTTTTGTACATTTAGCTTGTGGTTTAAGTAGTCTCATTTTACTTACCATACATGACTTTTGCTTATACATTACATGGTTTACATTGAAAATAGACTTGGTTTACTCATAAACATTTGACAATTGATTTAAACATTATAATTTGGTGGTTTGTTTGGGTAAGTGATTTACATAATGAGGCGACATGTAGTATGATAAAAGCATGGTGGATACGCCGCTGGTACTTCCTATATATAAGTGCTTTTATGGTATTACATATCGTATCGTTATTTAAACCATTTCAGTTATACATATTACATTTACAACATATTTTCACTTAAACATTGTTTTACAAATAACTCAATTTATACAAACTCATTTTACTTGGTTATTCATTTAACCATACATTATTCTTTTATATATACATATCATCAAATTTTGCTAACGTTTTTCAAATGATTTATAAAACAAAACAATTAACAAGGTTCATGACTTATTTTTATTAAACATTTACTTTAAACTCAAGTCATGAATCCTATTTTCCTAAAACCTATGTATCTCACAGGCATTTTTATGCTGACATACCTATTTTCACATGTGTTTTCAGGAGCTGTTGCTTAGGATGTTCGTGACATACTAGGGCGGACCTGTGCCTTAGAGACTTAAAAATGAAGCTAGAACTAGTTTAATTATGTGGTGTACTCTTTGTTTCAGTTATTTTAAGACAATGAAACTCTT